>OX383274.1:5000-1205000 GCA_947522985.1 Lithophane socia
TAGAATATACCAGCATACTGGCGATGGAGACGGCGTCATCAAGACTGCAATCGCAGTCTTTGATGGCGATATAGACGTCATCCAGTGCCCAAACTTCACCACGCCCAACATCACAGTGGTGAAGATGAAGACAAGCGCCTGGGAAATCGTGGTGGTCTCATTCTACTTAGAACCGAAACCAGCACCGATAGGGCCATACCTGGAGCAACTAATAAAGATAGAGAGGAGTTTTGGCCGGAGAATCATCCTGGGCGGAGACGCAAATGCCAAAAACTCCTGGTGGGGAAGCCAAAAAATCGATCAAAGAGGTATCGAAATGGCCGGTGCCCTGGAAGAGATGGGATTGCAGGTGCTTAACATAGGTGACACTCCGACTTTCCACACAGTGAGGGGAACTACACTATACACCAGCTTTGTGGACCTCACGGCATGTACGGCTGATCTGCTCGACCTGGTTGGGGACTGGAGAGTGGACGAAAGCATGACGAGCTCAGACCACAACACCATCATTTTCAAAATTAATCTAGAAAGAGCAAAGGGATTTGGCATAAGTAGAACAACTAGACAATATAACAGTAAAAAAGCAAACTGGGAGCAATTTCATGAGAAACTGGGCCAGTTGCTAGAAGTAAATAAATTAAGTAAAACGGAACTTTTAAAAATTAATAATAAAAATGAATTGGAATTTAAAATAGAATCATATATTAATATAATTATAGAAGCATGCAATAGTAGTATACCAAAAATAAAGACCAATAGCGAAATTAAATTACCTTGGTGGTCCAACGAGCTCGCATCGCTGAAAAAGGCGGTCGCCACTAGGAAGCGTAGAATCCGATGTGCAGCGCCCATCCGGAGGGTGAAAGTCGTTGACGAGTACCTGCAAATGAGGGAAAAATATGAGCAAGCAGCAAAAACGGCCCTAACAGAAAGCTGGAAAAGCTTCTGCGGGAAGCAAGATAAAGAGGGACTCTGGGAGGGTATTTATAGAGTTATAGGTAGGACCATGAGAAGACAGGAGGATTTACCCCTGACCAAGGCAGGAAAAGTACTGACCCATCTCGAATCTGCCACATTGCTGGCTGAAATATTCTACCCCGAGGATAGGATGGAAGAGGACAATGAGGAGCATAAGCGTACCAGGTTTTTAGCAGAAAAAGTTAACGAGTTGGGCCATGATGAAGAACATGACCCACCGTTCACTCAGGAAGAGCTAAACTCCAGTGTACGAAGCTTCAACCCTAAAAAAGCCCCCGGGGCAGATGGCCTTACGGCCGACATCTGCCAGCGATCTGTAAGCCATGACCCGGAGCTCTTCCTATCACTGGCAAACAAATGCCTAGAGCTGGGCTACTTCCCGAAGATCTGGAAGGAAGCTACAGTAGTGATCCTGAGGAAACCCGGAAAGGACAACTACACTGCTCCTAAATCATATAGGCCAATAGGACTGTTGCCAGTGATGGGTAAAGTTCTGGAAAAAATGCTAATAGGTAGAATAAAATGGCACATCATACCCGGACTCAGCACACGCCAATATGGCTTTATGCCACAAAAAAGCACCGAGGACTCCCTCTATGATCTGCTGGAACATATACGTCTTAAACTAAAAGACAAAAAACTGATTGTCATGTTATCATTGGACATAGAGGGAGCCTTCGACAGCGCATGGTGGCCGGCTATTAAAACCAGGTTGGCGGAAGCGAAATGTCCGATAAATGTCAGAAGAGTGGTGGACAGTTACCTGGAAGACAGGAAGGTCAGGATAAGGTATGCGGGAGAGGAAGTCACTAGGGAAACCAGCAAGGGCTGTGTGCAAGGATCGATAGGGGGCCCAATTCTTTGGAACCTCGTACTCGACCCCCTATTAAAAGGCCTGGTACAAAGGGGAGACTACTGCCAAGCCTTCGCCGACGACGTAGTCCTAGTATTCGACGGGGACTCCGCGATGGAGGTCCAGCGACGCGCCAATGGCGCCCTCGAATATGTTCACCGATGGGGGGTCAGTAATAAGTTAAGATTCGCACCGCACAAGACAAATGCGATGGTCATCACGCGGAAACTTAAATATGACACCCCATTGCTGAGCATGGGCGGGGTCGACATTGGTATGTCGCGGGAAATCAAAGTCCTTGGACTGGTCATAGACAACAAGCTGACATTTAACAGCCATGCATCTGGTGTATGCAAAAAGGCATTAAACCTTTACAAGCAGTTGTCGAGGGCAGCCAAGATCAGTTGGGGACTAAATCCGGAGGTAATACGTACCATCTACACGGCAGTAGTTGAACCGACAATTATGTATGCGGCAAGCGCGTGGGCACCAGCAGCCGGAAAACTGATGATACGCAAACAGCTAAACGCCGTCCAAAGGGGATTTGCGCAGAAACTATGCAAATCGTATCGCACAGTCTCCTTAAACTCGGCACTGGTGTTAGCCGGGATACTACCCCTTGACCTCCGAATACAAGAGGCAGCAGCCCTATACGAGGCAAGGAGAGGGGTACCCCGGGCAGAGCTAGGAGACAGGGAGATTGAGCGACGTACCGCATTCGACAGAACACCCCACCCAGCGAAACATACAAGCCTCCAGTTCATATGCCTGGCAGACCAGGAGCAAGTAAACAACCACTGCACTCAAGCAGTTAGGATATTCACGGACGGCAGCAAGATCGAGGGCAAGGTCGGGGCATCATTGTCCCATTGGAGCAACGATGCAGAAACCAAAAGCCAAAAACTGAAGCTGTCGCCACACTGTACCGTCTACCAGGCGGAACTGCTGGCTGTATGGAAGGCCACACAGGAAATTTTGCATAGCTCACAAAACAGTTTCGGCATCTATAGCGACTCCAGGTCGTCATTAGAAACGGTCACCAACCACCGCTCTCTCCATCCCCTCGCAGTCGAAATAAGAGAAAACCTGCGACAGTGCAAGGATCAGTCCAAAAAAGTTGAACTTTTTTGGATCAAAGCTCACGTAGGACTAGAGGGTAACGAGAGAGCCGACCAACTGGCAAAGGAAGCAGCCCTCAAAACAAAAACAAGGCCAGACTACGAACAGTGCCCGATTTCATTCGTCAAGCGGCAGATCCGAGCGGACACGCTTGAGGAATGGAATCGGAGATACAGATCCGAGGATACAGCCAGTGTAACTAAATTGTTTTTCCCGGACGCCATCCAAGCATTCAGACATGTAAAAGAGCTAAAACCGACTGGAACACTGACACAATTACTGACAGGGCACGGTGGCTTTTCCGAATACTTGAGTAGGTTTAAGTGTAAGGAAAGCCCATCGTGCATATGTGACCCTGATAAACAGGAAACGATCCTACACATGTTAACAGACTGCCCCGCCTATTGCCTGGAAAGGTACGAGATCGAACAGGAATTAGGTGTCGAGGTCACGATAGGAACCTTAAGTGCCCTAATAACCGGCAAGAGCACTAAAGCTAAGTTTATTGGGTTTTGTATAGAGATAGCCACTAAGGCCATTAGGAGGAATAAGTAAACGAACTTATGCTTAGTATTCATATTTGAACATAATATATAACAGTAGCATAACAAAGATCGTTGAAAATGTCCGAACTAGGATAACTGTCAAACCCAGTAAACATTGTACTAGATCAGAATGTAAAAGAAAAATACGATGGAACTTTTTATAAATAGTAAAAACTACTTGATGGAATGAGGTAAATGTAAATAACGTCTCGGATAATGTCCGAGGAATTTGTAAGGCAGGAGTGCGGTTTTAGCCGGTAAGAGTCCGGCACTGCCCGGGCTGGCTCGTTTGTGAGCCAGTCCGGGCGTCCATGAGGATTTCCCACTCCTGCCAAAAAAAAAAAAAAAAAAAAAAAAAAAAAAAAAAAAAAAAAAAAAAAAAAAAAAAAAAAAAACCTAACCTAACCTAACCTAACCTAACCTAACCTAACCTAACCTAACCTAACCTAACCTAACCTAACCTAACCTAACCTAACCTAACCTAACCTAACCTAACCTAACCTAACCTAACCTAACCTAACCTAACCTAACCTAACCTAACCTAACCTAACCTAACCTAACCTAACCTAACCTAACCTAACCTAACCTAACCTAACCTAACCTAACCTAACCTAACCTAACCTAACCTAACCTAACCTAACCTAACCTAACCTAACCTAACCTAACCTAACCTAACCTAACCTAACCTAACCTAACCTAACCTAACCTAACCTAACCTAACCTAACCTAACCTAACCTAACCTAACCTAACCTAACCTAACCTAACCTAACCTAACCTAACCTAACCTAACCTAACCTAACCTAACCTAACCTAACCTAACCTAACCTAACCTTTTTTTTTTTTTTTTTTTTTTTTTTTTTTTTTTTTTTTTTTTTTTTTTTTTTTTGTCGCTGAGAAATGCATTACGCATCCCCGCTCGTGGGGGACGAGTCTGGGGTATGTGGGACTCCTGTCGCTAACGACAGTATACCCACTAAAACTCAGCGGTGTTCCCACATCGCCGTAATGGGAGAGCCATGGGAAACCGGCTCAGCCTTTACATCCACAACCCTCCCGGCGCATGCCCGCCTAGCTGGCGGGCCCCGCATGCCCCCCAGATTGGGGAGCTACAGGAATGGCCGGGAACACCTGGCCATTCCCGTCCGACACTGGTGGAGACCTGTGCAATACAGGCAAGGGTGCCCCCGCACCCATTGCCTGCTGGCCTCCACCTGGGAGGAGTCGGAGATGACTATCGTACTGACGTCTTCTTCGACCCCTCCTCCGCCTTCGGAGCGGCGCCGCGTCAGGATCGTCCTCACGCGCGTGCTCCGCCGCCTCCTTCTGGGACATGACGTGTTCACAGAAGGAGGCGACTGCCGCCCAGGACCTCTCATCCCTCAGCATGGCGTTAACCAAGCCGGGGAGCGATAGGTCCGGTCCGATCACCGCGATGAGACTGCGGCGCGGCTCGGACCACGACGGGCACACCTCGAGGGTGTGCTGCGCCGCGTCCTCCACCGCACCACAGTCGAGGCACGACGGCGTCCTCTCCCGTCCGATTCGGTGCAGGTACGATCCGAAACAACCGTGTCCGGACAGCACCTGCACCAGACGGAAGGAGAGGAACCCATGCGACCGCTCGAGCCAGTCTCGCAGGACTGGCCCAATTGCGTCGAGGGTTCGGCGGCCGAAGGCTGCGTTGGCGAGGTCCCCCGTCCAATGGACGACGATGGCGTCTCTCGCCTCCCGCCGGACGGCCTCCCGCTCTTCCGGGGTTGAGCGTTGTCCTCTCGCCCTCCGCCCCGCCGTCCATTCATATACTCTGGCGAGCACCCACGCCTCGAGTTCCCAAGGAGGGGTGCCGGCCAGAGCACATGCTGCCCCAAAACTCACCGTGCGGTAAGCCCGCGCCGCTCGCTGGGCTATGGCCCTCTGGGGTGCCCGCAGGGCGGCGGCGTTCTCTCTCCTTTGGAGGGAGTCCTCCCAGATAGGAGCTCCGTAGAGGGCCATACTCTTCAAGATGCCGGCGTAAAGTTGCCGGCATCGCGCGCTGGGCCCCCCCAAGTTGGGAAGCAACCAGGAGAGCGCGCCCGCGGTTTTCAGGAGGCGCGACGACAGCCCGCTAAAATGCGGACCGAAGCGCCACCTGCTGTCGAGTACAAGGCCCAGATATTTCATCTGGGCCTTCACCTCAATTCTGACGCCCTCCACGAAGATATGGGCGTCAGGTGGTGGGGGGCGCTGCCGAGGGCCGTGGAAGAACACGGCCTCGGTCTTGTGCAGCGCCACCGTTAAACCTAGGCGGCGGATCCTCCCCGCGACCAAGGATCCGCCCGCCGAAGCCAAGTTGGCCGCCTCCCTGAAATTCCCCCCCCGGGCGGTGAGGAGAGTGTCATCCGCATAGCAGATGACACTCGTGCCTCGGAGGAGAGTTCCCCGCAGGAGCCAATCATAGCCGATGTTCCAGAGGAGAGGTCCTATAACTGACCCCTGTGGAACGCCGGCTTCAACGGCGTACCGCCGGACTTGGCCAGTCCTATTTACCAGGAGGATCGCCCGATCCTCCAGGTAATTGGCCAGCAGCCTGCACATGTATCGAGGCACTCCGTGAAATCGGAGCGCCTCTAGGATGGTGGAGTGGGGAACGGAGTTGAAGGCGTTGGCTATGTCGAATGACACCGCCAACAGTCCGTCCCCCGCTTCCATCGCCTCCTTCACCTGGCCCCTGAGGCAGGCCAGTGCGTCCACCGTCGAACGCTCAGCCCGAAAACCGAACTGAGCGTCCGACAAGTCCGGCCCGATAGTGCGCAGATGGCACTTTAGGCGGGCAGCGATTATTCCCTCGAACATTTTGCCGACCTCATCGAGCAGAACGATGGGCCGGTATGCCGAGGGGGAGTCTGCTGGGCGGCCCTCCTTGCGAAGGAGGCACAGCTGCCCCTCCTTCCACGGTTTCGGGAACCTTCCAGACGCAAGGCATGCGCTGAAAAGGTCCCGAAACCTCTCCTCCATTTGAGTGGCAGCGATTGCCACCACTCTTGCCGGAACACCGTCGGGGCCCGGAGCTGTCTTCTTGGCGCGGATATGGAGAATCGCCGCGCCAAGTTCCGACTCCGTGACAGGCGGGGCCTCCTCTTCTTCCTCAGCTGGCGGAGCTGTCTGCGGTGGATCCATCACTGGTGGGGTGAAGTTGTCCCTGCACGGGAACAGGGACTGAACCACCCCATCAAGAAATGACGGCTCCAGGGTCTCGGCCACCGGGGGACCAAACGGGCGCAGTTTGTTGCGCGCCGCCTTATATGGTCTCCCGTAGGGGTCGTTGTCGAGACCCTCCAGCATCTCAGCTCTCCCCGAGTCTCTGGCGGCGGCAATGGCTCGATCGAGGACCATTTTCGCCTCCACGTATACCTCATAGAGGTGGTCCCCGACGGCCTGGTCCCTACGACGCCGCCGCCGACTCCGCGCGTAGGCCCTCCTTGCCTCCACGCAAGCTGCTCGGAGCCCCGCCAGCTCCGCCGACCACCAGTACACGGCGCGTCTGGGTAGTGGTCGGCGAGACCGAGGCATGCTGGAGTTGCATACCGCGGTTAGAGACTCCCTCAGGTGCCCCGCCACGGTGTCCACATCCAGGCCAGCGGAAGGTGGCGAAAGCCAGTCCTGGACGAACGCCGCCTCTCGCGCCGCTTCCCGGTCCAGGCGGGCGAGAGCCCACCGTGGGAACGGTGAACGCACCGAGTGGGGCCGCGTCTCTCCGGGGCCACTGGTGGAGATGTCGAACCGCACGTAGCGATGGTCCGACATGGTCTCCACCAGGTCCACTCGCCAGTTCAACACTCGCGCGGCTAACGCAGGGGTAGCGAAAGTGACGTCCACTACTGAGCCACCCTGCCGCCGCACGCATGTCTGAACGCTTCCTCTGTTCAAGAGGGAGAGTCCAGACGAGGCTGCCCACATCTCTACTGCCCGCCCGCGTGCGTCAGTGGCCGGGTTGCCCCAGGTCACCGACTTGGCATTCAGGTCTCCCAGTACGGAGACCTGACGCGGCGCCGCCCTGCCGACCACGGCGGCCAGGACTCCGAGATAGTTCTCGAAGTCCTGAAGAGGGCGGTTTGGGGAGAAATAGACGCCCACAAGGGCTAAGTCTCCCCACGCGGCGGCCACGTATCCCGGTCCCCTCTCTAATAGCGAGAGGGGAGGGGAGTCTGTGGAAGACCGCGCCGCTAGAGCCACCAAGTCGTCCTCGTCACCCAGCCAGCTGCCGGGGATTGAGTAGGGCTCGGCGACCACCGCTACGTTCACCAACCACTCGGCCATGACCTGCACTACCAGGTCCTGGGCAGCTCTGCAGTGGTTGGTATTCGCCTGGAGGATGCGGTAGTTGGAAATTATTATTCCGACATCGCACCCCCCTCCTCAGCTACCGCCGCTGGAGCTACAGCGGCGACGGCGACGACGGCTTCAGCAACAGGGCGAACCTGCGCCGGCACCACGCCCTTCCTCACGGGGGGCTTGCAGGTCCTGCCCGTCATCCTGTGGTCCGCGGGGCGGCCACCGGCGGCACACGCCGCGCAGTGTGGCGCGGTGGCGGTGCAAGCGGCCCACCCGTGTCCTTCCCGCCCGCATTGGTAGCACGTATCTCCCCAGTCGGACTTGGAGGGACACGTGGCCCGGGTGTGGCCGACAGCGAAGCACTTGAAGCACCGGACAGGCTGGTCCTCAAGTGGCCGGACCACTGCCCAGCCGAACCCCACTTGCATCCGTCCCTTGGTCGCAGCAAGGACGGCCCCAGCCGCGGTGACTGGGCACTCGACGCGGATGATACCCATGCCGCGGCGGCCGGGCCTGATGGCTCCACCTTTCAACGCGCCAGCGTCGCAACCTCCAGCCGCCGCGACGGCCGCCACCACCTCCTCTTTGGTGACTGAATCGTCCAGATCGGCCACCTCCAAGGCTGCGGTCTTAACAGGCCTGGCGACCCTTGCCACATCCGCGATGACCTCTTGCAACTTTGTTGCGAAGAGGTCCGCATTTGTGCCTCGCTGCTCCCCCGAGAACTCGAAAATTCGAGCCCCGGTTAGGGTTCGGCGGCACGTGATGTTGCTGATCCCCAGCTGGGAGGGATCAGCATTGGTACGAGCCCGTCTTAGAATGGACTCGTACGTCTCGCCCCGCTCCGCGGCCTCCGGGGTGATGGTCACCACGACGGCCGCAGTTTTGGGAGGAACCAGCTTCCTCCCCGCCTTCTTGCCGACTGCGGGACCAGTCGCAGCAGGCTTGGGGGCCGACTTTTTGCCCTTTTTCCCTTTTCTCCTCCTAACCACTTCCGTCCACGACTGGTTGGATGGGGTGGTGGAGGGAAGAAGGGCGTCTTCCTCCTGCGAGTTCTGGGGGGCTGCTGGAGTGGCTGACGACCCAGACGCTACCTCCGCGGTTGTGGTGGGCGTATGAGGAGCCGCCTTGGTCCTCTTGCCCTTGCCTTTGCCCTTGGAGGGCTGCGATACCGGGCCTGCTAGAGGCGCAGGTTCTGGCTCCCTCGGCGATGGACTCTTGTCCGCCGCTAGCGGTGGGCGGAGCCGCCTTTCCGGCAAGAGCCGGTCCTCAATGCCTGCGAAGCAGGCTCGGATGAAGGCCCTCTCCTCCAAGATCACCCCGCGGATTGTTGCCTCAAGACTGGCAGGGGAGGAGGAGCCTCCTACCACCGGACAGACTGGGGCAGATTGGGCAGGCCTGGCCGTAGCATCAGCCAGCTTCTGGTGTAGCTGGCTGACCTCCGCCTGCAGGCGATCCACCTTCGCCTGCAGCTGCCGCGTCTCGTCCGTGGCCGTCCGCTTCACCAGCTCCGTTATAATGCCGTACATGCTGGCGGCCCGGCATTTGAGGGCCTTCTGGAAGGTCCCCTTCAAATTGGACGACTTAGAGGCGACCTCCAGAACCTCCTGCCGATCCTCCTGCGCCATGCGCTCCAGTTCTGCCAGGGAGTGGTCGGCATACAGTACACTGGATGCACCATAGCCAGCCCTCGACCTGGCAACTTGCGCCTGCTGCTCCTTGGCGGCGACCCTCTCCTCCAGGTCCAACTGGAGTTGCGCCCTTTTTGCCAGATTTAACTGGCGCTCGGCGTCCACCAAGCCCACATTGTGGGAAGAAGGCGCAGCGGAAGTCGAAGCCTTTTTAGGCTTCGACCTCTTCTTAGCCTTGCCTCCGGTCGACTCCGAGGAGACTTTGGACCTCTTCCGCTTGAAGAGGTTATTTTCAGCCGCCGACGTGTCCATATCGGAGTCGTCGGAGTCCGACAACTCATATGGCCTCCTAAATAAGCTGGCCGCAGATGATGCGCGGTCAGCTTCCGGCGCCAAAGCGCCGTCGGCGTGGCCCTGAGAAGGGCCGTTGGATTGGCCCTGAGAAGGGCCGTTGGATTGGCCCTGAGAAGGTCCGTTGGATTGGCCCTGAGAAGGGCCGTTAGATTGGCCCTGAGAAGGGCCGTTTGAATCGCCCTGGGAGGAGCGATTCGAGATAAAACGCCCCGAAGGGTCACGACTTGGCTTGTTCGTCATATTCGCGGACGACCGCATGAAATGTCTACGAATCACAGCGCACTTTAGCCGCCGGTCTGCCACTCCGTTACGGTGGTCAGACACGGCGTTGCCCGGGGGAAACTACGTGGAAGTATGCACTGTGGGGGATCCCCCAACCTAACCTAACCTAACCTAACCTAACCTAACCTTTTTTTTTTTTTTTTTTTTTTTTTTTTTTTTTTTTTTTTTTCCGGGGTGGAAAATCCTCATGGATGTCCACCGCCCTGGGGCGGGCGGAGGGGTCTGTCAGACTCTTACTGACTAAAAACCACCCCGGTGTTCCGACTCACACCTACGCCGGGGGTCGCGGGAACGTAAAAATCTTCCGCAACCCCCGACTGGTGCCGGCCCGCCATCGCGGGCCTCCTCGGGTCAGGGGGGGGAGTGAGGTGTTTGACTCCCCCCGTGACGTCTAAGAGGGGCGCGCGTGGAACACTACGCGCCGCCACCTCGGGTCCTGATGTATGGGGGGCGACGGACGTCCCCGAGTCCGTCGCCCCTGGACCCATTTAGGGGGGCTGGAAGAGGGCGTTATCCGCCCTCCGCCGACGCCCGGTGCGCCTGCTGCGGGCCGGGTGAGTGGACGAGATCTCCCTCTCCCTTTCCGCAGCCTCCTTCTGCGAGACGACTGTCTCGCAGTAGGAAACCACCGCGTCCCAGGACTCCTCGCTGTCGACCATCGACTCAACGACGGCCGGCAGCGAGAGGTCACTGCCTACTTCTGAGATGAGGGCACGGCGCGGCTCCTCCCAAGCGGCACACTCTGCCAGCGTATGCCGCGCCGTGTCCTCCCGGCAGTCGACGCAGTGGTGACACCGAGCGTCCGGCTCCCTGTTTATGCGACACAGGTACTTCCCGAAGCAACCATGCCCCGAGAGCACCTGCGTCACCCGAAACGACAGGGAGCCGTGCCTCCTCCCGAGCCAGCGCTCGAGCACCGGCCGGACCGCCTCGATGATGTCGAGGCCGGCGGTAGGGCGTGAAAGCCTTTCCCGCCATTCCGCCACCAGGACCTCGCGAAGCTGAGACCGATGCAGCTCTATGTGTCGCTGCATCGGTTGCTCACCCCGCGCCCTCGCTTCCTCGCGCCACCGATACGATGACGCGAGTACTTTCGCCTCGAGGTCCCAGGGCGGGGATCCGGCCAGTGCACAAGCCGCCTCGTAGGAGATCGTGCGATACCCCCTGATGACTCTGACGGCCATCGCTCTCTGCGGCTTGCGCAGGACTGCGATACTACCGGCCGTCAGGTCAGCCGCCCAGATCCCCACGTAGAGCCGCCTACAAGCGGCGCTCGGGCCCCCCAGATTGGGAAGCAGCGTTGACAGCGCTCCAGCAGCGCCCAGCAACTTGGGCGCCAGCCGTCGGAAGTGGGGCCCGAAGTCCCACCGGCTGTCGAGCACCAATCCCAGGTACTTCATGGTGGACTCGACAGCGATCCGAGCCCCCCCGACCACGATGTGAGAGCCGGGTGGCGGCGCCCGCCGGGGGCCATGAAACACCATGGCCTCCGACTTGCTGAGGGCCACCTCCAGGCCTAGGCGACGTATGCAGAGTGTTGAACGCGTTAGCGATGTCTAAAGATACCGCCAACAACACCCCGCCCTGAGCAACTGCATCCTTCGCTTTGGCCTTGAGGCGCAGGATGGCGTCTATTGTTGATCGCCCTGCCCGGAAACCGAACTGGGCGTCCGACAAGTTCGGGCCGACTGCTTCTAAGTGCCGGACGATGCGGGTGGCGAGAATCTTCTCTAGCATCTTCCCCGCCTCGTCCAGCAAAACAATCGGCCTATTCGTTGATGGAGACTCCGGGGGCCGCCCTGCCTTCTGCAGCAGCACAAGTTGTCCCTCCTTCCAGGCCTTAGGAAACTGTCTCGACGTCAGACAGGCATCAAACAGCTCCCTAAGCCTATCTTCTAGGGCCGCTTCCAGAGACAGGGCCAGCACCCTTGCGGGCACCCCATCCGGTCCGGGGGCAGTCCTTTTGGACCGCGCCCGCAGAATTGCTGCCCCCATCTCCGCGTCAGATATTGGGGGAGTCTCCACCTCCGTATCTTGGTCTGCCTCCGCTTCGGCCATGGTCGGGGAAGGGTGATCCGCCCGCTCCGGGAACAATGTCTCCATGACCCTGAGGAGGAACTGAGGCTGGAGGGTTTCCGTCAGTGGGGGGCCTTGGGCGCGAAGTTTCTTCCGCGCCGCACGGTACGGACGCCCCCATGGATCACGGTTTAGATCCTCCAGTGCCTCAGCTCTCGACTGCTCCTTCCCTCGACAGATCGCCAACTGCAGAGCCTCCCGAGCATTGCGGTATGACTCGTGCAGTTGGGACTGATGGAGCTCCAGCTCTTCATGGCGGCGGCGTAGCCTGCGAACCTGTGAGTAGGTCCTCCGGGCAATTATACAGGCCGCGCGGAGGTCTGCTATCTCCCGGGACCACCAGTAGACCGCCCGCTTTGGAGGTTGTCTTCGAGAGCGAGGCATGGCTGCATCGCACACAGCCGTCATGGCGTCGCGAAAGCGGTCAGCCTCAACGTCGACTCCCTCTGCTGGAGAGGACAGCCAAGCCTGCACAATGGCGGCTTCCTCTAGGAGGTCCCCGTCAAGCCGCTTCAATACCCATCGCGGGAACTGCCGAGTATCAGGTCGTGGAGACACTGTTGGGCCCGAGGAAGTGGTGGAGACATCCATACAGATGTACAGGTGATCCGATAGAGTCTCCACACTCTCCAGGACCCGCCAACCCTGAACCCGTGCGGCGACAGCAGGGGTAGCGAACGAGAGGTCCACTATTGACCCTCCATGCTGCCGCACGCACGTGTTAACGGAGCCCCTGTTTAAAAGACAGAGGCCCGCAGCTGTCGCCCATTCCTCAACCGCTTCCCCTCTGACGTCCGTCCGGGGGGAACCCCACGAAGTGGACTTCGCATTGAAGTCCCCCACGACGATGGCTTGGGACGGCATCATTCGCCGAACCGAGGTCCCCAGGCGGTCCAGGAAGTCCTCGAATTCCGCTAGGCTTTTGTTTGGGGAGAAATAAACTCCGAAGAGAATTATCTCTCCCCAGGTGGCCGCAACAAATCCCCGACTCCTCTCCCTGATGGCAAGTGGAGCCGAGGAGCTAATAATAACGACGGAGCCGTCCATGTCACCTACCCAGTCAGGGCGAGCAGGGATGAAATACGGCTCCGCCACTACAGCCACACCAATCGACCGCTCCGCCATGGTTTGAAGAACCAAGTCCTGCGCACCGGCGCAGTGGTTCAGGTTCGCCTGGAGGAGAGAATGACCACGAACTGGGTCCATTATTAGTCCGTAATCATTATCGCCCCCTGCGATGGCTCCCCCAATTGCGCTGCGCCGGAAGCGGTCGACAGCACAGTTGTAGCACCGTCCTTGCGAGAGCGGGCTGGCGGCTTGCAGTCCTTTCTGCCGGTGATGTGGTTGGCAGGACGTCCCGCAGCTGCGCACAGTAAGCAGTGTGGGTCGGCAGAGCACGCGGACGCCAGATGCCTCGGCTCGCCGCAGCGGAAGCAGTGTCCACTGAGGTCAGTGCCAGAGTCGCACTTCCTGCTCGCGTGTCCCAACCCCCAGCACCTGTAGCATCTCATGGGCCGAGCGTCCAGAACCACGACCCTGGCAGAGCTCCAACCCACCAAGAGCCGGCCGGTGTCAGCCAAGGTCTTCGCTACTGCGATGGGGCACTGGGTCCAGACAGAGCTGGCGCCTCCCGGGCCAGGTCGGATTGGACCGACTCGCACCGCATCTGGAGAGCAACCAGTCTTACGCGCGATCGCGTCCTGCACGTCCTGCCCAGACACGGAGTCGTCAAGGCCCGAGATGCGCAGTTCAGTGCACTTCGTCGACCTTGAGACCTTGACCTCCTCTGCGAAGACCGCTCGCAGTTTCTCAGCGACGCGGTCTGCCCCCACTGTGCCTTCGGCCCCTGGGAATTCCAGCATGCGGGCTCCGGTTAAGGCCTGTCGAAACCTGACATCTGTTATGCCAAGCTCCTCCAGGTTCACGGCTTGCCTGGCCTTAGTGAGGACGGCCGCGTACGTGACGCCCCTCTTCACTGCCTCAGGCTGCAGTGTGAGCACTACCGCAGCAGACCGGGGCGCACGAAGCCCTCGCTTTCTTTTCTTGGACTTCTTGGGCCCGGCAGGCTGGTCTCTCCGTGTGGTGGAGGCCGCTGGAGCTTTATTTGCCGCCGAGTAAGGAGAACCATCGTTCTTCTTCTTCTTCTTTCCTTTTTTCTTCCTCCTGACGGTCTGCCAGCCCTCGCGAGTAGCCGCGGATGGGTGCACAGCGGAGGCCCGCACAGTGGCTGTTGGAACGGATCCACTTGGAGGGGAGCCCCCCCTCGTCTCCGGCACTCGAGACGGCACCTGAGGAGCCACGGAAAGCCGCTTCGGACCCTTGACAGTGCCGCCGGCGCAGTCAGCCGCAGAAGTCCTGCGGTCCGCTGCCAGTGGCGGTCGATTGCTCCTCGCCGGCAGGAGGCGGTCCTCGATGCCAGCAAACCGAGCGTCCATTATTTTCCCGATCTGGGAAACTATGGCATGCACCTGCATCTCGCTCATGGCTTCCCGTGCCCCCTGTGACCCCTGCGGGAGTGACCTCTCCGGAGCAGAGGAGCTCCCGGAGTTTGCGCAGACCAACTGTCGCGGATCTTCCGGTCGCACCCGGAGAGACACAACTTCCTCCCGGAGAGCCAACATCTCTTGACGGAGTGCTTCGACCTCCGTCCGCAGTCGGTCGTTCAGCAGCTGGAGTCTTCGGGTCTCCTCGCTGGAGCTCCTGCTGGCGAGCCCCTCTATGGCCAATTTGACTCGCTCGGCTGCCTCTCTAATTGCCCGCTGGCTCGTGCCCTTCAAGTTTTTGGACTTTCGAGTGGTATCTAAAACTACCTCGATGTCCAGAAGGGCCCTTTGCTCCAATTGGTCTGCTGAGGTGGATGAACTCTGTCCCACTGGAGGAACCTCAGCGCTGACACGTGCCTCAACCCCCTCATCCACATTCGCGCTAACGACCAATTGGCACGCTGGCGACACGCTCCGGCAGTCCGATTCACTCTCTTCAGAGAGCGAGCCACGTTGAGTGCCTGATCGGAGGAAACGACCTCTACCGTCTCGCGCGGGTCTCCGACCTCTTGATGTCGCCGCCTTGGAAGGTACCTTCCGAGGTGGCAACATCTCCTCGCTTTCGTTGGGTCGCTTGAGAGGTCCCGGCAATGCAGTCGGATACCCTTGGCTGCCCACCTCAGCCCTAGCACTGTCGCTTGACGACACGCCGGACACCATATTATGCGATGAGTTGTCGGACACCGACAACTCATTCACCCTCTCCAGAACAACACACGGTTCCGCTGGAGCCACTGCTCCCATCCTCATTGACGCTGCGCCATATAATGACACTGCGTCCGCCTTCTCCTTCTCCACATCTTTTGATTTTTTATACTTTATTTTATCCATTTTTAATCCCACGAGTAGATATAGGTCAGAATGTCCACCTGGCAGAGCCTAGATACCAGGTAAGCCTACATACTGCAGAGTGCTGCAGGTGCTCTACAGGGGAAGCGCTAGCGACTGGTCCCCCACCAGCCACTCATCCTCTCGCCGCGCTTCAAAACTTAGGATTAGGTGGTTTTTTATCTTAGAGGTAGCCTTCCTCTGGGCCAGGCAATTAAGCCAAGCCCCCGACGGCGGCATTAAACATGCCTCCGTTCGCTGTCCGGCCAACCCGACTCAGCGAACCCGCCGAAGGTTCTCTCGTTGAAGACAACTCCTCAACGAGAGAAACACGCGCCGCCTTGGTGCGCCTGCACCGCAGCGGCATGGTCACGTCAACTGTCGATCGACTATCGTCGATCGATCAGGAGCGACCCCGTCCCGGTGTCTCTCTTAGTCTGGTCTCTCAACGCCAAATGTCAGGCAGCTAACTACCAATGTTCAAGTCAATGGAATAGAGTTGGACCCTGTTGAGTCAACGGTTTTTCTTGGAATAACTATTGACGGCAAATTACAATGGGGCCCACACATAGAAAAATTGTCAGGAAGGCTTAGTTCGGCCGCCTATGCTGTTAAAAAAATTAGACAGATAACGGACGTAGATACAGCCAGAATTGTTTATTTTAGCTATTTTCATAGTCTTATGTCCTATGGGATTCTTCTCTGGGGAACCTGTGCGGACATCAATAATATCTTTGTTTTACAAAAAAGGGCTGTTCGAGCCATTTACAACCTAGGTCCAAGAGATTCCCTTAGAGAAAAATTCAAAGAAATAGATATTCTGACTGTAGCCTCACAATATATATTTGAAAACCTATTGTATGTACACAAGGATATATCAAATTTTAAGAAAATGTCCGATATTCATAGTATAAATACTAGGAATAAACACAATCTTGCTGTACATCGCACTCGTCTCCACAGAGTAGGCAACTCGTTCATGGGTCAATGTATACGCTTTTACAACAAACTTCCCATTGATATTAGAAACTTACCCATTAAACGATTTAAAAGCAGTATTAAAACCAAACTATGTAAAAAAGGGTACTATAAAATTTCGGATTATTTAGAAGACAGAAATGCATGGGATTGAGCTGCTCGCTCTGCTAAGCCTTGAAAAAACCCTAGAACTTGACATTTTAATTTTAATTAGTATCTAAAATCATTAAATTATACCAGTTTTATATACCTACAAATTGACATTGTTGATTATTCTTTATACAACATGACATTTTTACTTTGTAAAGTATTATTTTGTTTTGATTATTGTGAATGTGAGGACTATGTGGATCATTTTTATTTTTTTTGCTCCTCTTTCCCTGTTTTAATGATGGTCTGGCAGTTTTGAGTACTTTCTGCGGCCTACCCAAATGTCCTTTTTTTGGTATTGTTCGTCGAGTCGTTGAGCTCCTTCAGCTCTGAGTTGAGCTCCTCGGTTACTGACAAATGCTTGCACTGACTGGACAGGTCCACTCAAATCTGTGTGGTTCTTTCCTCAAAAGACCATTTCAGACATTAATCTACATGGTCCTCATATGGCTTGACCAAGATTATGTCTGGACCTTAAAAGAGACTGCGACCTCTGAGTTTGTTTCGGCCTTTCTTCTCAGAGTAGTCAGATAGGAAACGCCGACCTCATCTAGCTTATTTTATTTTTTTAATAATATGACGTGTAAAAGTGATTGCGATATCCTATTTACAGAATAAACAATTTCATTTCATTTCATTTCATTTCATTTCATTTCATTTCATTTCATTTCACTTGGGCCTTTCCGGCATGAGTAACTCTACCGGCAGAGCCCCAAGATCATTGAGACGCGCAAGCCCCACCACGACGACAACGTGGAGACACCCTCGGTGGGGCTCGGTGGGGAACCTAACCTAACCTTTTTTTTTTTTTTTTTTTGTTGCCGGGGTGGAAAATCCTCATGGATGTCCTCCGCCCTGGGGCGGGCGGAGGGGTCTGTCAGACTCTTACTGACTAAAAACCACCTCGGTGTTCCTTTCCCACACTTGCACCGGGGATCATGGGAACTAGTGCGCCTTCCACGATCCTCGGCTAGTGCCGGCCCGCCTCTGCGGGCCTCCTCAAGTCTGCGGGGGGAGTGAGGTGTACTCCCTCCGCAACGCCAATAGGGGCGCGCGTGGAACACTACGCGCCACCGCCTCGGGTCCAGTTATACGGGGGGGCAGCGGACGTCCCCAAGTCCACCGTCCCTCTGGACCCGTTTAGGGGGGCTGGAAGAGGGCGTTGTCCGCCCTCCGCCGACGCCCGGTACGTCTGCTGCGGGTCGGGAGAGTGGTCTCGACCTCCCTCAACCTCTCCGCAGCCTCCTTCAGTGAGATGACCGTTTCACAGAAGGAGATCACCGCATCCCACGACTCTGCGCTTCCCACCATCGCGCGAGCGACGGCCGGCAGCGACAGGTCGGTTCCCACTTCTGTCACGAGGGCACGGCGCGGCTCCTCCCATGCGGCACACTCTACCAGCGTATGCCGCGCCGTGTCCTCCAGACAATGGACGCAGTGATGACACCGAGCGTCCGGCTCCCTGTTTATGCGACACAGGTACTTCCCGAAACAACCATGCCCCGAGAACACCTGCGTCGCCCTAAATGACAGGGAGCCGTGCCTCCTCTCGAGCCATTCCTCGAGCACCGGTCGGATCGCCTCGATGGTAGCGAGGCCGGCCGAAGGGCGCAATAGCCTCTCCCGCCACTCCGCCACCAGGACCTCGCGGAGCTGAGACCGAACCTAACCTAACCTTTTTTTTTTTTTTTTTTTTTTTTTTTTTTTTTTTTTTTTTTTTTTTTTTTTTTTGTCGCTGAGAAATGCATTACGCATCCCCGCTCGTGGGGGACGAGTCTGGGGTATGTGGGACTCCTGTCGCTAACGACAGTATACCCACTAAAACTCAGCGGTGTTCCCACATCGCCGTAATGGGAGAGCCATGGGAAACCGGCTCAGCCTTTACATCCACAACCCTCCCGGCGCATGCCCGCCTAGCTGGCGGGCCCCGCATGCCCCCCAGATTGGGGAGCTACAGGAATGGCCGGGAACACCTGGCCATTCCCGTCCGACACTGGTGGAGACCTGTGCAATACAGGCAAGGGTGCCCCCGCACCCATTGCCTGCTGGCCTCCACCTGGGAGGAGTCGGAGATGACTATCGTACTGACGTCTTCTTCGACCCCTCCTCCGCCTTCGGAGCGGCGCCGCGTCAGGATCGTCCTCACGCGCGCGCTCCGCCGCCTCCTTCTGGGACATGACGTGTTCACAGAAGGAGGCGACTGCCGCCCAGGACCTCTCATCCCTCAGCATGGCGTTAACCAAGCCGGGGAGCGATAGGTCCGGTCCGATCACCGCGATGAGACTGCGGCGCGGCTCGGACCACGACGGGCACACCTCGAGGGTGTGCTGCGCCGCGTCCTCCACCGCACCACAGTCGAGGCACGACGGCGTCCTCTCCCGTCCGATTCGGTGCAGGTACGATCCGAAACAACCGTGTCCGGACAGCACCTGCACCAGACGGAAGGAGAGGAACCCATGCGACCGCTCGAGCCAGTCTCGCAGGACTGGCCCAATTGCGTCGAGGGTTCGGCGGCCGAAGGCTGCGTTGGCGAGGTCCCCCGTCCAATGGACGACGATGGCGTCTCTCGCCTCCCGCCGGACGGCCTCCCGCTCTTCCGGGGTTGAGCGTTGTCCTCTCGCCCTCCGCCCCGCCGTCCATTCATATACTCTGGCGAGCACCCACGCCTCGAGTTCCCAAGGAGGGGTGCCGGCCAGAGCACATGCTGCCCCAAAACTCACCGTGCGGTAAGCCCGCGCCGCTCGCTGGGCTATGGCCCTCTGGGGTGCCCGCAGGGCGGCGGCGTTCTCCCTCCTTTGGAGGGAGTCCTCCCAGATAGGAGCCCCGTAGAGGGCCATACTCTTCAAGATGCCGGCGTAAAGTTGCCGGCATCGCGCGCTGGGCCCCCCCAAGTTGGGAAGCAACCAGGAGAGCGCGCCCGCGGTTTTCAGGAGGCGCGACGACAGCCCGCTAAAATGCGGACCGAAGCGCCACCTGCTGTCGAGTACAAGGCCCAGATATTTCATCTGGGCCTTCACCTCAATTCTGACGCCCTCCACGAAGATATGGGCGTCAGGTGGTGGGGGGCGCTGCCGAGGGCCGTGGAAGAACACGGCCTCGGTCTTGTGCAGCGCCACCGTTAAACCTAGGCGGCGGATCCTCCCCGCGACCAAGGATCCGCCCGCCGAAGCCAAGTTGGCCGCCTCCCTGAAATTCCCCCCCCGGGCGGTGAGGAGAGTGTCATCCGCATAGCAGATAACACTCGTGCCTCGGAGGAGAGTTCCCCGCAGGAGCCAATCATAGCCGATGTTCCAGAGGAGAGGTCCTATAACTGACCCCTGTGGAACGCCGGCTTCAACGGCGTACCGCCGGACTTGGCCAGTCCTATTTACCAGGAGGATCGCCCGATCCTCCAGGTAATTGGCCAGCAGCCTGCACATGTATCGAGGCACTCCGTGAAATCGGAGCGCCTCTAGGATGGTGGAGTGGGGAACGGAGTTGAAGGCGTTGGCTATGTCGAATGACACCGCCAACAGTCCGTCCCCCGCTTCCATCGCCTCCTTCACCTGGCCCCTGAGGCAGGCCAGTGCGTCCACCGTCGAACGCTCAGCCCGAAAACCGAACTGAGCGTCCGACAAGTCCGGCCCGATAGTGCGCAGATGGCACTTTAGGCGGGCAGCGATTATTCCCTCGAACATTTTGCCGACCTCATCGAGCAGAACGATGGGCCGGTATGCCGAGGGGGAGTCTGCTGGGCGGCCCTCCTTGCGAAGGAGGCACAGCTGCCCCTCCTTCCACGGTTTCGGGAACCTTCCAGACGCAAGGCATGCGCTGAAAAGGTCCCGAAACCTCTCCTCCATTTGAGTGGCAGCGATTGCCACCACTCTTGCCGGAACACCGTCGGGGCCCGGAGCTGTCTTCTTGGCGCGGATATGGAGAATCGCCGCGCCAAGTTCCGACTCCGTGACAGGCGGGGCCTCCTCTTCTTCCTCAGCTGGCGGAGCTGTCTGCGGTGGATCCATCACTGGTGGGGTGAAGTTGTCCCTGCACGGGAACAGGGACTGAACCACCCCATCAAGAAATGACGGCTCCAGGGTCTCGGCCACCGGGGGACCAAACGGGCGCAGTTTGTTGCGCGCCGCCTTATATGGTCTCCCGTAGGGGTCGTTGTCGAGACCCTCCAGCATCTCAGCTCTCCCCGAGTCTCTGGCGGCGGCAATGGCTCGATCGAGGACCATTTTCGCCTCCACGTATACCTCATAGAGGTGGTCCCCGACGGCCTGGTCCCTACGACGCCACCGCCGACTCCGCGCGTAGGCCCTCCTTGCCTCCACGCAAGCTGCTCGGAGCCCCGCCAGCTCCGCCGACCACCAGTACACGGCGCGTCTGGGTAGTGGTCGGCGAGACCGAGGCATGCTGGAGTTGCATACCGCGGTTAGAGACTCCCTCAGGTGCCCCGCCACGGTGTCCACATCCAGGCCAGCGGAAGGTGGCGAAAGCCAGTCCTGGACGAACGCCGCCTCTCGCGCCGCTTCCCGGTCCAGGCGGGCGAGAGCCCACCGTGGGAACGGTGAACGCACCGAGTGGGGCCGCGTCTCTCCGGGGCCACTGGTGGAGATGTCGAACCGCACGTAGCGATGGTCCGACATGGTCTCCACCAGGTCCACTCGCCAGTTCAACACTCGCGCGGCTAACGCAGGGGTAGCGAAAGTGACGTCCACTACTGAGCCACCCTGCCGCCGCACGCATGTCTGAACGCTTCCTCTGTTCAAGAGGGAGAGTCCAGACGAGGCTGCCCACATCTCTACTGCCCGCCCGCGTGCGTCAGTGGCCGGGTTGCCCCAGGTCACCGACTTGGCATTCAGGTCTCCCAGTACGGAGACCTGACGCGGCGCCGCCCTGCCGACCACGGCGGCCAGGACTCCGAGATAGTTCTCGAAGTCCTGAAGAGGGCGGTTTGGGGAGAAATAGACGCCCACAAGGGCTAAGTCTCCCCACGCGGCGGCCACGTATCCCGGTCCCCTCTCTAATAGCGAGAGGGGAGGGGAGTCTGTGGAAGACCGCGCCGCTAGAGCCACCAAGTCGTCCTCGTCACCCAGCCAGCTGCCGGGGATTGAGTAGGGCTCGGCGACCACCGCTACGTTCACCAACCACTCGGCCATGACCTGCACTACCAGGTCCTGGGCAGCTCTGCAGTGGTTGGTATTCGCCTGGAGGATGCGGTAGTTGGAAATTATTATTCCGACATCGCACCCCCCTCCTCAGCTACCGCCGCTGGAGCTACAGCGGCGACGGCGACGACGGCTTCAGCAACAGGGCGAACCTGCGCCGGCACCACGCCCTTCCTCACGGGGGGCTTGCAGGTCCTGCCCGTCATCCTGTGGTCCGCGGGGCGGCCACCGGCGGCACACGCCGCGCAGTGTGGCGCGGTGGCGGTGCAAGCGGCCCACCCGTGTCCTTCCCGCCCGCATTGGTAGCACGTATCTCCCCAGTCGGACTTGGAGGGACACGTGGCCCGGGTGTGGCCGACAGCGAAGCACTTGAAGCACCGGACAGGCTGGTCCTCAAGTGGCCGGACCACTGCCCAGCCGAACCCCACTTGCATCCGTCCCTTGGTCGCAGCAAGGACGGCCCCAGCCGCGGTGACTGGGCACTCGACGCGGATGATACCCATGCCGCGGCGGCCGGGCCTGATGGCTCCACCTTTCAACGCGCCAGCGTCGCAACCTCCAGCCGCCGCGACGGCCGCCACCACCTCCTCTTTGGTGACTGAATCGTCCAGATCGGCCACCTCCAAGGCTGCGGTCTTAACAGGCCTGGCGACCCTTGCCACATCCGCGATGACCTCTTGCAACTTTGTTGCGAAGAGGTCCGCATTTGTGCCTCGCTGCTCCCCCGAGAACTCGAAAATTCGAGCCCCGGTTAGGGTTCGGCGGCACGTGATGTTGCTGATCCCCAGCTGGGAGGGATCAGCATTGGTACGAGCCCGTCTTAGAATGGACTCGTACGTCTCGCCCCGCTCCGCGGCCTCCGGGGTGATGGTCACCACGACGGCCGCAGTTTTGGGAGGAACCAGCTTCCTCCCCGCCTTCTTGCCGACTGCGGGACCAGTCGCAGCAGGCTTGGGGGCCGACTTTTTGCCCTTTTTCCCTTTTCTCCTCCTAACCACTTCCGTCCACGACTGGTTGGATGGGGTGGTGGAGGGAAGAAGGGCGTCTTCCTCCTGCGAGTTCTGGGGGGCTGCTGGAGTGGCTGACGACCCAGACGCTACCTCCGCGGTTGTGGTGGGCGTATGAGGAGCCGCCTTGGTCCTCTTGCCCTTGCCTTTGCCCTTGGAGGGCTGCGATACCGGGCCTGCTAGAGGCGCAGGTTCTGGCTCCCTCGGCGATGGACTCTTGTCCGCCGCTAGCGGTGGGCGGAGCCGCCTTTCCGGCAAGAGCCGGTCCTCAATGCCTGCGAAGCAGGCTCGGATGAAGGCCCTCTCCTCCAAGATCACCCCGCGGATTGTTGCCTCAAGACTGGCAGGGGAGGAGGAGCCTCCTACCACCGGACAGACTGGGGCAGATTGGGCAGGCCTGGCCGTAGCATCAGCCAGCTTCTGGTGTAGCTGGCTGACCTCCGCCTGCAGGCGATCCACCTTCGCCTGCAGCTGCCGCGTCTCGTCCGTGGCCGTCCGCTTCACCAGCTCCGTTATAATGCCGTACATGCTGGCGGCCCGGCATTTGAGGGCCTTCTGGAAGGTCCCCTTCAAATTGGACGACTTAGAGGCGACCTCCAGAACCTCCTGCCGATCCTCCTGCGCCATGCGCTCCAGTTCTGCCAGGGAGTGGTCGGCATACAGTACACTGGATGCACCATAGCCAGCCCTCGACCTGGCAACTTGCGCCTGCTGCTCCTTGGCGGCGACCCTCTCCTCCAGGTCCAACTGGAGTTGCGCCCTTTTTGCCAGATTTAACTGGCGCTCGGCGTCCACCAAGCCCACATTGTGGGAAGAAGGCGCAGCGGAAGTCGAAGCCTTTTTAGGCTTCGACCTCTTCTTAGCCTTGCCTCCGGTCGACTCCGAGGAGACTTTGGACCTCTTCCGCTTGAAGAGGTTATTTTCAGCCGCCGACGTGTCCATATCGGAGTCGTCGGAGTCCGACAACTCATATGGCCTCCTAAATAAGCTGGCCGCAGATGATGCGCGGTCAGCTTCCGACGCCAAAGCGCCGTCGGCGTGGCCCTGAGAAGGGCCGTTGGATTGGCCCTGAGAAGGGCCGTTGGATTGGCCCTGAGAAGGTCCGTTGGATTGGCCCTGAGAAGGGCCGTTAGATTGGCCCTGAGAAGGGCCGTTTGAATCGCCCTGGGAGGAGCGATTCGAGATAAAACGCCCCGAAGGGTCACGACTTGGCTTGTTCGTCATATTCGCGGACGACCGCATGAAATGTCTACGAATCACAGCGCACTTTAGCCGCCGGTCTGCCACTCCGTTACGGTGGTCAGACACGGCGTTGCCCGGGGGAAACTACGTGGAAGTATGCACTGTGGGGGATCCCCCAACCTAACCTAACCTAACCTAACCTACAGCGACACATAGAGCTGCATCGGTCTCAGCTAACCTTTTTTTTTTTTTTTTTTTTTTTTTTTTTTTCTGGGGTGGAAAATCCTCATGGATGTCCACCGCCCTGGGGCGGGCGGAGGGGTCTGTCAGACTCTTACTGACTAAAAACCACCCCGGTGTTCCGACTCACACCTGCGCCGGGGGTCGCGGGAACGTAAAAATCTTCCGCAACCCCCGACTGGTGCCGGCCCGCCATCGCGGGCCTCCTCGGGTCAGGGGGGGGAGTGAGGTGTTTGACTCCCCCCGTGACGTCTAAGAGGGGCGCGCGTGGAACACTACGCGCCGCCACCTCGGGTCCTGATGTATGGGGGGCGACGGACGTCCCCGAGTCCGTCGCCCCTGGACCCATTTAGGGGGGCTGGAAGAGGGCGTTATCCGCCCTCCGCCGACGCCCGGTGCGCCTGCTGCGGGCCGGGTGAGTGGACGAGATCTCCCTCTCCCTTTCCGCAGCCTCCTTCTGCGAGACGACTGTCTCGCAGTAGGAAACCACCGCGTCCCAGGACTCCTCGCTGTCGACCATCGACTCAACGACGGCCGGCAGCGAGAGGTCACTGCCTACTTCTGAGATGAGGGCACGGCGCGGCTCCTCCCAAGCGGCACACTCTGCCAGCGTATGCCGCGCCGTGTCCTCCCGGCAGTCGACGCAGTGGTGACACCGAGCGTCCGGCTCCCTGTTTATGCGACACAGGTACTTCCCGAAGCAACCATGCCCCGAGAGCACCTGCGTCACCCGAAACGACAGGGAGCCGTGCCTCCTCCCGAGCCAGCGCTCGAGCACCGGCCGGACCGCCTCGATGATGTCGAGGCCGGCGGTAGGGCGTGAAAGCCTTTCCCGCCATTCCGCCACCAGGACCTCGCGAAGCTGAGACCGATGCAGCTCTATGTGTCGCTGCATCGGTTGCTCACCCCGCGCCCTCGCTTCCTCGCGCCACCGATACGATGACGCGAGTACTTTCGCCTCGAGGTCCCAGGGCGGGGATCCGGCCAGTGCACAAGCCGCCTCGTAGGAGATCGTGCGATACCCCCTGATGACTCTGACGGCCATCGCTCTCTGCGGCTTGCGCAGGACTGCGATACTACCGGCCGTCAGGTCAGCCGCCCAGATCGGGGCCCCGTAAAGGGCCATCGATCGCACGATCCCCACGTAGAGCCGCCTACAAGCGGCGCTCGGGCCCCCCAGATTGGGAAGCAGCGTTGACAGCGCTCCAGCAGCGCCCAGCAACTTGGGCGCCAGCCGTCGGAAGTGGGGCCCGAAGTCCCACCGGCTGTCGAGCACCAATCCCAGGTACTTCATGGTGGACTCGACAGCGATCCGAGCCCCCCCGACCACGATGTGAGAGCCGGGTGGCGGCGCCCGCCGGGGGCCATGAAACACCATGGCCTCCGACTTGCTGAGGGCCACCTCCAGGCCTAGGCGACGTATGCGGCTCACCACCTGTGAGACCGCAGCCGTCGCCAACAACGCTGCCTCCCTGTGCGAGCTCCCCCGGGCAGTGACCAGCGTGTCATCCGCATAACACGTCAGGTCGACCCCCGGACTGAGCTCGCCCCTCAGCACCCAGTCGTACCCGATGTTCCACAGGAGCGGGCCTACAACCGAGCCCTGTGGAACACCGCACGACATGCGGCGCTGGTTTCCGCCATCACGTCCCATGTAGGTGACACACCTCTCCGAAAGATAAGCCCCAACGATGTGGCGGAGGTAGGGAGGCACCCCATGGTACCGCAGTGCCTCCCGAATACAACTCCAGGGCAGGGTGTTGAAGGCGTTGGAGATGTCCAAGGACACCGCCAACATCACCCCGCCCCGAGACACCGCTTCCTCCGCCAGGACTCTAACCCGCGACACAGCGTGGATTGTGGAGCGCCCATGCCGAAACCCGAACTGGCTGTCGTCCAGGTCCGGCCCCTCTCTGCACAAGTGGCCGACGAGGCGGGCTGCGATTATCCGCTCAAACAGCTTGCCCACCTCGTCTAGCAGCACTATGGGCCGGTACGCGGACGGCGAGTCCGCAGGGCGCCCCGCCTTCCTGAGCAGGACCAGACGACCAGATTTCCACAAAGTGGGAAACTGGCCCTGCTCAAGGCACGCTGTGTAGAGTCCTCTCAGTTGGGGCTCAAGCTCCTTCAGAGCGAGGGCTAACACGCAGCCGTGGATCCCGTCGGGCCCCGGAGCCACGTTCTTGGCCCGGAGCCGCATCACGGCCGCCCTCAACTCTGCCTGTGTCACCTCTGGGACGCTGATGGCGTTCTCCTCCTCTGTAGACTCTGCGGCTGTGGGCAAAGCCATCGGCGGCGGAGTATGCTCCGCTCTTGCCGGGAAGAGGGCTGCAACCACCTCTTCCAGCAGCTCGGGTTGAAGACTCTCCGTAAGTGGGGGCGCCGCGGCTCGAAGTTTCCCTCGGACCGCGCGATAAGGGCGCCCCCACGGATCCCCGTCTAGAGTCTCCAACATCTCCTCCCTGGCTCGCGTCCTCGACGCGCCGATGGCCAGCCACAGAGTCTCCTTAGCCGCGCGGTACACCTCATACAGCGCGGCTTCTTCGTCAGGGACCCGACGACGTCTCCTCCGGTATCGGGTGTACTGGCGCCTAACCGCCACGCACGCGACGCGCAGCTGTGCGATTTCGGCGGTCCACCAATACACCTGGCGCCTTGCGGACTGTGCGTGGACCCGGGGCATGGACGCGTCGCAAATTTGCGTCATCGCCCCGCGGAACCACAGCGCCTCCTGGTCGACGTCGACGGGTCCGTTCGTTGCCGACTCCCGGCTCCAGGCCTGGACAATAGCGGCCTCCTCGAGAAGCTCCCTGTCGATGCGCTTACGCGCCCAGCGTGGACCGTCCGTTCGCGGGGCCGGTGGACCGCGGCCGCCGGCGGTCTGGGCGGAGACGTCGAAGCGGATGTACCTGTGATCCGACAACGTCTCCACCTCCACAGCGACACGCCAGTCACGGACACGGCTCGCGACAGCGGGGCTAGCGAACGAGACGTCCACAATAGAACCGCCCCGCTGCCGAACGCACGTGTGGACCGAGCCCCGATTTAGGACGGTCAAGCCAGTCGTGACCGCCCACTCCTCCAGCGCCTCGCCCTTAGCATCGGTCACAGGGGATCCCCACGCCGCAGACTTGGCGTTGAGATCCCCCAGCAACAGCACCGGGCGAGGGTGGAGTCGGCCCACGACGGCACCCAACTCGACAAGGAACCTCTCGAAGTCGGCGAGACTCTTGTTGGGCGAAAAATACGCCCCAACCGTGCCAATGCCGTCCGCGAGGGCGGCTACCCAGCCGTGACCTCGGGACGGGTTGACGAGAGCCCCGCCAATGATGGCCACCAAACCGTCCAAGTCTCCCACCCAGTTATCCCTGGGGGGGACAAAATACGGTTCGGCGACCACAGCCACGTGAATCGACCACTCTGCCATGCTCTGGAGCAAGAGATCCTGAGCTCTAGCAGAGTGGTTGATATTGCCCTGGAGGAAATGGTAGAGCGCCGTTATGCGCAATCCATTCCCTCCGCACCATTCCTAGGCCGGGAGTCGGCCACAGGGCAGCCAGACTGCGGGGGGGGTAAAGAGCCCCCGGCAGCCTTGGCAGCCCCTCTCTTCTTCTTTTTCTTCTTTTTTGGGGCGGGTACGCCACAGGCCTTTCCGCCCGCCCTGTGCCCGGCAGACCTCCCTGCAGCTGTACAGAGGCTGCAGTTTGGCGCCGCGGAGCACTGGGCCGCCTTGTGGCCGGCCTGACCGCAGCGATAGCACAGCTCGCTGCGGTCTATTTCGGCGGTGCACCGTGCCCTGACATGCCCAATGTCGAGGCAACGGTAGCACCGCAAGGCCTTGGGTTGCAGCCGCTTCACCCTCGCTGCCACCCACCCCACCAATAGACGCCCAGCGTCGGCGACTTTGTTCGCCGCCGCCACCGGGCACCGCACCCAGATCGCGCCGAGCCCAGAAGACTCGACGCGTACCTCGCCTGTCCGGATGTCTTCGGGCGGACATCCACCAGAACGGGCGACAGCCGCCACGACCTCAGCTGGAGTTGTCGAGTCGTCCAGCCCGTCGACACGCAGTTCAGCGGTCTTCATCGGCCTGGACACCCGGACGTCCTCTGGGTTGAGGACCTCCCTAAGCTTGGCGGCCAGGACGTCCGCCCTTTCGCCGCTAGAGGCACCCGACACCTCAAGTAGTCGCGCCCCCGTAACCGCCTGCCTCAATCTGAGGCCGGACGGTATTCCAAGGTCGGGGAACGCGACTTTGGCTTTTGCCTCCGTAAGGACCGCCATATAGGTGACGCCCCTTTCGACGGCTCCGGGCTGCAGCGTGATGACCACAGCCGCGGAGCGTGGGACTCGAATCCTAGGCGGCCCTTGAGCCTTCTTGGGTGCCGATATCGGTGCTCCAGCAGGCACCAGTGGTGGCGGTGCCGTCTTCCTCTTACGGCGGCCCCTCTTGACGACCGCCGT
Organism: Lithophane socia; assembly: GCA_947522985.1. Taxonomy (NCBI): domain Eukaryota; kingdom Metazoa; phylum Arthropoda; class Insecta; order Lepidoptera; family Noctuidae; genus Lithophane; species Lithophane socia. Next base: position 33,693 of record OX383274.1, read on the forward strand.
CCAGGTCTCCGTGGTGGACCCGGGTGCAGTCGCCGAGGGCGTGTTCGCTGAGGGTGCGGTCGCCGGGTGGGTGGCCGTCCGAGAAGTGGACGCGGACGCGGCCTCCGCAGGCTTTTTCGTCGCTTTGCTGGCCGCTGGACCCGGTTTAGCGGGCTCCTCCTTTCTCCTCCTATCCGCAGCGAGCGGCGGCCGGAGAGTCTCTGCTGGGAGAAGCCTCGACTCCAGGCCCTGCAGACGGGCATTCAGCATACCCCCACACTGCAGCATGCAGATGCGAACGATCTTCTCGATCTCAGCGTCCGCAGGTGCGGGGGTAGGGACCGACAACTGGGCCGGCGATGTCAGGGCAGCGACGGGAGCGGAATCGGTGGCCGCAGGGCGACTCCGCTGCCATATCGCCTTCTGCGCGGCAAGCTCCCGCTTGAGGTCCTCGAGCTCAGATCTGAGACGGCTGTTCTCCTCCCACAGCTTCGCCGTCTCGTCTGAGCTTGTGCGACTAAGGTGGACCCCAACTGCCTCTTTTATGTCGCTAGCCGCCTCCTTCAGAGCGCGCGTGAACGTGCCCTTCAAGCTGCCAGATTTTGTGGCAACCTTCAGAACGACGTCCACGCCGTCCAAAACTTGGCGACTGAGCGCCACCGCCGACAGGCTCTCTCCGGCAGCCGCCTGAGCCGATCGTCGCTCTCGGGCCAGTCGGGCCATTTCGCTGACCTCGTCAGCCGCCACCGCCTTCCGCTGCGTCCGCCTTGCGGCATTCATCTCCGCCTTGTTGCTTTGCAGCAACAGCGGGGACGCAGCGGAGTCTTCACTCGGGTCCCCCTGGGTCCGGTCGCTTTCGGTGCTCCCCATTGGTTCCAGCGGCGTAGCGGGCCGCAGAAAGCGGCCCCGTAAGTCGCGGTCCGGTAACCGAGTGGAACTTCCGCCAGCTCCCACTCGCCCACGCCCCCTCTGCGCAGTACCAATTTTGGCTACTGCCAGGTTTTCCTCGCTAGAGGAAAGGGAGTGTTTCCCCTTTAATGCGCTGGTGTGACTGCGCCTGTCCTGGTCGGACAGTCGGTCCTTCTCAGGACATGAGCCTCCTCGGCTCTTGTTGCCGTCAACGACGGCACGTGGCTTTGTTGCGTCGCACAGGCGCTCCAGGCTAACCCGGAGCTCCTTTTCTTGCGACGCAAGACTTGGTTGACGAAGGTCGGCGATGGTCTGCCGGCCTACGAGACTATTGGTGCCCCCCCCATATACGGTGGGGCTGCCTTCCGTAGAAGGACGGGATTGTTCCTCCATGAGGAGGTTGCCCGCCTGGGGATTTTTTCCATTAGCCTGCATTTTTTCATTTATTTTCCTTTTTAAGGGTGAGGTCCCTTTTTTGCGCTAACGACCGGATACCCTCCGGCCATTCATCCCCTCGGCACGCTAGACCTTGGGATTGGGGTAATTTTTTAGAGAGGTTATCTTCCTCGCGGCCCGGGCCTCAGTGGCCCGGACCCCCGTTCCTGAACCCAAGATTACGGGGTGGCCGACGGCTGGGCAGAACCAGCCACCGCCCCGACGTGTCCTCGCTGCCGCCGGATGCCGGACAGACGCAGCGTGGGCATTGGACGACCCTCCACCACCCACATTCCGTGGGTGCAGCGGTGTGCACCGTCCCTCCCCATTGTACGCCAACTCACCTCCCTCTGTAAGCAGAGGAGGAGTAGGCGTGTGCCCGTCTGTAGCCCGGTTCCCTTCACCGACCATCATGGATGATCGGTGATTGGAACCATGACCCTTCCCCGTTTGTTGAGAATTAGCCGCCGGCCCCAAGTGCCCACCAAAGCCTGGTGGGCAGTTGGAGCCGACGTTGCCCAGGGTGCGCCACGAGGAGGCTTCTCAACATGCACCCCGTCTCAGCTAACCTAACCTAACCTACAGCGACACATAGAGCTGCATCGGTCTCAGCTTCGCGAGGTCCTGGTGGCGGAATTGCGGGAAAGGCTTTCACGCCCTACCGCCGGCCTCGACATCATCGAGGCGGTCCGGCCGGTGCTCGAGCGCTGGCTCGGGAGGAGGCTTCCGCAACCCCGGGATCAAGATCAAAACCCCGCAATCGTTGATAAATAAAACTAATTACTCTCTAACAATTTTTCTTTTCTCTCTAACTCTCTCTAACGATTCTCTAACCATTAGCATTAACAAAAGTTGAGAATAATTATATCTGGGGCAAAATTCATAGAGGTGGGCTAATGTCACGCTCTCAGAAATTATTTAATATCAAATAAAATATTAACTCTCTAACGATTTTGTGTAACTCTCAATCTCTCTCTAACGATTCGCAAACGATTAAAAAAATAAAATTACGTCTTAGTCCATTTTTGCGGGAAGGGGGGCCAACTTCACACGAAAAATTAATATTGTTTTTACATAAAAACTAATTACTCTCTAACGACTTTTCTTTTCTCTCTAACCCTCTCTAACGATTCTCTAACGATTAACATTACAATGAAAACAAAAACTCTAATCAAGTTATTTACTTTATACCATTCCCCCTCTAAAAAGCTTATTTTATTCACTGAAAACAGTGAATAAAAAGCACTTTTATTCACTGTTTTGGTGTTTGAATTTAGAACACCAATTTGTTCGAACTCCATCTCAATGATATACAAACTCCTATTTGATGTGATTTTCGAACAGGAGTTTAGCATTACCGTGCGTTTGTACTGGCGAAACATTCACATAAAAACATGTTGAAATCTCTGTTTTCTGTCAGTGCATCGACTCGCGTTCGCATTGTCACGCAACTTGTTGACGCGAAACATGTTTGACGTTTCATATCACTCGACATGTTTCGCCACATGTCGCCACAAACCAATTTCGTATCAAAATGTATCTGTATGAATCTAGTAACATGTTGTTAGATTTGTTTTGAAACTTTGGTCGTTTATTATAGTCCACACATTTTGTATTCCACAAACATGGAAAACCTTGCCAAAGCTCTATAAACTTCATCGTGTCTACTTTGGACCACTCTATGTTTCGATATAAACACGGGATGTTTACCACCATACTCGGATAACACCACAGACTACTTACTATGCGTTTGCACTAGAAAACATTTAACATGTAGATGTTTCGAAACTTGTCACATGAAAGAAATCTCATTACTTGTTTTGTTGAACTTGCGTTCGCACTGTACGAAACATGAGTAAGTCATAAGACAGATCTCAAGATTTGTTGTAAACTGCGTTCGCACTGTCTAGAAACATACACAATAGACATGTTTTGTATAGAGATTTGTAACGTTTGCATTCGCACTGTTAGAATTAAAACTGTTTTGTGTTCTTAGCTGTCATTAGTAAATTGGCGCTATTTTAAATAATGTAAGTTGTACGAAAAAAAAGTTGAGGGTTACTTAATAATAAATCGATTGAAAATGTTTCCAAGTGATGAAGATGTGTTAACACCTGAGTTTATGAAAAGGAGGGCGGCCGATATAGTAGAAAACTTGCTTCCTAATAAATCATAGCTGCTTTACATCAAAGCCTACGATTAGTTTTGTAAATGGAAAAATGAAAATCAAGCTTCTGGCACATTTTCAGTCTGTTTTCCTAACTTATTTTAATGAGTTGTCGAAGAAAAAGAGGTCATCGACATTATGGAGTATGTATTCTATGCTACGGTGTAGGTACTATAAAACCAAGGCATAACATTGACATAACAACATACTCGAAGTTCTTTTTCTCGTAGTCATGGTATAAAGTATAGTATGCAACTCTTGAATAAAACGGATTTATATCGAGGGCCATGAATCACTCGCGTCGTTCAGGATTCTAACACTTGAATCACTCGCTGTGCTCGTGATTCAATCATCATGAATCACTCCTTACGGTCGTGATTCAGTCGTTAGAATCCTTCACTTGCTCGTGATTCACCTATGGCCCTCGCTTTAAATCCGTCCTTTATTCACTAATTGCATAATATCGAGGCGGCACGTTTCTAAATTTTAACCTGAACTTTTCAAAATTGACACATGGTACTGTCATTACAGTCAATCAATATTTTGTTGTAAAGAATATGACAATGCAAACAAAAATTCTAATCAAGTTATTTACTTTATGTACCATATTCAGAAATAAGATGAAATGGGATATTTTCAGTCAAAAATGTGTAGCATAATTCTTTTAGACCTCTCTTTAGATTATAGCTACTAGGAATCTATAAGTGCAAGAAGTGCATGTTTCAGCATAGTCTACAGGCTTAGCAGGAGTAAAATGATAATAGTACCTACCTACTGATCAAGAACATTTTTTTAATTACCTACGATGGAGAATTCCTGTTTTACGACTTAGAATCGAGATCGGATGTGGATGAAAAGCCTTTCGACAATTTGATATTTAAAACTGAATAATATGCTTTGAATGCAAGTGTTACAGATTTTTTATGAAATAAAACTTTTTTTTTTAGTTTAAATAATGATTTATTGATTTTCTTCATTTTCAATGTCTTCTCTTAATAAAATACTGTCGAGAAACTGAGCAGGTGGAGATATATAATTTTGATGCCGGCCCATCCAAGATACCAGACAATAATGTAATACACTCTATAACTATAGTGGTGTGAGTCCTCTGATCAAAGCTGTCTCATGTCATGACGAAATGCCTGGTATCTTCACTAACTTCTAGGTACAGTAAAAGTACCGTTCGGCTGAATATGTTGCCCATAATAAGAGCGAGCCTATTTAATCTAAAACGCGTTCTCAGAAATTATTTAATATCAATTAAAATATTAACTCTCTAATGATTTTTTTTAACTCTCTATCTCTCTCTAACGGTTCTCAAATTATAAAAATAAAAAAATTACATCTACGTCTATTTTTGCGGGAATGGGGGCCAATTTCACAAAAGTAATTAAAATCGTTGATAAATAAAACTAATTACTCTCTAACGATTTTTCTTTTCTCTCTAACTCTCTCTAACGATTCTCTAACCATTAGCATTAACAAAAGTTGAGAATAATTATATCGGGGGCAAAATTCACAGAGGTGGGCTAATGTCACGCTCTCAGAAATTATTTAATATCAAATAAAATATTAACTCTCTAACGATTTTGTGTAACTCTCAATCTCTCTCTAACGATTCGCAAACGATTAAAAAAATAAAATTACGTCTAAGTCCATTTTTGCGGGAAGGGGGGCCAACTTCACACGAAAAATTAAAATGGTTTTTACATAAAAACTAATTACTCTCTAACGATTTTTCTTTTCTCTCTAACCCTCTCTAACGATTCTCTAACGATTAGCATTAACAAAAGTTCATAATAATGAAATCGTTCGGCTAAATTCACGGAGGTGCAAACTTCACGTGTGTCACCGACGGCGATCCGAGGAAGGTCGCGAACTTAAAAAGGATGCGCTAGGGTGGCCCGCGAAATTCAAATTTTCTTACGTTTTTCGAAATTCAAATTTTCTCAAATTTTCTTCGCAATTTGCAGGTCAGTATCAGGTTGTAGCTTGATCTGAATATTATTAGCGCTCGTAACAAATATGGATTTACTGAATTATAAACATTAAAATCAGCAACACAACTCTCTAAGCTCATGAAAGTGTATTGAATGACTATTTCATGAAATCATGACATTTGGCACTTTCATGAACTTAGAGAGTTGTATTGCTGATTTTAATGTTTATAATTCAGTAAATCCATCCAGCTGTGCGTTTGCACTGGCGAAACATTCACAACAAAACATATTGAAGTCTCTAGTTACTGTCAATGTTACATGTTTTGTTGCGAATGTTTCGCCAGTGCAAACTACAAAATAATACTCTGTGCAGTGCTGTCAAGTCTTGTGTCTGTTTCATGTCAACTCCATTGACTTTATTAGTCATTGGTCAACTCAAGTCAATGCAACTCAATGAATATTACATCAATGTGTCAACTTTAAAAAAATGTCAAACTTATGTTCTTCTGTCTGACTCTGTTGTGCATGTCAAATATGTCAATTTGTCAATACGTTATTGCAGATGCAGAATGCAGACATGCAGATCTCTGTCTAAACGTATTTTGAAATCAACTACATTAATAATGTAGTGTTGATTAATTTGAAAATTCCTTGCTCGTTCTTCTTGTGAAACTTAGACTACAACATACACCTACTTAATAAGTATAATTAGTAATAAATTACAATGTCTATGTCAATCTAGAGCGATAATGAAGAGTGTAAATGCGCCCGTGGCGTGGAGCTGGAGCCGCGCGGCAGGCGCGCGTGCCTGGCGCGGCGCACGGCGGCGCTGGCTCGTGGGCGGCGTGCTGGCGGCGGTGGTGGCGGCCGTGCTGGCGCCTCGTCTCGGCGCGCCCGGAGGCAACTACCGCATGCTCAGAGCTCACTAGCTAGACATCATACACCGCATTGCACCTCATGTAATTACCTACATACTTTTTTTTATTTCTTTAGGTTTGTTTGTGACATGCTGTCTGCTTGTATAAGTACATTATAATGTCACAGCAGGTTTATTTAAACCGCAATCTTTTTTGAACTAACATTTTGTCCCTCGTTCGTGAACAATCTTGCAGACAGGTAACATTTTGTCCCTCGTTCGTGAACAATCTTGCAGGCAGCAGTTTCTGTGCATCTTTCATTGTGTTGACAGAGTGAGGCAGCTAATCTAATTGTATTGGTTTAGACATAACGTAGGTCTGAAGCAGCACAAGCACATGATAGAACACCTACACCTGCTGTGAGGCTCTTATTTCTTTCTACAAGCCCTAAGACGACCCACTGACCACGTGGGCGGGCGGTCACTTGGCACATAACTGATAGCTCATGGCTTGGTAGCACTACTGACTGCAGAGGGGCGAGTGGCCATTTGACACTTAACATGGACTCCTGCCTGCTAGTCAGATAGGTATTTAGCATTTTGATAGTCACTAGTTTGAAACATTTTATAATATTCATAAATCAACATTTTCTAAATCTTTTATTTTCTTTGGATTGACACACTCTAGTAGTTTATTTATGATATAAGTAAGTACATACCTTAAACATTATATTAGGTCCCCACCTATGAAATCAGCATTTTGTATGGGGCAGTTGCATTTTTCATACTAACATTTTCTTAATTTATAGAACAACCATGAACCGGAAGCCGACCCCAACATAGTTGGGAAAAGGCTAGGCAGATGATGATACAGAACACTAATGTTTTAAAACTTTTATGTACTAATGTTTAAAAACTAAGATAAAAATAAAAATAAAATAGTGGTCATCTCTGCTAACAAAATGAGGAGTCATTTTTAAGGTATTTTTTAATGTTTAGAAAACTATAAGTACATAATAAAGTTTTTTTACTATTGGTAGTTGTAGATTAGCGTCGGTCTCGGACCCAATAAACTACCGGGATTTTTTAAGGTTCGTAATAAAATAATAATTATCACTAATCACGGCTTTGCTCTAAATAAAAATAAGAGGAAATGGAAAAGTCCCGGTATGCCCTGGGGCCAGACCGACCCTGTCTATGATGGTCATTACTCGATATAATACCAAGCAATTGACGAATATTTTAAATCATAGAAGTGACAAGGTCGTCTATTTGTGAGAAAAAAACGCCAATTTCATAGGGACCTGGGGACCCAATATTAATTTTATTATTTTTGCCCTAGTGAAAGTGAGTAATGAAAGGTGTAACTGTACAGCATCCTCCTTGGTGGAGCAACAGGTTGTCCTGCAGCCTGCTGCCCACTGCCTGATGGTGGATGAACCAGCCACTGTGCACACATGAATTTCTCATTGCTCAAGGATAATCAGAATAACTTCGCATTATGGATAATACCTTAAATTCAGACAAGTTTTCACTATATTTTATAGAAAAGTATAATGAATATTGCTCTGTAGCACCAGCCATATTAATGTTTTTGGGCATCCACATTGTGTTCCTGTGTGAAGTGTTCACTGGCTCTCGGTCAGCATTCGCTCAGTTGGTGACTTGTCGCTGCGGTAGCATGACGTGCGCGCGTCTGTGTATAGGCGGTCTACGGGCGGAGTACACATCGTGGGCGCTTGTGTCTTACGTGCACTTCAGCGCGGGGCTGCGGGCGCGGTACGGGTGGCTGCGCGGGCAGGCGCGCGTGCACGCGGCGTGTGTCGCGCACGCACACCTTGTGTCGCCCGCGCTTACCGCCGCGCTCATCAGCGCTCTCACTGACGGCGTCGACTACCGGATCGTGCAGGGGTGAGTGTCCGAGTGTCGCACCATTTCGCTGTGTGTCGTGTAGCGTGTAGTGACCCGTTTGTCGTGCGCAGCGTGATGCTGTGGTCGCTGGGCGGCGGCTGCGCGTGGCTACCGCTGGCGCTGAGCGCGCGCGGCGCGGTGCCGGGCGGCTGCGCGTTCGTGTACGCTGCCTCGCTGTTCGCCACGCCGCTGCACACCGCGCTACTCGTGAGCATCTCACTAGTGCCACCTATTATAGGTACTGACTGCGGACTGCTGATGTCGAAATTGCTGAGCCATGACAGGTACTTGGGTTAGGGGCAGGTAAGTGATGGTTATCTCGCCAACACTCGTTCGTCACAGCGTGACATAGGGAAGCCGAATGATCGGCATCCACCGCTGTGTGCCGACCGACTGAAGCTGGAACTCTCGCCGCGAGTTGGCACCATAAAAGTGAGCTGCTTTGTCCTAGCTGTCGACTTGTCGAGCTGGAGGTGCGTGGCGCCTAGTGTAGTGTGTGTGCGCAGTGCGGGCGCGCGGCTCTGCCCGTGCTGGCTGGCGTGCTGGTGACGCTGTGCACGGCGGCGGCGCCGTTCGCGGCGGGTGCGTGGCTGGCGCCCGGCCCGCGCTCGGCGCCCGCGCTCGGCGTGCGGCTGGCGGCGCTGGCGCTGCTATATGCCGAGTGCTGCGAGCGGCTGTGCGACGCGGAAGCCATCCTCTACCTCAGCGACGTGCTGGTGGCGTTCGCTCTCGGTGAGTGTCTGCCTGCTCGTCGGCGTGTGTCACAGCTGCTCGTTGCTGACGCGTGTGTCCACAGAGGTGTGCTGCGTGCTGGTGTCGGCTGCGTGGTGCGCGCTGTACGCGCGCGTCGGCGTGCTGTCGCGCTCGGAGGCGCGCATCGTGGCGCTGTGTGCGCTGCCGCGCTCGCTAGACACGCGTGAGTGTTGTTTGTACCCGTATACCAGCGTTGCCAATGCCTATTTTTCACATTCCCTTCAGTCATTGATGAAAATCCCTGAATGAGGGGAAGGCAAAAATCCCCTCAAATTTTATTTCATAAAATAAACAAATTTCTATGCAAATAAAATTTAAGTAAAAATCTTTTTAAAAACAAGCTTTTAATGAACTAAAAAGTACTAAATAAAACTTACGTAAACAATAACAACAAAAGCTTGAGGCGTAAATGTCCTTCTTACACTAAACTTGAAGATAAGCCTCAAGCTTTTAAGAAAATATTAAAGTTCTATTGTTTACGTAAGTTTTATTTAGTACTTTTTAGTTCATTAAAAGCTTCTTTTTAAAAAGATTTTTACTTAAATTTTATTTTCTACTTTTTAGCATTTGGATTTGTTTAAATATCTGTTCTATCACCCTCACAAATTCAATGAATTAGGTTTTCCCATGGCCACCTTCCGGCTCCATCATCAGGCCCTGAACACCACCTAGTGTCAAAGCACTTGTTAATACATGACCAATGAGTCCAAACACGATGGTGCTATCTTGTTTGATTGAAGTTTTCCCATGGCCACCTTCCAGCTCCATCATCAGGCCGTGAACACCACCTAGTGTCAAAGCACTTGTTAATACATGACCAATGAGTCCAAACGCGACGGTGCTGTGTGATTGATTGAGCAGTTCCCATGGCCACCTTCCCACTCCTTCATCAGACCCTGAATACCACCTAGTGTCAAAGCACTTGTTAATACATGACCAAGGAGTCCAAACACGATGGTGCTATCTTGTTTGATTGAGGAGTTCCCATAGCCACCTTCTGGCTCCATCATCAGGCCCTGAACACCACCTAGTGTCAAAGCACTTGTCAATACAAAACCAATGAGTCCAAACACGATGGTGCTGTCTTGATTGATTAGTTCCCATGGTCACTCTCCGGCTCCTTCATCAGACCCTGAACACCACCTAGTGTCAAAGCACTTGTTAATACATGACCAAGGAGTCCAAACACGATGGTGCTATCTCGTTTGATTGAGAAGTTCCCATTGCCACCTTCTGGCTCCATCATCAGACCCTGAACACCACCTAGTGTCAAAGCACTTGTTAATACATGACCAAGGAGTCCAAACACGATGGTGCTATCTCGTTTGATTGAGAAGTTCCCATTGCCACCTTCTGACTCCATCATCAGACCAGCTCCAAGATATCAATTTATCAAAATGTCTCGGTAGTTGTATAAGTATGCCAAGTTTCAGCTCAATCGGATTCTGGGAAGTTCTTGAAAAATGGGGGACAATATTAGCACAGATATTATAAATATTAGTAACCGGAAAGACTTACGAACAGAGCAAGCTAATACAAAGCTTGTACAAATCAACAATATTTATTAATTGTACAGAATATAAACCATAATATTATGTAATAGGATAAAAAAAAATGTTATTATCATCATAATCAGCCTATAATGTTCCAACTGCTGGGTCACAGGCCTCCTCTCTGTGAGAGGGAGCGGGCCGTAATCTATCACGCGTGCCCAGTGCGGGTTGGTAGATATCACATGTCTTCGAATTTTTGGTTCTAGGCAAAAAATCAACAATATTTATTAATTGTACAGAATATTAACCATAATATTATGTAATAGGATAAAAAAATTAGTTATGTTATGCAAGGCTGCAAAATTTATTTTTTGGCGCGAGTAGTACTCGAGACGCAGAATGACTTTGCTGCCGAGCGAAACACACAACTTTTCACCTCACTACAGCGATGAATATGGTGTCTCTGTCGCAGCCATATTGTATAACACGCCATATTTCAAATAGGCGCGCCCGATTGAAAAACGTCGCTGTTTTGAAATGCGGCTACTTTTCGTTCAGCCGGATTTTGGTGGCGATACATTCTACAATGCGGCGTTCAACGTTTAGCTTTATTGTCAACAAGAAGCAATGTAGGGTGACTATAAATTATGAATAACAAATCCTAAAAAAGGCAAAATTTTTGAAATCTCGAAATTTTTACAAAAATTTAAAGTCTTATAGTATAATTTTCTTATATATTTTTTTAACATTTCTTATATTAAAATGCTTACTAGCATGCAATAATTTGTTAGAATATGTACTGGTCATTTAATACTATGCTAGCAAATATAGGTTCTGAATGTTTTTATCTTAATCTTTAAAACATGCTTTTATCTTTAGCGCGCGCCGTACATCAAAAGTGAAGCCACCTTTTTATCCATGTGTGTGTAAAAAGGGTTGTAATTTTTTAAAGTTTTTCCCTATATTTTGGGGAATAACATTGTATGGGTAGGATAATGTACGAGTAAGATATTGTTGAGTATGGTATTATAACTCGATTGTTAAGAAGGACTTATATACCGAAACAAAAACAAAAAAAAATACATCGCTATTTCGTATAGCTACTATCCATTTACTTTTAGATTCAGTATTACTTGGAAATCTAAAATATAAATACATAAAAACAGAAAATAGGAATATGATTACTCGAAATAAGATAATCATAATTTAAATCGGTTTAATAGAATGGGAAAATTTGAAATCACATTATGGCAACCCTAACACGTTATGTCACTGCTTTCATTCGTTCATTAGTTGAGGTTTTTTGTTCCAAGTAACCTAAAATTCATTTATTTATTTATTTATAGTTAATTAAAACGGCACAAGTCCAATTACATTAATTAACATAGAATTATAAAGATTAAAAATAAAATAAGCATTCAAATAACATACAATACAAAAATTAAATTCAAATTCAAAGATATACAATTCGTGGATGTATAAAAGAAAAGTATTCATGATTAATTGCATAAATGGTTAAATAAATAAATTGAAAAACATCATAAACTAACATGTAACAGTGGACACCCTCGCGTGTCTCTCACAAAACACCAGACAAGCACGCATCATTTTCTTCCAATCATCAGCAAACACATCACATTCAGGGTCGGTAGTCAGGAGGGCGTTTAGCATCCTTAGGGTTCGACATACCGGGGATTGAGCTCTAGCAACAGATCTAGATAGCGGTTGTGCGACCAGGTTATGACGGCGGCTTTGACGGTGCCCAAGGTATTTGTCGGGCACAAATAGGCAGCAGAAAAGTCCGTGGAGCTCAGGGCAGTCAATACGACCGTTTAGGGTTTTACAGGCAATCGTGAGCTGATCAAAGCCCCTTCTTACCTCCAACGAATTGAAACCCAACACCCCTAGAACATAGTTCGTTGGGTACATGAATGGATAGTGATGGTACAGCCTTTGATACAAAAATCTCAAGAAGGTTTTCTGAACTTTCTCAAGCATCAGTGTCTGTGACGCAGTATGTGGATGCCAGACACAGGCGCTGGACTCGAGTTTACTCCGAACCAAATTGGTGTATAGGAGTTTAATAATACTGGGATTGCGAAAGTCACGAGCGGTCCTCAAAACAAATCCCAGACGCCTGAAGGATTCCTTTGCAAGGGCAGACACGTGGTCTCTAAATGTCAGACTGCGGTCGAAAGTCACTCCTAAGTCCTTAACGCTGGTGACACGAGTGATCACTATACCCCCCAAACTATAATCGAATTTTATTGGTCTCAACCCTCGACCATAAGTCATAACGCTGCATTTACTAATATTAAACAACAACTTGTTCGCAATGCTCCACTCATAGACGGTATTGATATCTTTTTGTAGGAGTTCGCAATCCACCTCTGTTCTGATTTGCGCAGCTAGCTTTAGATCGTCGGCATATAGTAGACATTTTGCGAATCGAATCTTACAAATTAGGTCATTGATCATAATCAGAAACAGAGGCGGCCCCAATATGGATCCCTGTATCACGCCCGAGCGAGTGTAATAAGCCTTCGACTCAAAGCAGCCATGCCATGCCGGACGAACTGTTTGCGATCCCGTTGGTAGTCGGCGAAGAAGTTAAGAAGACCGGATGAGAAGCCCGTAGCCCGACTTTTTGAATGACACTACTATTGTGCCTTTAGTGATTTAGTGTTATTTTGAAAGTAATTTAGTCTCATTTTTATGATTATTTTTTATTATTATTATTTCTTGTAAACCTTATAAATTTGTACGCCTTATGGGTGAAACATGTACGTACAAAATATTATTATTGTGACATCCTGCATGCTTAATTTGCATGTATACGCATGTTTAGACACATAAAATGATCTTTATCTTTATGAAAAGTGATTCCGTGAGACTTTTTATGTGATTTGCTATTGTTTTTACAAGTTTTTACTACACAGGAAGGCATAATTCTATTTTTTTATTAATGTTAACTAGACGACAACTCGTGATGTACTAGGAGCGATGAGCATGGTTTTAGTGTAGGTGTGTGCGTGAGCCTGTGTGTTTACTGCATGCAGAGCATGGTTTTGTGGCTTCACTTTTGATGTACGGCGTGATCCGTCTTCCTTTTTTTGTTGGTCTGAGGTTGGTAGTAAAATGATGTTTGTAATGTAATATTGGTTTGACTTGGTAAAGTTTAAAATCCCCAATCGTTTTGAAATTCCCCGCAGTTTGGGAAATCTCCTCAAATTGGCAACGCTGCCGTATACGGTCTAATAAATAATGCAGGCGGAATTTTATAGACGTGGCGGGTATCAATATCATGGTGAAACAAAACTGTTCGATCGCCAAAACTCATTATTATTACGTACATCCCGCGAACCTCGACCACGTGCAGATGTTACCACGTGCAGTTACTCGATGTTGTTATGAGGTAAAAAAAGACTGTTTTTGTTTTTCACGATATCCATTCCCGCCATGCGTGCGAAGCGTCGCCAACAAACGATACGTCGCAGGCTGGTCCATGGCGTGCGCGGCGCGCGGCATGTGCCGGCTGCCGGGCGTGTTCGCGGCGCCCGCGCAGGCGCTGCTGCTGGCCGCGCTGGCGCCCGCGGCCGACTCGGACAGCGACGACGACGACGGGATGCCTCGTGAAGCGCCACTCGTTCCTCTACTCTGACAGTTCCGCCACACACAGTGAACGAGACGCTGTAGGTCGTCTGATCATTTGTTGAGACCTTAACCTTACGTTAATGAGGTAGTGTGAAGAGCCTATAGACAGAGCGGTTCGTGTCCAGTCGAGAGATCAGTCAGTCGGGTGAGGACAGCCCCGGGTCCCTGGTGCGTCGAGCACCAGGGACCCGGGGCCTTCCAACTCGGCACTAAATTGCATCGTCGAAGGAAGCACTCCGTCCTACGGACATGATGTCACTACTCCGATGCTACGTTAGCACATTCGGGCTTAATTGCGTGTCACCCAGAACTACTCGGGCCAGTACGTCAAGTAGGTACCTATTACGTAATTAATATTTACGCACAAGCCGCACAACTAGACGCGTAATACGTAACCTGTTATTTACCAATACAATGTAAATGGGTTCGTTAGTAAATAGTGAGGAGGTAGGTACGGTCGGCATCGAGGTCCTACCATAATTTTACTTATTACTTTCTTGCGATGGTAACGTTCAAATCACTGCGATCTACTTTTGAATAAAGTTAGTCATGTGGTTGTAGTGTATGTTGCACATTTTATCCTAACCATCCTTTGTATCCTCTAGCCTTTAGGCACTGCTCGGGCCGATGTGTACCATTCGCATACCAATATGTACTCTTCCGTACGCTATATAGAGATTCGATTACTTTAGAAACGATAGCCCTGCGTTTGTGACCAAGATTTATTCTTATTAGGCTTACCTGGACATGGTACCCAGTGGCGTGGCTAAGGGTCAAAATCAGGGCAAGCCGACAGATTTTTAACGATTTAAAAAAACAGCCAACTGAGCGATTTACGGATGAAGAACAGTTCTACATATTTCAGGCATCAGTACGGAATTGTCGTAAGCGCCATCTATATTAACGAATGCGCGTAACCACACCGCTTCGCAGAACCTTTTCACCATAACTTTGTCAACGCTTGTCACATAAAAAATATTCTATCAAAAACCGCTAGATGGCCCTAAATGATCGATTTGTTGTTCTATTACCGTACGCATATTTAGTTTTATGTTTAAGTTTTAAGTCGATTGAAAATGTTACATGAGATATTACATATTTTATAACATTTTATAATTAATCATAATGACAATAGCCAACTCTAATCTTTATTTCAAAACGCCTCTAATACGAAAATTATTGTGTTTTGTGATCTTGATTTACCAAAACTACAATTCCCATACAAACAACACTATACAAATTTTGATGTCTTTCATGGCACCAGCTAGGGCTACCTAAGTCTGGTCATATTCTTATCTACATACTAAACAATCGAATGCCAATTTCAATATATTCTTCGACTGACAAAAATACATACCTACTTGTTTATATTTCCGAGTTATAGTAATTTGGGGTTGATTTCGGTGAAGCAAAGAGTTACTTACTGTCAAAAAACTCAATGTTTACATACCTTTTCAAACACAGTTTCCAAATTCACATTTTGATGATAAAAACACTACTAAGCATAAGGAATGACATAGCCGCAATAACTATCACATCATTTTAAATAATAAAACTAGGTAATTCATTACCTCAATTGAAAAATAAAATACTGATCTCAAAATATTATTTCAAAACAATAACAAATTGAGTCGCTTCGCGGACTTGCAACTCACTTTACGCGGGCACAGATATTATAATACTACGACGCGGGTCAACATCGCAGCTAGTGCATTTGCGCGAACTTCAAACACGATTCGTTCCATTCATAAAAACTCAAAAGCCGGGCTTAAATATTAGAACATTTTGCAAAGTTTTTAGTATCAACCCTACCTACCTACCCTACCCAACCCTACCTACCTACCTACCCTACCCAACCCTACCTACCTACCCTACCCTACCCAACCCTACCTACCTACTCTACATACCTACCCTACTTACCTACCTACCTACCTACCCTACTTACCTACCTACCTACCCTACCTACACCTACCTACCTACCCTACCTACTGACCTACCCTACCCTACCCTACCTACCTACCCTACCCTACCCTAACTACCTTACCCTGCCACCCTACCCTACCTACCCTACCCTACCCTACCTACCCTACCCTACCCTACCTACCTACCCTATCCTACCCTACCTGCCTACTCTACATACCTACCCTACTTACCTACCTACCTACACCTACCTACCGAGATATTATCAAAAAACCCATTCTCTACAGAATGTATGAGAAAACGATTTTTCTTCATATTTTTTTGAGCCTGAACGGAATGGGATGTATGGCCCTGGGGTATCGTTAGAATCCCTTCAATTATTTACAATATAGTATAGTATCCAAATAGAGGCCTTGATGAGCACATTCCAAAACTATATAATTTATTCGCATAAATTTTACATAAATTTAGGGTGTACACACGGCTACACATCAAGCTATACATTTCCAGTATAAGCTAACCTCACATTGTCCGGAAATCCTATACAATAGCTATACAATAGTATAGCTTGATGTGTAGCCGTGTGTACATGCAAAACAAACATTTCATCTTTGGCTGCAAACGATTTAATCAGACTTTAGTAACACTGCGAATGTCTAAATGAGTGAAGGGTTTGGTAGATGCGTAGTATTATAATATCTGTGGTAGATGATTGAGTTATTATTAGAATTCTTTCATCATCTCACGAGTATAATTATAGGCAAGTAATAACATTTTTTTCATGCGAAACATTTGCGACAAAACATATTGAAATCTCTATCTTCTGTCAATGTTCCATACAATTTTTGACAGGAACTAGAGATAACATGTTTTGTTGTAATGTTTCGCCAGTGCAAACGCACGGTAAGTTGTACGTTGTACGGTGCATAGTAAATGTACGCTATGGTTGATGATGGTGAGATAAGGTTTATAATAACAATCAATCGTGCTGATTCTCTTGTACACCGAACTAAACTATCACTAAAATTCCTTACTTTTGGCTATGAGAATTTTAACGCTATTCTGACAAAAATTCTCTAAATTTAAAAATTATTTTGACGCAACTAAAGTCGAATTTGACAATCGCGCCTCCACTTGGTGCTTGGTTTTCCCTACCCCGTGAATTGTTTTTAGAGCCGGAGGCGGAGGCGCGCAGGGACAGCAAGCTTCGACGTGTTTTTTTAAGGAATTTTTCACTTATTGAATGGAAAATACAGAAAAAAAATACCAACGTGTATAGGGTTTCTTAAAGGGGGTCGAAATTTTCATTATTTGTGCGATAGGACACTATGTTCGTGATATAAGCAAAAGAAAATTTAACAACAAAAAAAAGCCGACTTCGTTTTCCTTTCGTTCTTTGCCACCGACTTCCGAAATTAGTTATTTTTCACTTTTTTTGTGTTTCTTTTGGAAGTAGGGTTTTTTTTTTGTAAAAAGTTTTTATTTTTCACTTTTTAGTTTTGGTACCTACCTCACACAAATTCGAATACCACTACCTGCTATGTACCTAAATAACAGTGAAGAAGAAAATGAAGATAATTATCGTCTAGATAAACTAAGTGGGAAAAATACGTAATATTGAAGCTAACTCAAAAATATGGGACCACCTCGGAAGCATGACCTACCAAACAAAAAAAGAATCATCAAAATCGATTCATAATTGGCGGAGTAACAAACATTAAAAAACAAACAGACGACTTGAGAATCTCCTCCTTTTTGAAGAAGTCGGTTAAAAAGATACAGTAGGTACTGTTTTTTTGCAACTGAAGTCGCGGTGTTGGTTTGAATTTTAGTGCATGACATCTAATTTTATTCCACACATTTTTAATCGCGATTAAAATAGTCAGATTTAGTTAGAGGATTTTAGCGTTTTCACTTATCTATCTCAGTGGCATATTAGTGCTGTCAAACTAGAGTATAGATATAAATAGTAGGTATAGTTGTGTCAGTAGTCTATTTCAGAATGAGTTTGATCGTTTGACAGCAAGTGATTTTTGAGAAATTTGTGACAAGAGAATCGGCACCAATGTTGAACAATTGAACGAGTTGCCAATTTGCCTTAAGCATTTTGCATATCCGCGAGCGTATGTAAACAGACGGCGCCGTATGTAAAATGACGAATCATACCTACAATCTGCCTGCGACTTAAACAAGAACCCATAGGTACAGTACGATTCAAACTTAATGGCGGCTCGGAACATGAGGCGAGTCGCTGCGCAGTAACAATTTCATGCTACATATTAGTAATCTGTGATTTCATGCATCAGCGCGGGTGAGGGGTGGGGTACTGCGCAGCGAAAAGCTAACTTCCGAGCTGCCATTAAGTTTGAATCCAACTGTACCTACCTGATACCCCTGTATTTTTCTCATGTAACGGGTTCGATTACCGGTTCAACCATGTAATTATTTAAATATCTATGAATGCAGTTTAAATTGTTTTTTAAATTCAAATAATGTCTTCTTTCAGTAAAATGTTCCATCTACAATATTCAAGGTACTTTCCCTCCATGTGGCTTATCCGTGTGATGCCCTGTATATATTATAAATATATAATTATCAAAACCATTTTCGGTTGTTTCATTTCTGCATATATGTGTCCATTTTTGTCCAATGATAACGATGAATGATAAATAACTTTGGATGGACTTAGGTTTTGAATATGAAAATTACACACGTTCATGTACTAAGCACGTACTAAGTTTCCACATTGGCGAGAGCAATGTTTTAATCACATAACTTTAATTTGGCACTTACAATTGTATTGAAAATTGAGTATACACCTGTACGTATGTAGTACTAAGTCTTCAGGTTTGAATTACCCGCCAGTGAGTAGCGCTTCCAGAATGTCCCGCCACTTTGACGTCAAAGTGGCGGGACCAGGGAAATCTTGACGTACTTCCTTTACCTTTAGAGGTACAAATGTCTTGTTTAGGATACAAATAGTACATATTATGTAGTACAAACACTTTAATGTGATACATTTTAAATTGGGGGCTTGATCCCGTCGTCTTGTGATAAATACAGTGATAACATAAATCATCAAATTGGCGGGACCAATGTTTTAATCACATAACTTTAATTGGGCACTTACAATTGTATTGAAAATTGAGTATAGGTACAACAGTACGTATGTAGTACTAAGTCTTTAGGTGTGAATTACCCGCCTGTGAGTAGCGCTTCCAGAATGTCCCGCCATTTTGACGTCAAAGTGGCGGGACCAGGGAAATCTTGACATACCTCCATTGCCTCTAGAGGTAGGTACAAATGTCTTGTTTAGGGTAAAAATAGTACATAATATGTACTATTTTTACCCTAAACAAGACATTTGTACTACATATTATGTAGTACAAACACTTTAATGTGATACATTTTAAATTGGGGGCTTGATCCCGTCATCTTGACGCTCACCAATTATGGACCCTGTCGGGCACAGCATAGTAGGAGAGAGCGCTTTGTTTTTTTGTAATATAAAGTGATAATTTTATTTTTATTTAATTTCTACTTTTCCTTATAAGTCTAATTTCTAGTATTTTTACGAAATAATAATTATTTAAAGTCAATATTTAAATTATATTAGGTCAGTATTAGTAAGTCAGTTATTTGTCGAAAACTATGGTATTTGGTTCCTAAACTTAATTTGTTGCTCGATTCTTTATTTATTGATGCCTAGAATTTATTATTGCATGTGTATTTACTAAGGTTTCAATTTAGATTTTGAGTTATTTATATTACTTATTCTATTTGTTTTATTATGGATTTAATAATGTAGTATTAGATGTTAATTTTGATTTATTTATTACTTGTAAATTAGACTTTATCGTCTAAATATTCTTTTATACTATAATAGCTTTTGTTCAATAGAAAGAGTTTTAATTTATTAATAAAACTGTTATCTCTGTCTAGTTCTTTAATTGGTTCTGGTAACTTGTTGTATATTTTTATAGACATGACAAAAGAACTAGAGGAGTGCATTTTTAGTCGCGAAATTGGTATGTTTAGTCTATTTTTATAACGAAGTGTGATTCTAGTTTGTATGTTTTCTCGTTTAGTATATAATTCCGGGTATTTGCGAACAAATTTACATATTTCAAAGATATAGAGACAGGGTAAGGTTAGTAATTTTAGTTCTTGAAAGTGAGGTTTACAGTTGACGGTTTCTTCAATATTTACTAAAATTCTAATCAATTTCTTTTGTAAAGTAAACAAGGTGGGCGCGTCTGTACTATTTCCCCATAAGATGACTCCATATTTGGGCCAGACATAGGCATACGCGTAATAGGTGACTAGAGCAGTTTTAAGATCTGTAGTTTTTTTGATCTCGCGGAGGGCATAAGAAAATTTTGATAGTTTTGCTTTTATTTTTTGAATGTGAAATTTCCAGTTTATATGGGAATGTATATCAAGTCCTAACAGGGTAAATTTGTTAACAACTTCTAAAGTTGAGCCATTAATGCTGAAATGTATATTTGTAGGTATTTTTTGACAGGAATGAAATGCTATTATTTTTGTTTTATTGTAATTAATTTCAAGATTATGTTCAGTCATCCAGTTTATTGTGGCTATAAGCACGGAATTTAATTTTTCATTTAAATTTATATTAGATTCGCATGAGGTGAGTATTGATATATCATCTGCAAACAAGACATATGGTTCATTTATATTATTAGGAAGGTCGTTAATGTACACAAGGAACAGGAAACATCCTATTACGCTTCCCTGTGGTATAGAGGCGTTAATTAGTTTATTGTCGGAACGGATTAACTCTATTTCATTTGTTCTGTGGTTGTAAAATTCTATTTCCACCAGTTTTTCTCTAAATAGGATGTGAACCAATCATGACATTTGGCGCGGATTCCTATGCTATATAATTTATTTAATAATATATCAAACTGTACTTTATCATAAGCTTTTGTCATATCAAGCAGTAAACCTACTGCATATTTTTTATTATTAATAATATTGAGGGCTTCGTGTATAAACTTGTACACTGCTAATATTGTGGATCGATTCTTGCGGAAACCATATTGACAGTCGTTCAATAAGTTATACTTTTCACAGAATGCATAGGTAAACTCGATTGCACATAGCTTTTTCAAATATTTTTGAAGCTGTAGGTAAGAGAGCAATGGGGCGATAATTGTTTGGGTCGGTTTTTATGTTTTTCTTATGGATCGGTTTTATTAGGGATTTTTTTAAGAGATTAGGAAAAGCGCCTTCTTCGAATAATTGGTTTATTAGTAGGTAAAACGGTAGAGTTAATTCGTCTGCACATTGTCTCAAGAGAGTAGGTGGAAGCTCGTCAATAGGCTTTTTTATTTTTTAAGTTTTTTAATATTGCATTCACCTCATATGGGTCTACCGGACTAAGGAATATAGTATTCTCAGTTGGTGAGAACACAGGGGCTCCTTTCGGTTTGTCACCAGTTGGGTTCGTGATACCTTCTCCAATAGAAGCAAAGAAATCATTAAAAGTATTGGCTACCTCCTTGGGCTTTGAGGTTTCGTTATTATTTATAATTAAAGTTATATTACGCTTTTCAGTTTTAATTTTCTTGTTTGTACGTTCATTGATTATTCCCCACATAGTTTTTAACTTTGTTATTTGATTTTATCATTTTATTTTTAAAGTGCAGTTTTTTTGCGGTCGATACAGTTCTCTTCAAACTTTTTTCATAGTTTTTGTAATATCGTGTTAGGATTGGATTTTTAGTTTTAGTTGTTATTATTTTCAGTAATCTTTTGTTTTTGCAAGAATGTTTTATGCCTACTGTGAGCCAATATTTTTTATACTTTGAATTTAATTTAATTTTTTGTAATGGCATACATTGGTTTAGGATTTTAATGAGTGTATCGTTAAGCGTTTTATAATTGTCGTCAATGTTTTTATCACTTGTAATTATATTTTTCCAATTTATTTGCTGCAATTCCGATTTAAAATTGAATGTGTTAACGTTAGTGTATAGTCTTTTCATTGTATACCAAATGGTTTCTTTTGTTTTTTGGGGTAGATTTAATTGTAAAATGGTACTGTTATAGTCTGAAAACCCTAGCTCTTCCACTGTCGTGTACATATCTTTGTAGTAAAAGTTTGTGAATATTAGATCAAGACATGTTTTAGTGGTTGGTGTGATACGTGTAGGGGTTTCTATGTACTGTGCTAATTTATATTCATGAATTAAATTTAATAATTGGTTAGTTTATATGTTAATAATATATTTACATTGAAGTCGCCTCCAATAACTAAATTTAATTTAGGATATTTTTTGTTTATATAATTCAGAATCTGTTTCAATTGTTGATAAAATACTTATTCCTCTCTTCTATTCCAATACATAGTAATTAATAATAAATTTTCTTTAGGCAATTCAATAGCACATAGCTTAATAACATACTCTATAGACATGTCTGTAATGTCATTTCTTGGTATGCACTCTATTTGTTCTTGGAGCAAGATACAGACACCGCCTCCTGCTCGAGTGCTGCGACAGTAAGATGATGCTAGCTTATATCCACTAATTTGAATAATGTCCGACTTTTCCTGTGATAGCCACGTCTCTGAGATACATATTGCATTGTATAATGAATTTTCAGTAATGAAGGCTTCAAGAATGTGCTGTTTGTTGTTAAGGCTTTGAATATTCTGGAACAATATTTTAAATGGTAGGTCTTTGTTTACGAAATGTATCGTTGTCAGGTTCGTCAATCGTACTTATGTTACAAGTTTGGTCAGGGTTACTCAAGGCTCTCATAGAATCCTTTTCTTGGTGGGTTGTATTCATAAGTAGGTGTTTATTATCCTTGATGGTTACATGTTTCCCATCTATATATAGTTTGTTGTTCCTTATTATTGCATGGAAACCATTTTTTCTGGCCTTAATTAATTCTTCTCGCATTTGTGCCCTTTCCTTTCGTGCGTTTTCATCTAAAAATTCCGATATAAACAGCCCAGTTCCCTGAAAATACTGGCTATTGTTTAAGATATACCTACTCATTCTTTTACTGAGCAATTCAATTACTAGAGGCCGATGCTTTTCTACTTTTCTTCCAACTCTATACATGTCCTCTATATAGCCTGATAAGTCGACGTTGACAATATCGCGAAATAGGTCTATTAGTCTGTTGTAGAGTTCGCATTCAGGCTCTTTGTAATAATCTGCAAGGCCATAGAGTACAATTTTCTTATAACTGCTTTCAAGAGGGATAGGTGATCGGGATGTTTGTGTTAGTAGGTTTTTTATTTCTTTTTTCAGGTTTTCATTTTCTGTTCGTAACTTTTCTATTTTAGTGTTTATCGTTTCTATTTCTTGTTTTCTTTGGTCATTCTGCACGGTTAAGGCTTTTGTTTTGTTATCAAAATCTTGTCTCAATTCAGACATTGCTCTTTTAATTTCTGTTTGTATTGTGATTTGAAGTTCTTCTATGATAGATTTATTATTTTCCTTTAAACGTAGTATTATTAATTCGCTTAAACTTTGCATGGATAATTGAGGCTGTATATCGCTAGACATTTTTACATTAGTCCTGCCATCTTCTTCGGTTCTTATAGTATCTCCTAAGAAACTCAGATCTTCGGAGCTAGCTGTTTTATTGTTTAGTTTGTAATTCTCTTTCGCATGGTGACGTTGTTTTCTTTTGACGGTGAAGTTAGATCTTGGCTGTAATCAGGGCCCCTTGGGGTGCGTAAAGGAGTATCTGTGTTTCCTGACTTTGGTATTTTACAGATACAAGTCTGGCACTTCCACTTTTTATGTTCTACAGTCATCAATTTGGTATAATAATCTTTTGTGATACCAGAGCATTCCAGATCGTATCTGCACTTGCACAGTGAACAAGTCAGATTTTCCCTTATTGGTAGGTAATTTTTGTTGACATCCTGCGCATAGGGGTGATGGCGCCATCTCATATGATAATATTATGAAGTGAGTGACTTACAAAAACTACTAGTAAAGACCTCTAGTGGGGAGTAGCGGAAGTACCACGATTTTCGATTTTGTTGTCTTTGGTCTGTATTTTGGCGATAGATGGCGTTAGTAGAGTTTAGTAAATTGGGAATTATTTTTTCTTTTGAGGTTTATTTCAATTCAAATGGTAAAAAATATTGAAATATGTACCTTTTCGTGTTTTTTCTTCCTGCCTGCTATGGAATAGTCCAGGAAACCACAATTTTGTAAGGATCTTTAACCTTTTTGTTCGGTTATTTTCGAAATGTGTGGGTCGTTATTTTTCTTGCACTTTTTTTGTAGTTATCTTCCGTTTTACTGGATATTACACACGTACTCCAATGTCACTCACTTTGTGACACTAGAGCAATCATTTAAACACTATTTCGTTTTCGTTGGTATCTTATCACTTTTAGTTTTAATATACAGAGCGTTTGTTTATTTGCGCACACTAGCGCCCTCTCTCCCTACACTTCGCTAAGTACGCAGACTTAAAAACCGCTGAGTAAGTTCGTCGGCGATCCAACAGGTTTTGAAATTTTGCTCGTAGCCCGCCTTGGCTCGTCGTCTGTCACCGCCGCGAGCCGCCAGCCGCGTGGACAATGATATTCTGAGAAACCTTCACGTGTAACACCGACGGCGAGCCGAGTAAGGTCGCGAACATAAAGACCGCGTACTTTAAGTGCGCACTTTATCACCCACTTTACGATTAGCATCAACGAAAGTTCATAATAATGAAATCTTGCGGCTAACTTCACCGAGGTCACTGAGAGCTTAAGAGCGTTGATTCTAAAAGTTGGCAACGTCGCAAATAACTCAATATTTACCTGTTTTGATTATTTTGGCAATAATACTGGGTGATAAACGTTCGTACGCGTACGAGGTCTTTAAGTTCGCGCCCAAAGGTCTGTTCATAAAATTTTATATGACCTTCTTTTAGAACTCGGTTAAAAGTGCGCGTCGCGTCGCGTCTCGGTGTGAACCGACCTTACATAGAGACATTTATTATTTCTGAAAAAACTCGATGACACTTTGCCAGATCAACCAACACCTTTTCTACTTTTTACCCGACTGCCCCAGAAGGAGGGTAATGTTTTTCGGGAGTATGTCTGTATGTATGTCTATTTCTTTAGCACGCTCTGTAGCCTAAACGGCTTGATGGATTTTAGCATACGAGGTGTCGTTAGGTTTGTCTGAATTGTGGGAGTGACATAGGCTATATTTCAGGGGTATGAGGAACAGGGTGTAAAGTTCACTCATCCCCCATCGAAAAGGGAGGATCCTCCTACCAGACGGGTGTTGTGTCTGGCGGGCAACTGCCCAATGATTGATATTGGATTCTTGTATATATGTAAACTGCACGGTTAACTTTAATTGCGCGATGCAGGATTTTTGTGTGACGTCAGATCATTGATGCGTAGTTCGCATGTGGCGATGTAGATACCGCCACAATATATATTTTTTTAATTTCATCTGGAAACAAAAAAAAAGTGAGAGGAAGGTTTTTTTTTTAATAAATTACAATATTGGTATCAAGTAAAACCTAGTATCCAAATATATAAATTAATAAAACTAAAAAGCTTGAAATAAAACAAAAAACCCCCTCGGGTTTTTTGTTTTTAACCGACTTCTTCGAAAAGGAGGAGGTTCACAATTCGTCTGTGTTTTTTTTGTATTTACGTTAGGTACGCGATTACTCCGCCAGTTATGAATTGATTTTGGCGATTCTTTTTTTGTTTGGTAGGTCATGCTTCAGAGGTGGTCCCATATATTAATAAATATAGGTACAGTCGGGACGGCTAATAGAGAATGGAAGAAAGGGACATGTTGCGCCGACCCCAAATAAATAGGGATAAGGGCAGGAGAATGATGATGATAACGGTATACGAATTTGTGTGGGGTAGGTACACACGGCTACACATCAAGCTATACCTACATTTCCAGTATAAGCTGACCTCGCATTGTACGCAAATCCTATACAATGCGAGATCAGCATAAACTGGATTTGTATAGCTTGATGTGTAGCAGTGTGTACCACAACAAAAAAGTGAACGAAAAAAATAAAATAACATACTGATGAATTGAGAACCTCCTCTTTTTTGAAGAAGTCGGTGAAAAATAAAAACTTTTTACAAAAAAAAAACAACCGACTAAAAAAGTGAAAAATAAAGGAGGATCGGCAAGAATATATGGAAGCTGGTCTCAGCACCAATAACAACCACACATATGCCATTAAATAGGTATTTTAATATAATACAATAACTAATATGGCGGCTCATTCCAAATCGCTGTGTGAAAAAAGTTGTGGCGATGTTTCGCAGGACTGATCTGGACGCTAGATAATTGAAACCTTTGAATAGTTAATCACTTCTGGTGATCATAGTTTGAATGTTTGCAAATGTATATGCATTCTGATGATAATATGGAATCACTGAGCTGGTCTGATTATGGATCTGGACGCTTCGATAACGGAACTCTTGAATAACCACCAGTAAACCCATCGAGTTTGGGCTTATTAGACGTGTCTCAGCAAGTTTATCCATTTTACATGATGACGAGGACCTGATGACTGACCTGGACGCTAGATAACGGAACTCTTTATTATAGCTTCTAGTATACCCATCGAGTGTGGGCTCATTAGATGTGTCTCAACGAGTCCTGTTCATTTTACCAGATAACGAGGACCTGATGACTGATCCGGACGCTAGATAACAGAACTCTTGATTAGCTTCTAGTATACCCATCGAGTGTGGGCTCATTAGAAGTGTCTCAACGAGTCCTGTTCATTTTACCCAATGACGATGACCTGCTTCTTATACGGACAGTAAGTTTCGACTCCCAGAATACATATACTTCGTCCCATTGCTCGCTGGCTGACCCCGTGAGTGCGGACTTTTGACGCTTTGTTAACGACCACGTTTGAGCTCCATATTATAGGTGACTGTGGAAAGCATGCTCATGTCCATGAGTTTCGTCCTTTCATATAGTGTTTCATTGACTTATCTTGTGTCGACTGAAAGGAGACTATTTGGCCGAGGCATAAATACATACTCATGGACAAGTTCAACCTTCACACCACATGACCCCATTTATGTCTACCTACTTTGCGTTTCGCGCTGTTGGTCCAACATAGTCTTTATAATAAAAAAAACAAATGGAATAGTAATCAGTTTTATAATTACATACCGGCATCCATAATAATCGCAAAAACGTACTTGTGTATGTGCTAAATGTAAAAAACAAACACTGAGTTTGAGAACTTCATTATCCAGCTTCCAGGCCAACCATCAGGTGCTCCACATCAGATACAATGAACAGGACTCCTTATGACACGTCTAATGAGTCGACACTCGGTGGCTTTACTAGTGGCTACTAGTAAAGCCACCGAGTTTGAGTGACACATTTAAAGGTTCCAGGTCAGTCATCAGGTAAAATGAACAGGACTCGTTGAGACACATCTAATGAGCCCACACTCGATGGGTTTACTGGTAGCTATTCAAGAGTGCCGTTATCTAGCGTCCAGGTTCATAATCAGACCAACTCAATGGGACCATGTAAGTGTCTAGGCTAGTCATCAGGTAAAATGAACAGGACTCGTTGAGACATATCTAATGAGCCCACACTCGATGGGTATACTAGAAGCTATAATAAAGAGTTCTGTTATCTAAGGTCCAGGTCAGCCATCAGGTCCTCGTCATCAGGTAAAATGGACAGGACTCGTTGAGACACACCTAATGAGCCCACACTCGATGGGTGTACTAGTAGCTGTTCAAGAGTTCCATCACCTAGCGTCCAGGTCCATCATCAGATCAGCTCGATGGTACCTTAATATTGAAATTATTGTATTAACATCGTACATACTACACAAAAAATAGTCAAAGTAGACCACTAGAAATTATTAATATTCAAGTGTTCCGATAACATAGTCTAGGTCTATCCTGCGAAACATCGCCACAACTTTTTTCACACAGCGATTTCAAAAGAGCCGCCATAGAAGTTGTTGCTCTATATTAAAATGCCTATCTAATGACATAGGTCTGGTTGTTATTGGTCGTGGGGACCATTTTGTCCGGTCCTCCTTTAATTTCGGAAGTCGGTGGCAAAAAACTAAAATTGGAAAGCAAAGACAACGACTTCCGAAATTAAAGTTTTTTTTAATTAATTTGTTTTTGTTTGTACCTACATCTGTCATTTCAAATCAAATTCTGTTTTTGACTTCTGTCAAAGATCCATCAAAGATTTTGTGTTTTTGTTTCTTCCAATTCCAGTTTTCTCCGGTACTTAGATAAAATAATGTGAATGTATAGTTATTTATTTATCCTCCCTCCATTTTCTACAACACAGTGTGTAGATCGTTGTTATTTCCTCAGTTAATTGATCTGGTGCCATAAATGTAAAGTTTAGTAGTAATCGACACGGCAATTGTTATTGTTTTGCTTTGTCATTCCATAAAATACAATGGTTTATGTACGGCTGGTCGGCTGATTGGATAAACACGCACAAAGCGACGATTGCGACGAACTATAACTGGTGAGATAAGGAGACGCGGCGCGGCGGCAGTGGCTCAGAGGGGGCGTCCGGCTACACACCACTACAAGCTGCGTCCAGTCACGATCCTGCGCCTAGATAGCAAGCAAACACTAGACTATCGGCAGTGAGAGCTTGCACCGTCAGCACGCACTGCACGCAGGCAACGAACACATTCCAATCTGTAAGTACTTAAAGTCCTACCTCACTCACTTTAGCAACATGTACTTTCACTTGAATTACACGAGACCAATCGCTCCTCCGTTTATTATTAACCTACTGGTTGAATGCACAGTACTTACCAACATTTAATTATTAAATAGAGTAAAGATTACCTACAATCAATGAGATTATGAACGATAAGGCCGCCCATTGTATGTTTTGTAGTGTTTAATTAATTTTTTTATGTATTTTTCTGGTATAGGTACAATAAAGGTTGTGAAAATAAATAGCACTTCATGCTGTTGCTATTCTGTGTCATCACTCAATTTGTAATATTTATTGTCAATCCATATTTATATTAGCATTCCATTATCAGTGTGTGTCACTTATGTGATGAAACAAAAAGAGCCCAGTTGTACGATACCTGTGACAAGACTGCAGTGAGCAGTCAGCAGCTTGTGTAAGGCAGTGACACACTCAAGGACAAGTAGACTAGATTGATTAGGTATTGTATTTCGTGCACTGTGCAGAGCTTATGACGAGTTCTTCCCTACATGGTGCACGTCATGTGCAAGATGTTGTGATAAGGTCGCTGAGTACTCACTAAGGAACACAGATGAGTTGTGGACGTATTTACTACACTACTTATTTATTACTCCTATTGATTTATGGATAATAATGTGACCAATAAATGGAAATTGATTGAACAAAAGTTGTTTTCTCTATTGAGTACCTTTTTGCTTCGTTTATTTGTGGTTTACCTTATTAATAATAATACGCCTTTATTCAGATAACGTTTTTGTTTTGGTTTTTACAATTATTGTTGGCTAGTCGGCTTGAGGTGCATTTTTTTGTGTTGATTTCAATATTAAAGTTAGTTTTTGCATTCATTCCGGCTGTCAAAGGCAGATAATCGTTAAAATCAGACGATCTTGTACTTAGTTGAATATACACTCCCAGATATCTAAATCTAACCACCCTGCATCTTTTTGTTTAAAGGTCTCTATTTTTCTACCCGACTACGGCGAAGCAAAAAGGATGGTTATGATTTTGACCAGATGTACCTATGTTCATATGTTCCGTCATAACTTCTAAACTACTCATCATAATTGAACAAAATGACATATCGTTGGCAGTGTCTTGATCGTCCGCTGGTTATAGGCTATGTGAATGTGACCTTTTTTTTTTTTGAGGGTGGGAAATCATCCAATGACTTCTCCCGCTCTGGGCGGAGCGGAAGGGCGTGTCAGACTTTTACTGACTAAAACCCACCCGTGTTCCTTCAGTTGCCTGTTGCCAAGGTCCCGGTATCCCTTTCGGACTAACCCGCAACCCCTGGCAGGCATCGGTCCTAGCGGACCCCGCCAATTGTGCTGACAATGAGGCGCGCGTGGAACACGACGCGTCATCGACCCGGGCCTGGTCCTAATCGGACGGCGAGCTAGCCATTGCTCGCCGTCCGCAAGCCCGCGCCTATGGTGGCCGGGAATCCGCCTGGGATTCCCGTCGCCCAGGGCGTCTCCAACGGCGGCGGTTAGGGGCGTGAGGGCGCAAACTTTGCCTCTCCCTCACGCGTTCCGCCTCCTCCTTCGCGAGCATTACTGCTTCGCAGAAGGAGGTGACTGCTTCCCATGCCCTCTCGCTCCGTACCATGGCCTGGACCAGAGCCGGACGCGAGAGGTCACCGCCGCCAATCGCCTCCAAGAGGACACGGCGGGGCTCCGCCCAAGCAGGGCAGACCTCCACCGTATGCTCCACCGTGTCCTCCGGGCGATCCACACAGTGGTGACACCCGGGCGTTTCCTCCCGCCTTATTCGAAACAGGAACCTCCCGAAGCAACCGTGTCCGGTGAGGACCTGCGTCAGGCGGAAGGTGAGGACGCCGTGGCGCCTCTCTAGCTACTCCTCAAAGAGGGGACTTATCGCCGCAATTGTGGCGTGCCCAGATTAAATTGATTATGGCGCCCTCTTGAGGACAAAAAGTCATGAACAATTTTTTTTTTTTTTTATTATTTCCTGTACTGTATCCTCTGAAAGCGCTTCATTAGCACATTTCAAAAATATTAATTTATAATAAAACCCCAAAAAAAAATTAAAAGTTATATAAAAAAGTATTATATTTAAAAAGTCGTTGGGCATAAATCGAACAGATTACGTGTGTGTGACTCCGGATTTGTGTGTGACACACGACAGACAACAAGTTGTTGACATCTTTTTAGTTGACTTTTTATCGTAGTTGGGTTTTAGTTTTATAACTTTTAAGTTTATGGGTCAGTTCATTTCACACCGAGACTTGACGCGACCCGAAGATGCTTGAAAAGGCCAGTGGTTTCGCGTTGCGCAGCGTACCGCCGCGAGACGCATCGCGACGTCTGTCGCGAGGGGCATCGTAAGGGTCAGTTCACACCGAAACGTGACGCGAAGCGACGCTGCGCGCACTTTTTAAGATAGTGATACAAAATAAGCATTCAGTTATGATAGTTCATTCTAAAGTCCATCATGACTAGGTTGCTCCACCCAAGATTGACTCCAGACGAGGAAACTGCCCAGCGACCAACAACGTTCACTATTATGATAGCCCGTTCTAAAGTCTACCATGACCTCGGTGGTGCATCCAGGGATGGCTCTAGAGGAGGGAACTCCTTATCGGTCAACAGCACAGACAGTTAATTTTATATGTATACGTATTCGAATATGATAAACCCGTTCTAAATTATTATAGCATGACTTGGATAGTGCAACATGGTTGACTTAACACCATTACTTATGTAAATGCGTGTTTAGGATCATTGCATTTCTCTTCACAAGCACCTTACAAGGAAGGTGATAGAACAGATATTTAAACAAATTCTAATGCAAAAAAGTACTTTTTTTTTTTTAATGATCCCATACAATATCGAATTTATTTAGTACACAATAAGGTACACGCGCTGCGCAGCCCCGCGCATCTCAGCCTACAACACGTGATCCACGCCGATACCATGTTAATATTGTACTATTACCGTGGCTAAAGACGACATTGGAACTAAGTCGCATTATATCTAGAGTTGGTTTGGTTTTCCTTCTGCATCGCGAACAGGTCGCGGAAAAATCGCGATAAAACATTTTTAAGTGGTCAGTGAGTAAAGTCAACTCGAACAAATTATAATTAGTCTTGAAAAAAAATTATAGATTGCAGCATAAGTAACAATTTATCAAATTAACAATCACTAAAAAGCGTTATGCGGCAAATTTTGGCTGAGCTAATATTTGTAAAATTCAAAACATCTTTGTTTAATGCTGATTTATGTATTTACACTCATAAATCTCGTATTTTCAACAAAAAACTTAAATTAAGCCGTTTACTTTAATTCGAACCCGAATGATAAAGTAGCCATCTGTTAATCATTTTGTTGAGAGCTCTATGCAATAGATGGCGTTTTACTCAAGTGATGACAGGGTCAATTTAAACTTGCGTTTCGTTCGTTTCATGAAGGAAAATCAAACATCTTTTTTTAATCTAGTACTTTATGTAGAAATATAAAAATTGAACACCTAGGAAGAAAAAAACGTAAAAAAGGAAGAAAAACATCTAGGATTGCGTAGTATCTAGGCAAGACTCCTAGATGACGTTGTAAAACTACAGTCTCTGGCAATTAGTGAGTCGCTGATGCTGCCATCTTTAAAAAAAAATGGAGGAAGAAAAATAGCCAGCTCAATAGCCAGACTTAGGGTGGTGTCATTTCTTTGTATGGGATTGGGTATCTGTACGTAGTATTATAATATACAGGGTGTTAGGGTAAACACCGTTATCCTTGCAACCAGTTGTTTAATTACATTTATAGAACGTAAAATCAATGGAAAATTACAACTTTTTTTTTAATTTTTTAAGATCTAAATTTTACCACAAGAGACGCAAGTTCCTTGCCCTATGCGCTAGCGCAACGAACTTGCGTCTCAACACGGACGGGGGGTACGGGACGTGACCTGACCGGCAGCGAGCGCGATCACTCCCTTAGTCAGTCAGCTGCTTCGCTAGCAAGCACGGTGTCTGATAGAAACTTTTTAAAATCTTTTAATGAAAATAACGTTTTTTTTTTGTTGTGTTCGGTCATTTATTTTTATATTTAAGTCAACTACCCATGGTTTGAATGACAAGAGTGTTTACCCTTACATCCTGTATGTGGTAAAGTGTAAAAGTAATGCTTCGGCTTCTGATCTTGTAAAGGTTGAACAAAAAAGAACCAACCAAGATAAATGGGTACTTTTTGCTCCGTTGAATTGACGGGTCGGGCGGGGGTCAGTCGATTCAATGCATTGATAAACTGTTACCTAGAACAGTTTCTCGTTTCTGAAAAAAGGTTTCGTTTTGTTTTACGAAAAACCTGGAACGACCCAGTACTATTCGAAACAGACCTTACCCTAAAACCAAAACTTACCCTGCTGTAATAGTTTTACTCTAAATCTAGGGTAAATTACCCTAAGTTGGCATCACTGAGTAGAGACAAGTCGCCACAGCGGCTTCAGGCTGCGCCTCGCGGCTTCGCGCTGCGCCGCGTCGTAGCGCGACTGCGCGACGGCGGCGGGGCATTTTCGAATTATCTCATGTGTATCTTTTTGTGAAGTAAATAAAGTAACCTATATGTATCTTCTATGACTATCTTGAAAAGTGCGCGCAGCGTCGCTTCGCATCACGTCTCGGTGTGAACTGACCCTTACTTTTGAGGTTCAATTCGGCCACCTTCCAACCCAACTATCAGACCCTGGACTCCGTTCAGTGCTAAACGTACTTGTCGAAACAAATCTAACGAGACCCAAACACGATGGGGTTAGGTATCTTGTTTACATGATCAACAACACAACTTGTGGTTGCATGATCAGATCAGCTCTATGGTACAAATAATCACAGAAATTATATAGGTGTGCCAAGTTTCCGCATAATCGGAGGCCAAGAAGTGCTGCACTAATTACAACTCTGTTTAGACGAGGCAAAACTTGAATGCAATAATGGCCTTGGTGTACTCAAAAGCCGCATTCAATTGATGAATGGCAAACTTGCGTTCAATTATTATATGCCATTTTATGGAAATCGCACGCATGTCTAGTTTTAAGACTAGAAAATAAAATTATAGGTAGTCATGTTTTACGTGTGCATTTTGATTAAAGTCGTTTATATCCGAAGTGGGATGGAAACGCGCCCAGATGCCGAGAAGCTGCAAGCGCACTCGAGTGAAAAGAAGTGCGTCAAAAATAAGTCGTACGAGTAGCTCGTCGTCGAGCTCTGGTTCGCCTTCGTCCAGTAGCAGCAGCTCTGATGGACAAAGGCGTTGGAAAATGAGACGCACCAGGCGCGCTTCTCCCACAGTAAGCCAAAATGTTGTTTTATTTTCAGTAGGAATTTCCTGATTTTGATCCATTAGTGGCCGATATTGAAATGTGGATAAATGTTGTGGAAGTCAATGCTCGTGCTTTTCGTTAGTCTGATCGTGTCTTACAATATTAAGCTTGGCAAAAATTGCATAATATTGCTAAAACATGGTACCTATATCACTTCGCAAAAATAAAACAAGGTGGACTACTGGAAATGGATGGATTGGCGAAATACCCTAAGTCAATGATATTATAAATAATATCATTGCCCTAAGTATTAATTAGACACATTTCAAATAAAGCTGGTGGCAAAAAACGAAAATTCAAAACCAAGGACTCAGTTTTCTAAAATAAAGTTATTTTTCATATTGTACTTCATTTGGAAGTCGGTTGGTTTATTATTTGAATAACAATTTTTGTTCGGGAAAATCAGGCTGACCCGGACGGAACTAAAGTCCGTTCAGAAAAATAAGTACCATACCATTCCGTAGCCGACCGCAGGCGGCAGCGTCGTGTCGGCGCGACACTGCTGCTTTCTTTGCATTTCTATGAAATACCTTCCGTAGCTAGCGACACGTCGTCGTTTGCAGTTACGGGCGAGGGTCAGACACGTGTAGCCCGATCGCAGAGCAGTAGTGCCGCCAACACTTGAGCGATAACACGTTTTTTAGGGTTCCGTAGTAAACAAGGAACCCTTATAGTTTCGCCATGTCTGTCTGTCCGTCCGCGGCCTAGCTCAGAGACTGTTGGTACTAGAAAGCTGTAATTTGGTATGGGTATACATATAAATTACGCCGACAAAGTCGTAAAAGAAAATCGTAAAAAATATTTTTTTTTAGGGTACTTCCCATACACGTAAAGTGGGGATGGTTTTTTTTTCCCGTCAATCCCATGGTGCGGGGTATCGTTGGAAAGGTCGTTTAAAAATAATGCGAGTTTGTGAAAACCATTTGGGGATCCGTTTGCAAAATATTAAGCTTTAATGTGCTAATTTTTGTTAAGAGTCATGTGTTGCCCCCCCCCCCCTGCCAGCTAAATGGTTGGTTTTGGGTATGTGAAAAAATTCACGGCAGTAGTATATACATATAACGTAATTAAAAGGAAAACTATCACCGCTACGAAGGCTCCACAAATTACCGAGTAATAATCGACCAACTCAAAGTTGCAGTTGAAAAAACATGTTCTGCCATACATTTTGTATGGGAGAACAAGTTTTTCAACTACAATGTTAAGTTTGTTGGATAAATTCATCCTAACTACGGAACCCTTCATTGAGCGTGGTTCGACATGCACTTGGCCGGTTTTTCTATCTTCTATCTACCGACTAGAATGCGGGCTGCTGCCGCCTACGGTCGACGGTCGGGTTCGGAATCGTGACTGCGGCGAAACGGTTGGGTTCAGAATGGTACCTTAACAATGTGCACTGTAAACGTTATAGGTTACAGTATTATATCGTGTAAAATGAATCTGTGACTAATCAGTTTGGGGTTCGTAGTGTGTTGGCCAGGCGTCGCCTAAGGAAAACTGCAAATTCTATACATTACTAACCGCAAATGGAACAGTTACGAATACTGTATCCGTATCTTAATACTTGCCAGTAGGTATAATGTTATGTTGGGCTCTGGCTTCTGCTGCCCGTTGATGGAATAGTTCAGGAGGCGCTCGATTCAAATTAAGATTAATTACCTATTAATTGCAGTTTCGCTTTATGAAAGATTCTGACTAACTTATTGTTTAGACTTACTTCGTTCTCAGCAATTGCACCCGATTGGGTCGCTATCCGGGGACGGATGCGTGTGCAGTGTGATATATTTGTAATAGTGGGTATTTAGATTTAAGTATTTTGTTCGTTACTTGCCGCGCGTCAGTCTCCGAATATACGTCTATCAGTGAAGTCTGTGTTTCATTGTGCTTCCGATAGTTCCAGTAGTGCCCATATCTTTCAGTGGCGACGAGGATGGGATGATTCTACGCGTGATTCGTGCAATCCTAACTAATATTATAAATGCGAAAGTAACTCTGTCTGTCTGTCTGTCTGTCTTTCTGTCTGTCTGTCTGTCTTTGCTTCACGCCTAAACTACTGAACCGATTTGTGTGAAATTTGGTACAGACATAGTTTGGAACTTGAGAAAGGACATAGGATAGTTTTTATTACAAAAAATAAAATAAAAAATAAAATTTATTCCGGACATACAGCGCCATCTATTGGTCAAGAGTCGGCATCAATTCAGTACTGAAAATTCATCGGAAAAATGTAAATAAATAGTAAAAAGGTATGAAAAATATAATATAATACAACTTTTAGTACATAGAAATGCTCTAACGGAGTATAGATAATTCTATTAGTACTATATGTCGAGTTGGTGATCGCGCAATGGTGTCGATCGTTACACGAGTTCGGTTCATGTTATTGTTTTAATTCACGGAAAAAAGTAAATAAATAGTAAAAAGGTATGAAAAAGATAATATCAATATAATAAAACTTTTAGTACAAAGAAAATGCCCAAACGGAGTATAGATAAATAATCCGAGTTGTCACTATGCTCGATAGATGGCGTTGGGATCGAAATAGATCGCGCTATGGTTTCGTTACACGCATTTGGTTGGGTATCGGCCGAGCGCTTCGGTACTGTCGTGGAAATGTGGATTGATCGTTTCGTAAATTTAAAATTTGTTCCATTCATTTTTGAAGAGATCCCGCGAGATCAGGAACTATGCGGGTAACACTAAAAATCTGTCGGCAGCAGTGTTACCAGATGAAAAAAAAAAACTACCGTGTTGATGGATTAAAAATATCGTGTTTCAGACCCAAAATACCGTAGACATATTTGAAAAATACCGTGTAAATTATCGTGTAAAAAGCAAAAGAAAGAACCATGAATATTCAATATTTGTATTAAAAATTATAATTAACCACTTTCTTATTTTTTTTTTTTTATATTGATTTTACTTTTGATCATGGTTAGACAAACGGACAAAATAGAAGCCTTTTTGTATTTAGTCGTGTTAAGATTACGTGATTACAGTTCGATTCAAACTTAATGGCGGCTCGGAACATGAGGCGAGTCGCTGCGCAGTAACAATTTCATGTGACAGCGGGGGTGAGGGGTGGGGTACTGCGCAGATAAAGCTAACTTCCGAGCCGCCATTAAGTTTGAATCGATCTGTACGTGTGTACAACATTATGGGAATGACCACGCGGCGGCGTAGTGTAGTATGCAAAGCAACAAAAACTAAAAATGCGTTTTGTTTTACGTATTGGCTTTAATTTTATTAAATTACACGGTAGTTAATATTTAAAATTATCGTAGAAAATTACACGGTAGTGAATCATTACCGTAGACCATGTATTGGTCAAAAATACCGTGCATCTACGGTAATTACCGTGTACCTGGTAACACTGGTCGGCAGTCACTATTCCACGCGAACGAAGTCGCGGGCAAAAGCTAGTAGTAAATAAAATAGGAACAGTATCACCAAAAATTAATTAGAAATGTCGATCGGTAAAATAGCTGAGTTCAAAGTCCACAGTGACGATTGGCGGTTGTACGTGGAACGTTTAGAACAATATTTTATAGTTAACAAGATCCCTAACGAATTACAAGTGCCTACATTAATAACAGTGATGGGGGCGGAGTGTTATGAACTTCTGGTTAATTTGTGTACGCCGGTTAAACCAAAAAGTAAAACGTTAACACAAATCATTGACGTCATGGAAAAACACTTGCAACCAAAGCCAAGTGAGTTAGCAGAGCGATACAAGTTTCGACATAGAAAACAGAAAGAAGGTGAAACTATATCAGAATACGCGGCTATCTTGAAGAAGATGTCCAAAACATGTGAATTTGGGTCCGGGCTGGAAGAAAGCTTGAGAGATCAGCTAGTGTGTGGCTTAGTTAATGAAACCATACGACAACGATTGTTTGCCGAAAGTAATTTGGATTTCGGAAAGGCGTATAAGTTGGCGGTTAGCATGGAGGCAGCAGAAAAAGACGCAGCGACCGTTGAAGGACAGAGTGGGTCGAGAAGCGAGGGGGCATCCGCGACGTCGGTGACGTGTCAAGCGATGTCAACGGGCTCGCGACGGAAGGGTACGGCGGCGGCGGCCACTCGTGAAGGCCGCGGAGCGACAACACCGTTCGATTCTACGACGTTTAGCGGACGGGGTCGCGGCGCGCGCGCATCGGCGGCGGCCGCACCCATGAAGCTGGGTGAGCGCGCGCAGCAACAGCAGTGTCGAGTGTGCGGGGCGCGTCACGAAGCAAGCAAGTGCAAGTTCGGGCGTTACGTTTGCCGAGTTTGTAATCAAGTAGGGTTTTAGGTTACATACAATCCGGATGGCCTTCTACCTGTGTAGATGTAGAAAGTATCAAACCATACTTTATGAAGCGTAATGAGTTATATATAGAGTGTGGTTGTATTATGTGGGGTTATCGTATGGTTATACCACCGTCGTTGCAGAATAATGTTTTAAAACAACTTCATAGCAGTCACATGGGAATAGTGAAAGCAAAAAGCATAGCACGTAGTTATGTATGGTGGCCTAATATTGACGCAGCCGTTGAATCATTATGTAAGCAATGTGAGACTTGTGCAGTGGA
The DNA here is from genome assembly GCA_947522985.1 of Lithophane socia. Lineage (NCBI taxonomy): Eukaryota > Metazoa > Arthropoda > Insecta > Lepidoptera > Noctuidae > Lithophane > Lithophane socia. The sequence continues at coordinate 72,328 of OX383274.1, forward strand.
GGCGGACGCGCCGCCTCGGGCACCAATACAGCCGTGGCAGTATCACGCGCGGCCGTGGACAAGGGTTCACATCGATTTCCTAGGGCCGTATAAAGGTCTTACCTTCTTAGTTATTATTGATTCTACTTCAAAATGGCTAGAAGTGTTTGATATGAAACGAACTAATGCATCAAGTGTTATAAAGGTATTAAGAGTTACATTTGCAAGGTTTGGTTTACCGGAGGAATTAGTATCTGATCAGGGCCCACCATTTACTAGTATAGAGTTTAAAACTTTCTTAAAAAACAACATCATTAAACAGTTTTTTTCACCAGCCTACCACCCATCATCAAACGGGGCTGCGGAGAATGCCGTCAAGCTTTGCAAGCGGGCTATTAAGAAAGCACATAGGGATTGTGTAGATGTCGACACCGCACTACAAACGTTTCTGTTAGCATATCGAAACACCGTGCATAGCACTACCGGGGAAACCCCGGCTATGCTGTTGCAGAAACGTCCATTACGCTCCAGACTTGATTTACTGCGTACCAATCAGGTCACCGAAGACAGAGTCCATCGAGCTCACAGTCGGCAAATGGAATTTGCGGGGGGAACTGACCGCAGTTTCAGGGAGGGTGACTCAGTTTGGGCACGTGAATATGGTGTTAGTGACAGGTGGGTGAAAGGTACCGTGGAACGGGTAGATAGTGCCCGTAGATACTCAGTGGTTAAGGATAATGGTCAATCACTAAAAAGACATGTAGATCAAATGCGCCGCAGGTCACGCTTATCTGATGTTGCCTGTCCAGAGACTGAGGATAATACGGATCATGGGGGAGAGAGTGCGGTCGAGCCGCTTAGCGAAGGGTTAGAACGGGTAGTAAAGGTAGGACCAGAGGCGACTACGAAGAATAAGGGAGAAAGTTCAAATCCGGATATTATTACTCCTGAAGATTCTCGGGTTAATGTACAACCACAATCTCCGCCGCCAGAGAATCGTTACTCTAAGCGAACACGTAAACCAGTAGACAGATTTACAATTGTTTAATTATTACAAGTTACAGCAGGTTGAGATTGATGTTTATGCGCTTAATGTACTAGTTGTATTTTTATTGTGTTATATAGTGTTAAGATGTACTGTTGTATTGTGGTGGAGGTGTGATATATTTGTAATAGTGGGTATTTAGATTTAAGTATTTTGTTCGTTACTTGCCGCGCGTCAGTCTCCGAATATACGTCTATCAGTGAAGTCTGTGTTTCATTGTGCTTCCGATAGTTCCAGTAGTGCCCATATCTTTCATGCAGGACAGCCGGTTTTTGTCGTTTCGAAGATAAGACATACATATTTACGTATAAAATACCTATTTGGAAGTATACAACTTTAAATTAAGATTATTTTTATTAAAAACGAAAATTGCCGGATGTTTTTCTATAAGTAAGTATATTTTTCAGGCTTGGCAATTTTATACGATGAATAACATGTGCCTAATCTGCTCCTGTTTTATTCTTAAAAATGCGACCGCTTTTCATCGTGTTTTTCATTAAATTTTCGCATAAGTACCTACTTACTTTATTAGGTATCCCACTTCGATCAATAACACGACACGTCCATTAAGATAACCCCACAGTTTTCAAACAAAACAAAATCGGTTCAGCCATTTGGGAGCTACGATGCCGCAGACAGACACACAGATACTCATGTTAAACCATTCTGTTAAACTTTGTATGATCCCTTGCTAGACCAGACATTACTTTTAGATATCCCACCCAGTCATGATGTGTTCGATGACCTGCAGACTTTATCTAATTAATAAGGTGAATTTTTATTGAATAGCTAATTTATATGACATTGTGATTATTGTATGCCCTAAGGGCGGGACATAGCTGATCAAAATTATCAACTATTTAATAACTGTACCTGTACCTACCTATGATCCACAATAAAATATTTTGAATTTGAATTTGAAATTTGATGAGGGATGAATGGAATGAAAGAAGGTAAAGTACTGAAACACTACTGTATTGTCTCAAAGGTACTTAAAGTAAAATGAGCTTATTGGACTGATGGTGTGGAAATGAAGTGAGTGCCGCGGCCCTTGTCGGCTGTAACGAGAACGCCTGACTGCATTGATAGCCTAACGCGAACTGAACTAATTATTATGAGTTGAAACGAATGTGTGGCGTAAACTGCTGAATTGCAGAATGTGCGGTTGCACCGTACAAACTTATAACACCCCAGTTTTTTCGTCGGGGGTTAAAAAGGTAGTTATCATAGAAGCAGGAATACATTTGGATCGTCATTAATTAAGGATATACGACAATCAAAATGCACACGTACCTACTTTTAAACTCAAACTATATAAAATCACTACTTACCTATAACTTTATTTTATAGTCTACCTACACCTATACCTATAGTACACTATTTTATAACAATTATGGAGATGTTAGGCCCGTTGTACACACGTTTTTCTTACCGTGAAAAAATACGGGTTTGCCGTGAAAAACCACGGTTGGTTCGCAGTATTTCGCAGTGTGTAGGCCTAGGCACGGTCGTCAGTGTTGTATGGCAGTGCTGCCAACTTAAATAACTGGTGTCCAATTTGTATGTATCAACTATTTTTAGCCCCCACGCCAAATTTTGCAGTTGTTTGGTTTGGTGTGTATTATTTAGTTAAAATGCGGCAAATTCGTTATGCACAGTCTGTAAGCGTCGTCATACAGATGACCAGGACCACCGCAATACTTTCAGTAATTTTATCCTGAAGACCCTGAAGTTCTTAAACCAATTTAAAAACGACCCAATTTCTCAACAAATCAATAAGAGTCACGAATACCATTCTGATCACTGAGGATTTCGAGCCATAACCGGACTTTTTTCTGAATAATATTGTACAAACTCGTTGAGAGTTTTTTCATTAGCCCCGGATTGTACAGTTAATAATAACGTGCTCTGCAATTATGAGTGCAGTCATGATATTATGTAGCTTCCAACAATTGCTGTTATTTTCTGTGGAGACAATTAATTATAAGCAACATGAAAGCATTGGTTCATCTCATGTACTTACTTACAGTTTAATGTTTTTTTTTAGTTTTACTGCAAATGTGTTTTCCAACATGACACATGAGGTTCTGTTTACGCTGCATTATCTGACTGAAAGCTGGCGTTTTCCACCAGCATGTTTTCACTGGTCAGTGGTCATTCACTTGTACATTTGTCAACTTGACAGTATGTACTCCGGCAGGTGCAGCGTGCTAAGCTCTCGTCGGCGATGGGTATCGAGCGCGTGGTGCACGGCGTGCGCGTGGCGGCTGTGAGCGAGGTGAACAGCGCGCAATACGACGCGCTAGTGTTGATGACGTCACCCGGCGTGGCGCCGCCGCAGGCGCTCGAGGACTTCGTGGCCGACGCACGCCAGCTGGACGCCGAATTAGACAAGGTGTGTTTAGCGACCCGTACAGTGCTTCTGTGTCTTCTTCAGTGACTTGAATATGCCCTGGGAGTTGAGAGTATGTCATGCACACTCAAATGTCTAGCTGATGATGGCGCATGTGTTAGTTCATTCGGTACCCTACTCAAAATGGTTGAGCTGGTGCTAATCCATGCGTCATGTTCGTGAACGGGCGCCGGCAGTTGGGACCGGTCATGTCTTAGCTGCCACGGCTAATATTTTGGATGCTTTAGCGAACACGTCTTTCTACATCGTCCTCTTTTGTATAAACGACTTGAATGTTGTAATCGCTTTTTTTTATTTGGAGTAGATTTTCTTGCCCGTTCTTCTCCATAGGAACCCACTACGCTTTGGACTGGAACACTAGCTTCATCTCTCTCACTGACCGACTCTTTGGCAATTCAAAAGTGCCTGTAATTGGTTGAATTGAAATAAATGCTTTGCGTTTCCGGCGCGTGTTTTAGACGACGTGTGTGCTGCGCTGCGCGCGCGTTTCGGGAGGGCGGCTGGTGCTCGCGGGCACGGGCGCGCTGTCCGCGTACGACGACGTGCGCGCGCTGGGCGAGGCGGCGCGCGCGGGCGTGCTGCGCGCGGCGGCGGCGGGCGCGACGCGGCCGGTGCTGGTGCTGCAGCCGCACCCGCGCTGGCCCGACGCCGACCTCGTGGCGCTGCTGGCCGCGCTCGAAGTGCTCTACGTCGTGAGTCGCTTGCTCTTATTTATTCCGTACTAGCTGACCCGACTGACGTAGTCCTGTCCGAATTTCAATCAATTATACAAAAATCCCATAAACTAAACTAACCAAACTTTTGTTTTTTTCCAGAATTTTCCGACAAATTTTCCAATTTTTCTTTCCCTAAAAACTTTATTCGGACTATAATGGTAGAAGGAACGATAGAAATGAATGAATGAGAGAACATGTTTTTGCAACTGCAAATTTAAGTTGGTCGATTATTACTCGTTACCTTGTAGAGTCTACTTAGCTAATAATAATATAATAAATAACCCCACCGCCGTATCTCTACGTTGACGTCGTGGTGGGGCTTGCGCGATCCGAACTCAGGTCTGTGCCGTTAGAGTTTACTTTGCTGGAACAGGTCTAGGATGAGGAGCCAGACCAAGAGGGATATAATAACCCGCAGGGCAGCATGTGGCGAGCTGTTGGGCGGTAGCGACCCCACGGACCCTATCTCCCGGGAGAAGTCTTGTTCCTCAACTCTGGCTTGCCTTTATTGGCCGGCTGGAGTGAACACAGACGAGGAACAGAGCTCCCACCTCATTCTTGCCTTGATTGGCTGGCTTGAGTGGAGATTCGCAAGAGCAAACGTGCTCGGAGGAAGGAAGTATTCCAGTAAGGTGCTGGGCTTTGTGCTAGCGACCGTTTTCGGGGGCCCATTATTGAGTGTGCAAGTCACCCCCTGCCATTTTATCTGTGTATTTTATATAATAATCATTTCGTTGAGAGCTCTTTGCAATAGATGGCGTTTTACTCAAGTGATGAAAGGTTTATGTCGTTTCATTAAGGAAAATCAAACAATATTTTTTTAAATCTAGTACTTTACGTAGAAATATAAAAATTTAACACCTAGGAAGAAAAACGTAAAAAAGGAAGATAAACATCTAGGAGTCTTGCGTAGTATCTAGGCAAGACTCCTAGATGGCGTTAAAAACTACAGTCTCTGGCAATAGGGAATATGCATGTGATTCAAATATGGGTCAAATATTTTTTTCTATAAACTATGTTACTTCAGAATTATGCCTCCATCAATATTTTTGAATAAAATTTCTTTTTGAGCGAGAAATTAATTTTTAAAAAGTCCCAAAAAACTGTGGGTAATTCAAATACTTGAAAAGGCTAAGAGCGGATGTGACGTAACAATCCGGAATAACAATCAAAATGTCAATGTCAAGTCAATCAACAAGTGTCAAGTCAATGTCAAACGCTCATAGAAAAAGGAGTTTTTGACGTTGACTTGACAGTTGCTTGTCTGTTTTCACGAACTGTGACGTCACCACACCAAGCGCGCCAAATGGAGGGCGTTTAAATAGCCCGGATCGGTTGGATGTTTTTAAACATTTTTTTAACTACTTTAAATTGCTTTTTTGCCGTCGATTTTTTTTTTACTATTATTTGACGATGTAAACTATCGAATAAAAATATTAAAAAAATACATGCATATTCCCTATTAGTGAGTCGCTGATGCTGCCATCTGTTAAAAAAATGGAGGACGAAAAATAGCCAGCTCAATAGCCAGACTTAGGGTGGTGTCGCATTTCTTTGTATGGGATTGGGTATCTGTTCATAGTATTATAATATCTGTGGTTCAATATAACCAGTTCACTAAGCCTACCAAACCCATAACCCAATATCTTTCTTTCCATAACCTGCAATAGTCCTACACCAACCGGGGGGTGTCCTTGGCTGCACTTGCATAGTGCGAACACGCATAACCGTCGGTTGGTGCCTCATTCCATTTAAAATTGTCTAAGGGGCCTCTGCGATTTGGCTTCGGCCCCTCCCACGCCTTCCAAAGGTCCGGGACCCCAAGCTCCCGAGATATGTAAAAGATTTTTTTTTAAATAATGAATAATAGTAAATATCCTTATTTCCAAAAGATAATTGTACTTAAAGTTTACAATTTTTAGACTATAAGGTAGAGAACATAATATTAAATTAAACATTTGGGATACTGTAGAAATAGACAATAGACAATTTAAATGAGCTTTGGTAGTAATGCGATGTGAGGAGATGGAGGGGTTTAGTTAAACACAATGAGATCCGTGTATCAACTATTACGAACTATATTTAATGTTCAACGGTTCAGTTTATATACATAATATGTACGTGATGTCCTTCTACTTATTCGATGAACATATCTATCTTAACTTAAACCACATATGTGCTGATGTACATGTATGTGATGCACGTGTATGATGTACGTGACACCACACCACATCACCCTTCTTAGAGAAAAAAAAAACTAAGTTACATTGTTTTTTTTTTTTTTCATTACACTAAAACTTACATTTTAACTTTTACAATACAACTTCGTTCTATTTTTATGAACTACGTCTACTTTATATTTATATTTAATCTTAACATTTGGTGACTCATCCTTAACAACCTCAAATGGTCCATTATAAATACGTTCCAATTTATTGCCTATCTCGTTTTTTACTAATATCAAATCACCTTCTTTATAAGTTACAGAATTGAGATTCTTATCATAACAATCTTTCCTTACTAACTTACTTGCTATTAAATTTTCTTTGGCATCATTCTGAGCCCTTTGTAACCTGTACTTAAATTCTAAAGGATAATCATCAAAATTTTACAAAGGTTCAACACTATCATCTTTAAGACTACTTGGTAACCTACAAACTTTACCATAAACCAACTCATAAGGAGTATATTTTGTCACAGTATTAACTGTTGTGTTATATGAAAAACACCAATACGGTATCCATGAACTCCACGACGATGGATTGTTATCCGTTTGTATTCTTAAATATGCTCCTAAAGTTTTATGAACATTCTCCAAAGATCCTATACTCTCATGATGATATGATGTTGATAGGATTTTATTGATATTTAAAATATTACATAGCTTAACCATCACTTTTGAAATGAACTCAGAACCCCTATCTGAAGCAATTGTTCCTGGTATTCCATATCTCAAAACAAAATTCTCTGCTAAAGCTTTTGCCACTTCATTTGCGGACTTATTCTGTAACGGATAAGCCTCGACAAATTTCGTTAGCTCACATTGTAGAGTCAATATGTAAACATTACCTCTTCCATCCCTATCAAGTGGACCTACTATATCTAAATAAATCTTCTCAAAAGATGAAGATGCAGTTGTTGTAATTGTCATTGGTTCTCTAACATGTTTCGAAAACTTTTGTTTCTTACACTTATCACATTTACCAACGTACTCCACTACGTCTTTCTCAATAGACGGCCAATAATAATATTTCTTTATATTATTTACCATCCTGCGTATTCCTGAATGACCACTCGTAGGTAAAATATGAAAATCATTCAAAATGACTTTCTTCTCATCTTTGTCTTCTATTCTCCATACACTTTTCACTATGCACATCTTAAAATCTCCACATATCGAATTACTATTCTCTTTCAAATACTTGGCCATTTCTGTAATAAATTCAACGTTATAACGATTTTTCAAAACAACAACATCTTTTATGCCATTTCCAATGCAAAAAGTTACTATGTCTTTCGGCAACTCGTCTCGCGATGATGCTGATAAAGATTCATAGTCTATATAAACAGTCGAGTTTCCTGGCACATACATTAAATTGCCCGACTTCGAAAATATCTTTTTATAATTAGTGTTACGTAACATTTTCTCCCATTCATTCAAACATATCTCAACGTCTTTTCCTTGTTTTTTAAGAACCTCCACGATCCTAGGGTGATCAGTCCTAGACACCCAATGATATATAAAACTACTAGCTGCCCCGCTCCGGCTTCGCACGGGTAGCACTAAGTACCTACCCTACCCCTACCCTACCTACCCTACCTGGTCTACCTACCCTATCTACCCTACCTACCCTACCTACCCTACCTACCCTACCTACCCTACCTACCCTACCTACCCTACCTACCCTACCTACCCTACCTACCCTACCTACCCTACCTACCCTACCTACCCTACCTACCCTACCTACCCTACCTACCCTACCTACCCTACCTACCCTACCTACCCTACCTACCCTACCTACCCTAAAATTGCGACTATAATTTGAGATTTAAACTATCCTATCTCTCAAGTTGGATCGAACTGCACATGGTGTGCGAATTTTATTATAATCGGTTAAGTGGTTTAGGAGTCCATTGAGGACAAACATTGTGACACGAGATTTATATATATTAAGATAGATACGTTGTCCGCACTCTAAAATGACAACATGAAATGAAGCCAATTGGCCACATCGCGCTTAGTTACGCACCAACCTGTCGCGCGACACTACGTTTGTTTTTAATTTATATTTATCATTAAATAATACGTCACGACATAATTACGTGACGTATTATAATACGTGATGTCATAATACGTCACGTTAATGACTTTCCCTTTCTTCATGCGTATAAGTAGCTATCTAGTATTTTTGCCGTTTTTAAGCGCCGTGATGTTGGTTTATGACGTGTCTATATAATAATACGTCATTGTAGACACCACAGAACTCTCATCATAAACATTCGATTCTCCCAATTGTTTATACTGTGCCCTCGTCATTACCGATATCGCCTTTTCACGCATCGTCTTCAAATCATCACTAGAGATTACTATCCTGGCGACACAATACGATTGGCACAATACGATACAAATCTAGGAACCGAAATCTCTACACAATATGGAAAACCCTGCCTGTCAAAGTCAAATAATTTATTTCGAACGTCAAAAACAAAGAAATAGAACTGATTCTAGTTGCCCCTTCCAAAAGGTAATTTTCGTATGGAGAAGAATGGGCAAGAAACTCTTCCGTTACTCTTTTAAGATGGCAGAATTTTATTTGGCATAATGTGTATTTAGAGCGACGATTATTTGGTATTATTTCACTTAGCATACTATGAAGATGGCAGAATTTCATTTGGCAAACTATAAATAAAGATGGCAGAATTTGCGTTGGCCGAAGGCCGGCGGAGCGTGAGCTAATTTTTTGCCAGATGATATGGCGGCAGCTTTTTTTTGTATTGCGAACGTAGCGAGTGCATGTGTCAAATCGAGTCTATTTTTAGAGCGAATGTTTATTTATAGAACATGACGTCAGCCGCATTTACAACCTCCTTGCAAAAAATACTCGATTATTATGGATATGAAAAGTATTCCAAAAGATAACTGAACTTTCTGAGATATGATAGTTCCGCCTTTTAATTACTACCGATATGAAATGTATGCCAAAAGACGATTCTGACTGTGAAGGTGAAGTTTGTGCAATATGATGGTTCTGCTTTTAATTATTATGGATATGAAATGTATGCCAAAGACGATTCTGACTGAACTTTCTGCGATACATATTATATTTTTAAACACACTTGCTCGTAAAGTGGCTCTTATTGAACCGCTTTTAGGTTCATAATGCAGTGTATTATGGAAGCGTGCTTTTTACTTCACATTACCGCACTATTGCGGTAATGTGCGCCTCAGATAATTATTTAATAGTCGGAGTAATGACATGGCATTATGGAATTAGTAAGTACTACCATGGCAGCATGGAATTTGTATCCAATAGAAATTGGTTTTGGTGATGCTTTTTACCAAAGACAAGCGCTCATTTATTAAAAAAAAAAGAACCATAAGCAAACCAGTGGCGTTTAGTTATGGTAAAAAAACAGTGTGTCAGTGTCAGTGGGATATTTACTATACATTGAATTAGTATGAACTATCCTACTAATAAATGAACATTCTCTATTTACACCCGAGCAGAGACTTGCGCTTTTTTCCGGTAAGACCGCGGGTGGCACGCGCGCAGGCCACTTGATCCGGCCGCGTATTGCCACACTGTATATTACCACAGACATCCATAGTCTGTGCTGGACCGCTTGGTGCTCGTTACACAAAAGAGCAAAATTTATTATTTATTTATTTATTTATTTAAACTTTTCGCACTAAAAAAGGTACAAAGGCGGACTTAATGCCTGAGGCATTCTCTACCAGTCAACCAAGGGTGGTGAAGAGATTAGATGGCAGGTGCTCTAATTGAGAGGAACGAAGAGAAAAAAATAATAATAATATATCATATTGCATTATAGATAAAGCAGTACAGTACATAAATAAGCTATAAACATATGATACATATACTTACACATATATTTACTATAATAAATACTATAATATATATATATATATAACATACAAATTCAAGGATGAGAGGAGATGACATGACTCTACTCTATTTATTTTGAGAAAAAACTCCGCAATTTCCGCTTAAATGCATAACGACTGGTGGCCGTCCTGATATCAAGAGGAAGCGCATTCCAAAGAAGAATGGACTGAATATGAAAAGAAGAATGAACAAAGTCAGAAGTATGAGAAGGACAGAGTAGGAGAAGATTGTTAGAAGAACGCAGGGTCTTAGTGTGTGAAGAACACAGATATTGGAAGTGAGAAACAAGATAAGAAGGAGGAGTAGGAGAGTTGAGAACGGAGTAAAGCGTGGTCAAAGCACGCAAACTTCTTCTTTGGCGAATGGACATCCATTTGAGCTCAGACCTATAGCTCGACACGTGGTCATATTTCCTAAGGTTGAATATGAACCTGATACAGTTGTTGAGTAGTCGGTCAAACTTATCCAGCAAAACTGCATTCAAGTCAAAGTAGCACACGTCACCATAGTCGATGACAGGGAAAATTAAAGTCTGCACAAGCATAGCTTTCGTCTTAGCGGGTAAAAAGTTCCTCAGACGATACAGGGATCGCAGAGTACCGCTGACCCTTTGACTAACACTAGAGACCTGGCGTTGCCAGCTTAGTGTCGAGTCCAGATGCAAACCGAGATCCTTCACAGTAGGGGTAATGGGAATGACGGTACCATTGAAAATTAGAGGAGGAAGAGAGCTAAGCGTCACCCTACTCATCATGCGTGAGCTCCCAATTACAATGGCCTGACACTTTGTGGGGTTAACTGACACCCCAAAACTATCAGACCACTTTTTGATGGCATCTAAATCTCGGTTTACATCTGCTATAGCGTCCGACAAACCTTCAACCCGCCCTGCTGTATATAATTGAAGATCATCGGCATAAAGATGATACGAACATCGAAGACAGTGAGTTATAAAATTAATGAAGATGGAAAATAACAATGGAGAAAGAATACCGCCTTGTGGAACACCGGCATCCAGGTCGCGCCAACTCGAAGAGCTCTCATCAACGCGAACCGACTGCTGACGTCCCCGAAGATAAGAAGAGAACCATTCCAGAGCCTCGACCGAAACCATAAGATGAGAGAGGATAGAAAGGAGAATATCGTGGCTAACGGCGTTAAAGGCATTAGAGAAATCAATTAATACCAAAACGGTAACCCTGGTATCCTCCATGGCTTCTCTAACGTCGCCAGTCACTTTAAGGAGAGCGGAAGCTGTACTGTGCCCAGGCCTGAATCCAGACTGAAAAGAGCTAACAAGGTAAAATGTATTTCAACACAGACATTCTCTGTATTAGTATACATTATGCTCGTAATTTCTAAAGCAAACTACGTATGAGTGCAGAGCGAAGGATTTGGCATGGTAGTGAAACACATACTATATAAAAAATAGAACACATTTGTAACGGAACAACGGAACAGAACAAAATAAAATAATGAAAAAAAATGTTCCGTTTGTAAACAACAAACGAACATAGTTTTTCGAACTAACTTCTGTAATAATCCAAACACTGTGTAATGTTTTTTCGCATTGAGTTATACTAACAAAATTCTGTCATCATCTTAGGCAGGTAGCACACCTCTGCCGCGAAACCAAAGGAGGAAACCGCAGTACTTCAATTGAACTCACTCGCGTCATGTTCCGCTGCTAGATATCGATTCGAAAATTCCAGTCGTTTAACAGTAGGATTTCCCTTTATGATCCAGTTAGTGTTAGTAACTTTAGAGTAATCATATAAAACAGTTATTCTGTTCACAAGGTGAATTATTTTCTAATCCTAGCAGTTTGCACTGAATCGTTGCACTAAAGTTCTCATTGTCCACAAAATTGCTTTGTAGGATACTGAATTCCACACAATGTACTACCAAAAAAGTCTTAAAACATAATGCCATAATACTTTAGGTTGTCTTCAATCATAATGCAATACAAAAGTAGCTAAATTATGCAAATTATCGTAAGTATTATTAATGGACTGATAACGACACGTTTTTCAAGATTTTGACACTTTTGAACTGCGTAACTAGGTCACGCACGGTCACTGGCGAAGGGAACAGCGGCGCCAGAGCAGGGTTGGTAAGTGAGTGCATCGAGTGCATCACAGAGAAGTAAGAGAGATATCCTATAGTCTGTAGTCGCATGTATTATGCTAAGTACTATCGATGCCATTCTACATACCGCAGCGGACTAACAAGTCATTGTGGCTGTCTGTAGTCGTATGTATTTTGCTCCAATACTCTAAAACAAAGTGTATTTCAACACAGACATTGTCTGTGCTGGTATGTACTATGCTCCTAATTCATTAAAGCAAACTATCTGCGAGCACAGAGCAACCTGTGTATGTGGTAATATACAGTTTGGCAATACGCGACCCGGCCCGACGAACCCGCTGGCCGGCCCGTGTGCCACCGCGTTCGCGCAGAATAAAACTATCAGAGGCCCTAGCCAAAGTGACATTCTATAAGCGATAACGATGATGGAAAAGGCAAAAATGTATAGGACTGACATAAGCTATCGAAAAGCTTATGTCAATTCTGTTGAAAGTCGTTGTAGAAAATCGAAACGCTTTCGAAGCGATTGTCGCTTGTACTAGGCCCTCTGTACTATTAAATGAGGGTTTATATCGTCTGTGGCAATTTCAGTCTATATTGTTCACTACCCTAACCACATTTGCGTACCCTAATCATATTTGTTTGTATAGGCTGTAAACGGTTTTGCCAGTGGCTTCATTTACACCTATGGAAAAACAAAACCAGCCAGCGGCCAGCGCGCCATTTTCCATCAATATTTATTATCGTTTTCGTTGTCTGGTTTATTACCTATCAAAAATAAAAATTTAAAGTATTGCCACCAACCGACATAGAAGTTTTTAAAAGAAACTTCGGATAGTCAATACCTGGCAACAAAGGTCAGTTAAACTTTATAAATCTATCATCTCTATAGTTTAGGTACGTTATTGTAGCATAAGTTCTTACAACAAGTCTTTTCTTTTTCCTCGCAAGTGTGTTGAAATGATATAAAATATGAAACGCGTGTGCAATGATTATTACAGTCGAGGCGGTATTATTCGATACGATACGACAAGGTAGCCGAGAGTGTATGTAGATTATCCAATAGAGCATACTCATATCACAATGTACTATTTGCGGCATTCATTGCTATCTAGAAGAAAACGGCTCGAAACATTATCGTCACTATGTAAGCTGCCAAAGTTATGTCAGTTAGTATCTGATATAATATATTATAATCATAGTAGGTCCTTACATAACGAAATTGGCGTTTTTGTGACGGTTGAGTAATGTAACGCAGCACTCGACGCGTGTTTTTTGGTATTTCACTCAATTCATGCGGTACCCATTTTTAGAGATTTTACACTTTTCCAATTTGTTTCAAGACAATTAAAATTGTTTTATCACACACACCGAAACCTGCCGCTAACTCTGACGTGGTTTGCGATGGATCCGCTTCCACGATCACATTTATTCGTCATTGTCAACTACTGTCGCCGTCCAGAAGGTCAAAATTTCCAGAACGAAGCCGTTCGTAGGCGGTTATTTATAACACAAGATAATACTTCCGATCCTTTTTTTGTTGGTCTGAGTTCCGATATTAATTTATGAATCAGGAAGGCCGATATTAAGTATTGCCGATCTGTCCATTATTTATGCTCGTAACTGTACATAATGCTAGAGTTGATAGTTGAGTAAGTAGCTATGAATGAAAAATGTCGTGAGATTCTGAATAGAAGTATAGTTAGATGTACATAATACGGAGATTTCGGCCTGGCAATGGTTGTTGGTGCACCTTTATGTGTGAACAGGTATACTATGTAACGCTGCGTGTGCTTGTGACAGCCGCTGCAGATCCGCGAATCGTTCCCGGAGCAGGCGCACAAGCTGACCGCGCTGGGCGTGTACGCCGAGGGACTGCGCGCGCCGCTCGACGACCTGCTGCGTGACGCCGCAGCCCTCGACATCGCCAGGTGACACACACACACTCTCACCACTACACGACACTACCGACCAAACTTGCACCCCAACTTGCAATATAACTTCTGCTTTGGTTTTTAATTAATTTTACTACGAAACAGGCATACGAAAAAAAAAAAATTAAGTTGGTCCTAACTCTGTTTTTTTATACCCATCATGTATTAAATAAGACAACGTGTTCAGTTGCAAAACAAAGGAATGAATGCTTTATTTTTTTAAACATAAGTACTTCACAGATGGCTAGTAACATTGTAGATATTTTCAACACCCCCACTATATCTAACAATGTCGTTACACCTAAGGTACATTTTAAACATGCTGAACACCCAATTTAGTCAAAAAATAATAATGCTTATTAGCACATAGACTCTTGGTAAATAACTCGGCGGGCATTTCAGCTGTCGGCAAATATTGAAAGTTTACAATTTTATTAGTTACATAATCTCTACAAAAGTGACCGTTTATATACCCAATGTGTTTGGTTCTTTTGTGAAAAACTGAATTTGCATTCTCTGATTATCATTATAAATATCAATAGAGTAGATTTTCTTTGTTATCTCATACTGTAGGTTCCTTAACCTCTCTGCTCGACAAGATTTTGACACGTGACACATCAGGTAACTCGACGGGGTGTTGCGAATTCCGTCATGAAAATCAGGAATTTACATGAACTTTCAGCATTCGAATTTATTAAAAAAAGTATGTTACCGCATCTATTTTATACAATAAATTTGTGGTAAATATCATAAATTATATGTTGAGGTCGGTCAAACCGCGTCAGTCGACTGCGAAAGTTGTATAAAATAGGTATAAATACCCCTATTCAAAAAGTAGGCAACTCAGATTCCCTGAAAATATGTACATAAACAATCTTCTCTCTTGCTGAAAATATGCAAAAGGACCAAATAAAGATATTATCATTCTTTCTGCATTCTTACTTTTACCATTATTCATACTTATACTAGATAAAAAACACGATCAAATATGAACAAAAATTAACAAAAATTGTGGTGCGACGTGACACTTCTTAGTGCTTACCGTTCACCCAATTTTTCTATTTCGATTCAAATGTTGCACTCAGCCTAATCGATATTCGTTATAATCAAACTTGATTAAAAATTGTAGAAACTGAATAAAAACTCTTTGGTATATTTTTCATTAATTATTTTATTTTTTAAATTAATTTTAGTAATAAGTACATACACGTACACTGTGGAAAGTGGTGTAACGTTTTAGGGTTCCGTACGACCGAATAAAAAAACGAAACTCATATAGGATCACTAATGTCACGAGTCTTGTGTCTGTCTGTCACAGCCAATTTGCTTCGAATCTACTGGACCGATTAGGTTGTAATTTGGTACACATATACATTTTAGTGACCCAAACACGGAAGTGTAATGTAAATAAATGGATTTTGCAAATAGTCACTTTTGGGGGGCCAAACCAGAAAATTAAAAAAAAAAGTTTTCGGAAAAGCGTTCATACTTGCGACGGTCTTCTTCTAATTTGATAGCAAAAGAGAAAGAAAGGGAAAGTGTGAATTTAGTCAAAATGAAAATCCAAGATGGTGGCTGCAATTTTTTTTTTTCCTAATATCTGTCGTTTTCATAGTTTGCGATGGTGATAAAGTCAATAGTTAGGTCAAAATGTAAATCCAAGATGGCGGCTGCGAAAAGTTTTTGTCATGTGTGTCGTGTGGTTTTCGGGTGATAGTGTTGATACCCAATAAGATGAAATTATAATTGTATTTTAAATAAATTACCATAGACATCAGTCGCTATCGATTGTAAACTCGATAGCCAAAATCCGTAAAAAAGGTTCTCTTAATTATTTCGTCACGTCCGTTCGTCCATGGGTTCAGATATCATACAGGCATTTTACTCGGACACCTATTTATACTATATCGTTGAAAATTTGGAAGAAGGTTTATTCTTTACACCACCAAAAATCGTTTAGTAAAATTACGATAAACATAATTAGGGGTGTCATTCCTCAACATGCAATCGAGGGACGAAAAAAAGATCTATGCACATAAGCATGTAGCATTGTTGGATCTTATAATAAAAATGATAAGATGCTTATAAGTGACTGCTTTTTAAAGTGAATAACCCATTGTAACCGAAAATAACCCGTATTTCAACAATGAATTATGGGTTATTTTCGGTTACAACTGCAGAGTTAACTTTGTTTTTCGTAGTTTTTTCTAGAAATACAAACTTATTTTTGCAGTCGAAAAATTAATGCTGTGCAATGTGCATGCGTATATGTTCATCCCAACTACGGAACCCTTTTGTGCGTGGTCCGACAAAGACAAGTCAGTTTCTTAAATTTCGTTGGGAAACTCCCACAAAAAAAATAAAAAAATCTAGTACCTACTAAAGTAACCTAATAAAAACAAAAACTACCAAGCTCATACAACTAAAATAAAATATTAGCGTTTGCGGAATTAATTTATCACCATTACCAAACAAAATTTTGTTAAGCCTACGCCTACCTAAAAAGTATACTGGGCATTCTGTAGCAAACTATCAGAAAAGAGTATAAAAAATAAATAATTGTCCAATATATTAAAATAATTTTGAACAGCGAGCGCATTCTGTTTTTAAATTCAATTATAGAAACATTCCGGCGCGAAATTTTATTCAAAAGATGAGGTACCTAGCCCGGCCATAAGGTCCTGTGATCCTAATGACCAAAAACGATTAAAATAACATTAGAAAAGTATACATTATTAATTTAACCAGTGCTTAATGTATTTATTGTGTAAAACAATTTTATTTCAATTTCCAAGTATCGATTTCTTATATTCGACATATTAATTAATCGAAAAGAACGAAATTTAAAAAATAATCGTTTTGCATAATCGTTTTCGGACATCATTACAATTAAAAAAAGTATAATGGTCGGCGATTTTGAAAACATTTTCAGTAGTGGTAATGAATAATACGTGTTATTGGTCCTGTGTTCGTATATTATGTTAAGATTTGGACATTTTGTAGTTGTATATAATATCACGAATAATATTTGTCACATTTTAAATCGTATCTGCATGTGTATGAGTGATATTCGTGAAAAGAAAAAATGAAAACACGCACGATTGGCGCGAAACTTCGTCTTTGGATAACACAAAACTTCATTACCACTATTTATTTAACTTGAACAATGGATGAATTCGTCAAATAATTAAATGATGTATTATTCACTGCCCCTGTGGTGGGGTATGGATGTTCAAAATCACCAATTTTTATGTTTTTTAGCCTCGACCACCACTGTCATCAAAATGGCGATTATGGTATTTACAGTCTTGAATTTTATATAGGTTCATTAATTAACTTGCACGCTGAATATGAAAGATTTAATGGCGTAAACATAATGAGTTTTTATCCAACTCTCATAATTAACGCACATTCATAAGATTTGATGGGTAGCATATTAAATATTTCCATAATCGAGATAGGGTGTCGTATGTGGTAATTCTGGGGTCCAATTGGATCCGCTACCGAGCCGGCGGAGGTTTTTGTGTTCGCGTCCAATTGGGGGCGCTTCCGAACTATACGGTTAAATAAACAGATTCTTTGCAGGCTTCAGTTAAAGGCTCTTACATACTGGCGCGATTAAAGTATAATGGGAAACAAAGTGGAGAAACAGGTGCGTGACTTTGTCGAAACTCTGCAGACGAGATGGGAATCGATATATAAACATGATGAAACAAAATAAAAGACGTGGCGCGACATTTGTGCCGCCGATCCGGAGCTCATGACGCCGCTGCACACGGCCGCGTACTTGCGCGACGTGTTCGCGGGGTCGGCCGTGTAGTATATACTATACTAACTTCCGCCCGCGGCTTCGTCCGCGTGGTATGTAGATAAAAAGTAGCCTATGTCCTTTCTCAGGCTCTAAACTATCTGTGTACCATATTTCATTTAAAGCGGTTCAGTAGTTTTGGCGTGAAAGCGCGACAGACAGACAGACCGACAGACAGACAGAGTTACTTTCGCATTTATAATATTAAGTAAGGATGTATGTGTGGCGCTGCAGGGGCGTGGCGCGCGACATCGGCGGCGCGGACCCGGAGCGCATGACGCCGCTGCGCACGGCCGCGTACCTGCGCGACGTGTTCGCGGGCTCGGCCGTGTAGTATATAGTATATGTATGTGTGGCGCTGCAGGGGCGTGGCGCGCGACATCGGCGGCGCGGACCCGGAGCGCATGACGCCGCTGCGCACGGCCGCGTACCTGCGCGACGTGTTCGCGGGCTCGGCCGTGTAGTATATAGTATATGTATGTGTGGCGCTGCAGGGGCGTGGCGCGCGACATCGGCGGCGCGGACCCGGAGCGCATGACGCCGCTGCGCACGGCCGCGTACCTGCGCGACGTGTTCGCGGGCTCGGCCGTGTAGTATATAGTATATGTATGTGTGGCGCTGCAGGGGCGTGGCGCGCGACATCGGCGGCGCGGACCCGGAGCGCATGACGCCGCTGCGCACGGCCGCGTACCTGCGCGACGTGTTCGCGGGCTCGGCCGTGTAGTATATAGTATATGTATGTGTGGCGCTGCAGGGGCGTGGCGCGCGACATCGGCGGCGCGGACCCGGAGCGCATGACGCCGCTGCGCACGGCCGCGTACCTGCGCGACGTGTTCGCGGGCTCGGCCGTGTAGTATATAGTATATGTATGTGTGGCGCTGCAGGGGCGTGGCGCGCGACATCGGCGGCGCGGACCCGGAGCGCATGACGCCGCTGCGCACGGCCGCGTACCTGCGCGACGTGTTCGCGGGCTCGGCCGTGAGCGTGCGCGTGCTGGACGAGCGCGCTGTGCTGGAGCGCGAGTACCCGCTGCTGGCCGCTGTGGACCGCGCCGCCGCATCTGTCGAGCGACACCGCGGTAAAATAAAGTGCATGCGCTTAGCATAAACTCGCATTTGCTATTATCTACAATAATGCTAAACTGGGAAACGGAAACAGGATTACGCATAAGTCTTAACTTAACGCATTGCAATATTAAAAATAAGTATAGAAAAATATCCAAGTAACATAGGTACAGTCACGAGCATAAATATATTACTATGGACAGTTCGGCATTATATAATATTTATTTATTTATTTATTTATTTATTTAGTACATGGAGGACTTACTTACATATCTGATTTCATTATTCATTCATAAACATCTGAGGACTTAAAACAGTCACTTTGGCAGAATCATAATAGGAAAATATTAATATGATCATCTTAAAACACAACCTGACAATTCATAATATGCGTGCGGTTCATATTACGAAATAATTCATCTGTTTGACAGTTTTCTATGGAGATTCGTAAAATGGTCCACACATTATGAATTGCTTTTGTGTCAGATTGGAGGAATTGCTAATGACAGCGGGAAATTCCGTAAATGAATTGCTTTTAGAGGAGTTGCAAATGTGGCCGTTTTAGGCCCCCAAGTTTTCAAGAAGACAAATAAGAAGAAAGGAAAAAAAAAGAGAAGAAAAATATGTGAGTATGACTTTGGCAGCATACAAATATGTGAGTATCACTTTGGCAGCATACAAATATGTGAGTATCACTTTGGCAGCATACAAATGTGTGAGTATCACTGGCGGCTTCATACAAATATGTGAGTATCACTTTGGCAGCATACAAATATGTGAGTATCACTGGCGGCAGCATACAAATATGTCAGTATCACTTTGGCAGCATACAAATATGTGAGTATCACTGGCGGCTTCATACAAATATGTGAGTATCACTTTGGCAGCATACAAATATGTGAGTATCACTGGCGGCAGCATACAAATATGTCAGTATCACTTTGGCAGCATACAAATATGTGAGTATCACTGGCGGCAGCATACAAATATGTGAGTATCACTTTGGAAGCATACAAATATGTGAGTATCACTTTGGCATCATACAAATATGTGAGTATCACTTTGGCAGCATACAAATATGTGAGGATCACTAGCGGCAGCATACAAATATGTGAGTATCACTTTGGCAGCATACAAACATGTGAATATCACTGGCGGCTTCATACAAATATGTGAGTATCACTTTGGCAGCATACAAATATGTGAGTATCACTGGCGGCAGCATACAAATATGTGAGTATCACTGGCGGCTTCATACAAATATGTCAGTATCACTTTGGCAGCATACAAATATGTATCACTTTGGCAGCATACAAATATGTGAGTATCACTTTGCCAGCATACAAATATGTGAGTATCACTTTGGCAGCATACAAACATGTGAATATCACTGGCGGCTTCATACAAATATGTGAGTATCACTTTGGCAGCATACAAATATACGAGTATCACTGGCGGCAGCATACAAATATGTGAGGATCACTGGCGGCTTCATACAAATATGTGAGGATCACTGGCGGCAGCATACAAATATGTGAGTATCACTTTGGCAGCATACAAATCTGACCGTGGTTCGAGTTTTTTCTTCTAAGACTCAATCAGTGCGGTTCATCATCATCATCATTCCAGCCGAAAGTAGTCCACTGCTGGACATAGGACTCCCCCAAAGACCGCGCCTCGTATTGCAAAAATAAGTGACATCTCACTAGAAGATGTGTCAATAATGTTTGGAAGTTGACATGTCAGCATTTGCCATTTTATTCCTTTTTGGTAACTGAATTCCACCAGTTATCATCAGTATCAATTACCCATCTTAAAGTAAAGCCCCATTTACACGGTGAAAGTTTATTGCCTGAGGCATACCATAAAATTGAAGCAATGTCGATTGACTGGCACCGTTTAAACAACACGTACAAAAAATTACATTCAACTTGTATCAAAATATTTGTACTAGGACGTGAAACTCTGTGTTTCGATTTCGAAAGACGAGGCGGGAAGTACTGTTTTCATCGAGTAGAATACGGAATTTCGACGCACAAAATATCGATAAATGCTAATACGATGCTACAAAATTGCGATGCACGTTACTGCGAAAGACCGTCTCTGCGAAGCCACTACACTTCGATGCACGTTACCGCGATAGATCTTCACTGCGATACTACTTGACTTCGATGCACGTTACCGCGAAAGATTTTCACTGCGATGCAACTTGAATTCGATACACGTCACCGCGAAAAATCTACTAAACCTAATAAACGGCTTATTCCGATCGGATCCCATATTGTGGGATCCATTAGGAACGTGGAAAAAAATTGTTGAATGAGGATTATACTTAACATCCGAACGAAATGATCTTCCTTTTAGGGTTAGTATCGCGGTGCACTTCTTCTTTTTATAATTCATACATCGCCACATTCGCCACGTACTGGTTTCTTTAGTTTGTCTTTTTTTTGTGTATTGATGCCTAGCACGTAACAGAACTAGACCACCATTTCTGTGTATAAATTTTCAGATTGAGCGTGTATAATTGCGACAGTAGCGAACGCCGCGCCGATGCGAGCAATTTTCAATTTGGCCGCATGCGCCACCTGCGAATGTTCGTGCAATATTAATACTGGAGCGATGTGCACTGCGATGTGTAGTCCCGGAGTCAGGGTTGTTGTGTTTTAGGAGATTCACACGGTTTTGATATTTGGACAATTGTGTTGTTATCATCCCTAATTGCTTATCACTTTCAATCAAATCCGAAGGATTTTGAAGGAAATTGCTAATTCACTGTTTCATAATTATGTTTTAAAACTTCGTCTGCACAACAACGTACCGTACATAAATAACGCAATGAAAGTTGTTGATTCTTCTTCTTTCGTGTGGTTAGGGACTAACCATGTCAGAGTTTTAAAGCCGCATGCGCCTCTGACTTGGCTTCACATAATTCCGAGAAATATTTCTCAGGC
Source organism: Lithophane socia (assembly GCA_947522985.1). NCBI lineage: Eukaryota > Metazoa > Arthropoda > Insecta > Lepidoptera > Noctuidae > Lithophane > Lithophane socia. The sequence continues at coordinate 94,457 of OX383274.1, forward strand.
ATGCATGTGGTTTCCTCACGATGTTTGTTTGTTTGTTTGAATGTTGTTGATTGTAAGGGCGTTACACAATCACCCCATCGTTTGTACCTTTTTGAGAAAAATGTGCTTCGATGCTCCGTCATATGTCTTCAAACTCCAAAGCATTGATGAGCATTAAAAAGCGTTGGATACCTACCTACGAGCTTCGTAAGACCGGTCGTTGTTGCGAGCTTTGGAGGGCTCTATGTCCAGAGGAGAGCGTCTTACGGCTGAAATGATGATGGATGACGAAGTTACTTCAAGACTTGTGATTTAAAATTCTCTTATATCTGAAAGAGGCCTATTTGAGGCGAGTAGAATACGGAATTTCGACGCACAAAATATCGCTAAATGCTAATACGATGTAGAATCCATCGGGGTCCTCATATAAAGGTGGTCTAGTTCTGTTACGTGCTAGGCATCAATACACAAAAAAAAGACAAACTAAAGAAACCAGTACGTGGCGAATGTGGCGATGTATGAATTATAAAAAGAAGAAGTGCACCGCGATACTAACCCTAAAAGGAAGATCATTTCGTTCGGATGTTAAGTATAATCCTCATTCAACAATTTTTTTCCACGTTCCTAATGGATCCCACAATATGGGATCCGATCGGAATAAGCCGTTTATTAGGTTTAGTGGATTTTTCGCGGTGACGTGTATCGAATTCAAGTTGCATCGCAGTGAAAATCTTTCGCGGTAACGTGCATCGAAGTCAAGTAGTATCGCAGTGAAGATCTATCGCGGTAACGTGCATCGAAGTGTAGTGGCTTCGCAGAGACGGTCTTTCGCAGTAACGTGCATCGCAATTTTGTAGCATCGTATTAGCATTTATCGATATTTTGTGCGTCGAAATTCCGTATTCTACTCGTTTTCATCCCTCTGATCAGGTAACTTCAAGCGTACTTTCCAAGTATGACAAATGGAAAATAATAATCTTAGCTGGTCATGTGGAGTGTCATTATCTAGAGCTCATCGAGCAGAGTACAATATAATTTTTATTTTAGGTTTATCCTCAAAAATGAAGAAATATAAAACTTGCCGTAAAAGGTGTCCGTTATAGACCACGACCACGTTTTAGACGAGCTCTATCGCAACCACTAAAACAAGTTAGGAATTTAAAACTTTCATCAAATATTAAAAACGCCGATTCATATGGTATTTTTATGCTGTTTTCCATAAGGTATAGGTACTTGCATGACACTCAGTACCAGTTGTATGCCAGTATTCCTGGATGAACTTGGCTCCTAACACAGGCTTTTGGTCTAGTTTAGGAGGCATCAGTTCGCTATTTAATGTGACTATTGTGGGTACAATATTTTTATAATCCTAGTCTTTCTGTACAAATAAACATTATATTATTTATTATGCTCGTGACTGGACAGAAAGGGTTACTACACTGCCCAGTTTTGTAATGTTGTTGAGGTCGTTTACTGCAAAATGTATTTTTTTGTGCAAAATGTATTTCTGTAAAATCATAATAAATTTAAAAACATCTCTGGTTACACACCATGTGCTGACACTGACTGGTTCGTGTCGCAGGCTGCGTGATCTTCCTGGAGTACGTGCCGCAGAATTATGAACGCACCGTGATGCTGGTCGGGAAGGTGAGTGCCCGAAGTGTCGACATAGGGTGACAAGTGTGTGCGATGTGCGAGGCAGTGACGCGTGTGTGTCCGCAGGGCGTGACGTACGACACGGGCGGCTGCGACATCAAGGCGGGCGGCGTGATGGCCGGTATGTCGCGCGACAAGTGCGGCGCCGCCGCCGTCGCAGGCTTCCTTAAGGTGAGGCACACTTTATGAAAGGGTTAAACGGCCCTAGACGTTGAAGGAGCGACGTCATAGTTGTATGCCCGCAGGCGTGCGACTCGCTGCGGCCGGCGTTGAAGGTGGTGGCAGCGCTGGGCATGGTGCGCAACTCGGTGGGCGAGGAGGCCTACGTGGCCGACGAGCTGCTGCGGAGCCGGCGCGGCCTGGCCGTGCGCGTGGGCAACACGGACGCCGAGGGCCGCATGGTCATGGGCGACCTGCTGGCCGAGATGTGCGAGCGCGCGGCCGGCGAGCGCAGCCCCACGCTGTACACCGTGGCCACGCTGACCGGCCACGCCGTGCGCGCCTACGGGCTCGGCTACACGGCGCTGCTGGACAACCACGCGGCGCGCGCGCTCGGCCACGCGGCGGCCTTCCGCGCGGCCGCCGAGCGCCTCGGGGACATGGTCGAGGTGTCGACGATCCGGCGCGAGGACCTGGCCGCGCACCGCGGCAAGGCGCCGGGCGAGCACGTGCACCAGGCCGACAACAAGGCGTCGTCGGCCCTGCCGCGCGGCCACCAGGCGCCGGCCGCCTTCCTGCTGCTGGTGTCGGGGCTGCACGAGGCCGACGTGCCGTACGCGCACCTGGACGTGGCCGCGTCGGCCGGCGACCTGCCGCACCCGCCCACGGCCGCGCCGCTGCTGGGCCTGGCCGCGCACTACGGCCTCGTCGCCAAGCGATAGCTTAACATTTATAAAAAATTAAGGAGAAGTACATAACTGTGCATAATAATCATAATTCATTTATTTTTGGATGTTTATCTTTATTTAATGTATCAAAGCATAATAATGATTGAATGTGTACTATTTTATACCATTACGTTGCTTTATAAATAAAGTTGTACGTCGTATAGCGTTTAGTTTATCTGTAGTCGTCCACCACGTAGGTACCACAATGCGTCACGCATGACGCGTGCTGGGCCGCCGATACTGCGGCTCTGCAACGTATCAATGAACATTATTGCAGCATGAAACATGAATAAACATCGACAACTAAATCCAACTAAGCGTAAAAACTGAGCTTACTAGTAGTGCGCATCTCATGTGTTGAAGGAATCTCTTCCACAAGAGCGGTTGGGGTTGTAACAATAACAAAAATTAGTTCACACCACACAACTAACACAAAGAAAAAAAAAGCCAAAAGCGCGGGAACTCTTGTTCTTGCTTGTCCATAAGAAGCGAATAATTCGCCGCGATTCTCTCGTGCGTATCACGCGCGACTGTTGCGCCCAGAAAGCGTACCTACGCGCGAGCATATAAACAATTCTGTATCAAAAATTTTGGCGCTCCATTTCGCTGGATACGTGCACTGGAGTTCGCGCGTTAACTGGGCGCAACAAGGCGTCCCTACTCCCTACTATCTCGACTCGCGCGCATTACGCGCGAATGACGCGCGTGTCGAGAGTCTGGCGTAGTGCACCCTATTTACGCGCGATGTTTGTGGGCGCAATCTATTGGTGCCTAGTATCTCACTAACGCGCGAAACGTTTCGCGGCGAATTCGCCCTTTCTGGATCAGCTCTAAGAACTCTTACTAAGTATGTAAGCACTGCATCCGATCCGAATTCTACATCCGAGTTCAATAAACAAATTCGGATCTAGTGTAGTTTCTCGGATTCAGATAAATAACGAGTATTCCCGATCAGTAATACCCCTGTCGTTAACACTGTTGACAATCGGGAAAAAATGTTCCGTTCGTTCACAGTGTTGAACTGTTGACGCATGCAGAAAAGTGGAGTTCAAATAAAGATGACAAGGATTTTCAAAATGCTTTAATTATAAAATTAAATGAACCAAACGACAGAGGTATTACTGATCGAGAATCTCGAAAAATATTCCCGTTCGTTCACACTGCGAACGAATGAAACTTTTTTTTCCCGATCGTGAATCAGGAATATTAGGTACTGACTGATCTGGAATATATTTTCCACGTGCGCGTCGTCGCGGTACGTATTCAAAGTACTGTACGAGATAGAAGCCGTCGGCGGCGTGCTGCTGCCGACTGTCGCTGAGCTCGTCTCGCTCGCCACACTCGTCACGTTCGCCACGCTCATACCACGTTTCTCTAAAAATAAACGAAGAATACCTAATAGTAGGGGAGGCCATGATGCTAAAAGGCGATTTACTCGAGCGTCGTGGGGACCTATTGGATAGTGAAGGTTAGATGCTAAAAAGAAAAAAAGTTTATGTGAAGTATACCCTTTCACTTTTTTTTTTTTTTAATCTGTAGGTACACGCGGGGAGCGTTTCAAAAAAATAATTTAAAAAACAGTCACATCGAAATACTCGAGCGCGTCAGATATTAATAGCGTATGCGCATTGCGCCCCACGTCTTTCTAATAGAGGAAAATATAATCTGCCGGTTTGCATGTTGGGCGTGGCCGTACGAAGGGGTACTAAATAGGGAAAAAAATATATTCCAGCGCGTCAGACATTGAAAAGGGATGTTAAGTGAACCCTCCAGTAGCTCCTGTTCAGAAGACTGAAGATTTGGAGGCGACCAAAAGCAATGACCGATTTTTTTTTAATGCAAAAATAATTGTAACCTTGAAATACTCGAGCGCGTCAGCTTCAGATTATTATTCAGACGCTTCATCTTGATGTCCTTGTCGATCTGACAATTATATGGAGGAATTTCCATAATCTGACGGTTTGAAAAAAAAAAAATTAATGTTTAAATTTTTATTTTTATTGAATGTAATAAATACAATACTTACTATATATACAGGTAAAATTATATTCGGCATTTAGAAAAAAATAGTATAATGAGAAAAAAAAAAAAATGAATATTTTCAATCATCGCTAAGCGATTGGTCAACTCTTCACGTGACCAGAGGGCTGGCCTTTTTTTAACCCAACCTCATAACATCCCTTATCAAAATCTGACGCGCTCGAATATATATTTTTTTCCCTATTTTCTAGCCCTTCGTACGGCCACCCCCACCATGCAAACCGGCAGATTAATATTTTTCCTCTATCAGAAAGACGTGGGACACATACACTATTATTATCTGATGCGTTTGAGTATTTCGATGTGACTGTTTTTTCTTACATTTTTGAAAATCTATACACGCTCCCTAGCTCCACTAGTGAAAGGGTATACCTACTTCACATAAACTTTTTTTTCTTTTTAGCACGACGCTTGAGTAGGTAAATCCCCATTCAGCATCATGGCCTCCCCTAATATTATAAACCACGCCATAGAAAAAACGTGTCTGTCAACAAGCTTCCATACAACACTGACGACCGTGCCTACACAAGTTCTTATCAGTTGTCTTTTCGTGTCCCCAACTCCCCAGGCAGGGCCCGGCACAGTGAATCTAAAAATAAATACCTACAACAAAGAGGGATGTGCAATACTTTTTCGAGGTCCATATTTCGTTATACTAATGATATTTGCAATTGCGAGGGTGGTTAATGAATGAAACGGGAAATCGTTTGCTGTCTTCGAGTAAATTAAAATAATATTTACATACTAAAATTTGAAAATAATGCCCACTAGATTAGGCTCTAACTTGTTTTAAAAATAATATGAATTTAGTAATTATTATAATAATATCTCGACTTAGCACACGAGGTTGTCGACATGTGGGATGTGACCTCGGCTATCATTGTGCCTATTGTCGTAACGGCCAATGGCCTGATGGCCGAAAGCCTCGACCAACATCTCTCGCGGCTCTCGTTAGGCGGTTGGATCAAGGGCCTGATTCAGAAGGCAGTATTCCTTGATACGGCTCGCATTGTCAGGAGGTTCCTGTCTCTGCAGCCCTAACCACCGGTAGCTTGGAACCTGCTCCCGACACCTGCGGACTTCTTATATATTGAAATTTTTAAATATTTTTATAAAAACATTAAAAAATTTCAATATATAAGATATTAAATAAATAAACAAAATTATAGGTAATAGGTAATACGGGCTGGTATCCGCAACTCCACGTCAAAGCGCGTATTTTGCGTACAAACAAATTATAATAAAAATAATGAAAAAACCGTTTCAACTTAGCATAAAAAATGAAGAAAAATATTACAAATTTAATCGAATAGACATAAATAGCCAATTACGTCTATTCAATCAAGTAAGTTTTTTTTTTTAATTTTTAATTTTTATTCACAATTCAGGTAAGTAGTAATGTTTAAAAAAAACTAAGTATGTAATATTTTTCTTCATTTCATCTCGTCCTTTAAAATTCAAACGCTTTTGGCTGTACTTTTCTTAGTTTATCTATCTAGTACCTATATGATTTTAACATAAATGGGCGCATACGGGTATTTCCGCCTTTTTTCTTAAGAATTAGATAGTAGGTATGTAGATTAGAAATTGTTTGTATAAATTGTAATTACATTAGTTTCATTTATTAACTTCTCCATATTACATCACTTTCACCATCACTAATGAAGCATATTAAGCATTGAATGCTATGTACAGTAATAATTGGATTTCAGATTTATGTACTGTATTTTGTACTAACTGTGTTGATTGTCTTAGTCTGTAGTCTGTCAACTGTACTTATTAAATAAAATATAAATAAAATAACCGCAAGAGGTCAAATGTGGTGTGAAAGCACTTTTTTATTAGCGCGTTAGACGCAAATGCTTATTTGCGTCTTATTAACTTCCTCTTAGAAATAGGGACAAATATGCGCCTTTTATATTACTGAACTAAAAAAAACTATAAAGTATAAGGACATTATCTAGGTTCATAAATGCGACTTTTTAATTAAGTTCACATAAATTCGACTTTTCATCTTCAATCGAGTTTAAAAAAATGAACAGAAGCGCCCTATTTTGTTGTGCTAAAACCGCACTGGTTGTACCGAAACCGCTGGAAAATAGTTATTTATGCAACTGTTATAAATAATAAGGGGTATTAAAACACGAATGTGGGTTCGTTAGTTTCACATGAGTGTTTTAATACCTAATTATTTACAGTTGCATACCTACAAGATTTTATCTACACCCATGTTATGAATCTTCTATAAAAGTTTCTTTGCAATACCAATATCGAACAAAAATGGCGCGGTACGACGTGAATTCGAATTCGAATGTGTTTTGTTTTTAAATATCGGTGCTTTGTTGGTGAAACGCTCGTGAATGACAGTTTTCTTTTTTGAAATGAGTTGCATTATGAAATTCAATACAACATTATAACACCCGTTTGGATGATATTATGGTTACTATGACACTGGATGTTTTAATGTTGGCAATAAGCTAACTGTTTCAGAAACTTTTATAGAGGATTTATAGCATGGGTGTAGATAAATATTAAAAATACAGGCAGATGCACCTTTTGTTTCTGATTCCGGCAATGTATATAACTCAAATCTGGAAAAACTGTTAGATGCGATTTTTTTTCTATCGGGGGCAGAATTACTTTGGCGGTCGCCGCCCGTCTTCTACCTACACAACACATGAGTAAACACACAATTACACATAACCTGACCCTGTGATGCAACTTGATACTTTTCCTGCCTTAGAACAGGCAAAAATTGATGATTAAACGAACTTACCTGTACGTGAAGTTCAATCACAATTACTCGAAGAGCTTCGTTCGAAGATATTAGCATTAACACACATGTAGTTTCACTTACAGACTCGCCATTTCGCATTGAATTTAGGAGAAAAATAAATTATTTTATCCAATGTAAGGTAGATTAAAAACTTTTGTTCGTGACTTGACATTCGCGCCTAGCCAGCTCATTTAGTTTGGAGGTGTGCTGAGCTGTTTGTTAATTCACGACTAGGGGTTCAGAATGACTGGGAGGGAGGGATGCTAATATCTTCGAACGAAGCTCTTCGAGTAATTGTGATTGAACTTCACGTACAGGTAAGTTCGTTTAATCATCAATTACTCTCAAGCTTCGTTCTCGATATTAGCATTAACACACATGTAGATGTTTAGAGATCGCAGTCGTGAAATATAATCAATTATATAGGTACGTATTGTATCTTTGATTTGGGAGTTAATATGAAGAAAATAAATAAATATCTACTATGTTTCATATCTATATTAAATCAATCACATAAGAATAGCTTTACAATGATTACAATGTTATTACGGAAATTAGATAATTATCCATTTAACACACTTGTGGCAAAATCACCTTCGGTAAAAATATCGTTTGATATTATTCTATTGTAATATTTAGCAAATACCGTGGAAGTTGAACTCCACCCTTCTGTCTTACGTATGACATCTAGACTTACACCTACGCTATATGCTTTAGAAGTGGCTGCGTGTCTTGTCTGGTGCTGTGAGCAGTGAACTGTGAGATATCAATGCCACTGTTTTGTAGCATGCTCTTTACCCATTTGCTGAAAGTCTGCGATGTTACAGCTCGGTATGGTTTCATAAATGAAATAAAAAGTGATTGATGGTCTTGACGTATCTGATTAGACTTATCAAGATATACTTGAAGAGTACTGGCAGGGCCATATTTGAGGCCTTTGTAAAAAATACGGTAAAGAAAACACTGGTTGTAAGGAACCCACTCGTGAAGTTTTGATTAAATCGGTTATTTTAATAATAAACCCGGAATCAGATTTGGTAATGTTATCGACGTGTATTTTTGATAAAGTTTGCATTCTATGGGCTGTTACTAGGGCTAGAAGGGTCACTAACTTTTAACTAATTTTTTCAAGACTTAAATTTTCGTTAGGATATAATTCCGCCAAATAATTCAAAACTTGATCAGTGTTCCACGTTAAATTGTATTTAGGAAGTGTGGGCCGCAACCGAAAGATTCCCTTGAAGAATCTTTGTACATATTCATTGTTTGCATTATCGTGTCCAAGTAACAACGATAAAGCAGATCGGGAACTATTTAAGGTACAATACCGGGCTCCGGTACTAAACAATTATGTTAGAAAACATAGAATACTTGATGTTGAAGCATTGTATGGTTCTATGTTGTTTTCGTGACAGAACGTAAACCACTTCTTAAGGCATGTATCATACTGCTTGACAGTGTTGTCTGACAAGGATGCTAGTAATATGGGTATGGACGACTGTGGAATTCCTCTTCGGAGAAATGACGTCCGGACAACCTCCCGACAACCAGCGTAATTTGTCGGTGAATTGCACGTTCGCTACAACGAGAAATAAGGTACCTGGGTCAAATATGGCCACGCTAAGGTTTCGTGTCAATTTTTTTGTAGTTTTTAAGATATGAAGGCAAGTCACGGTTTTTATTTAGAAAGAGTACATATTAAGCTATCATATTGTAGCAAAAAAAAGTAAAAATTACTAATATCCACAGATATTCTTTACTTTTTTTTTAAATCAAGAAAATGGCCATATTTCCGACAGGGTAGGTTAATATGCCCATGGATGTGGCCATATTTATCGTATGAATCATTACTCTAAAAATATTGGAGACGCGAAGTTAAAAGAAGAGGTCTGGTTTTATAAAAATATTTATTAAGGAAAGGCTGGAATGGTTTTAAAATTAAATGAGAACGAATTAAAATAAAACAAATAAAAAAAACTTAACTTTCAACACAACAATTCTTTGGAAAAAGTAATTAAACAGTAACATTCAGGTACATATGTACGATACGCTTTATCTTAATCAACCCGAAACTAAGAAATAAATGTTTGACAGCAGACAACGCAGACTTCAAGTTCTCCTCGGTCCAGTTGCCTCGAAGCCCCTTGCTTTTGTATCGCGCCATTGCTTTAAACAAAAACGTAATACATTACTAGGTGTCGGTAACTCATACGGAAAATATGGCCAATTGTTGGCCATATTTTCAGTCACGCCATTTTGTTATATTTATTCACACGAATCATGAACCCATTGATATTTTGAGAAATACACAAACCCATACCAAAATACAATTGTCACACAGCATATCAACGTAAATAGAAAACAATTAAATCGAAAACTAACAAAATTATAAGACAGAACTTACTTGGAATTTTTAATAACGGCAGCGCGGTCTCCCACTTCGACGAAATTTGAGCGACTGAGGTCCGTGCGGGAGGGGTGGCGGGTGCGCCGTTCGGTTGTCGACTCGGACGCGATCGTGTACCGTCGTGTTCGGTTGTTTAAAGTTTACCGTTTTAGTTATAATAGTATGTGGCCATATTTATCGTCTGGCCATATTCGACCCAGGTACCTTAATTAAATCACCCTCCGATTTTAAAACGAGTGGTTTTGAAGTGAGGAGTCATTTAAAAAGAGGATACCATGGCTGTGTTAACCATTTTGGTACGACGACAATGCCAGTGGCTCTGTCGTTAATAATTTTACGCAAAGTCTTCAAAACAACCGAAATTGGTGCAAACGCGTAAAAGTAATAATTAGTCCATGATATAGTGAACGCGTTAATTACATAAGCGTCAGGGTCTCTATGCCAAGAGACATAGATATCACATTTATGATTTATTCTGCTTGCAAATAAGTCAATACAAGGGAAACCGAAGCGTTGTGTTATTTTATTATAAGCAATCTGAGAAATTTCCCACTCTATGTCAGAGTGTAATCTTCTTGATTCAGCGTCCGCAACTATATTATCAGAAGAAAGTATATAATCGGCATGAACCATAATTTTACGCGCTTCGCACCATTTCCACAATTGTTTCGTAATATCAGTCAAATGAGGAAATTGTACGCCGCCCATTCTATTTATGTACGATATTGCCGTTGTATTGTCAATACGTAACAAAATCTGACAATCTTTAAAATCTTGTGCAAAAGAAAAGCAGAAAGTATTTCCAAATAATTAATATGTCGAGTTTGCTCATTTTGAGTCCAAGGCCCACTGGCAGTCTCGTCACCACAAGCCGCGCCCCACCCCGTTGTTGAGGCATCACTAAATATCTCTAAGGAATATGTATCAACCTTTATTTTGCATACTGATTCATTTACAGCATTAAGCCACCAGTCAAAGATGGGGGACAATTCGATTGGTAAATTCATAAACTTATACTGACAGCCCTCACAATGATTATTTTTTTTTTAATTTTGTTATTTATGTTATTGTACATACATAACGTGTTTGTATAGTTAATTTTATTAAGGTTATCTTTATTGAATTAAAGGTACCTATATATTATATCGGTTTCTTGAATTTCGTTTTTATAATATTCTTTAAAAACTACTTAATGTATTCATAATAAACACGATAAATAACTTTTGAATTTTGAATTATATTTTACTTAATTTGGTTATTATGTCAAAATACGCCCAAAAAATACTTCTCTTTTTTGCAGTCTTTCATCATAGATATCCGGTTTTCATCAATATTTTTATCGATCAAATATTTATATCAACCCCTCTTCCCTAGTTGAGGCTAAAGTTGCTTGTGTGCGTTCAGTGGCTGTATCTATACTTTCCCCATTTGTATTGCCCCAAGATGTGACGAGAGCAATACATTCTTTAAAAAACAAGAATAATGTGGGGTATGATGGTATAGCTACTAAAATTGTAAAATATGTTTCTGATTGTATTGTTATACATCTAAGTCATATTATAAATTTATGTCAGATACATAAATTTATAATATGACTTAGATGTATTTTCCCAAATGCCTTAAAAACAGTTATCGTTAAGCCGCTTTTTAAAAAGAACAATAACAAAGATTTAGCCAATTACAGGCCAATAGCCTTAATTCCTGTTTTCTCAAAAGTAATGATTAGAATGATTAGAAAAAAAGAATATGATTAGAAAGGAAAGATAATTTATGAATCGGACAATAAGTTTCTAAATAAATATAATATATTATGTGATGAGCAGCAGGGTTTTAGGAAAAATAAAGGAATTAATACGGCGATATACGAATTACTAAATAGTATCATGAAAAACGTAGACAATAAAATACATACATGCGCAATTTTTACTGATATGACCAAAGCCTTTGATTGTGTCCACTACGAAACTCTCCTTAATAAGCTTAATGCCTAATAAAATAATGGTATCAGAGGTAACATCCTGAACCTCATAAAATCGTACCTTAGTGACCGGAAACAATACACGGAAATAACAAAAATTTGCGTCAAGACTAAACGTGAAAAGAAATATGTACTTATCTGACTTTAGAGTTATCAGATATGGTGTACCACAAGGCAGTGTGCTAGGCCCAGCACTATTCTTGCTCTATATAAATGACTTGCCACGTTACATTCAGCATCCAACTACAGAATTAGATTTATTCTCAGTGTCAACAAATAGTTTTCGTTCTGCTTTGTTAAAGAAACTTATGGATTCCGATGTATAGTATTAGTTATTTGAACAGTCCTGTAGTCTTTCTCGCATAGATTGTTCATCAGTAAATTTATATGAATTATATATGCTGTGGATAACGGTGTGAGTTTCACATTTATATAATATCTTTGTTTATATTGTTTGCGCAGATGTAATGTGTTACTGTTTGTTTGTCCCAAATAAATAAATAAATATCCAATGGTCTTATTTGCTGATGATAGCACCGCATTATTAAAATGCACTGACGCAAAAAAATATGAATGTGATATTAATAATACACTTAAGGACCTAATATATTGGCTTGACATTAATAATTTAATAATAAATTTAACGAAAACGAATATAATGCATTTCTATCAACGCTCACGGGTACAACAATTGACTATAGAATACAACGGACACAAAATTGACCAAGTATCAGTTGCGAAATTTTTAGGAATATTAATAGACAGTCAGTTAACATGGAAACCCCAAGCCGAAGATGTGTGCAAAAAACTGAGCACTTCTGCATATGTGCTATTCAGTTTAAGTAAAAAAGTGAGTACAACTACGACATTGGTAGCTTACCATGGTCTAGTAGCATCAATTCTGCGATTTGGAATTGTATTCTGGGGTAATTGTAGTATGAAAGAACAAGTATTTAAGGCCCAAAAACGTTATATAAGGGCAATGGTTGAGTGATGACTGTGAGGTCAATATCGGTATTCCTCAGGGGAGTATCTTAGGGCCTACCCTCTTTTTAATTTTCATAAATGACCTCTGCCAGTTAAACCTTACTAACGGCAGGATTATAACATTCGCGGACGACACGGCTCTTCTTTTCTATGGAGATACTTGGGAGGAAGTATACCACTTTGCTCAGATGGGTTTCTCGCTAGTTATGGCCTGGCTAGGGAAGAACTTACTCTCACTTAACACAGACAAGACTAAATACATAGCATTTACACTAACAAATACTCACCTCACTCAAAACCCCTTACTAAATATCACAGCCCACTCATGTAACAACAGCTCTTCCTACTCATGCTCATGCCCAAAACTCGAAAAAGTAGACACTCTCAAGTACCTTGGTGTGACTATAGACAAAAATCTAAACTTTAACTCTCACATCGATCTGTTGTCCAAGAGAATTAGGAAGCTTATCTTCATTTTTAAAGGCCTACGACGTGTCGCTGATGCGAAGGTTCTTAAGACAGTATACTTTGCACTTTGTCAATCTGTAATAACCTATTGCATCTCTGTTTGGGGTGGTGCCCCTAAATCGTTTATGATTAAAATCGAGCGAGCACAAAGAGCAGTGCTAAAGGTAGCTCATGGTTTACCGTTTTTTCACCCTACCTCTGAACTCTACGATAAGTGCAAGGTTCTTACTGTTCGGCAACTATTTATTATTCAAATAATCTTACGTAAGCATTCTTCTTTAAACTACAACGCATCCATAAATGCTCATAAACGTATTAAAACAAATGTATGTCCCACTCAACTGTGCAGAAGTAGTCTTTCGCACCGTAACTTTTGTTTCCTTGGCAGTTATTTATACAATAAAATAAACTCTACTTTAAAAATATATCCTCTTATTAAAGCAAAGTGCAAGCAAGTTCTCACCACGTATTTACTGAGCCTTGATTACGATAGCACTGAAAGCCTCCTTATTGTTTTAAGATAAATGTGTTCTCAGCCTGTCCATCACACCACACTAAACCACACCGTACCACACCACACCACACCACACCACACTACACTACACTACACCACACCACACCACACCACACTGCACCACACCACACCACACTACACCACACTGCACCACACTACACCACACGACACGACACGACACTACGCTACACTATAGCACACCACACCACACTCCACTAGTACACGCACTCTTTATTAATAACTTTGAATTTTCTTCTTTTACTTTTGTTTATACAATATTCTACCAAAGGTAAAATAATTTGTTAATTCTGTCAGTAAGATTAAGAATACTTAAACGCTGTTTTGGGGGGGGCCTGGTAATCTGTGTGACAGGTTCTCCTAGTGCAGATACCAGTCTCCCACAAAGGATTTATCAGATAATGTAATCTTTATATTTTTACGGCGCCTTTGTGGAAGAGAAATAAATGTTTATTATTTATTATTTATTTAATGTGTGGCCTGAAAATGACAGATAGTTGTACCTATGTTTAAGTCTCTCAAAGTGTTAATTTAACATTTCCGGCATTATATATTTTGGAAATGGCCATTTTTGTAAAGAAAAATAAGAACTACTTTTCAACAGTGTCAGAAACTAGAAAAGGGCCTGTTAGAAGTCAATACAGGAACCTATTACAAAATGGTAGTTACAATACAGCTTCACTTAAGAAAAGTGTTTTCGGCATGGGTCCCACCATTTATAACAAAATACCAGACATTATAAAAAAATATCCAATTCAAATGTTTAAAAAGAAACTGACATCCCTATTACTTGATAAGTGTTATTAATCAATTGATGATTTTTTAAATGACACTGCTCTTTATATTTAATTATTGACATTGTATGTTTCCATTTTAAATTCTATATTTTTTGACATTTTTATTTTACTGACGTGGTTTTTTATTTTTTTGTAGTTAAATACATTTTATTTCAATGTTTGCATGCCTAGGTAGATTGTACAGGGATCTAAAAAAATTTGTGAACACCTTTATTTTATGTACCTACTTTCTTAGCAAATAAACGATTATTTATTTATTTAATGTGTTACGCATATTTTCTTGTGTGCGCGCGAGCAAAAGCATCATGTGTGCCGTATCTATTTTTTTTACTTTGTGTGAGTTTCGGGAGTGGGGAAAAGGTGGCGACACTTGAACAAATATAGAGCACACTGCAGTAAATGCACGCTGTTTTTGATGGGATAAGGTTGATTATTGATTGTGTAGTACGTTCTGATTTATATGTTTGCGAATTCGTATCTATTGGTTTTACTGTATTGAATGTGTTGTGTAACCTTCGGGTTCGTGAACTCATGAGCGGTGATAGCCGCGCGCGTCGCCCGCGTTTCGTATTTTTTTACGATCGCTATTCGTTTCGGGGGTGGGTTAAGCTTTGATACCTACGGAGCTTGGAACAACCCGGCCTTAAATATAATATTATAAATGTGAAAGTGTGCTATGTTGCAAGCTACACATATGCTATGCAGCCCGGCTGCCCGGTGGACGACACGTGTAGACGACTTCGTTAACCTTCGCCAGCTTGGTAGCTGTCGAAAGTTTCTGATTGTGTGATGGCGAGACGTGTGGAAGCCCTAGCGAGCAACAAATCTAAAAAGTAGTAACAAATAAAACAGCGGCGTATTGTCCAACTTTTTATTTCCTTACTGTTTATTTTATAATATTCTTTTCAATTTGCAATTTTACAGCTCGGCGGGCGACACGCGCTCGCCGCGTTATTTCTATACAAATAGTTTATAACTCTCAATTTAAATCGAGTTTATCACTCACATATACAACTCATAAATACAACAAATACAATTAATAATAGTAATTTACACAAACAACAACATAATTTGACGCATCCTCTCGAGCCGGGCGGCAAACCGTTCCCTCCATCACAATATACATTATACTTAGCACCTCCAACATATTTTTCATCCGTCAGGATGTTAACTCAACAGTTTTCATCGAAAGCCAAAAGTGTTTTACATAACAAGTACTAGCTGCAATCGTGGACTGCGATAACAAATAAATCATTTACAAAAACAATGGAAAACAAAGTCGCCGCAGCGCACTCGTCGTTCTGGCGCGCTCGCCGTGCCACAGCGTGCACCGCCACAGTGACGCGACAGCGAGACGGCGACGCGACAGCGAGACGGCGACGCGACAGCGTGACGGCGACGCCGGGACACGCCGGTGCGCGCCGGGGACTAGTGCGAGCGGGCGGCGGCGTGTGCGTATCAAACGTACATAAAAAAATATACAGGACATGTACACACTAAACTAATCTCACTAGAATCGAACAGCATCTCACTGTGTGCGGCCAGCGAGCGTGCAATGAAATGTTCAGAGCGCGGGCACGACGCACTAGGAGGGCGGCGCAGCCAGGCGCAGCGACGCGCACGGGGCCCCGGGGCCCACGCACTAGGAGGGCGCGGCCGGCACGTCGGCCGCGGCCAGGCGCAGCGCCGCGCACGCCAGCGGCGGGGCCCCGGTTCCCACGCGCTCCTCCTCGGCACTCGCGAGCGCGTGCTTGAAGCTCTCGTACGTGAGCCAACAGATGGCGGCGGCCGGCATCTGGTACAGCACGCGCGCTTTCACGCCCTTGAGGAAGCCGCGCGGGCCCGACGCGCGCAGCACGTGCGCGGCCGCGTCCCACAGCCCCGTGGCGCGGGCCGCGCGCTCCTGCGTGTTGAGCACGGTCTTGCACACGTCCAGGGGCGTGGTGGCGAACGCGGCCAGGGCCCCGCCCGCGGCCCCCGACAGCGCGTGCGCCACCGGGTCGTACGCGCGCAGGGGGTTCAGCTTCTTCTGGCACGCCTCGTAAGTCACGAAGTGCAGCGCCTGCGGACACACACTCGAGTCAAGCTTCTGATGACCCTCCCATTTACTTAATAAAAATATTTTTATTCATGCAATGACTGACAACACACGTCTTGAACCGCTGACAAGAGGACAAGTGCAACAACAGTAATCGTCGAAATTACTCGAAAAGACAGCACCCAAGGTTGAAAGTTAACCTTTTTTGATGTGAAACATCTAATACGGCGCGGCGTATTTGGAATCTATACCTTCACACATCGCTCTATAGTTGAGTTCAGGTATACAACAAAAATATATACGCCCGTGGGATTTGAAAATATACCCGCCCGCATCATTTTTCTGGGGTATACTTTCATGTACGACACTCCATTTTGCTATACTGTAATGTATACCCGTTTCACTATCTCTCCACTTTTAATTACGCTAATTCAGAGACAGACAAAGGGACGTTTAATTTTGTATGTTAGGATTGAGATAAAGTATACAAGAAAAGAGGATAAAAAAACGTTTATTACAAAGGGAAATGTGCTTACTATAAAAAAAAAACAATTGGCATGAATTAGTCAAATTAAAAATAAGAATTTAGCGCGCGTTATGGACATTCATTTTAATATTCTGTCCTAAATCAAATCAAATCAAATTATTTATTTGCTCGAATGTAGGTAAGTATACAAATAAGGTCGTGAAGAAATAAAGTTGAACCATACATTCTGCCCAAGATTCGACATGCAAAATTTAAATGAGTGAGTACGATCGATGTTATAACAAAAAATAAGAACACTAAACACAACTATCAGATAACAATTAACAGTTCAATACAATTAAAATGAATTCATTCAAAATGAAATGAATAAATAAACCAAAATAAGATCACCTAGACTTAGAATACTGAACGATTGCTTCGTTGCGGTCGGGTATATTTTAAAATACCTACGCACGAAATCCTAAATCCGAAAGTATACCTACGCAATGTCAACTCGGCCAGTGACGTCACAAATGTTAGGTAAAGGTACGCTTTAATGAATTAATTTCCGATTTCTGGATTTGAAAACATACCCGACGGCAACACGGTCTCTGACGTCATGAGCGTTGTGTGAAGGTATAGATTCCATATACGCTACGGCGGGTTAGACCGGTTGTTGGCGTGGTCACGCGGCAAACTGCCAACATCCAAACGAAAGGAGGATCTGCAAAAATGTATGGGACGCGTCCCCAGCGGCCAATAATAACCAGGCATAGGTAATGGTGCCGATTCTCTTGTCACTAATTCTCTAAACTAAACTAAAAATCACTAAAATTTAGTTTATTCCTGTCAAACGACGATTTCCTATTCTGAAAATAGACTAAAGTGACACAACTGTTCGTTGATGTTAAAACTATTTATTTGAATAAGAATTAATATTGTTTTGTTAAAACTCCTTCGCAAATAATGCATTAATTTCGAACAAATTTGATTACCATAAAAAAGGTTATAGTGATTCAATCTTAAAAGATAGACATATGCTGTCGCAGATTTTTTTTTAGAACTTTTAAAGATGAACAATTCCATCTTACATGATATTTACGTAACATAAACCGTTTACGCAGCGCACGCAAAGGAAGCTCTCAAAAAGGAATATTTGTTCACGTTTTTTCAACATATTTCACTTATGCTCCGCTCCTATTGGTCGTAGCGTAATGTTATATAGCCTATAGCCTTCCTCGATAAATGGACTATCCAACACAAAAAGAATTTTTCAATTCCAACTAGTAGTTCCTGAGATTACCGCGTTCAAACAAACAAACTCTTCAGCTTTATAATATTAGTATAGATATTCATTTAATTCAGATCACAATGATCCATAAGTTGTTAGTAAAGGTCTTAATCTAATGTTAGTAAAAAACCACACTATATACAAAATTGTAACGACTAACACCTACGTGTGCAGCCGTATCCAGTGAGCCAGCATGGGGCTGTCCCACCTATCACACAATACACTCAGGATGCTGTGGGAGCTAGCACGCATTCTACCGAGAATAGAAGCGCTAGCGCTACAAAAGCGTGGTAGACCCAACAGCATCCTGAACACATTGTTATACTGGACACGCAGGGCGTTGTATGCCCTCAGCGTATACCTGACCCACAGACTAATGCATTAATACTTATTACATGTCAGTGCGCCAACCTCATTTTTAGAATAATCGAACTGGCCTTTTCACTTCAAAAATCCTTACTAATATTATAAATTCGAAAGTAACTCTGTCTGTCTGTATGTTACCTTTTCACGCCTAAACCACTGAACGGATTTCGATAAAATTTGGCAAGGAGATAGATGGCATCATCTTTTGGACTTTTCTACATAGCTTATTTAGCTTACAAAGTGTTCGATCGTTTTTCCATATATTTTGACATATAGCACTTCGTGCTCGATAGATGGCGTTATTCATTTAACGTCATTTTCTGAAAGTCTGTGTAGAAGAATGACGTTCGCCGAATTCAGCTCTTTGGAGTATTTGGCACATTTTGAATTGAACACATAATCCATACTAATATTATAAATTCGAAAGTAACCCTGTCTATCTATCTGTATGTTACCTTTTCACGCTTGAACCACTTAACGGATTTCAATAAAGTTTGGCTAGGAGATAAGATAAGATAAGATAAGATAATATTTATTTTGTGAAACATGAGTACAGGTTGAAGGTCTTATATTAATTCGAAGTGGCTACATGTTTTGCCATTTATGGCGTACAAAATTAGTTGCAACAAACAAACAACAAAAAAAATAAAAATCACAATGTCAAAATTTAAATTAATGAATTACAATGTTAAAATTCAATTTAAAACCACAATGTCAAAATTTAAACTTAATTCGAGTCAGACAAAAACAAAATACAAAAAATAAATTTAAAAAAAACAATCCAATACGCATAATTAACAATTCTATACAAGCAAAATGTCATTTAAAAATTCATCCACGTTGTAATAACACTTCTCTAGTAATAACCCCTGAAGGGATTTTTTGAATTTGTTTAGAGGCATACATTTAATAATATCTGGTATTTTATTATAGATATTTGGAGCAATACCAAAGAAACTCTTTTTCAATAAAGCAGTCTTACACTTGAGTTGACATAACAAATTCTCATATTGGGCACGAATTGGGGTTCTCTTAACTGCTGAAAATTTTGGGAATAATTGTAGATTAGCTTTAACAAATAATGCAGTTTCCAATATGTATATACATGGAAAAGTTAGTAATTTTAGTTTTTTAAAGTAAGGAACGCAGCTATCCGTTGTTCTCAGACCACACATTGATCGTATACACCTTTTTTGCATCCTGAAAATAAGTTCTCTATCAGTTGACTGTCCCCAAAAAACAACATCATATCTTAAAATAGAACCGACCAATCCATGATAGGCTGTTAATAGTGTGTCAGTATTAACATTCTTGGACAACTGGAATAAGAGATAGGCAGATTTACTCAGACACTTGCTGATTTCCTCTAAGTGAGGTTCCAGGTTAGTTTATTATCTATAGTTATACCCAAGAATTTTGCATTTGTAACTTCTTCTACTGTAAAGTTATTATAGGCAATGTTAACTGGTGGATACTTACGGCGCTGGTGGAAATGAATAACTTTTGTTTTATTTAAATTAATGACAAGATTATTTTTGTCAAGCCAATTTACAATGTCACTCAGAGAATTATTTATGTCATTTTGATAATTATTAGGACTCGTATATTCCACAATAGCCGTGCTGTCATCTGCAAATAGTACCATTTTATGATCTATAGTTTTTGGGAGATCATTTATATATATTAAGAAAAGGGGTGGCCCCAGTACGCTACCTTGAGGTACACCATATTTTATAGGCTTTGGTTCAGATATATATGTTATCTCCAATTTAGTAATAGGACAGATTCTAGTGATTTCTGTACATTGAGTTCGGTCGTGAGGAGATAGATGGCATCCCGGGGAAGGACATAGGCTACTATTTTCTCAAAAACAAACCTAAGGGGGGGGGATACAGGGGATGAAAGTTTTTATGCGAAACATTTTATCATTTTTAGGGTTCCGTACCCAAAGCGTAAAACGGGACCCTATTACTAAGGCTCCGCTGTCTGTCTGGCTGTCTGTCTGCCCGTCTGTCACCAAGCTGTATCTCATGAACCGTGATAGTCAGATAGTTGAAATTTTCACAGATGATGTAGTTCTGTTGCCGCTATAACAAAAAATACTAAAAAACAGAATATAATAAATATTTAAGGGTGCCCCCTTAAATATTACATACAACAAACTTGATTTTTTTGCTCGTTTTTGCTCGATATTGATAACGGCAATAGGAAGACGCTTGAAATATTCACAGAATATTTAGTTACATATTCACTTTAAAAATAAATAATTAAATTAAAATAAAATAAATATTTAAGGGGGGCTCCCATACAACAAATTCGCTGTTTTTATAGATAATGGTACGGAACCCTTCGTGCGCGAGTCCGACTCGCACATGGCCGGTTTTTAGGGTTCCGTAGTCAACAAGGAAGCCTTATAGTTTCGTCATGTCCGTCTGTTTTAATTTCTCGCCTAAGCCTTAGTTGGGGTGTTGTTGGAAAGGTCATTCAAAAATATGGAATATCGGTGTAAACCAAAAAAATAGAACAAAGTACTAGGACGACATATAGCTCAGAATTAAAAATTAATAAATCTGGCGTTCCACAGGGAAGCGTACTGGGTCCGCCTCTATTTATATTATACATAAATGACCTCAAAAAATGTTTAAAATATGAATGTATCCAATTTGCTGACGACACTACTTTGACTATTAAATCTTCCAACAAAACTGACATAGAAACTAATACTAACATTGAATTAATTAATGTAATAAAATGGCTCGGGGACAATAATCTTAATGTTAATATTAATAAAACCAAAATTGTTCAATTTCAAACATGCAACATGTCGGTAACACCAACAAGAATTCGGCATGATAATACAATTTTGCAACCAGAACCATCGGCTTTATTTTTAGGTATAATAATTGA
This sequence comes from Lithophane socia, assembly GCA_947522985.1. NCBI lineage: Eukaryota > Metazoa > Arthropoda > Insecta > Lepidoptera > Noctuidae > Lithophane > Lithophane socia. The sequence continues at coordinate 116,032 of OX383274.1, forward strand.
CAATAAACTGAACTGGAAGGAACATGTAGATAGAGTATGTAACAAGCTTGATAAGTTTGTATATGCCCTTCGCAAGTTAAGACCTTCCAGTAAACAAACTGTCCTCAATGCATATCATGGGTATGTTTCATCAGTACTGCGTTACGGCCTAGTGATATGGGGTAATTCAGTGGATGTGGGCAGAGCCTTTAAAGTACAACTTTTTAAAATGAGTTGTATTATGAAATTCTGTACAACATTATAACACCCGTTTGGATGATATTATGGTTACTATGACACTGGATGTTTTAATGTTGTCAATAAGCTAACTGTTTCAGAAACTTTTATTGAGGATTTATAGCATGGGTGTAGATAAAATGTCTAATTTTATTTCAAATGGAGTTTAGACAACTAGAATGTGTTAATAAACCTCTGTTTAGTCAACATTCCAATATTTTTGTACACAAACAGTTACTTTTCTTTACAAAACATCCTATACAGGAGAAAAACACAGCCTTTATTACAAGCAAAAACTAGTAATGTATCAAAGCCATGAGCGGAGCAGAATACTTAGACCATTGCAGGCCATTATTTAAAGAATTAAAAATTCTTCCGCTCCCGTGCCTTTATATTTTTGAGGCTTGTTTATTTGTAAAAAAATACCCACATTTATTCCTATTAAATGAACAAGTCTCCCAAAGACTGAAGAAAAAAAATGCCGGGGAATTGCTAGTACCTCCTCAAAGATTGCAACTATACAGTAGAAATGCCAGTTGTATGACAGTAAAAATGTATAATAAATGACCACCTGGCTTGAGAATGTTGCCAATTAATAAATTCAAATGTAAAATGTTAACTTGGCTCTTAGACATGTGTTTCTATTCTGTTAATGAATTTTTAAATCATACTTTTTGACATTGTAATTAATATTCTATGCTTTTTGACGTAATAATTAATATTTTGACATTACAAATAATACTATTCAATTAATCTGAATCAATATTATTGTATCAAATCAAAAATATAAATTCAAACCAATTTTGTTAATTTAATATAACTTTTATTGTAATGTCTACGATTTGCATGCACTTAGCTTATTTAATTTTTCTACACCAGCAATGGTAGTATATGTGAATCAATGTTTAATTTTAGATCTCAATGCACCATATACTTACAAATAAATTATTCTTATCCTTATTCTTAAAAATAAGCTAGATGAGGTCGGCGTTTCCTATCTGACTACTCTGAGAAGAAAGGCCGAAACAAACTCAAGAGGTCACAGTCTCTTTTAAAGTCCAGACATAATTTTAGTCAGGCCATATGAGGACCATGTATATTAGAGTCCGAAATGGTCTTTTGAGGAAAGAACCACACACATTTGAGTGGACCTGTCCGTGTCCAGTCAGTGCAAGCATTTGTCAGTAATAGTGGAGCTCAACTCAGAACTTAAGGAGCTCAACGACTCGACGAACAATACCAAAGAAAGGACATTTGGGTAGGCCGCATAAAGTTCTCAAATTGCCAGACCTTCGTTAAAACTAACTGAGAAAACTAGGGGATGATTTTGAAATTGTACTTGTATGTATAGGTATAGACATTTTTGCGTGACTCTTTTCAAGAGCGTTAAGGGATTGAGAATATAGTCATAGTCCGTAACTTGAGAATCTGTCCACTCGGTCAAAAGTATTACTGGTCCCTAACTTTATTGTGTTCCCTAACTTTTTTATCCATAATCTCAAGTGCCATATTTTTTTTTTTGGTCATAATCATCATTTGTCTGAATGATAACTTGCCCGAACTTACTGTCACATAATATAACATGCCATAAAATTGGAATCCCTAAATAAAGTATGCCCAAAATTTTTTTGTCATAAATATTACAATCAATAATATACAAAAGACTTAAAACCGTTTAAATTCAAATTATTTAATGTTTATTTATCCTAATATTATTTTTAACACAAATTTTGATGCAACTCAATAAGACAATTGATTGTGAACATAATTATGGTTTTTATTTCCCTGTAAGAAGCATGCAAACAAGCATACACCATGCATGCAAGCAAGCATGCACCATGCAAGCAAGCATGCAGCATTCAAGCGAGCATGCAGCATTCAAGCGAGCATGCAAGCAAGCATGCAGCATACAAGCGAGCATGCAGCATTCAAGCGAACATGCAAGCAAGGATGCAGCATACAAGCGAGCATGCAACATGCAAATGCAACAGGCATGGTTTCTGTCACGACTCCGGCGCTGTGGGGTCCCACGCGAGCTTATCGTCGCAGATGGCTCACCACCGCAGCTTCGTCTTTTAATACATAACATAGCTAATGACCAAACACGATGGTTCCCTATCCATTTGCATAACATTTTAAGACATAATATAACATGGCATACTTTTGTTTATCCTAACAAAATTTACGCATAATATTATTTTCGCATATCAGTAAACGCATAATTATTTTAAACATAATTTCACCAATAACGCATATCATAACATTCAAAAGAATAAATATATTTACGCATATTGACATTAAAACATAATTCTTAAAGGCATAAAAATACGCATAATAATTAACTGCAACTGAATAGACGACCCCTTTTTTTCGCATAATGTATTTTTTCCTAATATTCTTTGGCATAACGATTTTGGCATATTTTTTTTGGTCTAATAATGATTTGCCATATTTTTTTGCCATAATTTATTTTGTCATAATTATTTTGATGCATAATTTGTTTTGCCATAATTTGAATCCGCATAATGTTACTAGGCGTAATGACTATTAGCATAATAGTGTTAAGGCATAAAAAAATATTGTAATAACGGACACAAAGTCAAGTTGTTTTTACGTAGTTATTACAAAATTAATGTTAGGTGGTTTAGGTTAGGTTACGTTAGAACTGTGACCCCCTACGCACGAGCCGAGCGAGCGAAGCGAGCGGTGCCACGGTAGCGGCCGGCGAAGTGTCAAAAACGACTAGAAGCTATAATAAGCTGTATCTATTCATACACGAAATTTCTCAAGTGGTCATTGTACTTGTTATTATATTGTAGTGTCTAATTTTGTTGGAGACAATTAATATGCGAATTTCTTATGCGTTTAAACATTATGTTTTAAAGTCATTATGCGTAACTATTTATGCTTTTGAATGTTATGCTTATACACTATTATGATTGGTGAAATTATGCTTAAAATAATTATGCGTTTGCTGATAGGCGAAAATAATATTATGCGTAAATATTGTTAGGATAAACAAAAGTATGCCAAGTTATATTATGTCTTAAAATTTTATGCAAATGGATAGTGAACCACAGAATAGATACACGTTAATAGATTCTAGTCGTTTCTGGCACTCGGCGGCCGCTGCCGCGGCACCGCTCGCTTGGGTCGTGCGTAGGGGGTCAAAGTTCTAACCTAACCTAACCTAAACTACCAAACAATATTTTTGTAATAAATACGTAAAAACAACTTAACTTTATTTCCGTTATTCGAATATTTTTTTATGCCTTAACACTATTATGCTAATAGTCATTACGCCTAGTAACATTATGCGAATTAAAATTATGGCAAAACAAATTATACAACAAGATAATTATGCCGAAAAAATTGAATGGCAAAAAAGAATTAAGTATGGCAAATAATTAATAGACCAAAAAAAATAATGCCAAAATCGTTATGTCAAAGAATATTAGGGAAACAAACTGTTCGGCGTTTTCACCGAACACCTTAGTTAGCAATATCGGCGTGACGAGTTGACCTAATTTTATTACTTATTACTTATTCATTTATATTAGATTCAATGCACTTTTGTCTACCGCGTCAGCCGGGTGTATTCATCAACATTTCATTAACATTTTAACATTAAGAACAGTTTGAGATTGACTCAATAAATAGTGTTGAACATTAACATTAGTTTCTCCTCAAAAACACCGACACTTTGCTACGTACCCCGACACAAACATTATGCGAAAAAAAGGGGTCCCAACATAATCGTGCTATCTAGTTTCATTGACGAGTTCCTATGGCCAACTTCCGGTTCCATCATCAAGACCAGCTCCATGGTATCGTTTATTCAAAATGTCTCGGTAGTTATATAAGTATGCTAAGTTTCAGCTCAATCAGATGCCAGGAAGTGCTTGAAAAATGGATGACAATTGTAGTAACCGGAAACACATACGAACAAAGCAAGCTAATATAAAGCTTGTAAAAATGGTAAACATGACACATTAGTCTTCAGCTATCCTTGAGATAAAACCAACATTTTATTAATATTTTCATTACCTAAGTAAGTAAATCAAACCATATTTTCTAGAGCGCAAAAGTGATGCAAATACCTACACCCCTTTGCAAAAAAAACGGGCACCTTAACAGTCATTGGCTTTTGTATGGATACTATTAATATTTTTACTATATCATTAGCACAAATGACTAGTAATTAGTTATAATCAATAAGAATATATTTTTTAGGGATATGTGTTGTTGACTTTTTGTGTTGGAATTTGAAGGATTGTATTGACTACAGGCGTCGCATTGGTATTGGGAGATCATTCCAGCAGCGTGCGGCTGGGAACTTGAACGCCCCCTGAACGCTGTAGTTATGTGCATTGGCACTTACAATGGGCTCACCAAGTTCATGGAGCGAAGACCATACTTAAGATGGTTTTGTTTTCATGTAGGTAAGCTTTTCATAGAGACAGTGTGGTTTTTAAGGTGTAACAATACCAAACAATAAGTTGGCTAAATAAAGCTTGAAGCGATTGTTATTGGAATACCTGGAATGGCACGTTCATGGCGATCTGCGTGCCGTAGGAGCGGTAGAAGGCGCGCGCGCCCTCGGAGCGGTACACGTGGCTCGCGCACTCCCACACACCGCGATACGGTGAGTTCAGCATCTGCATGCGCTGCTTCACCACTGCAACCACAACACGGCACTTACTGGAGGTGTCAGTACAGTCACTATCGAAATGTGTTCTGCACCTCAAGGGCTATTTTTGTCTGTTCATTGCATGATAGAATCTGTCTTACCGACTCAGCATTAATGTATATTGCGTCGTAATGTCAATACCGCAGAATGACATTAAGCCATTATACTTTACCTAATACACTTGGGAGCAAATAAATCGAGCCACTTCCTTTTATCACGCATTGTGGTTATTATTTTTAGTATTATGGAACGCATCGATTCGAAAGATATATCGCCTAAAAGGTTGTTTAATAGCTTTTACAATGAGGGTAAATTATTGAATAACAACCTTATGGAATGATAAATTTATTGGCTCTGAAAGAAAAATGGTAATGTTGATAGAAAATTTAGTAGGCTTAGAACAGCCCATAAAAACAATTAAAAACGAAATTATTGCATAAAAAATATTCTTAATAGCTGGTATTACCCTCCCCCCCCGTGCCCTGATGCATTCTTGTAGTCTTTAAGTCATCGATCTGATCAGTGTTACGATAACATATTGTGGTATGTTCTCCCACTCTTCAAGCACAGCGACTTTAAGCTCGGGAACGGATGAAACACACAAACATTTGATTCAACAGACACAGATCCAGTCAACAATAACACGTCAATATGGGTATAATTTACAAAAACCCCAATATAACCTTTTTTTAATGGAGTACAATCAAAATGTCATAAGCAAATTAAATGCGATAATTTTATTCTACCCTATAAACTTTAATTAAAAATGTAAATTTGACAACTAACTACCCTCATTGTAAAGGCTATTAAACAACCTTTTAGGCGATATATCTCTCGAATCGATGCGCTCCATAATACTAAAAATAATAACCACAATGCGTGAAAAAAGGAAGTGGCTCGATTTATTTGCTCCCAAGTGTAGATTAAATAACAAATATTTATAAGTATATCATAACATGGCCAGGCCATTCAATAATACGTATTTTTGCCACAGCCTGTATAGTGCCGGTAGCATACCTCCGGCACGAAATCATAGTAGCGAGACCGCAGTAGTTCAATTGTACTGACTCGGGTCATGTTCCGCTACGCGAGTCAGTACAATTGAACTACTGCGGTTTCGCTGGTATGGTTTCGCGACGGAGGTGTGCTACTGGCGTGGATGATGTAGTATAAAGTTCCCGTCACTGTATTTACATAGCAGGTATTAGTAGGTATTCGAATTTGTGTGGTACCTACCCCACACAAATTCGTATACCACTACCTGCTATGTAAATAACAGTGACGGAGCCAACTAAGATATCGTCAACATACGCAAAGTGGGAAAAAAATCGTAATTATTGAAGCTAACTCAAATTAATAAATTTATATGGGACCACCTCTGAAGCATGAAAAACTGACGAATTGAGAACCTCCTCCTTTTTGAAGAAGTCGGTTAAAAATATAATAATAAATGTTTTTGTGCAGTCAGTTATGAAGTTACTGATGATCAAGTTCACAGCACACAGCCCGTGCCGACCCTCTCACCGGATGCACACACGACATTTGACGCGAAACAGCGGTCTGCCCATGCCAGTGTTACGGTCGCCGTGAATGCGCTCGTGATACGAGCACGGTTATAACTATCATCCTTCTTGTTTTGACTATAAATATCAATAGGTACTGTACACTTTAGTATATAATATGTGCATTTCGCTGGCACTGATTCAGTGAGGGGGATTTTATTTCACCACAGCGCTGACTGACGCGTCGCCTTCGCGACGTTTTCCTCAATGGAACGTGCCGAGAACTAAGATGACATACCACAGACAGATTCAAAATATGAAATAAGTAGATGACTTGTAGGACACAAGACTCCCCCCATCCACCAACGCCCGCGAACTGACTCGAAGCAGCAGAAATAAAATATTAGAATGCTTTTCACTAACGAGATTAAGGAATAGATCATTCAGCAATCTCTGGTCATTCTGAAATATGCTCTCTGACGAGTAAGTATGTTGGTTCGTGACAGTCGCCAATTGAGTTCGTGGATCGCTCATTCATAGCTATTACGCCTGAATGCCGCTCGGCCTGAGTGGGAAATAGCGAGTGCAACAAACAGATTGCGCTACTTCAGAGAATATGCGCTAAAACGGAAACAATGCTGCAATTCTTGTTACCATTCATTCATTTAAAACCTATCTGAGTGATAGAGACGGATGTCTGTTAAAGAGAAATATATACATCTAATCTGTCAGGTGTTCTTTGTTCCACGGAGCAAGGGTAACGTCATGTGTAACGTTTCAGATACTTATCATAAGAACCAGAAATCAGGGACTGAAAGCGGTTAGCCCAATATGTTTTGTTTCCATGTTCTGCAATAGTCCTACACCAACCGGGGGATATCCTTGGGTGCACTTGCATAGTGCATAGGTACAGGGATAAGCGTCGGTTGGTGCCTCAACATTTAAAAATGTCTAAGGGGCCTCTGCGAGTTGACTTCGGCCCCTCGTACGCCTTGCAAAAGACCGGGAAGCCATGGTCCCGAAATATGTAAACACAAACAAGTTAGTCAACGAAGCACTCGGCGAGCAAGTTTATTGGTTTTACCAAAAACTAGGACCAACTATGGCAAAAAAATGCTTACATTTGAGGGAGCACAGCTATACAACAAAATACCATCACGCATAAGGAACCTGCACTCATTTAATGCATTCAAAATCCAGCTGAGCCATTACCTGATTGCAAATCAAATATTATTTGAAAAATGAATGCTTTGGATGGGACAGGTATTAGTTTTAATCTTAAGTTTAATTAGTATTTCTGTTCATGGTGTTGTTTTTCTTATGTGTTAGTTATTGTTCTCAAGTAAGTGACATGTAATTCTTTTTATTGAGAATAAAGTTTCTTTAAACCTAAACATATATAAAATACTAGCTGTGCCCCGCGCTTTCACCCGCGTAGGTCTCGATCCCGTGGGAATATAGGGATAAAACGTATCCTATGTCCTATTCCAGTTCATGGTCTACCCGTGTGCCCATCCTCTCCTCGCGAACATGGGGAACGTCGCGCCGGCGTCGAACGGTTCGCGTATTGCATTTTTATATTCATGATTACTTCGAAATTAAAGGTCCGATTCGAATGAATTAAAAAGTATTTTGCTGCTACATAAATACCCTTGATGTTAAAACTATTGGAAGAATTTATTTAATTATTAGAATTTTAAGAACTAACAAAGACTTATAATATCTATAATAATAATTATGTACAAGGGAAAATTATCAAAGGGCATCAAAAAATTCGTCCGCATCGCTGTCAACAGGAAAAGTGCCCAAAAGGCTGGCAGCATTGCCACGTTGTATGGCAATGCTGATTCTTTGCCCAAAAAATAGGCCAGCCCTCTGGTCACGTGAAGAGTCGACCAAGCGTTTGGCGATGTCTTGAAAAACCAAGTGGGCACTCGGACCCCATGGCCCTAGGGTTTCAACCCCAAACGGCTCGAACAAATACGTCCCGATAAGATTGGAGTATTTGCGCCGTTTGAGGTTTTCTGCACCTGCAGCAGCAGCAAAACTATTTATTTGAATAAGAATTAATATTATGTTGATAAAACTCCTTCGCAAATAATGCATTAGTTTCGAACAAATTTGATTACCATAAAAAATGCTTATAGTTAGTCAATCTTAAAAGATAGACATATTATTATGCTGTTGCGGACTTTTTTTTAGAACTTAAAGAGGAACAATTCCATCATACATGATATTTGCGTAACTTAAACCGGTTACGCAGCGCACGCAACAGAAACTCTCAAAAAGGAGTAATTTTTCCCGTTTTTGCAACATTTTTCATTTCTGCTCCGCTCCTATTGGTAGTAGCGTGATGTTATATAGCCTATAGCCTTCCTCGATAAATGGACTATCCAACACAAAAATATTTTTTCGATTCCAACCAGTAGTTCCTGAGATTAGCGCGTTCAAACAAACAAACTCTTCAGCTTTATAATATTAGTATAGATAAGAATAAGAAAGAAGACTATAAGATAGAAGAAGAAGAGAAGAAGATGAAGAAGATAATAATCATTTTAAATCATAAAAATAAAATCCATACTTAATGCTTAGTATTTAATGCTTAGTTATTTGAGCGAAACCTGCCATTTGTACAGGTGGTACAAATGGCAGGTTTCGCTCAAATAACTTCCATGAAAGTGACATGCAGAAAGTATTGATTCTGAATACAACCTATTGATAAAACTAACTAGCCAACATATAATATCGCTAGCAAAGCAAGTGAAGTGACCGTATCAAGTAGTCTACAAGGTGCACAGTCACGGACTTTAATTGATGAGCCACCTTCAAACTTTTCAATTTTACAGTTTCATAAATTCACGAGATTACACGATTAAACATTGTCGATGTCAGAGACGTTAATTTCGAAGTTGTCGAAATGACTATTAATATTTCTCCGTACGCTAACGTTACTATCGTTACGCTTAAACAATCGTTGCTAGGTTACTGTTGCTAGACCTGCAATTGGTTGACTTTGGGTAGTCATTCTGCTGTCAAGTTTGTAGTTCTGGCTCTCAGGTTAGCCAACCGGTAAAGATATGAAATATAATTTTCTTCTTCTAATACATTATGACTTTCCGTGTCGGGAACCGAATAAACCCGTTTTACATTACACGGCTAAAATACGAACAGTGCCAGGTGGCTCATCGATTAAAGTCCGTGACTGTACTTAAGGCGAAAAATCAAATTTTTCAATAGTGCCATATCTGAGGGCCTAGACAAGTGACGGTGGTCAGGGCTCTAGAGAGAAGAACCTCCTCACTATGCGTGCCGTGTCCAGGAGTACTGCTTTCTGAATCAAGGCTTGCAATGATGCTTGACCCAGCCGTGCAATGAGAGCCTCCTGAGATGTTGGTCGAGGCTCTTCGCTATTAGGCCATTGACCGTAACAATAATCGTACAATGATTGCAGAGTCCACGTCCCACATGTCGACAACCTCGTGTGCTTGATTTTTTTATCTTTCTCAGCTTTCACGAGATTCTCGTCATGAGGGACAGAGATATCAACAATCATTGCACGGCGCTCTCGTCGATCTATCACCACAATATCAGGCTTATTGGCTACAATAGTCCTGTCAGTGATGATAGATCGATCCCCGTACAATGTGGCGTGACCATTTTTGAGAACTGGGTCGGGCACATACCTGTAGTATGGTACTTCATACTCCACAAGGTTGTACTGCAAGGCATGATGCTGGTGGATAATCCTAGCTACTAGATTGTGTCTGTGCAAGTACTCGCCATTAGCAAGACGAGAACAACCGGAAACAATATGTCGGATCGATTCACCGGGACAGTGGCATGCCCGACAGATGTCAACCGTACGGTCCTTGACAATGTATTTCCGGTAATTATTCGTCATGATGACTTCGTCCATAATCGCACAGACAAAACCTTCGGTTTCCCCGAAGAGGTCACCGAAACGTAGCCAGGATACAGACGCCAGAAAGTCTACTTCAGGCCCATGGAGGGCCCGGAAAAAGCGCCCGTGTAGCTCTTTGCCTTGCCATACTTCCTTACGATCGTTAGTATCAAGTACTGTAGGTTTGCGCCAGTTCTCTTTCGCCAAGGAGAGCGGAGTAAGGCCCTTGTCTACTGCAACCACATCTCGGTGCATCCCCACGTCAGTTTGAAGGAAATATTCCCTGAGACTGCAAATCTCGCGGTTGTGGAGGGTTTTGGCATTTAAGAAACCTCGAATCCGATTTGCCGTCAGCAGTGTACGGACCTTCCTATCCAGGGCGTCAAGTTCCGTCTGAGTCCATTTGAGTATGCCGAAAGAATACATCAAAACCGGCATGACCCAGCCGTTGAAGGCTCGCACCTTGTTTCCGCCTGATAAAAGACTATTTAACACTTTATTCAGGCGGCCAAAGAAGCGCTCCCTCAACGATTGTTTCATGTCGGCAACATTGATGCCTAATGCTTCCGACATACCCAAATACTTGTAGGTTTCGGTTGAGGAGAGGGATCTAAGGTGTATGGAATCCGAGAGTTGGGTTCCCACGGATTCCATAATCCCCCCTCGCTTTACATGCATGACTGCACATTTGTCCACACCTAATTCCATCCTGATGGCGCTACTGAATGTTCCTGTTACCTTCAGTAGCTCCATCAGTCGTAAATTGTTGGGGGCGAAGAGTTTCAGGTCATCCATGTAAAGGAGGTGAGATAATTATCACCTGACCACCTCTTCTCAACCGATAGCCAAGACCTGAATCCTCCAGCAGTGTGCTTAGAGGATTCAAGGCTAAGCAAAACCAAAAAGCATATTATATTATTATTACTAGCTTCCGCCCGCGGATTCGCCCGAGCGGTATGTCGATAAACAGTAGCCTATGTTCTTCCCCGGGATGCCATCTATCTCCTTGCCTTTTATCGAAATCCGGTCAGTGGTTTAGGCGTGAAAAGGTAATATACAGACAGACAGATAAGAGTTACTTTCGAATTTATAATATGAGGATGGATTATAGGAGTAGGATGTTGCGGATGCAGATTTTTTCAGATCCGCGGACGCGGATGTTAAAATATTTTTTCCAAATGCGCCGGTGGTGGCATTGTAAATTCACTTATAAATAATCTATCAGCTGGAGAAATCTCGCTTAACACACAATGCTCACCGTACACAATAAATAACACTCGAAAACTGAAACGTTCAATAAGCGCAACTAAACAAGTTATGACTAATTTACGAGAAACAATGTTGTCACCGGACGAAATCTACGCTCCTATTGGTCAATGAGCACGTGCGTACGCCACAAGACTATACGGCACGCGCCAGTCGCCGGCCCCGCCTATTTTCTTTCTTATCGTGCTACATCCGCATCCGTATGAACATCCGCATTCATTATTGCGGATGCGGCTAAATCGATGCGGAAGCTCCGCGGATGCGGATATCCGCAACATCCCTGTAAAGAAATATTAAGTCATTTTCATGCACCAATATTTACACCAAATATGATTCGAATATGCATTGAATTGAGTACATAATTATGATTCAGCTAATAATGTCACCATTTGTGTCAAATTAGAGGAATTGAATTGCTTTTAGAGGAATTGAATTGCTTTTGGAGGAATTGAATTGCTTTTAGAGGAATTGCTAATGTGGCTGTTTTCGGCCCCCTGAACACGTTTCGTCATCTCTCCGGGCAAGGGCGGATCCAGGATTTATTTCTGGAAGGGGCTCATGTGCCAGACAGATAGAAGAGTCTCCCATATCTTGTATTGCACCCAGTTTTTGGGATTAATTCTTTTTCAATGTCATATTGTATAAGGTCTATACTATAATGCAATTTTAGAACCCTGTCACGAATAGAATAGATTTCCTTTTGATCAGAGATACGGAATTATGAGAACTTGGGCTGCAAGAGCGAGCGAAGCGGGTTCAATCCCGAATTGGTTTGATTAGTTATTCTTTTGTCCATTCATACATAGTGTCAGCTACATATTATTTTCATGACTTCAGGAAAGCTGTACGTATTAAATTTGGGCGCGCTAGGCCCCTCGGACCATGCTCTTTTTAGCATTAGGTACTTATGCTGAAATTCTCTCGCCGACTGAGGCTCTAGAGTACGAACTGCCTGCACTACTTTGAACCTTAGTAGTTACGGCACTGCTGCTGTAGATACAGTAGCCTTCTTCTTCAGCGTTCATCATTGAAGCAATGTCTTGATAATATATGCATTCACGCCAGTCCATTCAGACGATTCGATTTTATTTTACTTAAACCTTTTCGGGGGGGGGGGGGGGGGGGCACGTGCCCCTGTCCCCCCCCTGGTTCCGCCCTTGTCTCCGGGGGTTACTGACAGAGAATCTGTGAGGATCTGAACAGACACGGAATGCAAAGCTGTAGTGGTACTGTGGTATCTCTAGTACACGTTTGTTATCATGACTGTTTAGCCGTCTGTCAAAGCTGCTGGAGCATGAGCTTCGCTTCATGAGCCCGGTGTTGCATGTGTGATGGGGTGGTGTGGCGCACTCAGTCCGCTAGTAAGGTGACCACAGTTTCCGGTCATTGTGGGTGCGAACTGTGCGAGTGCCTGCCACCGTCTGATGTTGCTCCAACACTTCCGGATCGCGCGTACACCATTGCCGGGATGTTCGTACGCTGCGCGCCGTCAACATTACTACACACAACAGCGTATCGTCAAGCTTACTGTCAATATTTACATCTGCACTTCATAGGTTTTCCCTGTGGGTTCAAGTCAGCTTCTACTATTATACAATATGTAAAAAAGCCCTGTCCGATCCGAAAAGGAGTACTGCAATAATATTACCAGAAAAATAAATTTATTATTGAAAATAAAAAAGTTACTGCAATTTGAAATTTAAGTTTTTAGTACCAAAATTACCCCAATTCGCCCGCGAATTCGCCCGCGTCGATTTCGTTCTTTCCTCTAAAAAAATAATCAAATTTTTCATACAAACGAAATCCCCTTTTCAACCTTAAAGGTCGAATTTCCAAAAACCCTTTCTGAATGCCTATGTCTTAATAACTATCTGTGTGCGAAATTTCAGCCCAATTCGTTCAGTGGTTTGAGCTGTGATCAATGACTTAATACTTTAATACTCTTTGGCTGTGATAGAGACTACCCCTTTTCACCCTGTTAGGAGTAGATTTTTACAAAACCCTGATACCCATTATTCTTTATTTTTACCCGATTACGGCGAAGAAAAAAGGAGGGTTATGATTTTGACCGGTATGTATGTATATATGTATGTATGTATGTATGTATGTATGTATGTATGTTTATCTGTTCCCTCCTATCTTCCAAACCACTTATCACAATTTGACAAATGAGGTATCGTTAGAAGCGTCGTGATTGTCCGCTGGTTATAGACTATGTGAAGTCACATTAAATTAAAAATGGCGCCCTCTAGAGGACAAAAAGTGAGGAACTTACGATACCTCATTTGTCAAATTGTGATAAGTGGTTTGGAAGATAGGAGGGAACAGATGAACATACATACATACATTTAGACATACATACATACCGGCAAAATCATAACCCTCCTTTTTCCCCCCCATGTAATGAACCTGGTAAAATTCCCCATTGAAATAAAATGTGTTAAATTCAGGTTATAAACTATCTGTGTGCCGATATTCATACAAATCCTAATATTAGGATACTACTATTAATGATTGAAATACTATCGTGAGTACATGCAAGCCTATTATTTTTTTGTTAGGTTACTACTACTCAGAAATTGTGCACAACGTGTCGTGAATACAATACCGTCTTATGATTACTTCGGAATTCATGCAAGCCTAGTACTTTTTCCTCCTCTTCATTGTAAAAGAAAACTGTGCAAAATTCCATTTTCCTAGTCCCAGTAGTTTCGGTTGAGTATTGATAAAAATCAAAATCAAAATATTTTATTTCACATAAACCTACATGGGCACTTCAGAAGCTAGGTGCACGGTTCCAATTGGTCGTTTCCTATGGAGAAGAGCCGGCAAGAAATTCCATGGTTAATAATCTTTTAAAAATAATTGGCTGTTACAATATTTTCGAATTACAGTGTTATTAGGTATGGGAGGACAGTGTAGGCCTTTCAACAAGTACCAGGTAAATACTTAGCAAAATAGAAAATGTTCAAAAAAAAATCTAAATCGTTCTTACATTCACAAAATGGAAAAGAATCTATACAAAAGATAAGTAAGATAATAAAAATGAAAACCTATTCAAACCAAATGACATGATTGCCATTACAGCTGTAACAAATTTAAATAATTATCATGTCCACAAAAGCCACTAATAAGGAGTTGAAAACAAATTGTAGGTATACAATGTCAAATAAAAAAAGTCCTAAGTTTTTGCGAACATACAAAATACTTTTCTAAGATATAAAGAGAAGGCAGATAGATCTCAGTCAGTCACGGTTTCTATTTTAAATTTAATAAAAATAGATAGAAGATACATAGATAAATGATAAATTGTTTTTTTTAACCAGATAAAATTATCTAGTGGGACCTACGGGAATTAAGTAAAGTCATAAGTTAAAAATATAATTGCAAAATTATTCCCGTTCGTCCCACTTACAAAATCAATGGGAATTAATTTAATGTTATTTATTAAATTCCCGATCGTCCCACCGGTGGGACGACGGCAGTGGGTCGACGGGAATACACGATGCCTCCGACCGCAGTCAAAAGGTAAGCGCAGTGATTGGTGATGACCTCGAGGAAGGGTGTCCCTCGTGGCAGTCAGAAGTCGAAGAAGATTGATTACTTTAAGTAGAGCCTACAGACTAGGCACAATCTTTACACTGCTAATGTATAACATGAACACGCATTGTCGCGTGTAATCTGTACAGCAAAATAGTATATTAAATATAAGTAGCAATAATAATGAACGTTGTGATATTGATATCTATTAGTTACCTATGCAATATAATCATATAACCTAGATTTAAGTTACTTATGTAATAATACTTGCTGCGCCCTAACAGGGTCATGTACTCATAAGTTTTAGCCTAGCCTGTAACTGAGTGTACATTGTGCAAATAAATAAATAAATACATATTTATTTATTCGTAATTACATGATAGTAACAATTGTACTGTCGCGTGTAATCTGTACAGCAAAATAGTATATTTATTTATTCGTAATTACATGATAGTAGGTAACAAGTGCAAATAAAACATGTTTTAGGGGCAACGATAGCGTCGCCAGACTATTGTGGTAATTGATAACGCCACCTATTTCGTACTTCGTGTTTATAATTAATGAAGTCCGCCACTGCTCCTGCGCTATCTACCGCGAGGGGCCTGGCGACACATTTGACACAGACAGGTTCCCTGCTGCTGTAGCCGGCAGCTAGAAACTAAAACCAAAATGCGCTCATATCTCGGGGATATCCGTGTTTGGAAATAAATAACCTATGAGTTCCACCGAGACGAAATGCATAAAAATAGACATAATTGATAAAATTGTTGTATAGCGCTCTACTAGGAGCCTCCTGGGGGCCTACTACGAAGTATTAATGCCACCATTTTTCCAGTGTTAGTGAGAGACGGAGCTATACAAGGCCGCTAGCACCATCCTTTTTTCGCAGTGGAATAATGATTGCATTAATACTTCATAGTACAGCCCCGGGACTCTGTATCAACACGCTCAGCTCGTGACAATAGACAGCGTGCCTGTCTGATAAAGAGTACACGTTATAATTTAATGGCGCAGACCAGTCGGGTAGCTGTCGAGACACACTGTACTGTTCGCCATTATCCACGCTGATAAAGCACACACAACATCACTGACCAACTAGTGTGCATATGCATATGTATGTACATAATATGTACATACATATGCATATGTATTGTAAATTTCACGGAACACTAATTTAACCAAACACTTGAATACTACCATGACTTGAAATATTGTACAATTAGTCAAATCAGTGCTCAGAGGCGCGCTCATCACTTCATCCTACATGACGCCATGTTTGCTTAAGCCCTCTTGGAGTAATGTAATGGTAGAGGGCGAGAGCAGGCATTGTTGCTGTTATCAGTATTGGACACGCAGCACGTTGAGCGAACGAATATGTTTCACAGTAAGTGTTTAACTTAAAACTAAAGTGTGAAGTGGCGGAACTCACCCTCAGCTGGATTGGAGACCGCGTCGTGTATGAGCGACGCGATGCAACCCGACAACCCTGCAACAGCCAGCACACCAGCGTCAGCACAACATCACTGTTACATTATAAATAGAGACAGAAGTATGTGTACCATTCAGAGGAATGCCAGATGCAGTTAGGAAGACGTAAACTGGGCTCACCGTGGGTGATGTGGTCGTGCCGGTGCCTGGTGAGCTGTGACAGCGAGTGCTTGCAGTACTCGTAGGTGGCGAAGAAACAGGCGTGCGCCGGGCCCGCGCCCATCACCACCGCCGACATGCCGCGGATGGGCCTGCGGCAATACAAGACGGCAACATGTTAATACCAGAGCTGCTGCGCACTGCTGCTACCACTACCTAGGTGGTAGTATAAAAAGTTAAACAAAACAGAACGTGTTTAATATGTTAACTACATGGCGTGTTCTCGTCAAGTCGGCTCCTCGGAAAGTCTGGTACCAACACATACCAAGGTTAGGTCGGGAGTCAAAGGTACAGTGGTTATTTAGTATAATGGTAATATCTGTGTGATTAGTAGGTAGGTATAATGTCGATTAATCAAAATCTTCGTTGCAATCCGAGTGTAATGATTTATCCTTACTATTATTATAAATGCGAAAGTAACTCTGTCTGTCTATCGCGCTTGCACGCCAAAACTACTGAACCGATTTAAATGAAAGGATATTGACCAATTTGGACCAAATGCTGCCCAGCCATGGGAGTGCTTCCAAATGGTTCCTTTCATCAATTAATACATACAAAAATTTAAAAAAAATCGCTCCCAGGGTTATAAAGTTATTGCCTTTATACGGAGCCAGTAGGTATTCATAGGAACTCCTCAACTAGACAAGACAGCACCGTCGTGTTTGGACTCGTTGAATATGCATTGACAAGTGCGTTATACTAGGCAGTGTCCATGGTCTGATGATGGAGCCGGAAGGTGGCCATAGGAACTCCTCAACCAAACAAGATAGCACCATTGTGTTTGGACTCATTGAATATGCATTGACAAGTGCTTTACACTACGATGTAAATGATATGCATAAAAATGGAATAAGAATGTGTTGTTTAACATAATTACTGTCATTATTTAATAAAATGCGCTATTGGTTGGTTGTTCATCAATAAAAAATACTTTTTCTCAAAACCCCTCGGATAGATTTTATTGAGCTTTGGTGTACAGACTAGTACAAGCCCAAGGATCATAATGCACTATGTGCCCATTCTGGGCAGCACTTGACCCAACTGCCACAAATGGATGGTCAGTAAATATTATTTCAAATGAAAATGATATGCATAAAATTGAAATAAGAATGTGTTGTTTAACATAATTACTGCCATTATTTTTAATAAAATGCACCATCGGTTGGTTGACATTCATCAATAAAAAATACTCCACAAAAAATAGTTTTTCTCAAAACTCCGCGGATAGATTTTATTGAGCTTTGACTAGTACAAGCCCAAGGATCATAATGCACTATGTGTCCATTCTGGGCAGCACTTGGCCCAGGTCCCATATATGGATGGTCAGTAAAAAATATGTAACATGTAAATGATATGCATACAAATGAAATAATAATGTGTTGTTTAACATAATTACTGTCATTATTTTTAATAAAATGCGCCATCGATTGGTTGGTATTCATCAATAAAAAATACTCAACAAAAAATAGTTTTTCTCAAAACTCTGCGGATAGATTTTATTGAGCTTTGGTGTACAGACTAGTACAAGCCCAAGGATCATAATGCACTATGTGTCCATTCTGGCAGCACTTGGCCCTGCTCCCATATATGGATGGTCAATAAAAAATATTTAACATGTAAATGATATGCATACAAATGAAATAATAATATGTTTTTAACATAATTACTGTCATTATTTAATCAAATGCGCCACCGGTTGGATGGTATTCATCAATAAAAAATGCTCAACAAAAATTCGTTTTTCTCGAAACTCCTCGGATAGATTTTATTGAGCTTTGGTGTACAGTCTACTATAAGCCCAAGGAACATAATGCACTATGTGTCCATTCTGGGCAACACTTGACCCAACTGCCATAAATGGATGGTCAGTAAAAAATATTTAAAATGAAAATGATATGCATAAATATGAAATAAGAATGTGTTGTTTAAACTATTACGGGAAACGAACGAATGCTTATTTAATACCTACTCTAATTAATGATATTCCAACAAAAATTCAATCGGAAATAACAAACAATAATTATAAAAATAAATACAAAAAATTCTTTGAATCTCTTTGAAATTGCATCATCCTGTTTAAATTTCATTCTAATAGTAATTAGCATCGACGGGCTGTGTGACCTACGCCGTCATCATTTTTGTACTTGTTTTGGTTAGTATGTTTACAAACTACCTCACAATGTTTCTTTTTTTATTTTATTATAATATTTCGTTAGTATTAAGATAGCTTAAGTGTTTCAACATCCGGACAAACCTATTGAGGTTTTTGTGATGTTTCTGTTTAAATTTTGTATTGTTCATTAATTAATAAAAACAAAAAAAAAAAAAAAAAACATAATTACTGCCATTATTTTTAATAAAATGTTGGTTGATATTCATCAATAAAAAATACTCAACAAAAAATAGTTTTTCTCAAAACTCCGCGGATAGATTTTATTGAGCTTTGGTGTAACAGACTAGTACAAGCGCAAGGATCATAATGCACAATGTGTTCATTCTGGGCAGAACTTGGCCCAGCCTAGGTCTCATAAATAGATGGTCAGTAAAAAATATTTAACATGAAAATGATATGCATAAAATTGAAATAATAATGTGTTTTTTAACATAATTACTGTCATTATTTAACTAAATGCGCCACCGGTTGGTTGATATTCATCAATAAAAAATGCTCAAAAAAAAATCGTTTTTCTCGAAACTCCTCGGATAGATTTTATTGAGCTTTGGTGTACAGTCTACTATAAGCCCAAGGAACATAATGCACTATGTGTCCATTCTGGGCAGCACTTGGTCCAACTCCCATATATGGATGGTCAATGTCCTTTGGTTCACAGATAGTCTAGAGCCTGAGAAAGGACATAGGCTACTTTTTACCGACATACCACGCGGGCGAAGCCGCGGGCGAAAGCTAGTTTGAAATAAAATGTAATGTGAAATTAATGTTTATTATAATGTAATGAATTTTAATAATTAGAATCCATATTATATGTAATCATTTGCAGTGCCCTTACAGGGTGCATGTCTTAATACTGTGTCATGAAATTTTAATGCATGCCTACTAACCAGTGTTTTACATGTTAGCAAATTAATCATCATCTGCCTAGCCTTTTCCCAACAATGTTGGGGTCGGCTTCCAGTCTAACCGGATGCAGCTGAATACCAGTATTCATATCAGTAGTTTACATGTTAGCAAATAAATAAATAAAATGGACGAATCATTATCATACAACATCGGGTTGCTGACTAGCAGGAGTACAATATCCTCCTGTGAGTTACAATAAAACACAACTATGCACAGACCGGTTGTAAAATATTACATTATTTAACCGTGTTTTTGTATGTTGTGCTGTCTTTTGTGTGCACCAAATAAACGTTTTATCTATCTATCTATCTATGATGGTAAATTTTTTAGGGATATGATTTGAATACTGTATGATGCCCATGTCTATCAGTAGGTTATGTGTCCGGACTGACATGTGAGGTAACCATTAACATGCTCCACAATCCGTGTATTTGAATACTGTATGATGCCCATGTCTATCAGTAGGTATGTGTCCGGACTGACATGTGAGGTAACCATTAACATGCTCCACAATCCGTGTATTTGAATACTGTATGATGCCCATGTCTATCAGTAGGTTATGTGTCCGGACTGACATGTGAGGTAACCATTAACATGCTCCACAATCAGTGTATTTGAATACTGTATAATGCCCATGTCTATCAGTAGGTTATGTGTCCGGACTGACATGTGAGGTAACCATTAACATGCTCCACAATCAGTGTATTTGAATACTGTATGATGCCCATGTCTATCAGTAGGTTATGTGTCCGGACTGACATGTGAGGTAACCATTAACATGCTCCACAATCAGTGTATTTGAATACTGTATAATGCCCATGTCTATCAGTAGGTTATGTGTCCGGACTGACATGTGAGGTAACCATTAACATGCTCCACAATCAGTGTATTTGAATACTGTATGATGCCCATGTCTATCAGTAGGTTATGTGTCCGGACTGACATGTGAGGTAACCATTAACATGCTCCACAATCAGTGTATTTGAATACTGTATGATGCCCATGTCTATCAGTAGGTTATGTGTCCGGACTGACATGAGAGGTAACCATTAACATGCTCCACAATCAGTGTATTTGAATACTGTATAATGCCCATGTCTATCAGTAGGTATGTGTCCGGACTGACATGTGAGGTAACCATTATGACATGCTCTACAAAACACTTTTTACCATCATAATTGACTTGTTCGCATGTGGTAACCATAAATACCAGGTTATTGACTTAAAATGAAATCATAGCAAAAAATAAAAGAATTTCATAGCGGCCACGACCAGAACTATACCTACATTTAGTATGTTAACTAACAAAGAGCGTTCACGCTAATCCGCAATAGTATAGCGTCCATACATGCTAAAAAAATATAAACAATATATATTTTTTTAATATATGCTGCAGTGAATTATTCACAAAACTATTAAATTGATACGTAAAAGAAACACTCTGTACACACTCTTGTATTTCAACGTAGAAAGGCAAGTGTGCGTGTAAAGAGTGTTTCTTTTCCGTAGCTATCAGATGAATATTTTTTGTAAATTGTCTAAATGAGTCTTTGCAGCCCCTCCCCATACAGTGATGCAGTAATGTACTATGGATTGACATAGGGCCAAGTATACAAGTCTGAGTTGTTCCATTGTTGCACTGTCCCTAAGTGTTTTAAATACATGAATGAGTCGTCTTACTCTGGAATTAACTGTATTTATGTGTTTATCCCACCTCAAGCCACTATCCATGTGTACTCCTAAATATTTCACACATTCTGCGCGGGTGATTTCTTGGCAGTTGCAGTTGATCTGTGAGATGCAAATGTGTGCTTGTATGGAAAATCCTCGCGGTGGGGTCTTGGTTTTGTTGATGGAGAAGGGAACATATTGCGTTTTGGTCAGGTTTAGGGTTACAAGGTTGTGAGCCAGCCAACTTTTCACATTGGATAGTGCGAATTCTGCTCTTTCTTTAACTATCTTCCAGTTTGGGCCCCAGACAAATATGGCAGTGTCATCTGCATACGTGAAAAAACGAGTGTAAGGGAGGGACATTGTGCAGAGGTCATTGATGTAAAGGAGGAAGAGGGTGGGACCCAAGACACTCCCTTGCGGAACGCCGTAGGAGACGGACTCCTCATCACTCGTGTAATCCCCAATTACAACACGTTGCTTTCTATTTGTGAGGTAGTCTTTAAAGATTTCGTAGCTTATGCCACGCACCCCCAAGGTCTCGAGCTTGGATAGAAGTATGGGGACAGAGACTGTGTCAAACGCTTTAGATAGGTCAAGGTAGATACATAAGCAATTATTTTTAGCGTCTAACGTTTCCACTACGAGATTACTCAAGTCCAGTACAGCGTCCTCGGTGGGGAGGCCTGTTCGAAAACCGTACTGGTTATCGGCTAGAATGTTAAATTTGTCCAGAAACTTTTTAAGAGAGCGATTAAGTATTTTTTCTAGTATTTTTGATAGGGTAGGAAGCACTGCTATGGGACGGTAATTATTGACACAGTCTCGGTCCCCGTTCTTGAAGACCGGGTGAATGACTGCATGTTTTAAGGCTTCAGGGAAGACACCTGTAGCTATAGCTCGATTGCATATGTGGGTGATGGAGGGGACCAGTTCCCTCCGACACTGCCTTACTATCCGGGAAGAGATCCCATCCCAGCCTGTGGCACAGTCTGGGCGGAGCTGTAAAATGATGGATTCAACATCCATTTCAGTCACTTCAGCAATCACCAGGGAGTTTGACGGGCTACTAGTGTGCGTGCAGGAGTTTGATAGTATGGAAGGGACACTTTCATTAACAGTATTTGAAGCAAGAATTTTATCAGCAAGAGATTTCCCCACGTTTGTGAAAAATTTGCAGACACAATTAGCAGATGTCTATGGGTTATTTGTAGCTTGTAATAGCTTCGCTGGACTGGTCTTGGTTTTCCGTGTATTAGTTATTGTTTTGATAGCTTGCCAGAGGGCTTTTGGGTCGTTACCTGCTTTTTCCAATTGAGCTTTTTCGTAGGCTATTTTTAGATTACGCAATAGGCGATTACAATAATTGCGATACCTAGTGTAGGAGATATTAAGGGTCATGTTAAGTGGGGATTTGTTGGATTTTATGTGCAGCTTATCTCGATTCCTGATGCATCTAATTAGACCGGGCGTCATCCACGGTTTCAGAATTTGGTTTTACTTGGTGATTTTGGTTGTAGTTGTATATGTCGCAATTGTGCGAGAGATCATAGATACAAACCTATTCGTAGCCAAGTTAGCGTCATCAGTTGCTAGCACATTGGCAAAATCTAGTTTTTCCAGGTCTGCTTGAACTTTAGGGATGTCTGTGAAGGTTATAGCTGCCGAGTGTTGTCTAATTCGGAAGTTATTTTGGATGTTAATTACAATTGGCTTGTGGTCCGTGATGTGAGACTCTAGTACAGTACTAGAGTCTCACATCATCAATTCAACCACTCCTTCCCTGACTAGTAACTAGTCAGGGAAGGAGTGGTTGAGTTTGTGAGAATGTGGTCTAAGCAAGAGTAGAGCCTAGTAGGAGAAGTGCGTGAGGGGAACAAGCCATATGTAGCGTTGAATGTCAGATATTCTTCTCGTAGTGGGTCTGTACTATTCGGGGCTAAGTCGATATTTATATCTCCTACGAGAAAAATATTACCAGTCGATAATTCCCGGTAAATGACATCGAGACTGTTTATAAAATTGGTAAAGTTTTCTTTAGTTTTTAAAGAGGGGGAACGATACGTAGCTACAATATTAACATTATAACCTATTTGACAGATTAGACAACTTGCATCCCTAAAGCGCGGCTCGGTTACTTTGCAACTTAGATTTATGGGGGTATAGATGACAATCCCGTCATTTTGGTTTAATAAGTTGACTGTGGAATGAGCCGTGTTACCATCCAGTATTGGTAGGTTATTTACCTTACGAAGCCAGCATTCGGTAAGTATAATGATATCAAAATGTATGTTTGTCATTGCTAACAGTATGCGGAGTTGATTAAATTTTTTATTTATGCTACGTATATTGATGTGTAATAACTTAATTGATTGATCACTTTGATAAATATATTTTTGGCAGTCCTCTGGATTACAGGTAAGTGAGTTAGTGACATCAAAGGCGTCCAGTTCGGTGTTTATATTATATATATTAGCCATTTATTATTATAATAATAGTGAACAATAGGCCGCCCGTGACGAGATAGACGATTAGATTGTATTGCGTTACAATTGAATGTTAATGAGTTGTTATTTGCAAGTATTTGTTTGGAAGAGAGTGTAGTTGTTGTGTAAGAAGTGTTCTTGTGTTGTACTTAGTTGTGAGATATGTAATTGCTACACACATCGTGTTGATATGTACGGGTTGCAAGTAAGTATGAAAATTTAACTTATTATGTTTGTAGTGAAGATTTCTAGTTTTATAAATGCTATAGTAATGGTTATTTTTGCATGCTATTTTAAGGTACATAGGTTAATACGGTAAAAGAGATCAAGCACAGGAAATGCAGTGTGAACTGAACTCGTGGTAGTCACATATTTTTCTTCAAATCCTGGAGACATTTTTCAGATTGGATTAGTATTTGTTTTTCACCTTGTCCCTTACGGAGAAAGATGTTCCCATTTGTTGACCAGCAGTAACTATACCCGTTTTGCTTTTTCGCGAATTCTCGAGATAAGTGGAACAATTTCTTGGAACTGGGTGGAAGATAATCGGCTACAAAGATGGGTTGTCGTGTACCTGGGATGTTGATGTGTTCGGTATTAAGTTTTTCATTTACAGTTTTTTTGTTGATGTTGAAGCTTCGGATGGAGGAGAGAGTGTTTAATTTCATTTGAACTGTTTGAAATTCAGCGACAACTGGGCGCGTTGTACCAATCTTGCCCGGCTGGCGGTAGATGTCACGGATATCCGAAGGAGTTATCGTAGTTCCCACAGTTTGTCCTATAGTACAGGTGTACCTATGTACAGGTTTCCGTAAGGTTTTCAATGGTTTCCTTATCTTTTACAGGAATATTCCTTATCTCATTGCAGGACGATCGGGATTTAAATTGAAGGTCTTGCACCTTTCTCTCCAGTTTCTCCAGGCAGTGACGATGTTCCTGCCTTTCTTTTTGGAGTTTATCAAGCCCCGACTTAATGTCTTCATATTGCTTATTAATGAACGCCATAGACGTTGCTATCTCGTCATTCGTTTTCTGTATTTTACTGGTTTGTGTTTTTAATTCAGAGATTTCTGTAGTTAGTTTTGAAACCAGTGAGTTTTTTTTGGCACATACCTCATTAATTTTGGTGTCAAATTCAGATTTCCAGCTATTCAGTAGTTCCATAACTTCTTGTTTCAGGTCTTTTTCACCAGTATTAGGAGACTGAGAATGTTCAGTACGGGGTCTTTTGTATCGGTTTGTGTTTACGAGGGAGCAGTCACTTAGTTGCAGCGCATTTAAATCCGATTCGGACTGTGAATGTCCAACAGGCGTGTTAGGAGTTGCAGGTGGAGTGCGTTGCAACGACATACTGATTACAGTAAAGTAGTGTCCTCCAAATTTCTAACCTGTTATGTTGCACAATCGACTAGCGGTGAATTGATTTTAAGGGGATCAGCCAATCACAAATATGTTGATTACCAAAAGGCGCTCAGTGCAGCGACACACGACCGTACACGACCGGTACCACGGCGCAACTCGAACTAACTCAAAAAAAAAAAAGAAATGGAAATACATTTGTTTGTCGTGAAGACGACAAGGACGCATTCACTCCGAACATAGAACTGTGGTCTTCATTATCAGTTCCACTTCACCAAATGGTGCTTTCCGAGAGCAACTGCACGAGTTACAATAAAAAACACCCAAATCGCTATAGGTGTGCCTATATTTGAAGAGTTCCCTCCATTTCTCCAGGATCCCATTATCAGATCCTGACTATAGTTGCAAAACTTCTGAAAAATTCTGAATAATTCCGGAATACTTCTGGGAAAGTTTCTTTAAATCAGAATTATTCAAAATGAATATAATTAAGTTTTTTTTTTTGCTGAAAAATCGTATTTTGCATCGATCGTCGATCGTCGCCGCCGCTGCCCCTCTATGCGCCGGCGCCAGCCGCTGCGCTCCTCGAGTCGTGCGTGCAGGCAATGGCGGTGCGGGGTGCGGTAAGACGGGAGATGCTCCCCGGAGAAGTTTTCCCTCGCCCCGCGAGAAAGATTCGTACCCCGCAATCGAATGTTTCCGCGGAATATTTCGCCTGAATAATTCAATGGGAATAAACGTGTTTGTTTGTGGTGTGGTGGGTGAGTTAATTATTGTTCAGTGGCACATACGTAAGTAAAATATAAATGTTTATTTTATTATAAATGGAATTGATTAAGTAGGATATGTTGATATTTTTATAGGTAGATAATTATGTTAGCCTGCGATTAACAGGATTTTAATTCATTTGTTTTTAGGTCGGTACCTACTTATTTCGAAATCGAATGCTATTTTGGAACGAAGTTCCTTATCGCGCGTTGTGAAAGGGGGCTAGACGGAAAAAATTCTTACGAAAAGTTGTCACGACACTTTTTACCCGACACTTTTTGCGCGACGCAAAGGAGGGTAATGTGTTTATTACCATGGAATGGAATGGAATGGAATGGACGACTGGACTGGAATGGAATGGAATGGAGTGGTGTGGAGTGGAGTGGAGTGGAGTGAGGTTGAGTGGGGTGGAGGGTCGAAAGTCGCTTGAACCTTTTTTTTAACCTGCTATCGTTAAGCAAGTTAAAAAAACAGGTGCAAGCGATTTTCGACCTTATTGACATTTAAAATTTAGTTTGTTTTTTCTGACATTCTCGTGAGCTAACATTGCTCCATTAAAATCCGGTGTTTGCATAAATGTCAATAAGGTCGAAAATCGCTTGAAGGTCGGAAAACATTTGCTTAACGATAGCAAGTTAACTTCGTTCCATCCGGGTGTCCCTTGACACCTCTCAAGTTTTTTTTATGTCAGTTGTGGAATAAAAAACCAGGCCTAGCATATTTGATTGGTTTTTTTAAAAAGGGTTAGGTAAGTAAGTACCTATGTTTTTGGTTAGTTTGTATGTAGCTCTGTACGCATCGCGAGGATTCGCGAGTCGCATAGGTAGGTATTAATCATTACCTATAGTGCGTTGCAAGTTGCAACTAAGAATGTGCCCGAGTCCGCGCCATCTTGTGACGGCTGTCAAAACTAACGATTTCGGTAGGTTTTTGACAGTTGAAATATTCCCAAAGCTTCGGAATATTTCCGAATACTTCCGAAGTATTCAACGGGAATGATTCGGAATTTTTCCCGCCAGCATCTATAATCCTGACCTGATGACAAAGGGACCATCTCGGAAGTTTACCCATTCAAACAAAAAAATAATTTTGAAAATCCGTATTGATTACCTCCTCCTTTTAGAGTCAGTTGTTTTTTAACCGACTTCTAAAAGGAGGAGGTTATCAATTAAAAATAACTTTAATTTCGGAAGTCGGTGTCCTTGCTATTCAACTTCCTTCCTTCCTTGCTTTCACTTTTTAGTTGTGGTACTGACCCCACACAAATTCGAATACCACTACCTTTTTTTTTTTTTTTTGTGTGTTACGCGGTTGCTCCGCCAATTATGAATCGATTTTGATGATTCCTTTTTGTTTGGTAGGTCATGCTTCAGAGGTGGTCCCATATAAATTTTATTAATTTTGCTTTTTGAAATCTCTATTTTCTGTAAATTTTCCATACAATATTTGACAGTGCAAACGCACGGTAATATAATATCTAGACGAGCGATGTTTTTAAGTTAGTGGTATTCCCTGCCAGGGTTGCGGAATAGTCCGAAAGGGATACCGGGACCCTGACAACAGGCAACTGAAGGAACACGGGTGGGTTTTAGTCAGTAAGAGTCTTTGCGTAGTTTTTGAGTTAGCTTCAATAATTACGTATTTTTCCCACTTTGCGTATGTAGACGATATCTTAATCTTCATTTACATAGCTGATAACGGTATACGAATTTGTGTGGGGTAGGTACCACAACTAAAAAGTGAAAAATAAAAAACTTTATACAAAAAAAAAAACAACCGACTTCACAAAAAAACACTAAAAAAGTGAAAAATAACTTCGGAAGTCGGTGGCAAAAAAAGAAAATTGAAAAGCAAAGACAGACACCGACTTCTGAAATTAAAGTTATTTTTTACTTTTTTATATGATTCTTTTTGCATCCAAATTGAAAGGTACGCCAAACACACTTTTCTTTGATAACCAAAGTGCAAATTAGTCTTTCAGGTAACGCCATGTACCATCCACGCAGCAAACATATTCAATCTGCCTAGCCTTTTCCCGCAGCAAACATATTGATGTTCGTTATCACTTTGTTCGAGAGAAGATTGCTGCTAATCAAGTTGCTGTTCAATATCAGTCAACTAAAGACATGGTCGCCGATGTTTTAACTAAGGCTCCAACGTCCGAAGCATAAAGGGTTCACCACACCAATGGGCTTGACTTTGAAGCGTTTGAAGCGCTTGAAGCGTAACACTTTTGTTACTGATTATATATACCTTTCTCATTTTGATAGTAACGTGGGACGAATTGCAGAATGAAAATATTATGTAAGTATTTTGATTTTCTGCCAAATTTCATAAAAATCCATTCAGCCGTTTTTGCGTGATTGAGCAACAAACATCCGAACACACAAAGTTTCACATTTATAATATTAGTAGGATTTAAAATTTTCTAAATTACCATCCTGGAGCAACCTGTCAATTTCTTAGAAATTATGCCGACAAAGGATCTTACCGATAGAACGTAAGCCAGCTGGTAGGTAGCTTCATGAATTAATCTTTTACACAGAGTGATCTCAATTTTGGTTATGTTTTTATTATTTAGTTTGTTTGATTTAAATTCAATTTACGAATTATTTTATTTTATTATATTTTTTATGTTTACTGGCCAGACCCTCGTGTGTTAAATTAATGTCGCCATTTTAGCGGCACGTTGTATACTAGCTGATGCCCGCGGCTTCGCCCGCGGTAATGTTGGTTATTATATACTAAAACCTTCCTCGAGAACCACTCTATCCATTGGTGAAAACAGCATGAAAATCAGTGCAGTACTTTTAGAGTTTATCGAACAGGACGACCGACAGACGCGGCGGAGGATTTTGTTTTATAATAAACTAGCTGTGCTAGTCTCTATCCCGTGTGAATATAGGGATAAAACGTGTCCTATTCCAGGTCATGGTCTACCCGTGTGCCCATCCTCTCCTCTCTAGAGTAGGGAAAGTAAAAAAAAAAAAAAAAAAAAAAAAAAAAAAAAAAAAAAAAAAAAAAAAGTCGCGGCGGTGCGGCCCCGGCGTCGAACGGTTCGCGTATTGCATTTTTAATCTCATGATAACTTCGAAATTAAATGTCCGATTCGAATGAATTAAAAAGTATTTTACTGCTAGATAAATGCCCTTGATGTTATTTATTTGAATAAGAATTAATATTATGTTGATAAAACTCCTTCGCAAATAATTCATTAATTTCCAACAAATTTGATTACCGTAAAAAAGTTTATAGTAAGTCAATCTTAAAAGACAGACATATTATGCTATCGCGGATTTTTTTTAGAACTTTTAAAGAGGAACAACTCTGCTCCTATTGGTCGTAGCGTGATGTTATATAGCCTATAACCTTCCTCGATAAATGGACCATCCAACACAAAAATAATGTTTCAATTCTAACCAGTAGTTCCTGAGATTAGCGCGTTCAAACAAACAAACACACAAACTCTTCAGCTTTATAATATTAAAATAATATATACTATACATATAGTATAGATGTAAGAATATTTTTAGTTAGGTATTGTATTTTTATATTCTACCTGTGTTATTATATTATTTTAAGAGTAGTATGTGTCTGTATGGTATGGGTTTAATAATCGCCTGAAATAACAATTACCAATGTCGCGTCGCGCCAGTCTGCACGAGTCTTAACAGTAGAGAAAGCGCGCGCGGAAGCGAGCGGTACGAGAGGCGGGCAATCTCGGGCAGGCCTGCGCGCTGGGGGGCCGCCCAGCGGTGAGCAGGACCGCGGGCCCCCCCGCTCAAGGTCACCGCGATTCGTCGGCGGCGACCTTTTCTTGCCTACAGACGTACCTACTTGAATCGATTTCGTCGCTCAAACTCTGTACTTATCTATTATTTAGTAGAGACGACGGCCTTTAGTGCTTAAAATATCAATTTATACCTAGAATAGGTATACTTAAGTATTGTATTTCGCTTTTATCCATCACCATGACTGCCTCCCTTACTCCCATGTAGTATTTAAACAAGTACATCTCAGTCAGTTCCGTTTTTGTAATGATCAAACGGACGTAGAACTGATCTCTTTGCCGCGGGGCGGAATCTACATGGGTATTTTAAATTTTTAATTGACCAACAACTCCACGTGTGGTTTGCTACACGACATTAAGTTCTGCGCAACCATAAATCGATATGTTGAAAATATATTGAATAACTACAGTACTCAGACATAATGTAGGTACACGCACGCCTACTTGGAATAATTGAGGAAGGTAAGGTCAAGGCCCAAGTGGCGAGCTGCTGGTATTGACAATGACGTCACGAATCCATTACAAGCAGAAATGATTCTACGGCGTAACACGTGGTAGTGAGTGACACTTTAAATGTGTGTGTGTGTGTGTACGCTCATTTCAATAGCTTTTGGAGCCAGTTCAGGAATAATTAGATCTTGGAAAAGTTGATCTCTATCAGCCGATCGATCAGTCGGGTCAATATTGCACAAACACTGAACTGTGTCGGTCGGCCAGTGTGCGAGGATCGCGTGAGCCGCTCCGACATTTGCGCGCAATTTCTAATGACCGTTGATGCACAAATCCCTTCATCCTTCACTATTAGCAGTTTACTTTACGCGTTCCTTCAATAATAATTTGCAATTTATCGACTTTCCGGTGGATTGTGATTTATTTTACTTAAGTTTAATTGTTTTCATCGTATGTACCAAGTAAACCAGAGATAACTGAAGAAGCAGTTGAATAACCAAGCTATGACTTGCTAAAGCAGTCGTTACAGTAAAGACGGCTAGCAGGCGGCTCGGTGATCAATAACCGTGCGTTTGCACTGGCGAAACATTCAAGACAAAACATGTTGAAATCTCTAGTTCCTGTCAAAAATTATATGGAACATTGACAGAAAATAGATATTTCAACATGTTTTGTCTTCACTGTTTCGCCAGTGCAAACGCACGGTAACAAGGGCAGCACGACCCAGCCGACGGAGACATCAGCACGACGTCAAAGCACAAATTGCACATCACAATTTTTTTTTTTTTTTTTCAATAACGAGGGCAGCACGACCCAGCCGACGACGGAGACGTCAGCACTAGGGCATGCAAACCCGGTTTTCCGGTTTTGGTAAAAACCGGAAACCGGACAAAATTTACCGATTTTTTAAAACCGGGTTTGAGAGAAAAAACCGGCGTTAGCTCCGGTTTTCCCGTTATTGAATTACATTTTATTTAAATCATCCTTTTTCGAACGCACTCGAGAAATATTCAATTTAGAGTCATCAAATATAACCGAACGCAACCTAAACCCACTTACACTCCTCCCTCCGCGACTCCCGCACATAACCTACGACTACTGGGCCTTGCGCTGTTTGTTCTCCCCCGGGCAGGGCGTCATTTGCTACGCTGATGACTCTAGTCACGGCCCGGGGAGGGAGCTACGAAGAAGCGGCACGCTCAGCCGTCGACGTTACGTCCCTCTTCGTGGGGCGAATCGGGGCACTGGGCCTCAGGGTGGCGCTCGAAAAGACGGAGGCCCGGTGGTATTTCATGCGCCACCGGCTAAAGTGCACCTCACCATTGGTGGTGCAACAATAGAGGCACCTCTATTGTTGTTGTTTATTGTTATTGTTGTATTGTTTTTGGTTTTGGACCGGAGGTCGTACTTCGGCGAGCACTATGCACAGCTTGCGCCGAAGCTGATCGGCACGACGTCCACCCGGCTGTTGCCGAACCTGGGTGGACCGAACGTGGTTTGCCGACGGCTAAACACGGGGGTGGTTCGCTCGATGGCGCTCTACGGGGCCCCGGTGTGGGCGGAGTCCCTGTCTGCCTAGAACAAGGCTCTACTGCGGAGGCCATGAAGAGTCATGGCAGTCAGGGTCATACACGGATACCGCACAATATCAGCGGAAGCGGCATGCGCCCTCGCGGGTACACTCCCGTAGGACCTGGTGCAGACATGGCATGAGGAAGCTCAAACCCATACGCTGATTGAATAGAGGGTGAGGCTGGAGACGCCCAGTGCTGGTCACTGGACTGTGGGGGCCATCCAGCCGATTCTGGAAGAGTGGACACGGAGGCGAAACGGGCCGTTGTCCTTCCGTCTGGTGCAGGTGTTGACAGGGCATGGCTGCTTTGGCAAATACCTGCACAAGGTGGCTAAACGGGAGGCGACTTTCGTGTCACCAGTGCGGTTAAGCGAGGACACGGCGCTTTTCACCCTCGAGCATTGTCCTGCTTGGGTGGTGCAGCGCCGTGCTCTCGCAGCAGCAATCGGGGCAGACCTCTCCTTGCCGGCCGTGGCCAAGGCCTAACCGATAGCAGAGGGGCATGGGAGGCGGCGCAGCGCGTCAGGGAGGAAGACACCTTCGCTGACGCGATTCGTCGCAGGAGAACAGGGGCGTCGGAGGAGGCGCCACGGCTATGCTGCCCTAGGAGGTGCCAGCGAGCGATAGATCGGGGAGTCTATCGTCGTCGCATTACAAGGCCCTCATGAGTGGTGGCGATGTCTCAGGTGAGCCCGGACATCGCCAAAGGAGTTTGGTGCCCGGAGGCGGGCTGCGCTGGATGGGTCGCGAATTGGTAGGCATAAATGGTTGATTAAAAAAGGTATATGCTAAAATTTGTTTTATTTGTAGATGTTGTGGGTATCTAAGAATATTGTTTTCTTGTTAAAATTCTACTATACAAAAACTATAAAAATGTAGCCGAAACCGGGGCTAGCACCGGTTTCCGGTTTTGAGCCGTGAAAACCGAAATTCAAAACCGGTTTTGAAGACCTTCCGGTTTTGCACGCCCTAGTCAGCACGACGTCAAAGCACCCAACGTGAACGTTGTGTGCACAAATTGCACATCACTATTTGTGTCCACCTTAAAGGATAATGCCAAGAATCGGCTCGAATTGTATGTAGCGTCCAACAGACTTTCTATAATAATGATAATTTATAATAAAAAACAGTGAGAATTATACAATATAAATAAAATCTGTAGAACCACACCGTTGCAGTCATTTTAAATAGTTATTCAATTTAACAACACATTTCCTTATTTCATATCTACAATTTTAATTAGAAATGTTGCCAATACCAAAACAAAATAATATCGATACGAAATTGCACTTGCAAATCGATTACAATAATAACAATATGAAGATACGTAAGTGAATTTATTACTTACATAAATCGTAACACGTAATTATATTAATAAACATCGTTTAGTTATATTTTTGAATAAGTATAAATTATTATATTTTATAGTAATGTAATACTTAACTAAAAATAATTTTGAATTCGAATATCGATACCGTTTAGAATAGTGTATTCCTAATAAAGTAATTATAGTGCTGGCATTTGTCATTGTCAAAAAGTTTGACTTCTCCCGCGTGGTGTGACGAGCAACGAAGTATTTCCGTATTTTTTTGAGTTTTGTTTTGTTTATTGCTGTGATTTTGGACTCCGATTTTTCTACCATTTCCGACTACCATTTCCGGCTGTTGAAACTGAGGATAATGTGCTAAAGGTCATTAATTTAATTAATCATTTGATAGTTTATTTCATGTTATCATTAAAATCAGAAGTATCAAGCGTCAACTTAAAAAATTATAACTTTTTTTGGTGTGCTACTGATAGAAAACTAATTATACTATCAAATCCTATATTTGTTTTCCTTTTTTATGAAATATAGTTCATCTTTGTCGGTTCTGGCCGAGTCTTGTAGGAAGCCCTGGCATTCTCCTTTAGATCTATCCGCAGTGAAATATGAGTACGTGCGTGCAGATCGTTGACTGTGGTTGGGTGAAGTTGGGTGGCCTTCTTCGAGCTGGGCCTACATGACTTGTGGGTGTGGGTGGAACTGTGGCAGTAGTAGCGACACCGCGCGTCTAGCACATTGACATACTTAGTTTTATTTCGCATTTCTTCGAGATGCCCACGACTACAAATATTGCATTTAATATTTAACATCGATAGCAAGCTTCACAAAAACTGTGATTGTACACATTGATACCGGATCAATTTGTATGAGCTGTGTACCTAATACAAAATACTTACTAAACTCTTAAATTCATGACGGGGTTTTGTTACTAATTATTATTAATCATAGGTCACTGTATGCACAGCTTCTTCAAATGTATATCTCTCGTGACCACACAAGCAGAACACTGTAGGTCGTGGTGACAGACGAGGATCTGAACATCAATAAATGGATAGCTAGCAGGATATTGCACGCCTGACGCTTCCACTTTCAACTGTGCAGCTATTCCACCGAAGCGAACCGACTGACTTCAAGGTTGGCAACGTGCCTGCATGGAGAGGAAAAAATGCCTAGGACTGAGCGGACCATAGATATAAGAAAGAAGTTTTGTTTTGTTTAACTGTTTGTTATATTTCTATGGAGTGAACTGTCAGCAAACGGTTATAGACTGTTTTGGGCCCACGAAAATGTTGAGGAAAATGTCATATTCCAAGAGAAGTATAGGAATATAATGATACTAGTGAATGATATTGACAACTGGTCGCCTGACGTGTGTCGCGACTCGCGACACTCGCGACTCACTCAAAAGGAGCCGACAGCATATCGCAGCTATTACAACATTATAGTATCGCTGGTTATCAGCCGCGCCTGTGCACCAATCTGTCTTGTGCCGCGATATCGCGACATTATTCTTAATTTTTATTGTTTTTTCAACAAGTACCTAGATATTTCGTATACATAGGTATTTACACGACGTCGCTTCCATTGCGGGGTAATTGGTGTTTTATTTAATTTATCTCTTACTGTTTGTAAGTATGTTTGCACTAGAGTCATGTACCGAGACTGATAACTGGCTGCCACTATGTAATTAAGACCGAGCGCAATGAATGAGTGTGTGCGAAGTAATCAATGCGTTGCATTGGTGTGTACCTATGTCCCAGTGCGTCACGCCCCGCGCACGGCGCAGGCGCGGCGTGAAATTCTGTTTTGTCAAACGTGTAATTAATTGAATCGTTTATTATTTAGTTAGTCCCTATGACAACTAGCCTGTAATTTTCTTTCTACAAGGACTATATTGAGCCAACAATCAATAATCATGACCTTGAAACTCGATCGCTTGAGCTGCGGAACGATGCGATATTGGTGTGCCTATACTTTACCAGATTCCACACAGCTTTTTCCCATTATTGCAAATAATAATTTATTTGAGGGACGGCAGGTCACCCTGAGCCCTGCTGTGAGGGACGTGGTTAATAATTACATAACACGTATGCTGGTAGATCAGACAGTTCCTCACGATCACGAGCGGTTCGATTAAGACTGCAGACGTCAGACGTGACTTACTGCTGATAATGGGTAGATTCCTCTACAATGGATGCCGGGCGTACTTGGAAGAGCATGAGAGAGCTGTGGAGAGTACCGGCGGCGGCGGCACACAAGTTGACTCAGATAACAGATGCTTTTAAACACTACTTTCCAGATCTATTTATAAAGAAGAAGAAACCACGAATGGTCGTAATAAACTCGAAAGATTTCCACTTTCAGGCAGCCCGCGCGAGACTCACATTACGAGTATAACTTGGTGAGTGAGGTTGGCGATGCGGGACGATATTTGTGCAATTGTCAACCATAAACGGACCAGCACCCTAATCGAATCGGTTTGAAACAAATTACTAATCCATTGCACCATATGTTCGAAAAAAAAATCTAATCTCATTAGCGCAATGGATGTGGTTGAACTGTCAAAATCAATGTCTACATAGTGGTTTAATTAACTCTGGTAAAAAAAAAAAAACAGGTTAGTCATAATCGGTTACGAAATAGTATATTGTGATACGAGTGTGCTCTATTGGATATTACAGTCGAGGCGGTATTATTCTAACCTAACCTAACTATAGAGATGATAAATTTATACCCCCTTACTAATAAACGTTGTATGCCGCCTGTATAGTTACACAACGCTTTGTCTTCTTCTTTCAAAAGTCAAATTACTTTTGAAAGAAGAAGACAAAGCGTTGTGTAACTATACAGGCGCTATACAACGTTTATTAGTAAGGCGGTTAAAGTTTAACTGACCTTTGTTGCCAGGTACTGACTATCCGGAGTTTCTTTTAAAAACTTCTATGTCGGTTGGTAACAATACTTTAAATTTTGTATTTTTGATAATAATTAACCACAACGAAAACGATAATAAATATTTATGGAAAATGGCGCGCTGGTTTTGGTTTTCCATAGGTGTAAATAAAGGCACTGGCAAAACCGTTAGACAGCCTATACAAAAAATATGAATTGAATAAGAAAAAAAAAATACAAACTAAACGTACCAAGGGGAATTTAAATCTATTTATTTTTATTTACGCTCTTCTCCCCTACGTGAAATCGACATTTTTAATAATAACTTTAACCACACAAAAAAAATTAGGAAAATGTGTTGTTTTTTCCGCTAGCAATGCGCGCGCGGGTGGAAAAAAAGGCACTAGCCTATATAAAAATAATGTAATAATAAAAAATTGTATAATGTTAATAAAACGCAAATGGGGTTAGGGTACCACGTTGCAGCCCTTGAACAAAGGACGTAAGTACATTAATACATAGGTCAGTTTTTGAGATAGAGACTGAAATTGCCACAGACGATATAACCCCTTACTTAATAGTACAGATAGTTTTATTCCGCGCGAACGCGGTGGCACACGGGCAGGCCAGCGCGGTTCGTCGGGCCGGGTCAAGTGGCCTGCGCGCGTGCCACCCGCGGTCTTATCGGAAAAAAGCGCAAGTCTCTGCTCGGGTGTAAATAGAGAATGCTCATTTATAAGTAGGATAGTTCATACAAATTCAATGTATAGTATCCCACTGACGTTTAGTTATGTTAAAAAAAAATCCCATGGGCATGCAAGGGTTTTTTTTTTACCATAACTAAACGCCGCTGGTTCGCTTAAGGTTCTTTTTTAAAAATAAAAACTTGCTTTTGAGCGCTTGTCTTTGGTAAAAAGCTTCACCAAAAACCATTTCTATTGGATACAAATTCCATGCTGCCATGATAGTACTTACTAATTCCATACTGCCATGTCATTACTCGCGACTAAATAGTAATCTGTGTCGCATAAAAAGCACGCTTCCATAATACACTGCATTATGAACCTAAAAGCGGTTCAATAAGAGCCACTTTACGAGCAAGTGTGTTGAAAAATAAGTTACGCAATAGATAGCAGCTCGATTTTATTAAGTTACAAATCTATAAAAATATTTTATTATCCTTACATTATTATAAGACAAAGTCCCCCCGCCGCGCCGCGTCTGTCTTTCGGTCTGAAGTTCTGAACACGACAAACTCAAAAACTACCTAACGGATATTCAGACGGTTTTCACCAATGGACCAAGTGATTCATGAGAAAGTAGGGATACGGCTATTACGATACCAATACAGGGTTGGAAAAAAAACAGTTTTTTTCAAATTTTATAAAACAAACAGTTCAAAATGTTTTAAACAAGAGTTTTTATTTTTATTTTTTTTACTTTCAGCGAATTATCAAATTTCACAAATCGATCAGAACTAATATAATTAATGTCTAGATTATTTAAAAAAAACGATCAGAATAACATACTAGTTAATAGTTATTACTAACTATTATACAATCTAATCTGTGAACATACTTACTTTTTTTTTTAATCAATCTAAGTATGTAACAGATACTGAACCAATTACCTACTTACACCCTGTACGTTGCGAATTACCTTATATAAAAGTAGGTATATTTAAATAATAAAGAAGAAGTCCCCAAAACAATTGCGGGTCTTTACCGGCGACCAAGTATAGATATACCTACATAAGTAAAACGGACTGTGTTCAAATAAGGGGAATCCCCAAAATAGTTGCAGGGAATTACTTACTTCATAAAAAATATGCCAAATCTAATAATCTAATCTACTATTTAACCTTTTTAATTTCTTTTCGAGCCATTTCAAGTCCTAAACATTTATAACTTTTCATTTATTTCCAATATTCGCTATTCAAATTTGATTTAAAACCATTTTTTTCTTAGTGTTTAAAACTTGTTTTATACTGTGATTTCATCATCATCATCTGCCTAGCCTTTTCCCAACTATGTTGGGGTCGGCTGATTTAAAACACTTAATAAAAAACAATGTTTTAAACATTGTTTAAAATACGTGTTTTAAAACAACTTGTTTGTTTTATGCCAACCCTGTACAATACGAATGACGAATACTCGTACGTCGTAATAGCCAAAAAATATGATAACGAATTACGATACGAATGCATTACGATTTTTGCTTTAGCATTTTATTAAATCTTTGTTTGTATTACTTTGTATGCTATTATATCAAAAACCAATATTAAGAATTAGGTACAAAAAAAAAAAAAAAAAATTTACGCAACACGCACGCATTTTTAATTACAAGTAATTAATTTTATTTTATAATTAACTTACCTACCTGTTTTACTTGTTTTATTTACTTTAATTAACAAATTAACAATCTTATCTTATAGTAGGTTCAGCACCTACGACGTATGAATGCCACCATTTTTCCAGTGTTAGTGAGAGACGGAGCTATACAAGGCCGCTACTGCCGCTAGCACCATCCATTTTTCGCAGTGGAATAATGATGGCATTAATACTTCATAGCCAACCCCCTGTTCTGCCCGCGACTTC
Source organism: Lithophane socia (assembly GCA_947522985.1). Classification (NCBI taxonomy): domain Eukaryota; kingdom Metazoa; phylum Arthropoda; class Insecta; order Lepidoptera; family Noctuidae; genus Lithophane; species Lithophane socia. The sequence goes on from OX383274.1 coordinate 154,783, forward strand.
GTCTGCGTGAAATGCTTTTGTCTCGGCTCCTAAGGGTCGTAGCGTGATGTTACATAACCTTCCCCGAGAATTGTGTTATTTATACTCGACATCTATTTATAGCTAATAAATAGATGTCGAGTGTTATTGTGAAATTGTGTGTGGGTGTGTAAACGAGATTTCTGCAGTTGAATTCCACCACTGCCGGCGCAAAGTGACATTTGGAAAAAAAATATTAAGATCCGCAGCCGCATCCGCGGATGTGAAAAAATCTGCATCCGCAACATCCATGGTTCAAAGTTCAAATCACACCAAGGAATGTTTAAAATCACGAGCGACAACAATGGATCCGTGTCCTCGTGGAGGCGATTAACGGCACTGACCTCTCGCGTCCGGCCCTGGTCCAGGCCACGGTACGGAGCGAGAGGGCATGGGAGGCGGTCACCTCCTTCTGCGAAGCAGTGATGCTCGCGAAGGAGGAGGCGGAACGCGTGAGGGAGAGGCAAGGCCTGCGCCCTCACGCCCCTAACCACCGCCGCTGGAAACACCCTGGGCGTCGGGAATCCCAGGCGGATTCCCGGCCACCATAGGCGCGGGCTTGCGGACGGCGAGCAATGGGTAGCTCGCCGTCCGATAAGGACCAGGCCCGGGTCGATGGCGCGTCGTGTTCCACGCGCGCCTCAAAGAGATGTCAGCACACCTGACGGGGTCCGTTAGGACCGATGCCTGCCAGGGTTGCGGAATAGTCCGAAAGGGATACCGGGACCCTGGCAACAGGCAACTGAGGGAACACGGGTGGGTTTTAGTCAGTAAGAGTCTGACACGCCCTTCCGCTCCGCCCAGAGCGGGAGAAGTCATTTGATGATTTCCCACCCAAAAAAAAAAAAAAGCCCATACCATGGGACAGGTGAGAAAAAAAAAAGAGTTTCTGAGCTAAGCCGCGGACAGACATACAGACGGATACCTAGCCAGACGGACATGGCGAAACTATAAGGGTTCCTTGTTGACTACGGAACCCTAAAAACGGGTCTATTAGGTAGCGCCGTAGCCTACTCTTGTTCGTCCTACAACAGTCGAGCCAACATTACGGTATAGGAACTATTTGATGAAACGCACTCTAGCTCACTCCCGCTTAAATTTTCTGACAAGTGACAACGTCAAAAGTCAATCAATCAACTGCCAATGTCAAAAGAGACGGGTGCGTTCATAAATTGACGCGATATGCGTGTCGTTTCACTCGAAACTTAAAAAAATAATTATATCGTAAATATTCAATCTGCCTAGCCTTTTCCCAACTATGTTGGGGTCGGCTTCCAGTCTAACCGGATGCAGCTGAATACCAGTATTTTACATGGAGCGACTGCCTATCTGACCTCCACAACCCAGTAACTGGGTAATGCGATACCCCTTGGTTAGACTGGTTGTCAGACTTTCGCGCTTCTGACGACTCGTAACGACTGTCAAAGATCCACAAATGACAGCCGGGACCAACGGCTTAACGTGCTTTCCGACATTTTGATCTTTCAAAATTTGATTAAAAAAATCATTATTATTTTGACCGGCATTTAAATATGAATCCTCAATATCCTCATCCAATAAAATATTTTATAAATTGTGCATTTAATTTAGATTAAACTATGCCATCGTTGAGAAGAGGAATGGAGCGGAGCTTTGCGAATATTAACCAATGGAATTTCATAAAATCTCCGCTCCGCTTCAGAGTTTAGATTCTATTGGTTAATATTGGCACAGCTTCGCTCAATGACTATATAGCCTCTTTACTGCTCATGCGGGCGACTCAGGCTCACGACACATAAGGTGAATAGCACTGATACTAGATGGAAATATGACTGGCCATTTTAGTTTTGACCAGTTATTGGATCTCTGCACACGCGGTTATTTTGATACCTTTTAAAACATTTCTGCATAAATAAAAACAATTTTGAGTTCCTGTTCAATTAAATGTTGTAGGAAATCCTCTAGAACATCCAGCTATAAAAAGATTGCATTACTTTTCATCGGTAAGTAAAATATAGATTTTATTAAGAATAATTGCAGGGCTCAAGCTAAACTGGTTGTTTACGTAAAATGGCACAAAAATGTACACCGCGTTGATGACTTTTTGAAAAGTCCCTTTCTCTCACTAGGGTGTTGCAATACGTCTGTCCCTTTCTATCTGCACTTATACTGTAGAGTGTTGTGACAGCTTCAAAATAAAGTCTATCTAAGTCGATACAAATTAGGATGTTTCCTAATAGTAAAAAAGTAACATTAAGTACTTAATGTTTACATTTTAGATTTCAAAATGTTCCGTAACTGAAAGAAAAGTGGATTAATGCAGTTCACAGGGAAAATTGGTTTCCAAATAAATATAGCGTTGTTTGTTTAAGGCATTTCACAGCAGATTAAAAATAAGTAATAGCAATGTCATTTCCTTTCGGATAGAACAATAAATTCTCATAAGTGAAATTCAATTTTTAATTATTGTCCAATTAGGAAATCGTCAAATCGACGTCGATTTTATCGATATCGATATTATTCTTGCAAAACTGACTTGTGCCTCACTATGTTTGGAACTTTCGTCCTGACATTGTTGCATCGGCCAATCACAACCGCTGTAATGTCTTCGTCCCCCGGCCCGCACTGGTGAGTCGTGTGCCTAGACGAAATCGGTCTATCAGCTCTCAAGTGGTTTAATACTCTTTGGCTCCTCTCCCCTCCTCTCGTTTCCGCTCCACTGGACAGGCAGCCTTATGCTCGGCTATCAGGTATGCGATCATCGCTTCGGTTCCTTTTAATCCCGGTAGTACGTGCCCGTGGTATATTTTCCGACATTCACGCGGGCGAAGCCGCGGGCAAAACGGCTGTGCAATTTCTTTGATAGGTTAGGTTAGGTAGGTTTTTTTGATAGATTAGGTATCTATCAAGTCAAAATATGCAAAGACACCTTATTTTTAGAAATGTCAGTTGCTAGATTTTGAAATTGCACAGCCGAAAAGCTATTAGTATAATTATAATTCGAGGTTTTCGGCCTACGTTAAGTGGTTCGGGTCAATCACAACAATCGCGACATTTCGTACTCTACTAGGACCTCTGAACTTCTACTTATAGATACAACTAACTAATTGCCATCAGGAAATTACTGTCCGGTGCGGTGCTGAGCAAAGGAGAATGAAAGAGGCCGGACTTGGAGTTGCTATATTCACACTTTCACTGAGGCGCATGTTCTCTCACTCACACTCGCCTCATGTCCACATTTTGTTCCTAAAAAAATGTTACTACGCAGCCCTCTGTGCGAAGTTCGGAACTGCCAAGTTATATCGGCCTCATTGTATTATTAGAATGCGCGTAACTCACATCGGAGATGCAGCGAGTATCGACCATTGAGCATCGCGCGGCACTTTCACTGTCCGTATCGACACACGCGACTTGATGTGTGATTATAAGATCAGCGAATACTAGACGAAGGCGGCTGCGAGTCACGCTCGAGATAACGCACTATATGTTACGTGTTTGACCTAATAACCTGCACGACGATATCGCGCGCCTGGTTCGCGGGGGGCGCCGCAAGCGTCACTGACCGCACTGCCACACGCGTGTTCCAGAGCCTTGCTAATCAAGGAATGATGTGAATCAGCATCCAAGCTAACGGTGCAGCCGTCACACGGGACAGCTCTGTTAGTAACTGGTTTAACGTGGACGACTCTCGACTCGTACCTGCATCATTAATTTGCACTTTACGAGGGACTATTACGCTAGCATTAAGTACTTGGAATATTTAAGCACTAATACCCATACAATACCCTAGTGAGAGAAATGGACTTTTCAAAAAGACATCAACGCGGTGTACTTTTTTTGTGACCCTTTACGTATGAACCAGTTTATCTTGAGCCCTGCAATAAATTCATAATATTATTAAATTACAAATATATTCTACTTACCGATGAAAAGTAATGCTATCTTTTTTATAGTTGGATGTTCTAGACGATTTTCCACACCAATTAACCGAACAATAACTCATAATTGTTTATTATTATGTTTTTTAAGATCAAAATAACCGCGTGTGCAGAGTTCCAACCACTTGTCAAAACTAAAATGGCTACTCATATCGTCATCTAATATCAGTTCAATTGAACTGATGTCGTGAGCCCGAGTCGCCCGCATGAGCAGTCAAGAGGCTATATAGTCATTGATTATGAGGCTATGCTAAATAAAAATATTATTACTATTTTGTGCCCGGTTGATGGCAATAGGCTCGCCCCCTATTACATAACTGGCGAAATGTGTGTGTACTATAGGTACTCTGCCAACCCTTTGTAATACATGCGTGAACTGCCCCGTTGGTCTCGTGGTCGCAAGCGCGGCTGATGACCGTGGGGTCCTGGGTTCGATTCCCAGGTCGGGCAAAGTGTTATTGGGTTTTTCCATTAGGAATTTCTTTGTAAAATCCCGGAGTTTGGAAGTTGGCGGTGTGATACCCCCGTGCCTCGGAAAGCACGTTAAGCCGTTGGTCCTGCGCCTGATCTCTCTCCGGCCGTGTCGGATTGCCGTCCCATCGGACTGTGGGAGTGAGGGAAGAGAGAGTGCACCTGTGTCTACGCACACATTTGTGCACTATAATATCTCCCGCGCCGAAGGCTGGTCTCCGTTGAGATTGGCCGCCGTGGTCAAAATACGGTCTGGAGGACTATATACATATGTATAATACAGGCGTGATGTTACGTTATGTGAATATAAATTAGAGGAATCTCCTTCGGGAACAGTTTCTCACAGAACAACCACCTATTATCATACCTTGCACAGTCGGTATTTATTGTTTGTAAAGATAATTTTTGTGATATCAGTAGTCGGGCACTTAGAAACGGCTATCAATAATAAATTTATGGTATAACACGCCAGAGATAGCGAGTACAATGCTAAGGGCAGTCAGCAGATGGGTGCGCGGGGCGGCGCAGCCTCACGTACGCTGATAACAGATAACATGACTGATATCGAGTGTCGTGTGATAATCCAGGCGCCACTTTGAAGAAAGCTTGGCTGTGATTGCGCTGCAGCGGACTTTGTAGGTACTACAGATGCAGAGTAACACCGCGAGATGTTGATAACGACCGACGATCAGGCAGAACAGACATGAGACACGACGCATATTGCAACTGTAATTCAGACGAGTCTGACATATTTATCACAGTTCGCATCAGATGCAAAGGTTTCATTATACATATGTGTATACCTATTACCTTGTTATTCCTTTGATTCGGTCATACTAGTCTAGAATCATCTGTCTTATCTTATCTTGTACCTATCATACCAGTCTAAATTCGTAATTAAATTGCTTAATAATTTGCCAAAAACAGTTGACAACATGTGGTGCTGATAGCCCGGGTTGTGGCGATACGAGGCAGCATTGACCCAAATGTGCGTAGGTATTGTAGCGGAGATAAGATACACCTCGCGTGTGAGAGACGCCTCGTAGTGAGAGTGACGTTCTCAAACACACATAAAACGCGCGGCTCCTCAATAAATAATGAAAGAGAATTTGCTTTAAACTGTCTTGGTGCAGTTATTTGAATTAAGTGTAGTCAACGTTGAGTTGGTTTGTCGAAGCCATTATAAGCCGTCGGCTAAGAATTAGAGAAGCAAAGGCGGGTGTGGCGCGCGGTATAGGCACCAGTTGGTAGAGCGTTGGTAGTGTGTGATAGGATCCCTCAGGAACTCACCATCATTCGGATAATGTTGGTAACTACGATCATGAAGGTGCAGTGCAATTTACTTACACTTGCAGCTGCTAGCTATGCGTCATTGTTATCTCTTGATGATCTCTAACCTGTCCAAGACACACGGAGGATCCTATCCTGCTTCCCAACTTTCACCAAAAAATGCCTCGAGTCTTGAAGGATCCCAAGTTCTCATAAATACAGAAACTGAACATGTGGACGCCACAAGAAACGAATATCAACTTTTTTCTTTTTAGGACGTACTCCAGTTACTGATTTGAGGAGCTTTGGCTTTCACCAGAGATACTATTTTGTGGGCCGACGTATAGGAGTTTCGGTTGTTTCTTTCTGTTCACAGATACTCGAGAAAACTGTTAAAATGTTGAACGGTAGCGGCCGCTGTGTTGACATGACACGAGCGTGTCGGTACACAGTGCACGTGTTGCCAGTGTCGCAGACGACGGAGCCACCAGTATACACCATATACATACAACGAACAGTAGTACCACTACTAACAATACTCATACTCAGATAGTCCATGTGGTGTACGAGTCCCGTTTGAGATGTAACTCTAGGCTTAAGTTTATAAATATTTGAGAATAGTTACATAGACATTTCTTTTGATACGTAAGCCTGCTCTCCACAAGCAACATCTCCTGTGTGGCAGACTGTTGGTTTATTGTACCGTCGAAGCTTACGCTTCGTCACATATTTTGGCTTTCCGTTTGTGTAGCGTGTAGGTATGAGGTCTGTATAGCGGACTGGCGCATCTATAGCTGTGTGTGCGCCGCCGCCGTCTGTTCAGCGCGTCAATATTGATATTCACACACATGTAATTCACTCTTTGAGCCTTCACACTAATTATTTAACTATAATGGAGTATCGCCTAATTACACAGTTTTCCCTTTCTTTTATATTATTTGTTCTGTTCCAAACGGTAGAGACAAATAAACAGGGTAATTGGTTGAATGAAGTGGGCACTGGGCAACTTATTCTTTAACCTTTTTAAGTATCCTCCAATCAAGAGGCCGAGGGCATAAGGAAATATAAATAACTAGTGTAACTTGCCCAATCTTTGGATTCAATTGGATTATCGCCAGACAGGGGAAGGGCAGGGGTTACGAGGTGCCAAATTCACAAAAATGCAGGTCCGGTTGGCATATAAGCAAAGTCCACCAACTGAGTTTGAAATTTGAAATGTTTCGCAACAATGCAGGCCCGGTTGTGGACAATATTTTGCAACAATACGGTCCGGTTGTGTACAATGTTTCACAACAATACGGTCCAGCTGTGGGCAATTTTTCACAACAACCATATTGTTGTGAAAAATTGCCCACAGCTGGACCGTATTGTTGTGAAACAATATCCATCCAGTTGTGGGCAATGTTTCACAATAATACGGTCCGGTTATGGACAATGTTTCGGGTATCTGCCTCTATTACCGTAAGCTAAATTTTCATGGCTATATAAGTATTCTCTGGAGATCACTCTATCCTCTGTTAATGTATTTGCCTCAAAAATGTGTGTAGGTGTACCTAGTAATGCAATAGTTTGTGTTGGCAACAACATATTGGTGTTGGTGTAAGCGTGTTACCTGAGCAGCCCCTCCTTCTTCACCATGTGCCGGAACGTCTCGGAGATGGAGCTGTTGTTGGCACTCCGTAGAGACTGCATCCGAGTCTGCAACAACGTACCAACAGTTAATCAACGAATTGTACGAGAACCCGAGGACTTCCCCCCGACTAAATGAGAATGCATGTTGCGTTAGAACGCATCAGGGACGCACGGCCTATTAATTGATGTGTAGCGTATTTCTCCTCGCTTTCCTGCAATCTGTGGGATGCGAGAAGCGACGGAAGTGTTTTACAGGAAACCGGGGAAGCGCGCGCTTGATTTGACCAAAAAGCGCGCGCGGTGCTCGAGCTAGCTGTCAGAAGGTGCCAACTCATTCCGAGAGGTTGGTACTGTTAGATGTTACACATCATATGCGACTACTGTAACTATGAGGCTCGCTCGTTTTTTTTTTATTATTTTTTTTTATTCAAACCTCATACCTATAGTAGTGATACACAGTTTGACTTAATGCCACAAGGCATTCTCTATCAGTTACTACCCACACAGTCCGCCATTATTATGTGTTTATCACAAGTGACACCTTAAAATTGTAGTTAGTTAGTAGTTGTCAGTAAAACAAGTTTTACTGACAAACCTACAATTTTTGGATTCACCATAAAAAAATAAAACATGTAGCCTGTAATTCTCTCTTTAGCGAGTCTGTAATTTTTTCCGATGATTCTACACATCGATGAAAAATTACAGTTTCCTCTACATACAGCAATACACTTAACGAACAAACAATATTTTTTAATCACAGGATATTAACGAGGAGCGTATAATTTAGGCATCACTCGGTCCATGTGATCACAGCTCAGGTTGACATTGAGCAGCTAGTTATATAAAGTAGTGTCACCGGGGCTGGATCATTTGCGTCCGCATTTCTCTACGACAATGTGTTTCCGGGCGCTGGTTGCGGTAGCGGCGACGCTGGCAGCGGCGCAAGCAGTGGAGATGGACGAGGACATGGCGGAGCTGGCGCGCATGGTTCGTGAGAGCTGCGCGGACGAGACAGGCGTCGACGTGGCGCTAGTGGAGGCGGTGAACGGCGGTGCCGACCTCATGGCGGACGCCAAGCTCAAGTGCTACATCAAGTGCACCATGGAGACGGCCGGCATGATGTCGGACGGCGAGGTGGACATCGAGGCCGTGCTGGCGCTGCTGCCGCCCGAGCTGGCGGCGCACAACGCGCCGGCGCTGCGCGCGTGCGGCACACAGCGCGGCGCCGACCACTGCGACACGGCCTGGAAGACGCAGGTGTGCTGGCAGAACGCGAACAAGGCCGAGTACTACCTCATATAGTGCATCACACTCATTCTAAATCACTTAACCATGCCTTCTGTAAAAAAAATATGGAACATATTATATTGTTATACATAATATAATTACTTTTATGTCCAGAATATAGTCCAGATAAATCACTTTTAATACTTTTTTATTTATAACTAGCTGATGCCCGCGGCTTCGCCGGCGTCGATGTTATTATATTGGAGGTTATTATATTATATTAAAGGGTCTTTCAAAGAGGGCGGGTCGATGTTAACAGTTTGTAGCGGCCATGTTGTTTTGGCGGCATCTGTCAAATGCGTTGTTATTTCTTCAGTTGATGCCAAATCACCATGGCAAGTTACACGATTGAGCAGCACGTCCAAATGATAAAACTTAATTTATTATCAAAATGAAATGTTCGTTAGTGCAAACGTTGGCGCATTTCGTCCACTTTACGGCAGACGCGGTGGCCCTTCAAAGTCGACTCTCCAACGTTTGGTGAACAAATTCGAGACGACTGGTTCGGTAAACAACCAACCAACACCCTGACGTCAAAGGAACGCCAGATCGGCCGAGAACATCGCTGCTGTCCGTCATTGGCCGTACTTCTATTACTGTCAACGGCGAGCGCAACAGATCAATGATTAACAATTTATTTTGGCCTGAATTGAACGATATGGACGTGGACAACATGTGGTTCCAAAAATACGGCGCTACGTGCCACACATCGAGCGACACAATGGAGATTCTGCATGAACGGTTCGAGGGTAGGGTTATCTCTCGCAGAGTGAACGTGAATTGGCTACCAAGATCGTGCGATTTGACCCCGCTAGATTTTTTTTTTGGGGTTTTCTCAATTCGTAGGTCTATGCCAATAATCCGCAATCAACCGATGCCTTGAAAGTCTAACATAACGTAGGCCATCGCTCAGATACTGCCGGATCTATGCAGTAGAGTAATTGAGAATTGGACCTCTCGGATCCGTGCCACCGTTCGAAGCCGCGGTGTACATTTAAACGATGTCATATTTCATAAATAATGGATTAAATGGGCCTTTCGAATAAAAAAAATATTTCTTTAATATCCCACATACAGCTTGTTTAATTTAATTTCGACATGGACCCTCCCTTGTTGAAAGACCCTTTAAAACCTTCCTCGAGAACCACTCTATCCATTGGTGAAAACAGCATGAAAATCGGTGCAGATTTTGAGTTTATCGCGAACAGACAGACAGACACGGCGGAGGACTTTGTTTTATAATATGTAAGGATAATAAATATTCTTTCAATACTTACTGAATAGTTTAATTTTAATTACAATGGTAGACATTGGACTGTAAACATTTTTCCTTAAAGGAAAAAACATGAGATTACCCTTTATAGTCCACTATTAATAATGCATTTAACTAAGTTTAACTAATGCGCTAAGTTTTAAAATACAGGTTAATTACACAATGTGACCAATTGAGTCATATAATAAAAGCAAAGGCAGCAAAATCCCATTTTTTGTTTTTCAACTTTTAATGCAGGCAGTATGGTAGTATTCCGTCAACTTTACTTGACCGAATATTAAAATCTTAAAAAAACCATCAGCCTATACCATCATTCTATTAAAAATAGACGTTCTAAATTGAGATAGGTAGTGAAACCAGCAACATTATTTTCTTAGTTGCGGCATACACAGCAACTTCCTGGTGGTTCTTTGTATTTTGCTCTCATAAATCAGTGAAATTAAAGCAGTGATAATACTGACAAAAACGTTATAAAACTTGGCGCATCTAAAGATTTTACGACGCTAAACTTACGGAGTTGATTTTTGAACGATTATGACAGCTGTCAACTTTACGTAACCCCTAGGTATGAGGCGGCCCCCCGCCAAAAGAAGGAAGATCGCGGACATGGATCGAACGAAACCGGCAAGGATTAATAGCTACCTATTGTGGTGATCATGGTGATCTACTCTGCCAGGGCAGTGGGTTGATTGATGTGCGCTCGCGCATAACGTACTCGGTGGAACGACGTTTACATTATTGTTCATTCCCTAATGTGATCAGAGATTTGTGAGTGTTTCATTAATTACATCTCCTAACCCGCCAAACCCACGCCTAAGAGACAATAAGACCTCTTCTGATAAAGACGACGTATTGCCGTTAAACTTTAAAAATAGATTGATTGTGGTCCCAGCCCCTGTGATAATAAAAAGGCAGAACCCGAAAAATGAAAGAGATACTAAAGCGATATTATTATGTTGTGGTACAGTTCGATTATTTTGGTCATTTCAATAATTTTTTCAAACTGAAAATCTCATTTTATTAATAAAAAAAAACAACCGACTTCCAAAAAAAAAATTCCTTTCCTTCCGAAATTAGTTATTTTTCACTTTTATAGTGTTTTTTTGGAAGCCGGTTGTTTTTTTTTAATAAAAAGTTTTTATTTTTCACTTTTTAGTAGTGGTACCTACCCCACACAAATTCGTATACCACTACTTGCTATGTAAATAACAGTGACGAAGCCAACTAAGATATCGATATCGTCTACATATACGCAAAGTGGGAAAAATAGAAAAATACGTAATTATTGAAGCTAACTCAAAAACTACGCAAGTAAAATTAATCAAATTTATATGGGACCACCTCTGAAGCATGACCTACCAAACAAAAAGAATCATCAAAGTCGATTCATAATTGGCGGAACAATCGCGTACCACACAAAAAAAAAAAGACAGACGAGTTGAGAACCTCCTCCTTTTTGAAGAAGTCAGTTAAAAATGAGATTATTCAGCTACTGTCAATTTATTAAACTGATGGTTGTAGTTACGGTACGTTAAGATTTTTACTAAAACATCATCAAAAGCAGGCATTACAAATGTAGCAATATCCATAAATGACTGGTGGGAAACCAGCAACATCTAATTAAGAATGGCGCAAAAGCAGCAATATCCACACATTGGATGCAAAATCAACAACATCCTTAAATGTATTACCTTATTTTGATAAAATGTAGACTTTATTACAGAATTCTGTTTCACAATACCTCATTCTAACATCATCTATGCTTCTAACTTATTATAACGAAAAATTGCTACAAGCCACTTAAACAAAAAAAAAGGCTACTGCCTTTTCAGTAACAGTGGATGTTGCTGGCTTTGCTTTTATATAATTAATGTAATAATTATTATTACATTAATTGTAAAAGAACAGATCAAATTATTTGAAAATCAAATTGTTTTACCTATAAAATTAAATATTCAAAATCAAAAGGAATTTGAGTACTTTTGTTATCGAAGCTAAAATAATGAATCCTTAAATAATTTAATAACATCAGAAAAAGGCTGTAAAATTCCAAAATCCAAATTAAAAGAAATTTGTTAACAAAATAAACCTAAATAAAGGTTTTTGTTCAAAAGATAAATTGATATGTCACTGTTAATGATAACATTGAATTTATATTCCAATTATATCAGGGTCAATTATATCAGCATCTACTTTAACACCTAGAGAAGGAATGGTTCAGGAGTGAATAACATTGGAGGCATTTTCTTAAATTTACCAATAAAGGCCTCCAACTGTATGAGATTGCATAAAGTATTAAGTGGGATTGGAGACAGAAATAGATCATCTTGGTTCCATCTTTTTTAAAGTTCACTTTTTATGAAGAAGGGGTTTAAAACCCCTTCTTCATAAAATGTATTATTTTTTAAATTTACTTTTTTTTGTTTTTATCATTTATTATTTATTATCTCAAATAACATGTAAACAAATAACCTACATTTTGATACAACACTCGATAGGTCCGGGAAACACATAACCTTAATAATTATCATTTAGCCACAGTACGGGTTTAAAGATTGGAATCAAAGAATTGAATATGAACTAAATAAATTGTGAAATTTTAAATTCACACAAAACTCACACAAGCCCTACATATAATTATTAAATCATACTAGTACAAACTGCCACACAAGCTTCTAATTAAAGAAAAGCTAAATACATTTTGTGATCTCAGATTGCCTAATGAATCTGTTCACCCAGTGAAGTCTCATACTATGACAGATCGCAGATTGTACATTTGATTGAGCCATAGGAGGTACAAACACAAGAGACACTATGTTATTACATATAATGACATAAGAAAATGTGTGTAATCTTATGTTAATAACTGACAGTTCACACATGTTGGCAAGTATGCGGGCTCACAGGTCTGACATACATTAGATCTCATGCATATTTACTCAATAAATACAAATTTTATATAAAGCACAGTTTGCCTTTATTACTCAACAGCCCCAGAAGGAGGGTAATGTTTTACATAAACATATTGTTACTTAAATGTGAAATGTTAGATGTGCTTCAAAAACAGCTTATCCTGACAACTTATAATATAACTACTCACTAATTATTGGTGTTCCACAGATTATGATTAACATGCAGTAAGAACAACATTGAGACAGGCTCACTACACACACACCATGAGTCTCAGGCGACTGCTACATCATTGTAAATAACAAGCAATCATGGTGTCAAGGTCATGTTTGCTTGTCTCGTCAAACATGTGTTAAACTACCGATTTTTTGTTATTTCCTAAATTATTTTCATCGCAATTCATGGCCATCTATGTACCTATAGATGTACTATTATGACTCTTATTGGACTGACATTATTCAATTAAAGTGGTTACTGAGAGCTTTATGCTGGATAATAATGTATGTAGAAATTGTATAATCAATGTTTTCAGTAAAAACCAGTTTTTAATGGCCATGTAATAGCAATAGTTGTAATGAGAATGTAGTGAAAATTGCAATCAAATTTGGGGTTAACAAATAACGTGTAAAGGTCAAAATATTGGGCTCGTCGGAACATTAGTTACTGTGATAGTCGGTAAATAGGTAATTGACATGTTTTTACATAACGAGAGATCGAAAATTGGTGGCGTAACAGGCCAGCCTATAGAACTGTCACACTGATTAGGTTAGTTTGAATGGCAGCCAGCAGCAGCCTATGCTGCACCGCCGGCTGCTGCCCATGCTTACCTTTACGGAGTCGAGCGGGTACATTATGCAATGCTCCATCACCCCCGCTATTGCTCCGGCAGTCATGTGTGTGACGGAGTTTTGGGTCGGAAGGGTTTCATAGTCCTCAAAGTTCATAATACTCACTGAATACTGACACTCAGCACAAAAAAAAACACTGCAAGAGGAAAATTTACAGGGGCTACGATTTTGATTTACCGAATTAGAAGTATCATTTTCACTGACTATTTTTATCACAAGTCATCCGAAATTTAGAACAATCAAAATTGATTCCATAAATGCGACTCACAAGCACGCGCGACTTTTGCGGTATCACAGAGTAATAAGAATTTTCATGTCATTCGGTCTTTTATTATCTGTGAGACAGTGATGTCCATTACTACATAAATAAAATCGACTACAAATTTAATAGATTTTTGGATTTAATATAGGATGATGGAAGACGGTAAATTAGGGAATTAAAATGCATAGCTATAGCCGTTTATATGGATATTTTATATTCGGTTTCATAGAGAATAATAAAATTATAATATTGACCTATGGACTAGTTATAACAAGCGCCCGAGGCGCGCGTTTTGTACGCAGCGTTTCGAGCGCTCAAAGTATATGAATCAGAATTTCTATTTAACGAATTAAAAAGCGCTGCACTCCAACCCACCTCCGTGAATTTAGCCGAGCGATTTCATTATTATGAACTTTTGTTAGTGCTAATCGTTAGAGAATCGTTAGAGAGGGTTAGAGAGAAAAGAAAAATCGTTAGAGAGTAATTAGTTTTTATGTAAAAACTATTTTAATTTTTCGTGTGAAGTTGGCCCCCCTTCCCGCAAAAATGGACTTAGACATAATTTTATTTTTTTAATCGTTTGCGAATCGTTAGAGAGAGATTGAGAGTTACACAAAATCGTTAGAGAGTTAATATTTTATTTGATATTAAATAATTTCTGAGAGCGTGACATTAGCCCACCTCTGTGAATTTTGCCCCCGATATAATTATTCTCAACTTTTGTTAATGCTAATGGTTAGAGAATCGTTAGAGAGAGTTAGAGAGAAAAGAAAAATCGTTAGAGAGTAATTAGTTTTATTTATCAACGATTTTAATTACTTTTGTGAAATTGGCCCCCATTCCCGCAAAAATAGACGTAGATGTAATTTTTTTATTTTTATAATTTGAGAATCGTTAGAGAGAGATAGAGAGTTAAAAAAAATCATTAGAGAGTTAATATTTTCATTGATATTAAATTATTTCTTAGAACGCGTTTTAGATTAAATAGGCTCGCTCTTATTATGGGCAACATATTCAGCCGAACGGTACTTTTACTGTACCTAGAAGTTAGTGAAGATACCAGGTATTTCGTCATCACATGAGACAGCTTTGATCAGAGGACTCGCACCACTATAGTTATAGAGTGTATTACATTATTGTCTGGTATCTTGGATGGGCCGGCATCAAAATTATATATCTCCACCTGCTCAGTTTCTCGACAGTATTTTATTAAGAGAAGACATTGAAAATGAAGAAAATCAATAAATTATTATTTAAAACTAAAAAAAAAAGTTTTATTTCATAAAAAATCTGTAACACTTGCATTCAAAGCATTTTATTCAGTTTTAAATATCATAATTGTCGAAAAGCTTTTCATCCACTTCCGATCTCGATTCTAAGTCATAAAACAGGAATTCTCCATCGTAATTAAAAAAATGTTCTTGATCAGTAGGTAGGTACTATTATCATTTTACTCCTGCTAAGCCTGTGGACTATGCTGAAACATGCACTTCTTGCACTTATAGATTCCTAGTAGCTATAATCTAAAGAGAGGTCTAAAAGAATTATGCTACACATTTTTGACTGAAAATATCCCATTTCATCTTATTTCAGAATATGGTACATAAAGTAAATAACTTGATTAGAATTTTTGTTTGCATTGTCATATTCTTTACAACAATGCAAAATATTGATTGACTGTAATGACAGTACTATGTGTCAATTTTGAAAAGTTTGTTATTTTATTAGCCTAGATAATTAGAAAAGTTTGTTCGTTTTAGAAGTAAACTAACACAAAATTAATTATTTCCTAAGAAATAAGCAGTACCAAAATAGATACGACATACATAGTTAAAATATGAGTACAAAGACCCATATTTTAACTATGTATGTCGTATCTATTTTGTATTTTACTGTGTGTACATAAGAATAAAATAAATAAATAAATTAAAAAACGATTTTTCTCAAAATTGGTAATCCTTAAAAATGCATGATACAGTTAGAGCTACTACTTTTTGGGATGTCTATCCAAATATATTTAACTTTAGGGTTAGAATTATTGAATAATAAAAAACCATTTTTAGACATGTCCTTTCGAATCGATGTGACCTGTGGAAGATGCTCACATCAATTCATCAACCTGAAAAGAGCTGATAATCTTCAAACGGCTGAACCGATTTTCTTGAATCATAGCTAAGAACACTCATCAAGTCACCTTTCAAACAAAATAAAAAAATATCAGAATCGGTTCAGCCGTTTGGCAGCTACGATGTAACATACAGACACACACGTTAAACTTATAACACTCCTCTTTTTCCGTCAGTGGGTTAAAAAAGACCCGACCAGCTCCCGACAAGCACCCACCTTTTGTGTGTTTTGAGCATAAATGATGCACTATAATGATGCAATATATACTGAATCAAATTGAAACTACCAACAATGTTTCGTATCCTTATCAGGTATCACTGTTAAATGATCGTTAATCAAATACACAACTTTACCACTCTTAACTATAACGTCCCTCTGCATCATGTCATGTATCAGTAGTACCTACTACTCACGGTACTACTCGCGCTCACGGTGCACAAAGAGAAATGTAAGTGTGGCCGCTTCATTCAATGCAATAATTCTAGCGGTAAATCTCTTTGATCTGCCTAAAATGCCGCCACCAGAGTTATCAATCACCCAACGTCAAACGCCAATGTAAATGCCGTTGACAAATTCTCGAGGTAAGTCGTAGTGTAGTACACCAACGGTTAACGTCTATCGCGATAATCCGTTGGTATGGCCCCAGCATATAAGAGATTTGTCATATTTAAAAAAAACTTTGTATCTCCGGCAGGAGGGAGTGGGGGGATCTACTAACCCTTCCCCCCTCTCCTCCCCCCCCTCCCTATCGAGGCGGCACGTTTCTAAATTTTAACCTGCTCAGGTCCTAGGGTAAAACGCGTTCTCAGCAATAATTTAATATTAATTAAAACATTTACTCTCTAATGATTTTTTTTAACTCTCTATCTCTCTCTAACGATTCCCAACTTAAAAAAAAAAAAAATATGTGTTAGTTTACTCCTAAAACGAACAAACTTTTCTAATTATCTAGGCTAATAAAATGAACACACCCCAGAAAATAACAAACTTTTCAAAATTGACACATGGTACTGTCATTACAGTCAATCAATATTTTGCATTGTTGTAAAGAATATGACAATGCAAACAAAAATTATAATCAAGTTATTTACTTTATGTAGATACCATATTCTGAAATAAGATGAAATGGGATATTTTCAGTCAAAAATGTGTAGTATAATTCTTTTAGACCTCTCTTTAGATTATAGCTACTAGGAATCTATAAGAGCAAGAAGTGCATGTTTCAGCATAGTCCACAGGCTTAGCAGGAGTAAAATGATAATAGTACCTACCTACTGATCAAGAATTTTTTTTTAATTACGTTGGAGAATTCCTGTTTTATGACTTAGAATCGAGATCGGAAGTGGATGAAAAGCCTTTCGACAATTATGATATTTAAAACTGAATAATATGCTTTGAATGCAAGTGTTACAGATTTTTTATGAAATAAAACTTTTTTTTTTAGTTTTAAATAATGATTTATTGATTTTCTTCATTCTCAATGTCTTCTCTAAATAAAATACTGTCGAGAAACTGAGCAAGTGGAGATATATAATTTTGATGCCGGCCCATCCACGATACCAGACAATAATGTAATACACTCTATAACTATAGTGGTGTGAGTCCTCTGATCAAAGCTGTCTCATGTGATGACGAAATGCCTGGTATCTTCACTAACTTCTAGGTACAGTAAAAGTACCGTTCGGCTGAATATGTTGCCCATAATAAGAGCGAGCCTGTTTAATGTAAAACGCGTTCGAAGAAATAATTTAATATCAATTAAAATATTAACTCTCTAATGATTTTTTTTAACTCTCTATCTCTCTCTAACGACTCTCAAATTATAAAAATAAAAAAATTACATCTACGTCTATTTTTGCGGGAATGGGGGCCAATTTCACAAAAGTAATTAAAATCGTTGATAAATAAAACTAATTACTCTCTAACGATTTTTCTTTTCTCTCTAACTCTCTCTAACGATTCTCTTACCATTAGCATTAACAAAAGTTGAGAATAATTATGTCGGGGGCAAAATTCACAGAGGTGGGCTAATGTCACGCTCTCAGAAATTATTTAATATCAAATAAAATATTAACTCTCTAACGATTTTGTGTAACTCTCAATCTCTCTCTAACGATTCGCAAACGATTAAAAAAATAAAATTATGTCTAAGTCCATTTTTGCGGGAAGGGGGGCCAACTTCACACGAAAAATTAAAATAGTTTTTACATAAAAACTAATTACTCTCTAACGATTTTTCTTTTCTCTCTAACCCTCTCTAACGATTCTCTAACGATTAGCACTAACAAAAGTTCATAATAATGAAATCGTGCGGCTAACTTCACCGAGGTCTCCAACCCTTGGAGTGTTGAAGAGTGGGCACCCTTAGCGTGCCCTCAAAGCGTGGACACGCGTTCCTACTTTTCCGTTATTTCTCGGCATCAGTAAAAATAATAAATAAATAAGCCTTTTATTTCTCATTTCCCATGCAATTTTACAATATTTGCTAGCATACAACAAAGTTTATAATATTGATCAATTTTTTTTTATTTTTATTTAAAATAAGTTTTTTTTTCCTTTTTTTTTTTTCATCATTGTTTAATTTTATAATAATAGGTATTATTTTAACTATTGTTTAATTTGAATTACATTTTTCAATTTGTTGTTATTCCATATTTATTTGTTTAATTTGAATGAGAACCCCTCTGTTGGGTAAAGGCCTCCTCCATTTTTGTCCATTGTTCTCTATCCTTCGCTTTTATTTGCCATTTATTTCCCGCTATGTCTATGATGTCGTCGACCCATCTTCTTGATGGCCTTCCACGCTTTCTTTTTCCCTTCGGTCCTTTCCATACCACGGCACGACTCGTCCACCGGTCATCAGCTAGATGTCCTGCCCACCTCTCTCGGCATCAGTAATAAACTTAAAAGAAATACTGCTGAGCGTGTTGAGGGTTCAAAAGTTATAACAAAATGTCGAATCTAAGTTCATGTGAGTGCATTGAATGAAAATTTCATGAAATCGTCATCCAATGCCCTTACATGAACTTAGAGAGTTGTATTGCAGATTCTAATGTTAATAATTCTGTAAATCCATATTTGTTACGACCGCTAATAATGTTTAGATCAACGTACAACCTGATAGGTACTGACCTGCAAATTGCAAAAAAGTAAATATAATAAAAATTATTCAAATCATTTATTTCTGATACATGGGTTATATTTTGTGTGCGGTTTAGGTGTGCAAGTGGTATTTTGCGAGAATAAAAATACATAGGTAGGTACTAAGATGAGTTTATATTAGGTATTTATTATTATGAACCGAGGTACCTAATAAAACGAAATTAGTTTTTTTGCAACTGTTATACAGTATGTTAACTAACAAAGGGCGTTCCCGTTAACCTGCAATAGTATAGCGTGTATAAATGCTAAAAAAAATATTACAATTTAATTTTTTTTTTATAATGTAGTGAAATGTTCACAAAACGATTAAATTTAAACGTAAAAGAAACACTCTGTACAGTCACGAGCACTAATATGTATACACTTAGCAACTTTTAAAAGTGATTTTCTCCTACTGTATTGATTGTAACTTTATGATATTACGAATATAGTATTTTGGAACCCCTATTATTATGAAACAATTATCATCTCAAAGTTACAATTTTAATTCCACGAGAAAATCGTTATTGAATTTTGCTGAGTGTATACATATTTTTGCTCGTGACTGTACACGCACACTTGTATTTCAACGTAGAAAAACAAGTGTGACAAGTGGGCGTGTACAGAAAGTTTATTTTCCGTAACAATTTAATATTTTTTGTGAATATTGTACTAAATAAAAAAATAAAACTTTTTTTTTTATTGATTATATTTTTTTTGCATGTATACTCGCTATACTATTGCAGGTTAACGGGAACGCCCTTTGTTATTGTTAGTTAACATACCTACTGTATAATAAAGGGTACCTATGTATTGTAGTAAGGGTACAGGTACCTACACTCAATGATATTATATTAAACAGATATATTGTGAGCGCGCAATCGTGAAGAATCGAAAACACCCCAATTGTAACATATTGACTTTAGTCTGCGACACGCATGGCGGCGAGTATTACGCTTAGTTGAAGCAGCAAAAAAATTAAAAAAATGCAATCGTGTGTATTTAGTAAGTGTACCAACTATGATACCAAAGTTAATAAAACACAAGGGATCGCATACCATATGTAGGTACTCAATATACTTCGATTTAGTAATATATTTCAATTATTTTCCTAATATTCTGATATTTGAAGGTTAGAAAAAAGAAATTTGTTTTGCATTTGCATTTGTTTGTCGTGAGGACGACAAGGACGCAGTCACTCCGGACATAGAATAAAAGTACAGATACGAATATCGTAGGCAGTAAAGTCATCGTTACCCCACAGTTCTGTTTTCCTTTTTTCTAACCTTGTATTATTTAATAATTTTGTTTTATGAAATGATTGATATACTTAAATAGAAATTTAACATGTCATGTGCAGGAAAAGAAAATATAGATAGCTTACCATTACCATAATCACGGAGAATGCTAAAATAAAGCTATTTCTATTTTTTATCACCATGTTTAGGCTGCCCGCCCACAGCCGATAATCGCTGGCCGATTTTTAGTAGGAGCCATAATGAAACAGTAGAGATCAAATGTTGTAGGTAGGTACAAACCACGTGTACAAATTTAGTAAGCGTACACCCATTATGTTATGAATCCTATAAAAAAAGTTAAAAAAAGAAAAAACGTAGGTAAGGAAATTTGAATTTCGCGGGCTACTTTAGCGCCAAATTCAAATTTTCTTACTTGTTTTGTTACCTTAGCGCAGTGTTTTTCAACCTTTTTTATGACCCTTTTTTTTCGCGACCCGATGCTTTTTAACCGACTTCTTCAAAAAGGAGGAGGTTCTCAATTCGTCGGTTTTTTTTTTTTTTTTGTTTGTATGTTACCCGATTACTCCGCCAATTATGAATCGATTTTGATGATTCTTTTTTTGTTTGGTATGTTATGCTTCAGAGGTGGTCCCATATAAATTTTATTAGTTTTGCTTGCGTAGTTTTTGAGTTAGCTTCAATAATTACGTATTTTTCCCACTTTGCGTATGTTGATGACATGTTAATTGACTCAGTCACATAGCAGATAACGGTATACGAATTTGTGTGGGGTAGTTACCACAACTAAAAACTGAAAAATAAAAACTTTTTACAAAAAAAAAACAACCGACTTCCAAAAAAAACACTAAAAAAGTGAAAAATAACTTTATTTTCGGAAGTCGGTGGCCAAAAACGAAAATTGAAAAGCAAAGACACCGACTTCCGAAATTGAAAGTTATTTTTCACTTTTTTTGTGTTTTTTTTGGAAGTCGGTTGTTTTTTTTTTTGTGGTTTATGTATTTTATTTTGTGACAAGTAATAAGTACGTAAAACACATTTTCTTTCAACTACATAGTAATGATAATCCAATCAAAAACATAAATGTGAAATGGGAGCCAAATTCAAAGTGTGGTTATCGACTTCGCCGACAAAAGAATTGAGATCTAAATGGGTGCCAAGTTCTAAGAACATGCAACATTCTAAAATAAATTAAAACAAAATTTCTTGTTTTTTCTACTATAACAATGTTTGCTATTTAAAAATATAACTTCCTTGAATAGTCGAATTATTTACACAAAGCACTTAGGATGAATTGAAGCTGAAAATTTTACTTGGCTAGTTTTTACATACAAGTTCTCTTATATTTGGCTAATCAACTTATCTTCTTTATCTTTGATAATTTCTATGTACCTATGTCTATAGTATCGCGCTGTAAAAGAACTAAAACTAACTGGGTAACTTTGTTATTCTGGTGTGCATAACAGCTACATCTTACACTCGCGCCACGTCATTGTGCTTTTCTAGTGTGCGTGCATTTAGCGGCTAACTGTTGGGCCCTTTTTTATTTTCGACGAATTTGCAGTTTTGACCGTCTAGGCATATTTATATCTTTACCGTTTCTTTATTGTAAGGCCAACATATCTTACTCCTCTAAAATGTTGGCTTGCTGATAAAAACTAGCCAAGTAAAATTTTCAGCTTGAATTCATCATTACATCCTAAGTGCTTTGTGTAAATAATTCGACTATTCAATGAAGTTATATAGCAAACATTCTTATAGCAGAAAATCTCTCGTCACACTTTGAATTTGGCTCCCATTTCACATTTATGTTTCTGATTGGATATCATTACTTTTTGTAAATAAAAATTATTATTATTCGTCAACTAAAAGTGATCGGTAAAATCTTTTTCAAATATAAGTAGCAAGATTGTGTTACTAGTTATCACTTGTCCGCAGTGATGTCAGATCGCTGAGCCCGGCGTACTAGTTTGTGTTAATATTCGGGGAAACTCCATGAGGAACAAGTTCAATTCGTGTGTACAAACTCTTAAAATGATAGTTACAAAGGACCCTGTCGGTTCCTTCCCCACGTTATGCTATAATTCATTAATTTTCGCAGCCACTATTTTTCATTTACATTTTGACCTCACTATCCGCTTTGACACTCTCAAAAACATACGTAACGTATCGGTATAAGTACGATTTATTTTTTATTTTTTTATTTATGGGCTTCTAGTTACTGCGGAAAATGTATTCTATACATTGCCTATGTATTGTATAGAATACCTGAATTATACAGATTACCGGTAACATATATTATATACGAATGAATATCGCTCACATGGCGCAAGGACGATATGCACCGGAACCTCCCCGGTGCGGGCGGCGCTGCGCCGCGATTTTTTCGTCTTGTGGTCCGGCTCTGGTGCGGCTCCGACATCATGTACAGGAAGCCTAAATGTCACCTCAAGATACGGACTATGACTATATTTTCAAACCCATCCCCGTGACCCCGGACGCGCCGCACTCCTGTTGCCCGCCTCGCAGAAAACTTAAACAGCCTATGATTAACAATTATTATTAATTATTGGTTGTCTAAGTTATATAAAATAATCTGGTACCTATATACAAAACGATAAAAGCGACCTATCATAGTGGAACCAATTCTCCTACAAAAGAAAATATTTTTGCTATTATAATTTCGAAAGGCGCTAGGTGTTAAAAATCGATTACTTGATTTTTTTTTAAATCGTAAAAAAAACTGTTTTCCGATTTTTTCCTTTGTATACACACAATTACCAACCTGGACGACGAATTTCAACTTTCTAGGTCATCTGGAAGTGGGTTAGGTTTTTGATCTATAGGTAGGTATATAAGTCAGTCAGTGATAAAAATGACGATTTTTAGACGTTGATAACTCAACAACGGTTTGAGCTGTATTTATGAAATTTGGGGTTCTAGTTAATCTAGGGGGTAAATAAACCACGTCTCATGTGTGTATGTTAAATAGATTTTGAGTTATTGAGGGGTGAAAAGTAGCTCCAAATGGTTCGTGTAATATAACGTGGTTCGTGGAATTAACTCATTAATAGTGTGCGGGAATTTAAGGCATATGCCGGATGAATAAACTCAGAATTTTCGAAACAAGTAAAATAACTTTTAATTAGGTCGTGTTAACAACATGGGTTCGGAAGTACAAGTGCCGTGAAGTGTCATCAAGACGCACACATGAAAGCGATATGTGATAATTAGGAGTATTGTTGCTATGCGATGTTGATCAGGCTCCAACAACTAGATTTTATTTGATACCAATATTGTAATTTTTTTTTAAAAAAACCTTCCCCTCCTTTTTTTTTTGTTTGCTGATGAAATATATAAAAAAATATAGCCTATGTCACTCCCACAATTAAGACGAAGCTAACGACACCACTTAAGTTAAAATCTATTAAGCCGGTTAGGCTACAGAGCGTGCCAAAGAAATATTCATACATACATACATACAAACATACATACATACTCTCGAAAAACATTACCCTCCTTCTGGGGCAGTCGGGTAAAAACAAGCATTGAACTTTGTTTTTTGTAAGGTATTGCAGGCGGGGACAAACCTATAGCCTGAAATATGGTGTAACTTTTGTTTGTCCCCGCCAGCAATACCTTACAAAAAACAAAGTTCAATGCTTGTTTTTCTCTTTTCGGTTATAGATTTTTGCGGTCGGGTTTTTTGTTTTTTAAATAATTTGGTTTTTGATACAAATGATTATGTCCTTTAGTTAACAATTTTCTTAATAAATCTTTTTAAACTTTATTGTTTTTTTTTACTGCAATTTCCAAACCTTTTGCAACTCCCCTATAGAGCTTCGCGACCCCCCTAAAGAGGCTGCGCGACCCCCCGGGGGGTACCTACTTATACTGAGTAATACCAACGTTGTTCCTACAAACGACTACCTCTGTCCGGAGGGCTGGATGCTAGAGTGCTCGCGCAGTAATCATCACTATGTACTAGGTATGTACAATCGACCTCGTAATTGCTCTTTCACCTTTCACAAAAAGTACAAAAAGAACTCCCAGTAAATTGCAACAAGGTCGACTATCATCATTGCGAACAAGGGCTTGTTCGCAATGAACGTACAAGAAGAGGATTTAAGTATAAAATAACCACAAAATTAATCGGAAATGCAAGTTTATTACTTTAAAAGCATATAGTCTTCACGTTAAAAACCACTGATAAATTCCTCTCACACATCTCTCATATTCCGCATGAATATAATTACGAAGTGATAGTCGTGTCATCGTGTCATGCACGTGTGCGACCAAGTACTTTTAGCTCGCGTGAAGACGGCGTGTTCCGAACGCACCGCGCCAGCCGCCACACTTGCGCCACGCGACACTCGTGCGCCACGCGCCACACGTGCTCCACGCGACACCCGTGCGCCACGCGCCACACGTGCTCCACGCGACACCCGTGCGCCACGCGCCACACGTGCTCCACGCGACACCCGTGCGCCACGCGCCACACGTGCTCCACGCGACACCCGTGCGCCACGCGCCACACGTGCTCAACGCGGTACACGTGCGCCACGCGCCACACGTGCTCCACGCGGCACACGTGCGCCACGCGCCACACGTGCTCCACGCGGCACCCGTGCGCCGCGCGCCACACGTGCTCCACGCGCCACACGTGCGCCACGCGCCACACGTGCGCCACGCACCACACGTGCGCCACGCGCCACACGTGCGCCACGCACCACACGTGCTCCACGCGCCACACGTGCGCCACGCGCCACACGTGCGCCACGCACCACACGTGCGCCACGCACCACACGTGCTCCACGCGGCACACGTGCGCAACGCACCACACGTGCGCCACGCACCACACGTGCTCCACGCGGCACACGTGCGCCACGCACCACACGTGCGCCACGCACCACACGTGCTCCACGCGGCACACGTGCGCCACGCACCACACGTGCGCCACGCACCACACGTGCTCCACGCGACACACGTGCGCCACGCACCACACGTGCGCCACGCACCACACGTGCTCCACGCGACACACGTGCGCCACGCACCACACGTGCGCCACGCACCACACGTGCTCCACGCGGCACACGTGCGCCACGCACCACACGTGCGCCACGCACCACACGTGCTCCACGCGACACACGTGCGCCACGCACCACACGTGCGCCACGCACCACACGTGCTCCACGCGACACACGTGCGCCACGCACCACACGTGCTCCACGCGCCACACGTGCACGGCGGCCGGCGCTGCACTCTTTTGTATAAAAAGCGAAACATATTCTCTCGAACTTCGGGAGCGCACCGGTATACATACATATAGCATTATTACAAAATAAAATCTATATATACATCTAGATACAATTCAATACAAATAATTTAACTCGTTCTCTCATTCGCATACATTACATTGAAAGCTGACATTGCTTATCATTAAGTCAATAATAGTAAGATATAATATTTCAAATGGTAATCGATGAAAGCGTGTCCGCCTGGGACAGGTGTGTCTAGATGTTAGCTCAGTGATTGGACACTTTATTACATACATATGGAAGTAATAAATATATAAAAAATGAGACTTGAAAGATGATTAAGTTCAAGACCGACTAAGTTATTAATATTCGTACGTACATAACTAAGATTAATGTACCGTTTGCAATCGACAATAATAAAGAGCTGCCACGTCTGCGTGTCACGTCACGTCAGGGACACTCGCACCTGTGTACGTACGTACGATGTTGGCATTACTTCCATACTCGTAATGACAAAATGAAACAGTTACATTACAAGTACTGTAACTCGATCGTATAACTTGTCTAATTGAACAGGTCATCTGTTCTACAAATGATATATTTTAGTATTTAGTTTAAATAATCTGAGCACTATTTAATTTAAGCTAGGAGTAGATTTTCTTAATTATTTCTGACAGTTGAATCAACACGCGTTGATAGCGAAAATTACGAAAATAAAAAATTCTGATCGCTTTTAATAAAAACTAGACAATTAAATCGTAGAGTAGGATTGAGATACGATATTCGTGAAGATATGATAATGATCGTACTTAAAAAGCTATGCAGTGATACAGTGTTAGCCGATTGTAATAATATGTACTATATACTTATCACGTGATCATCACAGTGGCACATCACTACATGTTCATGTGAACCGATTTGATGCAGAAATACGAGTCGGCGATGAGTGGCGCACAACAGTGCACTCTTCTCGTAATGGTAACAAAATAGGCATAGCAATTGTATGTAAGCTATCTACTCTTACGCATACCTTATCATATACATAATGTTATCTGATAAACCATCGAAATGCCGAATGAAAAACAAGAATACAATACTTTGAATATAATTTCGTTTATATATATTGCAACCAAAAATAATATCTGCTTAGAATAAAATTAAAAACAACGACGTAATTTTATGAGAGTGCGGCGCGGCGCGTTCTCGGCACCGCGATGACGTCACGCGCGCCGCCCCACACACACACACACACACACACGCGCGCACACGCACGCACACACACACGGCAACAGTTCGTGACGCAGTGCTGACGTCACGCGAGCACACGCACACCGCTTCTGTGATGATCAGTTTCATTTAGCTGCACTTTCGTGGAGTGCTCTCCTTCAGGCTCGGTGACCCAGACGTGCGGCCTGCGTTTGCTCGCGCGTCTCTGGCGCTGCACATATTATGACATTTTATTTGTGTTCTGTTTTATAATCTAACATTATAATGATATAATCACGTTCCGTTCCCGGCACTCACCTCAAAATATTATTATAATCGTCCACTACCCACAAAAGCTACACTTATAGCTACCGATACATAGCGATATAGTCATCTATGTCCCAACTTAAAGTCTAAATCAAAATATTTATCTTACATATCGTAATATATTTGGTTCTCACTAAAGTAAAATTAATTCCACGCGCCCACACAACATCACAATATATATAATAACATATATCATATATCTGTATATATCTCATTTATAAACAAGGCATGGTCAGGTGAGCGCGAGGGGCTCTGAGCTCCCGCGCCGCCCGCACTCGCTACGCTACGTAAATATATTAATTATTATGTGAACGCTATAATATCGCATGGCTATCCGTACAGTAACATTGATATCGTATTGAACGTGAGGAGGTACTGTACTCCCGCAAACAATGACCGCCACTACACACATAGCAATGGTGCCGATTCCCTTGTTCACAAACGAAACTAAAGTTAAGTTCAGTGCATCTTTTTCTTTCTATTTCATTAAGAAAAGGACAGAAGATAAATTTTAGTTTAGTCCTGTCAAATTAGTCAGCGCCTGACGTAAATTGACGTAATTTTAGTAGGCAAGTTATTAATCACGTCGAAACTTGTATGGAGTAGTGATAGGCGCTGATTAATTTGACAGGACTAAACTAAAATTTATCTTCTGTCCTCTTCATAATGAAATACAAAGAAAAAGATGCACTGAACTTAAATTAAGAATAGTTTGTAAACAAGGGAATCGGCACCAATGTAATGTGTGACCGAGTCATCGTCGATTCATTCATTTGCATTATTTTGTAATGTGAAATGAACTCGGACAATATATTTAATAATAAATACGGCGTGTGATTGTGTTGCACGTCCGTGCAGCAGTCGACCCCGCGCGGCGCCTAGAAGAGGCGCGCGCTTCGCTTGAGTGTTGCACGTCCGTGCAGCAGTAGACCCCGCGCGGCGCCTAGAAGAGGCGCGCGCGTCGCTTGAGTGTTGCACGTCCGTGCAGCAGTCGACCCCGCGCGGCGCCTAGAAGAGGCGCGCGCGTCGCTTGAGTGTTGCACGTCCGTGCAGCAGTAGACCCCGCGCGGCGCCTAGAAGAGGCGCGCGCGTCGCTTGAGTGTTGCACGTCCGTGCAGCAGTCGACCCCGCGCGGCGCCTAGAAGAGGCGCGCGCGTCGCTTGAGTGTTGCACGTCCGTGCAGCAGTCGACCCCGCGCGGCGCCTAGAAGAGGCGCGCGCGTCGCTTGAGTGTTGCACGTCCGACCCCCGCGCGGCGCCTAGAGGAGGTGCGCGCGTCGCTTGAGTGTTGCACGTCCGTGCAGCAGTCGGCCCCGCGCGGCGCCTAGAAGAGCCGCGCGCGTCGCTTGAGCTCGTTGCGGCGCCACTGCGGCAGGCGGTAGAAGTCCTGGCGCCCGATCTGCAGGATCGCCTCGAACTCCGCGTCCGACAGGTGCCGCTGAGATCAAACACACGTCTTATTAAATGAACACCTAATATATACTAATAATACTTGGCGAATGACAGCTAGACAAAGGCGAAAAGAAAAAAAATGGTAGCCAATTCACATTATGACATTACTTTTGCTCCACCTCGTACGACACCTCTCGAGCTATTTTCTTTTCTTTTTCACATAACTATTTAATTAAAAAATCAATTTGTTTTACCTCGAGGTTGAGGCGGTCGACGTCGGGCGGCAGGCGGTAGTTGGTGATGAGCAGCAGGTGGTAGGGGTAGAGCTTGGCGGGCTCGTGCAGCAGGTGCGACGTGGCCATGTTGGGCAGCGAGCGCCGCACGCCCGTGGCGCCCACACCCACGCCCACGCCCACGCCCGCGCTCGTGTGGCGCCCGCCCACGCCCACGCCCAGGGCGCCGCACGCCGCGCTGCTGCCGCGGATCACTACGCCGCCGTCCGTTGTCTGAACACACACTCATACATAGGTACTCCATTGTTATGATTTATGGTAAAAATATTTTTACTAAATACACTTCGTGTGAGTTTTACAAGTCTCGAGGGGATTTTTTTCTAAGGTGGACTATGAGTGTAAGATTTCGAGCAATTCTGGATGATCGCCGTAGAAAACTAAACTTTAATTTACTTTCTATTGCAAGTAAATTTAAGTTTAGGTTCAACCAAAATAAGGAGGTTGTGAACTCACCACAGCACTTCGATCCACATCAGTTATGGAGCCGGCAGATACTGAAATGATAATATTATAATTATGTTGTGGTTGTTGTTAGACGACCATACGACACGTACGCGAAGGCAATGAATTGAATATGTGTAATATGTGTTATTAACGGCTAAGTTATTTGAAGCAAACGCTCATGCAGGCCACACGATGAAGACGATCAACAGTATAGTTCGACAACGAGGAATACAATGTGTTTGCGTGGAGGCGATGACTTAGGTCTGGTGGAG
This sequence comes from Lithophane socia, assembly GCA_947522985.1. Classification (NCBI taxonomy): domain Eukaryota; kingdom Metazoa; phylum Arthropoda; class Insecta; order Lepidoptera; family Noctuidae; genus Lithophane; species Lithophane socia. Next base: position 184,385 of record OX383274.1, read on the forward strand.
TATGTGCGACAGATGGCGCGCGCGGTGGAAGCGACAACCGACCTAAGTTGTGACGACGTTCAACGAACACGGCCGCGCAGAGCTAGATGATGACTGTATTGAACTTATGTGCTGAAGGAAAGATAACATGTTCCGGAAGTCGACACTTGAAGTTGTACTTACAACTCGGTATTACAAATGCGCAACATTGTCTGAAATTGTAAGTATCGCAAAGAAGTTGTAAGTCAAGAGAGAAAATAAACGATAAAACAGAGGACCTAATATTTACATTAGACATTTTTTGAAGAGGAATTTCTATTCTGGTCGCACCAAACCGCTATTTGTCAGTAGTACTGTCTTTATGTTTTTTTTTAAATTATCATGGGCATAGTTGAATATTGTGTTTCATTCCATTTTTCAAAGCTAATCCATACAGACATGATTTTTCTAAGATTTGTCATAAAATAAATAGGTACTGTCCAATACTTAGATTAGCGTTTGGGTGTCGTGGAGCCTATAGATACGTTTAAGTAGTAGCTATCTATACATGTATCCTTACAGTCCACTATGTTCTATACATGTATCCTTACAGTCCACTATGTTCTATACATGTATCCTTACAGTCCACTATGTTCAAACAATTGCGAATAAACCTGCCTACTGACTACGTTGTTTTCTTTAAAAAAATCGAGACAGAAATAGTCAACCATACAGAATAAACAAACACTTTATTAAATGTAACTTGGAGTGTCGCGATGCAAAATAAAATACACATAATAGATGAATGATGAAGGGCAAATAAATATGAATAATAATATTAAGGTGTAATGTGGCTAGGCTGTGTGCGTATGGTGAGGGGCTGAGGGCGAGTCGTGAGGCGCAAGCGGGCGGCTCTACTTACTGCACAGCTCCGTCCGCACTGCGCGCAAAACACACAACCACGCACGTCAGTACATCATACAGTAGCCGAAAACACGCGGGGAGTAGCTGATCGTGTCACAGAGTTGCCGCGCTGAGACGGCGCGGCGGCGGCGGCGCGGCCGCCAATCATTACAAGAGAGGTGACAGTAACAGTCTGCCGCGCTATGTTGAGTTGTAATTACAGCTCAGGTCGCGGGACTGTTCTGTTCGACAGAGGAGTGTAATATGTATGGTCTCTAGCTATCTCCGTGTTTTATACAGAGGAGCTGATAGGATATTTGTGATAAAGACCTCTCCTCTGCTCTGGACATAAGTCCTTAACCCTTGAACCGTTATTTTATATTTTACGACGAGCAGATGCAACTCGCAACCCATCATAGTACCTATTGATGCAAATTGTGCTACAGGAGCCTATAGGCCTCCGCTGCTCACAGTTAGAATAGTACATAGATACATAATAGGTAAGTATGAAGCTTACTTATAACGATTATAGCATGTGATGAAGGTGTGAGGTATTAACATCTTTGTGGCTATGAGTTCCATGTGCGTGTGGTGTGAGTACCACTTTGTTTAAACTCTTGTAAAATGTACTTAGGATTTAGTGAACATTCCGAAAGAATTGTGAAAATTGGAATCAGATTTTGTTAAGTCAAATAAGCTGGTTATGGACTGTAAGTTGGGCCCTCAGTTCTCACATATAGGATTGAGGGCCCACCTGTACCTGATAAACGATGGACACTACAGAAAAAGTCTTTATGCCAAAATCTAAGCTAATGTGAAAACAAGATATTATCACAAAACACTGTTCTACTTTGTATATTATTATCTTCGTTCAAAAAGATATGAGAAATACAAAACTGGTTCTTTTTGTGAAAAGGAATGTGCAACTTTGTGTTATTTGTTAGTATTTTAGCTGTATCGTCATAAAAAGAATTTATTGTCATCATGCCCACATACACAATTAAAAAATAGTTGATTAATTCAGTAATTCTGAGAACAAATAACACCAATTTGTTGCACATTTTTTTTTCACAAATAAAGACAATGTTGTATTTCTCATCTTTCATACGATAAGCGTTATAAAACGAAAACAAAAAGAAATGGAGGACTGAGGGCCCGAATTTTATCAAGGTCATAACTTTCAAACAACAAGAACTGGTGACCAGGGGGCTTAAAACAGTCACTTTGGCAGAATCATAATAGGAAAATATTATGAATCATCGTAAAATGTCTCAAACTGACAATTCATAATATGATCTGCGTGCGATTCCTATTACGAAATAATTCATCTGTTTGACAGTTTTCTATGGAGATTCGTAAAATAGTCCACATAATATGAATTGCTTTTGTGTCAAATTTGAGGAATTGCTAATGACAGCTAGAAATTCAGGAAATGAAATGCTTTTAGAGGAATTGCTAAAGTGGCCGTTTTTGGCCGTTTTAGGTTGTTCTTGCTTTCACAAATTTTCACAATTTATAAAATTTGCCATCCACTATCGTATACAGGATGTAAGGTTAAACACCGTTGTCACTCAAACCATGGGTAGTTGATCAAATATAAAAATAAAGGACCGAGTAATAAAAATAAAAAACTTTATTTTCTTTAAAAGATTTTAAAAGGTTTTTATCCAACTCCGTCAGCAAATTCATGGATATGCAGAGAGTTGAGAAATGTTACTATGCCCTGGATGATTACTTAAATGATATAACACTGTAACTATTGTATCTGTTAACAATCCAAAGTATTGCATGCATTGTATTTTTCTTTTGATTCGATAGGTACTTTTTGTTTGGTTTTTCTGTTGTAAATTTATCCGTCTTGATTTAATACTAGATATTTGTATGTCATCAATGACAAAACATAGCGTAACATATTATTATTAAGACCTTGACCTTTAACCTATGTTTTACAAATAAATAATTCTTATTCTTTCTTATTCTTATTATTCTTATGCACCCGAGTGACGTAGGTAATAACTGTAACGGTCGCCGCCCGTCCTACCTACCAACACAACACATGAATAAATACACAATAACCTGTGATGCAACTTTCCCTTCATACTTTTCCTGGCTTAAGACAAGCAAAAATATTTAAGTAACCTAGGTGTTGCGTGACGAGTCTACATGTAAATTTGATTTTCACTTCGTTCTTGAAAATCTACTGGCAGCTGCTGGTTGCCACGACCCTGAGCGTGAGCCGGCACGGTGAACTGGCCGTAAGTAGGTATGCATCCTTTGTGTAGCCACAACATAGTTTCACTTTCACGATGTAGCACAAGTTGTTCAGGGAACAAATGAAAAAAATGGCTTGGAATGAAGAGTTTGAGTTTACCAGTGAGTACTTACTCGATAGATGGCGTTGTGCAAATGATGCGATTTTCTAAAGGGGGATGCCCCTTTAGATTAAAATCGTATTAAATATTCTGTAAAGCTACTGTTTGCTTCGGTCGCGAATCATATTTTATTCAACATACAACCTGCCTGACGCTGACCTGCAAATAGCAGAAACGTAAGAAAATTTTAATTTCGCGGGCTAGCCTAAAGCTTTCGCCTTAGATTCCATCGTCCATACAATATACCTTAGTTTTTTCATTAATCTTTATACAATATTTTTTCATGAATCTTTCCGACAGTTTCATACTGCTGTCCACACTATCCACACTATCACCACAATATGCTCTCTCCTACCGTTTTGCTGTGCCCTACAGGGTCCATAATGATCTAAATTATAATTACCACCTAAGTACACATTATGGTAAAGCATAAAGATATTGGGTATTGAGAATATAAATATGGACTATCAGTAATATTAAAGTTACTGGCTGTCTCATGTCTGTTACTTTTACGCCGTAACGCCCAGGGCGCCTAGACAGACCACGTGGGTTATGGGACATAGGATACCTTTGTCCTGGTAGTACGTTCCCGTGGGATAATTTCCGACATCCACGCGGGCGAAGCCGCGGGAAAAGCTAGTCTTAAATATAGGTAAAAAGTCCGCACATGTTTTGCCTGACGAGGCGTACAATTTTTTATATATCAAACAAAATATAATTAATTTAATAGACTAGACTGGTTCACTCTTCACTATAATTTATTATTAAATTTTATGAGAATAATAATAATAGTTACTATGAAATAATAGGTAATTATTAAGTATTTAATAGTTTTTAGTAGTTATTTATTTAGTAGCTTACAGGATTTCAAACAGTAGCTGTAAGTTAATAGTTTCATTTTATTTGCGTAATAAACTTTTACGTGTATAAGAATAATTAGCTTAGATTTTGGCATAAAGACTTTTTCTGTAGTGTCCATAGTTTATCAGGTACAGATGGGCCCTCAATCCTCTATGTGAGAACTGAGGGCCCAACTTTACAGTCCATAATTCGCTTATTTGACTTTCACAAAATCTGATTCCAACTTTCACAATTATTTGGGAATGTTCACTAAATCCTAAGCACATTTTCAAAGAGTTTTAACAAAGTGCCCTCACACCACACACACATATGACTTCCTTATACTGCAAGTAACACAGTACCTATATCTTGGGTTGTGGGTGACGCGGCAGGCGGGTCACACACTCCATTATTGTTAGTGAGCGTGGCCCCGCGTGGCGCGTGGCCCGCGCGCTCCCCGCCACCAACATGTTCCACCACTGTGCAGGGTGACACTGTCCGTACAGTAGGGGGATACTTACTATCTGACTTGCCGCTGCTGAAGTCGGTGCTATGCGTCTTGTCTCCCATTCCGCTGAATGTGAAGTCGCCCTACAATACATACATACATACGCACCGGTCAGTCAATGTTAATGGAACAAACAGTTGTGCAACACACCACTAGAAACGATACACAACACTCTTATTATGTATAAGAAGGGGGAAGGTCTCTTCGCTACAGATTGGTAGCCACACTGCAACATGTGTGCTGTGCGGCCGGTCCGCCAGGTGCCACAGACACTCGCTCATGATACGAAGCTATTACGACTATGGGTGCAAGCCAACTGGGGTGTTATACAGGGCTTCATTTATTTCTTTGGCGAAACTTCACAGATGTGACGGGTACGGATATCATGATCACTCATGATGTGAGACATTCTAGACGAGCTGCGGGCGTTGTTCTTGAAATGGACAGCTAATTTGAAATTATGAGCTTAGAAAATGATCATTTTGAGATATCGATACCCATTATTATGTCTGTGAAGTTTCGCTAACTAATCCAATTGCACCCTTGGTAATTGGTTTATGTTTCAGGGAAGGAGAAGACCCCGAGGGTTGGTCACTCGACGAGTAAACAAGAGAATGTGCTATGTGTAATGTAGGAAATTCAAACCAGATTCGTAAGCTGTAGTCTCATTATATCAATACTTTAATAAAGTTCATTATCATATGAGGACAAAATAAATACGAATGAAAAGTGTACATTTTAATTGAATTCAACAATCCCTTTCCATTACACCGTAATGATTAAAATTGGAGAAGTAACATGTTTAGAATTACCTGAAATTTAATTATACGTACTTAATTGACATAGATACTTTCACTTTCAGAGTATAAAAAGAGTAACAAAGCATTTAAGAGTTAAAAAAAAACTCAGGAATTAATGTTCCTTGTGAGACTGAGTATTTTAAATTAGTGTCTTTATAGTATACATAGCACCAGGTGTGGTGTGTGTGATACAAAAGGTATTATTATGCTGTCGCAGCCGGCTGCGCAGACGCAACGCACACGCATGACCTAAGGCGCGACTAGACCGTGGCCGATCGACGCGACGCGGACGCAGGTTATCGATCGATCCAGTGTGATTTATGGCATGATTTATTTTATGGGATTACGATCGTCGATAGATCATGGATGGATTGTTTGGGGCGATCAATATAGACTGGTCGACGTCCCGCCGCCCGACGCCCGACCGACCGCGATCTAGTTGCATGATCTACTTATATAATATATCACCAAGACAATGCAGGAGACTAACGTCACATGTAAACGGTTCAGTGGCCAGAAGTTACGCATAAAAACTTATTGAAGCAGTTTAGTACGATAATCTCGTGTATTGTCCTGGCGTGTGTGCACTAGTGCGTATACTCACGGCGGTGGAGGAGGAGAAGGTGTGCGAGCGAGGCGCGAGCCCGTAGCCTGGGCGCGGCGCCGCGCGCAGCGACGACACCACTGCAACCAGCCACTGTACTGCGCCTGCCCTAGCCCCCTAGCGCCCTACGACTACCCTGGCCTACCGCGACACCGGCCGAAAACTGATCGCCGCCCAGTGTCACTAAACTATTATTTAAATATACGTCAGCCCAGGTAAGCACGAGCGATTTTTTAGCGCGCTCTGGAGTTTCGTGTTGATTTTCGTGTCGAATGTGTCGATTGTCTTGTTAATAAAAAATTGCCCGTGCGATCCTGGGCTCAGTGTGTTTGAACGCTGATGTAGAACCTTGGGCAGAGACCGCCGCACGACGTGTTCGCTCGGGTGTAAGTTGTGTCGGGTGTAGTGTGTTGTATGTACTCACGTGCTGACGGCGACAGAGCGCGGCGGGCAGCGTGCTGGAGCGCAGGCCGTAGCCGGGCCGCGGCGCGCCGTGCACCACTACACACACACACCTATAGTACGCACACTTGCTACCACGCACACACGTACTGCGTGCCAACAGTTGGCCCGACCACACGCACAAGTAGCATGTCTTTTTGACAGTTCCAGTGAGCTTACTAGTAAATATTTTCAGGAAAATTCTGTTGTATTTTTTATTTAGTCATTTATGTGAAACAGGTCTTTAGACATAAACATTAAAGATTTGAGATCATCTAATGCTCGGTTCCTATAAACAACAACGAATCGTTTTGCTTACCAACAATGGTAGCATTTTTTATTGCCAAACTGGGCATATAAATAGATTCGTAAGCTAATTTTACCTGTGATAGATACTTGCATATGGGAGGGTCTACTATGCAAAGCTATGAGATTTTTGCTTCATTATTGGTAAAGATACAAGCGTTTTAATTTTAACCAATAACGGTCCGTTAATTATAGGAATTGGCCATAAATCGACAACTGGACTTAACAGTTGTACTCTGTCTTTTAAGAATTTCTTCTGCAGTATTCTGAGCAGTTTAATATTGTTTATGTCTTTTTTTATTGTGTTTGTCGTTTATAAAATTAAATTAAATTATTCGATGGAGTGCGTGTCCGTCAGCTCAACTCACATAGATCGTAACAACATTGACATGGACGATGTGCACTCAAACTTGCATCTCCGTAACACGAGATCATAATACTTAATTATTTCAAAAGTACAAGTGCAATAGTATAATATTGTTTGATTAATAAAATCAATGACTCATTTGGCTGCACACCGCCTATGATACGATGCACTCGCACAGTTTCTATTTAGAACATCTTTTTGTAATATTTAGTGACACAGTGCAGTAGGTACACCATGCTTATAGTCATCAAATATAATTTCATGAGAATTGTATGGTGACGTGAAGCTGTGCGCGTGCGCCGACATGCACCATGCATCACAGTGGCGCAACATAACGGAAACATTGAACATCGCGTCACCGTCAGTGACAACACTGGTAATTTACATTATACATTATACAATACTTATATGTGCTTAGAAACACATATATGTGCTTGTGCTTATATGAAGCTTATCAATATTAAGAGATAACATACATATTTATAATCATACGTAGCGATATATACATATAATAGTACATAGAGCCAGCCCGTGAAACATGCACAAGTTAGTAAGTTTAGCGACTGTGATACAGTACAGCACTCGCTACAAGACGTGAGCCTTGAGGTTGAACTCGCGGTTGGAATGGTTGCTAGGGCTCAGTCAGAGAACGTCCACTTCGCAAAATGTCCTTTATTTGCAATGTACGGCCACGAGCATAAACATATTATGAATAGGTCGGCAATAATATGTGATTGCATGATGCATCCATTAATATATGACGGCAAACATGTAATAATTTGTGGAAGGCATATACATTATACAAGTGGTAGATGTAAGGTAAGCGATGCCAAAATATAGGAATAAGAATAGCTTCAAAAATATGTGTCAATGCAATATTAACGGGTATGTCATAAATATCAGCCGATGAGCCGACTCAGTTAAATTCAGAAGAATTTGATACCTCGTTGTGGTCTAAAATATCTGCCAATATTTGGGGATCATACAAACCTGTAAATTAAACTTATACGGAGGATGGAATGCATATTGGAAAAAAACCGGTCATGTGCGTATCGGATCATATCAAAGAAGATACAAATAAACATATTATTGGTGCGTGAAAAATTATCGTTGTTCGTCATTGATTTTGGATTTATAGTACTTAATATTTTACTTAGTTTGAATTTGCGCGCATTATTTGAGAAAAGTACTATACGAGGTTTGTCCGCAACCAGGTATTGATTGATAGTCTCACCTATGTGTGCCTTGGTTTCGTCTCGGCCATGGCCCACATTTTCACGATCGTCCGATGCCCCTGTTGCAGGCCGCGACAGTAATGTACTACTTCATGATCTCATTTTACCACATTGTCGGCGTGATTAATATGTATGCCACCAATGCCAAATTCCAGCTTTGTGTTTGAGCTAAGCCGCGGACAGACAGACAGGAACCCTAAAAGAAACCGGCAAATCGCGAGTCGGACTCGCACACGAAGGGCCGTACATTATTTAACAAATAAATGAAAATCCTAAACGAAGAATGTTATTATTTTTACCCGACTGCCCCAGAAGGAGGGTAATGTTAATCGAGAGTATGTATGCATGTATATTTCTTTGGCACGCTCTGTAGCCTAAACGGCTTGATGGATTTTAACATACGAGGTGTCATAAGGTTCATTAGGTTCGTCTTAATTGTAGAAGTGACATAGGCTATAATTTTTTTTTATAGTTCATCTGCAAACAAAAAAAAAGGGAAGGGGAGGTTTTTTTTTAAAATAAATTACATGTTTGGTATCAAATAAAAGCTAGTAAGCTAGAGTTAATTTCAAATAAGTATATAAATTATTAAAACTAAAAAGCTTGAAATAAAACAAATTATTTAAAAAACAAAAAACCCGACTGCAAAAACACAAAACTTAAAAGAGAAAACAAGCATTATAATCTTTAGAATTTTGGTATTACAGGCGGAGAACAAACCAATAACCTGAAATATGGTGTTTCTTTTGTTGTAGTTGGGTTTTAGTTTATAACTTTTATTTTAATTGTACGAGCGCTATCTCAACAACTGAACGAGTTAGAAATGAACTATACGTGGTATTCAGCTGCATCCGGTTAGGCTGGAAGCCGACACCAAGTAGAGTCAATCAAAATAGATACCACGCTCGTGTTTGAACTCGTTGGTTATGTATTGACAAGTGCTTTGACACTAGGTGATGTTTAGGGTCTGATGATGGAGCCAGAAGGTGGCCATGGGAACTCCTAAATCAAACAAGATAGCACCATCCTGTTTGGACTCGTTGGTTATGTATTGACAAGTGCTTTGACACTAGGTGGTGTTCAGGGTCTGATGATGAAGACGGAAGGTGGCCATTGGAACACCTCAATGAAACAAGACAGCACCATCGTGTTTGGACTTATTGGTCATGTATTAACAAGCGCTTTGACACTAGGTGGTGTTCAGGGCCTGATGATGGAGCCGGAAGGTGGCCATGGGAATACCTAATTCGTTGGATTTGTGATAGAACAGATATTTAAACAAATCCTAATGCTAAAAAGTAGAAAATAAAATATAAGTAAAAATCTTTTTTAAAACAAAAGCTTGAGGCGTAAATGTCCTTCTTACACTAAACTTGAAGGTAAGCCTCAAGGTTTTAAGAAAATATTAAAGTTCTATGTTTACGTAAGTTTTATTTAGTACTTTTTAGTTGATTAAAAGCTTGTTTTAAAAAAGATTTTTACTTATATTTTATTTTATCGTTTTTTCAGTTACTATTCCTCTATTTCAATGTAAAATTACATTCTCTCTACGCAGTACTCCATTTATGTAAATAAAACAGCTAAAATAAAAAATCCACCAATGCATGTTATTAAATTCGAGCGCGCCCTCCGACACGGTGATAGCGGCTACGCGGGTTTTGCTACGGTAACGATACATTGCGCGTGAGGTAATAATACAAATCAGGTTTATTGGATTCCCTTAACGTTCCTGAAATAATTTCATGTGTATATTATACTAAGACGATTGTCTTAGTATAATATACTGAATTCATCCCATCAGTCTGCTGAGGGCTGTCCCTTACACCCTGTATATAACGAAATTAAAAGGAAAACTATCACACCTAAGTAGGCTCTACAAGATACCGAGTAGTAATCCAACTTACATTTGCAGTTGCAAAAACATGTCACATGAGAACAAGTTTGTTTTCGGATAAATTCATCCAAACTACGGAACCCTTCATTGTGCGTAGTTCGACACGCACTTGGCCGGTTTTTAGTTGACCTTCGTTGCCCTAGCGCATAGGGCAACGAACTTGCGTCTCTTGTGGTAAAATTTAGATCTAAAAAAAAGTTGTCATTTTCCATTGATTTTACGTTCTATAAATGAAACCAAACCACTGGTTGCAAGGATAACGGTGTTTACCCTAACACCCTGTATACATATATTTATATATTTGTTCTCTACTCGATGAGCTCTAGACAATGATACGCCACATGCCAGGATTAGAATATATTTATTGCAAAATCAAAATAATTTCATTTTTTTTTTTTTTTTATTATTTGTTTTCATAGCGGTAATATAAATGCATAATCTGTGAAATTTTCAACTCTCTACCTATTACGGTTCATGAGATACAGCTCGCTGACAGACAGACTGACAGCTGAGGCTTAGTAATAGTGTTCCGTTTGGCACCCTTCGGATTCGGAACCCTAAAAAGCGACATTTTGCGATATGGTCATTTTGCAAAAGAGACATTCTGAGATTTTACGAAAGGGACATTTTGCGAAGTGGACGTTATGCGATTGAGCCGTTTCTAGCAAGCCTAGAGCCTCTTGTTATGGCAAACAAAAGATACGCAACATGTTTTTGTGTCGCTGGCAGATATGAAAACATTATTGCCAGCCATATTCGATGCTAACGTAGATTATGTTTAGCCAGCCAGTGTTGCTCATCTTTCGTTTTCCATGACTACGTGTAAATTTTTGTTTTACATGGCTCGTGTTGATCGCGAGGACTGCGCCGTAGAACACATAGCAGGAAGTAATGAACAAGAAGCGCAACAGTAACACATAGTGTAATGCAAAAAGCTGCAGCAACAAGCCTCTAACTGCACTGTAACGACGCCGACGCAGACAAAGAGCTGAGATCTGGGATGTTTTAGCTTGATCGATCTATTTAGTGGGGTACATAGTCACGCTATGTGGTAAATATAACTCGACTGGGAAAGGTGAACCAGGCTATATAACAACTATCAGTGCCCGTAGCTTTACACTTTCGCGGACACTGAATGAGACACAATTGAAGTTTTATTGTTATTACCTCTATGGGCGGTAATATCTACAAAAGTGTTGATAATAATAATAATGTTTTTCAACCATAAAATTCAGTGACTAATACCCAGATCACGGCTAGTGAAAATCAAGTTTTTCCAGGGAAACTGCGAGGAATCGCAAAGGCATGTCCAATTGTCCATACCATACCCAGCAGCGATACGTTTTGGTCGTCGTGTAGCAGAAGCGCGCGTCACCAGCCAGGCGCGCGAGTGCCAACAACAACAAGTAGTGCCTCACCTGCGCTCCGCCGCTCCGCGCGACACAAGCACTCGCGTCAGCGTTGTTCCGTCTTGTGATCACGTGTTTAATCTCTCCACTCAAATAGTGACACCCAAACGGCAAGGCGTATCCGATTGAATTTAATGTAGCTTTTCACTTTGATGTATCCAAATTCAAATCATTTATTTCGAGTAGCATAGACTCATAGAATAGGCATAAGTATATTTTTACGCATAAAATTAAAAATCCAAGCAAATCAAAATTACTTACAATAAAATAAAAGAAAGTTGAAATAAAATTACAATTCAAATAAAACTACCGACTAGACCGATCTTGCGGGTGTATGTCCGGCACACGGCACACGGCACACGCGCCTCGCGGCAGTTTTGTAAGAGCGGCACTATTTAAGCGGATGGACTTTACAACCTTACCTCCACGATAGTGAACAATGCCGACGTTCGAGTTAGTGTCTTCAGAGATTGTGAATAAATTGTTATCATATGAAAATAATATTATATACTGAAAGACAAAGCGCTGATGTGTTACCAAGAGCATTACTGCTTAAATGGCACGATAAAAAAACGCGCATACAATCTAACCGCTTTTTCAAAGGCTAGAAACTACGAAATGTGTGCGTTACTCTTGAAACTGTGTCTGATGGGTAATGAACTCTATGCGAATAGACATAGAGTATGTATTGGTAGCATAACAGCGTCGAGAGTAAGGCAGTGTGTGAAGTAGTTGATGTGACTCACCGTCGTCTGTGTAGTACGTGTACGTGTGTACTGCAACAGACTGAATGTTAGCATCGTGCGAGCGAGACAACAATACGTCCAGTATACTGGACCATCGCTTTGTCCTTCATATACATACCGACAAACATACAAGTTCATAGAGCACTAATTTAATAGAAAATGCAGACTGAACCGTTTCTTTAACGACAGAACTATGCAGATTTTGAAAGTTAACAGGTGAACAATCCTACGTTATCGCGAATAAAACTATGAACTGATACGTTTGATTAGAGAAACAGCGCAGTATCGATTAGTATGAGCTTGAGCACGTGTTAGTCAGAACAAGATACCGCGCTGTGTACAGTTCGTGGTGTATGTTAGCTAGCGAACACGACGGACTCGTTAGTAGGCGACAGTGATGACGTAATATGTTAAGTACTATGCGTCCGTCCTTCCAGTTATTCTAAAGAGACGATGCGATCACGGCGCCAGTCCGTATTTTATTTAAAAGAAAGCGTTCAATTTGACAGGAATCCCACAAAAGTATGAACTATTTTTTGGTGTAAACATAATTATCTCCACTTTTATTTATTTTTATTTTTGAAGAAATAAGTCGTACAAAGGCAGGTGGACTGACGACGTTCGCAGAGAGTAGGGGTTGGGGGCGGGGCGAGCTCAGACATTACGTATAGGACGTCCACGGCTACGACGTCGCGCGGCCACTAACTCGTATGGTGGCTATCTTACGTGCATCATAATTATGTCAAATATAAGTCATGACCACTGTGAGACAGTTAGTTACCGCACGGCGAGAGGTGAACTTCCTGTACGCATATACACCATGTTTTACCGCAATTTGATTTAGTAAAATAGAGTAGTTACAGGAAAACTTTTTCTAGACGTACAGTTTTAAGTTATTCTCATTTCAATTTATGCGGCACTTAGGTGCTCATCACAATTTAAATTGCGTTTTGTCGCACCGCGAACTGTCGCACAAATTGAAATAGTTTCGTTAAATTCCAAAGCGATTTCCTAGTAGAAAATCAATTCAAATATGTTCAAATAAATGTTAGTTACGGGTATCCCCCTTAACTAAAATTTAGTTGAACATGTTAAGGCAGTCCGCTGAATTCAAAATTTCTTACGTTTTTCTAATTTGCAGGTCAGTGTTAATATGTTTCGCGAAAGAGTGATATTAATGATTTGAATGATTGATTATAATTCTGTAAATACATATTTGTCACTGTCGCGAATCACAATTTAATGAAAACGTAAGAAAATTTGAATTTCGCTACCCCGCCACTCTCGCCTTAAAAGATTCCTCTTAATTTCAGTTTAGGAAATCGCTCTCGACGTTCGATACGCGCTCGTCTTACCGTTGTAGGTGGGCACGTGCGCGTGCTCGCCGTGCTCGTAGAAGGCGGCGTCGGTGTGCGCGCGCGCGTCCATCGAGCGCGACGGCGACGCGCCCACGGGCGACGAGTAGCGCAGGCGCGGCAGCGGCTCGCGCGACGCGCTTGGCGTCCTGCACACGATATCGAATTATGTCATGCAAACCTAACCTAAAAGTTAGTCATTAAAGCTCTGGGGTCTAGCCGGGTAATAATATTGTACTGAATTTCATTTTATCCCACTGGTCAATAATGAAAGCTTTGACAAAAAAAGTTATACTTATGCGAAGCTCGAATTGCTTTTTATTACCTCGCAGAAGATGTGTACCTCACAAAGAAACACAGAACATAAATCATTTGCCATATGTCAACAAGAAGACTTTAAACCAACAAAAAAAATTAAAACTACTCAACACACAGTAGACTATAATTACACAGGCACAGGGCTCACCACTACAGAGGCACCTGCAAATGGGGGCTAGTTCTCACCAGTTGGCGCCCCGGTCCTGTCATTTTTCCTGTCATTTTATCTGATACTAGCTAGCCCGCGACTTCGTTCGCGTGGAAGTCGTAAAACTTCCCTATTTAAACAGGGTGTTAGTGTAAACACCATTATCCTTGAAACCAGTGGTTTGGTTTCATTTATAAAACGTAAAATCAATTGAAAAATACAACTTTTTTTTTTAAAAGAAAATCTACCTTTTTCCACAAGAATATTTCACCCTACACGCAAGGGCAACGAACTTACGTCTCAACACGGCGACCGGCGGTTGGCGGAACGGGCGGGGCGCGCGGGACCTTACATGACCGGCCGTCAGCTGTTTCGCAGCTCTCTCGAACGCGTATCCATGAGTATCGGGACAGTGACGGATATTTACTTTTTAAAATCTTTTAACGAAAATAAGGTTTTTTTTTTTGTTGTTACTGGGTCATTTATTTTTATATTTAAGTCAACTACCCATGGTTTGAGTGACAACGGTGTTTACCCTTACATACTGTATACTATGTTTGTAGTTTTGGTCTCAGCAGCCAAAATATAGGGAGAGTCAGAACTGGTGATACGGGAGCAAGCATCGTACAGGTGTCCATGTGAGAAGCAGCTCGTCCTGAGCTCGACAGTTCGACACAATTTCAAGCTTGCAAAGTTTCTAAATTTTAGGATTGATATCTAAGATGGTGGACACTGATTTTGTACGAACGGTGAAAGTTATAATTAAAGAAGAAGTATTTGAATGACGAACCTGCATTTCATTTTGGACCCTTTCCTACAGGTATGTATGTCATGATTGACTGCTTAGCTCCATAAGGGTGTAGCGTGATGATAATCATTTAAAAGGTTGAAAGCTCACAAGCGGGTCGGGCGCGTGAGTAAGGCGGGCATAATAAATTGTAATCCAAGGAATTATATGGATGTCAATACACAGAATGCGTGCGCAGGTCGTGTGCGGAGTAGTGTGTGTCGTATTTGTTTTGTGAATATTTACAAAAAAAAAAATCTGTTTGGCGATGGATCTCTGGATTATAAAGATTTTAAAAATGTCCGCGCCCGAACCGCTAAATTGTCTACCGTCTGGATTACAAAGCAATTTGTTCACAATTCCATAACTTTTGAAAAAAAATGTTCTGGTTTATCACATTCCGGGGGGGGGTTTGAACCCCCAAAACTCCCCCCCTGCCTACGGCCCTGGCACAGTCCACACCAATGAAAGACATAACCGAAGTGTATCTCACCTGCTTGCATTTCGAGGATCCAGATTCTGTTTCTTCCACTGTTGAAGTTTTTCACGCTCTTTAACTTCTTTAAGGAATACCTGAAACATTAAAAAATATCCTCAGAATCCACTAAATCTATATCAACGGTCGCAATTCCGGTTTCGATCTTAGCCAGCTCGCGCTCCTCGCGGCGCCGCTTGCTGGGTTCGACTCTGTTGCCGTTCATCTTGGTGCTATGGCATGTACCTGCGCAATGCCGGTTTCGATCTTAGCCAGCTCGCGCTCCTCACGGCGCAGCTTGGAGTCGACTCTGTTGCCGTTGCCGTTCATCTTGTATGTGCTATGTGCATGTACCTGCGCAATGACGGCCTCGATCTTGGCCAGCTCGCGCTCCTCACGGCGCAGATTGGAGTCGACTCTGTTGCCGTTGACGTTGCCGTTCATCTTGTATGTGCTATGTGCATGTACCTGTGCGATGCCGGTCTCTATCTTCGCTAGCTCGCGCTCCTCGCGGCGCAGCTTGGGGTCAACTCCGTTGCCGTTGACGTTGCCGTTCATCTTGCCGTCCGCCTCGTCGTCGCTGTCCGGCACGCCCTTGTACGTGTCCGACCAGCGGCGCCGGCGCTCTGCAACGTTACAAACACGTTATACATTCTCAACAGAAGGAACAGCATGGCACAAAAAAATATCATCTCGGGAATCATCGTCTATCTTCGGAAATACAAATGCGCGATGATGAGATCTAATATAGAGCTGTTACAACCGTAGAAATACTAGCCTATTTTGGACTACCATGTTTACAAATTTGTAGATAAACAACTAAGCAATTCCAATGATAAAGTACCTCAATGATAGAGTGAGTAGTTCTGCAATGATAGAGTACAACACTAAGAAGCGTTGCCTTAGTGAGGGGTTGCTCCGTGACGCGCCGTTCATGCTAATTTGGAAACACGAATATTACCGGAGCGCATAGGTACTTCCCTTTAGAAAGCTGTATGTTAGATGACATGGATCTGGTAATCATCGGAAACCACCAAAGTTCAATTTTCTAAAATAAATAACGATACGAAATCAATTGTTCTCATTCTGAAATGCGTTGTGCGTTGCATAGCGTACTTCCGAATAAAAGGTATATTTTTGCTTGGCATCGTTTATCAAACTTACTATTGCATAAACGTTAAAACCGTCCAAGCTAGAATAAAAAAAATCAATGCAAATACCTGGGTCTGTGTACGGGTAGGGCGGCGCGGGGAAGTCATCGCGCTCGATCTTGGACTTGGTGCCGGGCGGCGGCTTGTATGCGGCCGGGTAGTGCGACAGCTCGATCGGCTCCTGGAGCACACCATACCTCGCGTCACTCCCAGAGAAAGGCCTTACAACGTACAACGCTAAAACGGAGTATTTGCCGCGTGGCCAACGTCGGAACTAACGCCGCCATCTTGTTTTGTCAATACACAATGATAGCGACCATTTCACAAATGTGTAGCAACAAGGCCCCCCGTCAATTCCATTAAGGCGTAAATTGATCCTTGTAGCACTCTATCTTTCTTTATACTTTGCAGGCAGTACTTGTTCAGCACAAAATAAATCAGGTTCTGCGGCTTCTGCATACTATTCCCTGAACTTGACTTTCAGAACAAAACCGATCGAACATTGATCACGTTTTGAGACGATCAATATCGACTGTTCGACGTGGAACGACCGCAATGTAGTTCATCGGGTCTACCAAAATCAAAATCAAAATCAAAATATTTTATTTCACATAAACCTACATGGAGCAGAACTTTTTATGTCATTATATTATTTTGCATAACAGCGGATAGTATAAACTTTTCGCAGAAAATCGTTTGGCAAACACTCATAAAGCATACATTCAAAACTCATAATTTAGTAAGTCAGAATCATCTTTGAGCATACTTTTAATTTCCATAATAATTAAAAACCGGCCAAATGCGTGTCGAACTACGCACAATGAAGGGTTCCGTAGTTTGGATGAATTTATCCGAAAACAAACTTATTCTCTAGTGACATGTTTTTGCAACTGCAAATGTAAGTTGGATTACTACTCGGTAACTTGTAGAGCCTACTTAGGTGTGATAGTTTTAAGTTGGTCGATCATTACTCGGTAACTTATGGGGCCTACTTAGCTGTAACAGTTTTCCTTTTAATTTCGTTATAAATACTACTGCTGTGAATTTTTTCACATATTCAAAACCAACTATTTAGCTGGCAGGGGGAGGGGGACACTTACTGTGTGGATCGCCCGGAGCCCCGCCGTGTCCTCTTGGAGGCGATTGGCGGCGGTGAGCTCTCGCGTCCGGCCCTGGTCCAGGCCATGGTACGGAGCGAGAGGGGATGGGAAGCAGTCACCTCCTTCTACGAAGCAGTAATGCTCGCGAAGGAGGAGGCGGAACGCGTGAGGGAGAGGCAAAGTTTGCGCCCTCACGCCCCTAACCGCCGCCGTTGGAGACGCCCTGGGCGTCGGGAATCCCAGGCGCATTCCCGGCCACCATAGGCGCGGGCTTGCGGACGGCGAGCAATGGGTAGCTCGCCTTCCGATTAGGACCAGGCCCGGGTCGATGGTGCGACGTGCTCCACGCGCGCCTCAAAGAGATGTCAGCACAATTCGCGGGGTCCGCTAGGACCGATGCCTGCCAGGGTTGCGGGTTAGTCCGAAAAGGATACCGGGACCTTGGCCACAGGCAACTGAAGGAACACGGGTGGGTTTTGGTCAGTAATAGCCTGACACGCCCTTCCGCTCCGCCCAGAGCGGGAGAAGTCATTGGATTTCCCACCCTCAAAAAAAAAATAAAAAAAGGAGGGGGGGACACTTGACTCTAACAAAAATGAGCAGTTTAAAGCTTAATATTTCGCAAACGGATCCCTGAATTCAAAAATGGTTTTCACAAACTCATTATTATTAAACGACCTTTCCAACAATACCCCACACCATGGGATTGACAAGAAAAAAAAAACATCCCCGCATTACGTGTAGTACGACGTATGATGTTATTTTACCATTTTGTCGGCGTAATTTATATGTATACCCATAACAAATTACAGCTTTCTAGTACTAAGAGTTTCTGAGCTAAGCCGCGGACAGACAGACAGACATCAATTTTAATTTAAGTTTAAAAAAAATAGCCTTATTGCTAGACGCATCAGCTATTTTATAGAAATGACAATATACATAATAAAATATTATTCTGCCATCTTCATAGTCATCTGCCAAGTGAAATTGTACCAAATAATTGTCGCTCTATATACGTTATGCTAAACGAAATTATGTGGAATTTTAAGTTTGCCAAAGGTTAGGTTAGGATGCCAAATAAAATTCTGCCATCTTAAAAGTATGCCATTGTAAATTCTGACATAAACATTCTAAACTAATTTACTAAAACTAATTAGGCTAAACAATAATTATCCATGCTAATACTATAAATTCGAAAGTAACTCTCTGTCTGTAAGTTACCTTTTCACGACTAAACCACTGAAAGGATTTCGACAAAGCAAGGAGATAGATGGTAGCCTGGGGAAGGAAGCGCAGGCGAAGCCGCGGGCAGAAGCTAGTATTAAATATTTTTTTATTCCTAAAAATATTAATGAACCCAGTTGCATCATCACATTACTAGTATACAGGGTTACATTTAATTTATTGGCAAAACTTCACATACATACTTGATAGGTAGGCATATCTCATTATGATAAAACAACAAAATAATTAACAACAAACGCGCCTGCGATGCTCTGATGTTAGATAGAGGTGTACCATAAAGAACATCCACATTTCGGTAGATATATTAAATATTAGTAACTGATCGCGATGCCGAGGTCAAAGGCCTCCCATGTACCTCGTTGTTCATGTGCGGCGACTTGGGGCGCGGCGTCTCGCTGCGGATGGAGTCGACGAGCGCGCGCATGCCGGGCCGCGACGACGCCTTGCTGCCCGGCCGCGACGACGCGCGCGTGCTCGCCGACGCTGGGAAACGCACCAAGTATATTTTTTTATTTTATTAGTTAACACAATGTATAATTGTAATAGTCAATCATCCAATCATACCCGCTCAACTGTCGATTGGCCTTTAGAAGGCGATAACAATTAAAATTCGATTGTGTCTCGTTAGTGACGGAGGTTTAACAGGCTGTTACGTCAGGCCAATGTAATTTACATGTCAATTTTCTTAGTAAATAAACAACTAATGGCAGAGATCGGAATGCTTAAAGTATCTATGTTTTTTTTTTTCATTTTATGTACTTTTGTTCTGCTAAATTGTTTCTGTAACGAATATTGTTCGTTTTGAATAGCGGGCGCCGCGGCGGCGCTCTCTCTCCACTGGAGCGGAGACGAGTGGAGCTGAGCGGTGACCTGCAGGAATCGATGAATCAACATGGTTGAAATCCTCATCGCGTCTCTCGTCTTGTCTGTGATTGGACGATTCCTGCACGTCATGTTACTCACTGGGGCGATCTCAGACGAAGAAAGAGTGGAGAGCGCTTACCCCGAGTGACGTGTTTTTTCAATAGCAGGATTAGTTTTGAACACTAAAAGATGGCGATTGAGCCCTACATACTCGCGTAAATAAAATATATGATAAATCCATGAGAATTATAAATATTATAAAACATTAATTTATTATGTATTTTCCTGATTTTAATTTGTGATCTGTTATCAGAGGCAAAGCTATCGATTTAAAAAAATCAAGTAACAAAAACTAAAACCCAACTACGACTTAAAAGGTATAAACAAGACACCACAGACAGACAAATTAAACATCCGGAGTCACACGTGTTAGGGCATTAATCGAACAGATTACGTGTGACTCCGGATTTTTGCCTTGTTTATACCTTTTAAGTCGTCCCAAAGAGAAATACCAAGCGTGCATATCAAAAAACATATTATGTAGGTATCAAGTCAACTGATAAAGGCAGCGACATACCATGGAGCACCATAACGGTAGTATTAAAACAGGCAGCCCAGGAAACTTTGATTTTTCAGCCGAGTCACTCTAGGGAGCATCGTATAGCGCTTGCTAACCTCCAAAAGGCCAAATTCTTACAAAGTAGATAACCTGATAACCCGAATAGACATAATCGCGTTAAAATGCCAAGAAACACTTCAAAAGGTTAAACATCATAAGGAAAAAAGAATAGGGAAGAAGCACCCTTCAAAACGCATGCAGGTACTTTATTTATTTTACAGGAGAAACAAGTTAGAAACAAAACGCCGGAAGGGAAACGCGTACATACCAATGTCCAAATGGGAGCAAATTCTAAAAAACTCCGAAGGCCTACCTATACCGACGGTTAACATAACAAAGCCGTTAACCGACACACAAAATGAAGGACTCACTGTGGATGACGTCATGGGAATCATTAACGGCATGCGTAACGGGACAGTCCCAGGAACAGACTAAGTGGTAATCGAGCTATACAAAGCGATGCCACAAATATTACAGGAAGCCGTCACCAATCATATGAACAAAGCCTGGACACGGAACGAAGCACCCGACACGTGGCTAGAAACAATGCAGGTACCAATTCCGAAAAAAGCTATCGCCGAATATCAATTTGCAATACGGGTTACTGAATTTACGCCTCCTACGTACTAAAAAAATTAGACGAAATAATAAAAGAATTAGGCAATTATCAGGCAGCCTTTTTAAACAATAGATCTACAGACGAACACATATTTACGATGAAAAGGGTACTGGACGAAGATTAGTCACGCTAGGAAAAAACCAAGACTAAAGAAAATGCTTGAAATCTTAGACGGAAAGATAGTAACCAAACGCATCAAGAATCACAGGATGTGCTATCTCGCACATGTTCACAGACGCAGCAAACCAGACCTATTACATGCAGCAATAAAGTACAGGGCCAAATCCAAGAAAGTAGGCCGACCGATTTACACATGGAACGACAACCTACAACAGGACATGGCGCGCTTCACAAGGAAATCGACTTCTGGATGGACGCGGTTGAAGACTGAAACAAGATCAGGAAAGCAGCTAGCGAGATATACAAGAAACCTGAAACGGACAGCAGCGAGAGCTCAGACGAAGATACAGAAAACAGCAAATTGTAGCATAGTACAGCAAGGTTTTAGAAAAGAGCCGAGAACGTAGCATAATATCTCCGCCAATGGATTCAACGGTGAAGATCGAACGAAGTCAACTGGCGGCGACGTCGTAAAAAGATGCCCATCCCTAGATAAATATTACCCGTCTCTCCACTAGTCCATTGCTTACTCAAGGATGCATATCCGGTAGGCTCGCAAATCCCTCCTTATCCCTAAGGGCACATTCTATCTCTACCATTACCCGCGCCCCCCGGTCTACTCTTTGATATGCAATGGCTTCTGTAGCTCCATGAACCATGAGGCTTCAGGGGCTAGTGCAAATCCTGGGGTTCATTCGATTTATCGAGTCTGGTTAAGCCACGGTGGGGTCGGTGCATTTCATTCATTCATTCATTCATGTTTATACCTTTTAAGTCGTAGTTGGGTTTTAGTTTTTGTTACTTGATTTTTTTTTTAATTCTTTTGGGGTTATAATATATATATTTTTGAAATGTGCTCATTAAGCCCTTTCATTTGATATTCAACATGGTACGATTAAACCATTTTTTTTTTAAGTTCCTCACTTTATGTCCTCTAGAGGGCGCCATTTTTAATGTGACTTCACATAGCCTATAACCAGCGGACAATCACGTCGCTTCTAACGATACTTCATTTGTCAAATTGTGATAAGTAGTTTGGAAGATAGGAGGGAACAGATGAACATACATACATACATACCGGTCAAAATCATAACCCTCCTTTTTTCTTCGCCGTAGTCGGGTAAAAAATAAATAATTAATTTAAAAAAATTAAATGCTCCGCGGCGCGGCGTTGCGCCGCCGGCCGTGCCGACCATTTCCTCCAGGCGCGCCACTACCTACAAATTTTTGGTCGGCGCCCACTTCCAGTTTTGAACAATCCATAATAAAATAAGCCCATGCAATAAATAAGATTTAAAATTATTAGTAATCCCATTAAACAGGGTTATTTTTCAGTATGAAGTTGAGGGTATACATTATACATACAGTCTGGACTTCAGTACTTACGTATTTAAAATTTTTTAGGTAGTGTTATTCGTGTATACGTACAGGGCGGGCGGTGAAAGTGCGGCGAGGTGGGCGGGCGGTCGTAGGGCTGCAGCGGGCGGCGCAGGTAGGAGGGCTCGCTCGTGAGGTAGGAGTACGTCGTGATGCGGTGCGGCGAGCACGCGCCCGCGTCGCGGTACTCGCGCAGCACCAGGCCCGGCGACACCGCGCGGTACCCGTACTGCACACACACAACTGCTGTACCGACTACGATAGCCCACACGCCGAGCACGACATACAACAAAGGCCATAAAGCGATACAGACACGCACACACACGACGCGTACGGACGGCATCTCAAGCGAATGAACTGGCACTCACTGTACGTAGACGTGTCTATGTGTGCGTGTCCCTCGTTGTATGTAGCCGGGCTTCAGTACCTATCGACTTAGTACTCGAAGCATTGAGTAATATAGGGTTTATGACTTTATGTTAGTATGGATACGCCTGCGGGATTCCGGGATTTATTGTCTCCTTTTTTCAGGAAAATCTTCTAACCTTCTATCAGTTACCGCCTTTGTAACACCATAACAAAGCAGTTTGGTAAAAAAATGTCAAGCCAAAATAATATGAGCATTAAACATTGTAAGAAATTGTAAAAACATTTGATTTATGTACTAATTATTATTATTTACGATATTACAATAGACTGTAGCGAATTGGTAATCCCAGAATAAGTATTTTATGGCATGTCAATGTTAAGATATCGTCATGAAATCTCGCATTGGACTATCCAAACATTCCGATTACTATAAATAATTAAGAGCTCCAAAAAAATCCGATATATCTAATGGAAGATAGGTAAAAGTTCATCAATGTTTTTGTTTATCAAAATAACCAGGTTTAAAAAGCGTAGCTTTTCAGTTTTTGAAAACATAAGTGTATATTGGACCTCCAGACTTATTGAGGGCAATCGTACAATGTCGCAGAAGTTCGGAGGCTACGCGATCCTGAAAGCATGAGCTACGCCGTAGCTCGCGTAGCAGTGTGCGGCGAGCTGGCGACGCGCTACGGCGCGACGCACATGTCATGTTTGTTGTGAATTACGATGTGGTACCTACAGTAAAAATGTATACTGAACCAAATTTTGTCTTCAACATCTTTTAAAATGCTATTTCTAAAAGATTTGCTATTTCACCTTCTTTAGTCTGGAAGTTCAAGGATACATGTTGTAGGCAGTGCCTACAGGTAGTCAACACATCCACATGCTCGGGCGACGTGCACCACAGGGAGTAACACAGTGAAAAACAACATAAAATTAAGAGAAACAACCATAAATAACGGAACATTAACTGAAACGTGTAAATGTGTCAACTGAAAATAAATAAAACCGTGTGCCCTTGAAGTGAAACAATAGAACATAGAATGACTTGCGACTTTCGTTTGTTTGTGATGTATCAGTATTGCCATGATCCGACGGTGCGCCATATTGCGGACGGACACAGACGAGCCCGCACGACGCACCGTGGGAAGGTGTACGTGCGGGGTATCGCAGACATCGGAAGTTTTTCGGTGCGCGGTGCGTGGCGGTCTGTGGTCGTCTGCCGTGCGTGTCCGTCCGCAAAATCGCGGATCGTCGGATACTGTAAGTGAGCATAATGTATCATCCGAGGCGAGCTTGGTACAATACGGAGACAAGACGCGGCGAATGCTCGCTTCGAGCACATGAAGTTCGACAGTCGACAGTCGAGTGGACGATCCGGCGCTCGCATCGAGCGGCTCGGCTCGCTGACTAATGGAACGCGTTAGAAAAACTCGATACATTCCAAACAAACGCTGCGGGTCAGTCTCCGCTCTTAAATGAGAGAGGATTATTTCCATTATAGACTATGTCATTAGATGATTATGAGAAGAAAAAGGCAGTGAACTTCATCGATCAATTTAGCATTAAGCCTGAGCATACAGTATGTTAACTAAGCTAAAAAATATTACCATCAAAAATGTTGCGCCTTGCGTGGAAAGACAAGTGCGACAAGTACGCGTGTATAGTATATAGCGTATAACTCGTCTGTATAGTATATAGCGTATAACTCGTCTGTATAGTATATAGCGTATAACTCGTCTGTATAGTATATAGCGTATAACTCGTCTGTATACGCGCACTTGTCGCACTTGTCTTTCCACGAAAGTGCGCGTGTACAGAGTGTTTCTGTTACGTATCAATTTAATATTCTTTGTGAATATTTTATTACCTATAAAAAAAATGTGGTATTTTTTTTTAGCATGTATCGACGCCATGCTGTTTCGTGTTAATGGAACGCTCTTCGTTAGTTAACATACTGAATACGGTGGGATTTAGTTACCTGCCTACCATAAACCAGCAAGTAGCAACAATAGAAGTTGCAATTCATTTGATACTTCAATTTAATGTTATGTCACAGGCAAGAAACTTGCACCGTGTAAATGGGGCCTGATGGTCGCATTCTGAGTATGGTCATATAAAATATTTTCTCCAAAAGAAAGAACACACCTACAAGAGCACACGTAAAAAAATGATAGTAATAAAAAATAAAAATAAAGTGTATGTGACAGACCTTC
Source organism: Lithophane socia (assembly GCA_947522985.1). NCBI lineage: Eukaryota > Metazoa > Arthropoda > Insecta > Lepidoptera > Noctuidae > Lithophane > Lithophane socia. The sequence goes on from OX383274.1 coordinate 209,531, forward strand.
CTGGTCAAGCTACTGTAGGGGCTGCAGTAGGAGCCGTTGACGCTGGGCGTGCGCGAGCGCAGCGAGAACTGAAGACAACAAGCGAGGTCACGCGCGGTCCGCGACGCGGGCGCAGTTGCACACTGTGTGGTGCCAACGTAACGTAACGTGCGCACATTACATGGACAAGTCTCAAGCTACGAGGCTTCATAGGTAACAAAAGTTCAGAAACACTTGCTAAATATTGTTTCTAGCAACATCAAATGTTTCTGGAACAAATGTTCCACAATATTTTACATTTTTCCGGCAACATGTTAAAATTTCTTAAAAATATATTGCTGAAAGAATATTGTGCAGATTTTGTTTCCCATGGATACCTCCGTACCTCCGTTTCTTTCTAGAGGACTCATCGTCCAAGAAATATGTGAAAACGATTGTACAAACAAGTTACACAATAGTTTTGGAAGTCAACAAGTGGTGCGTGCAACTGCGCCACCGGTCGAACGGGCGTGGCACAGGGCCCGCTCTCACGAGCCAACAAGTGTGGAGCTAGTTGACTTGCGATAGTCGGCCCTGTTGCAAATAAACATTCAAAAATTTTAAAATTATAAATCATTTCACGTTTGTACACGTATGCTTGTCGTTTTAGCTGTCAAGTAGCACAAAAAATTTCAATGGACGAACTTACGTGAACAAGCGTAGTTTTGCTTGTGATCCTAATCAGTCTTGCTAATGATTTACTTAATAAACTCAAAACAGTTTGACAAGTTTTAAATAGAATTAGAGATACACAAGCATGACGTACAAAATGTAAATGACTTGAGTAATTGAACAGAAATATGTATGTCGTTAATGATGATCACAATGAGTTCTGCAGTAATTTACATACTTATAATAAAAAAAGTAATAAGGCAGTAAGGTTGCATTAGATTCACAACTACGTGTGTTGAGTCGTCTGCTGTAGCAGTTGCATTACAAACTGATAGTAATCTGTGTTTAAAATGCAACTGTTACAGAACATGTTAAAAATAATAACTGAAAGGAAATAGAAAAATAATAAAATACCAAAAGAAAAATCCAATCCTACCGACGACGCATAATACCAACACAAGGATTATATATATAGTTTATAAACCGCAGCGCATGAGAAATAAATACTCATAGTACATTACTGTCGCGGCCAGCAAACAGGAATTGATGGACGATAGTAAAAATGAGGGCCGAGGCGAAGCCGAGGCACACATACGTGAGTCCAAGATTGCGGCCAAGTAAGTAAAGTTGCATAATGTAAATGATTTTGCATACTTTAGAATCATTTTTTTTTTTCTAACTGAACAGACAGCTGTGCTGCTGGGGAGTTTGTTGCGCCACTTCTTCTTCCCAGCTAAAGCACTAGGAAGTGGTGAAGGGTGGGCGTTTTTGGGGGACTGTCTTAGGTAATTTTGACGTTCGAAAAGTGCTAATTCTCAGCCTAGTTTGAATAAATGACTTTTGATTTTGATTTTGATTTTATGTTCAAGATTAACATAATATGTATATTTTTTCGGCTACCACAAACTATATAGATTTAGCAATTTTTTTGTTTAAGTCAAGCCTACTTTTACCGGTTGCCTGTTGTCAGCGCCTTAATCGGTTATTGTATTGCATATCAATATCATAAAACAAAAATCATAAATAGCCCCTTTTATCAGATAACTCCTGTATAATGTGTGTGGTGTGTGTGGTTCTGTAGAATATGTCACCTGCAGGTCGGCGGAGAAGCGGTCGTGTGCGGCCTGCTCGCTGGCATCCAGGTCATTGGGGCCGAGCGGCGCGGGCCCGCAGCGCGGGTGAGTGATGACGGGTGGTGTGTGTGTGTGTGTCACCTGCAGGTCGGCGGAGACGCGGTCGTGCGCGGCCTGGTCGCTGGCGTCCAGGTCGTTGGGGTCGAGCGGCGCGGGCCCGCAGCGCGGGTGAGTGATGACGGGTGGTGTGTGTGTGTGTGTCACCTGCAGGTCGGCGGAGGCGCGGTCGTGCGCGGCCTGGTCGCTGGCGTCCAGGTCGTTGGGGTCGAGCGGCGCGGGCCCGCAGCGCGGGTGAGTGATGGCGGGTGGTGTGTGTGTGTGTGTCACCTGCAGGTCGGCGGAGGCGCGGTCGTGCGCGGCCTGGTCGCTGGCGTCCAGGTCGTTGGGGTCGAGCGGCGCGGGCCCGCAGCGCGGGTGAGTGATGGCGGGTGGTGTGTGTGTGTGTGTCACCTGCAGGTCGGCGGAGGCGCGGTCGTGCGCGGCCTGGTCGCTGGCGTCCAGGTCGTTGGGGTCGAGCGGCGCGGGCCCGCAGCGCGGGTGAGTGATGGCGGGTGGTGTGTGTGTGTGTGTCACCTGCAGGTCGGCGGAGGCGCGGTCGTGCGCGGCCTGGTCGCTGGCGTCCAGGTCGTTGGGGTCGAGCGGCGCGGGCCCGCAGCGCGGGTGAGTGATGGCGGGTGGTGTGTGTGTGTGTGTCACCTGCAGGTCGGCGGAGGCGCGGTCGTGCGCGGCCTGGTCGCTGGCGTCCAGGTCGTTGGGGTCGAGCGGCGCGGGCCCGCAGCGCGGGTGCCAGATGGCGGCGCCCTGCAGGAACATCTCCTCGCCGTCCCCGAAGGGGTCGCCGCACTTGCTGCAGCGCGCGCACGTCGGGTGGAAGTGGTGGTTGTCACCGGCCTGCACATACATGCCACATGCTTAGTTTTCATTGTATTTGTGCTTGAAAATAGCGTTTTCAAAGCAGTCAATTTTGCGGAAAGTGCCACTTTTTCGCACTAGTGCTTTTTACTTTTCAGTATTTTTTTTATTTTTGTCTCCGTCGCTCGTCATCCCGACGTTTGTTTTTGTTTAAAATCATACGTGAGAGACGGGTCTCACCGCCGTATGCGCTCGATCTGTTGCTCAGCGAGTAATCGAGGGGTGTGCGAGAGAGAGCGCACGAAGAAAAGTTCGCGATAACGCGAAGTGTAGCATTAGCAATAAAACGCGTTATTAATTACCTACTCTACCTGTAGTGTAGTACAAGACTTAGAAGCTTTACATTGTGGGGGCTTACTGTGTAGTATTTCCTGTATGAAAATAAATGTTGGTATTATTATCGTTATTTTCCTTCGTCATACGTCGCAACACTTTCAACGAGTTCTAGAAAATTATGTGGGTCAATCCGCCGGCTAGTCTCATCGATATTCATCCATGGTGATCATTATGTGATGCAACGCATGCATTAACTGGGCACTGACATGTAGTAGCGGCAAGTTATTTTTGTAACAATAAGAACAGCGGAACAATGCGTGCACACGTCACAATACTATCAAAACAAACGAGTCCCGTTGTGTGACGTCACAGCTGTGATATGACGCGCCACACACGTCACGACGCGCCCGGCGGGGCGCCCGCTACGCAAGTTACGCAACGATACTATTGTTGTTGTAATTGTGAGTTATGTAACCGAATTAATCAATGCTTCCTAAAGGGAATACGGAAATAAAGGGATAAACATCGATACGGAATCAGATACAAGAACAAAAGCTAACATATAATCATATTATATCATCGAGATATAAGTACTAACGTACTAGAGAAGCTACGTCAAATAACTGAATTGTCCTATTCTTCGTATTGAATCTTTAGTTCGCTGCAGCGCTGAAATAATAACAATTCGTCTAAACCGTACCTAATTTACCACAGTGCTAGATTTGCTGCGGAAGTGCATTTATTCTCGGCAAAAAGGTCTTAAGCGCCATGTAAATCACGGCACTTGCGCGTTTTCTTCGAAAAACTGCGGCGCGATCGCCGCAGTTGAACGAGACAAAGTAGGTGTTTACGGTGTCTTCTCTAGTACGTTAGTACTTATATCTCGATGTATTATATTTATTTTTTTAATCAAATGAAAATATCCAGATCCAGATTTCCTCTCAGTTTTCACTATTTAGTTGTGGTACCTACCCCACAGTAATTCGAATACCACTATCTGGTAAATAACAGTGACGGGGGTAATAATAGTATGTGGGAAAACATACGTAACACTGAAGCTAACTCAAAAACTACGCAAGCAAAGTTAATAAAATTTATATGGGACCAACTCGGGAGTATGCCCTTTCGAAATAAAGAAGTTTTTTTAAATATCGGTTCACAATTGGGGAAAATAACGATAAACATACACAAAAAAAGAAAACGTACAGACGAACATAGCCTAACCTCCTCCTTTTTGGAAGTCGGTTAAAAATCTATATGTATAAACTGCGTCCACTCGCAGGTATCAGTAACGTATCAACGCCAGCAGGCGTAGCATGGCGCTTACTATACAAAGTGACAGTTCGTTTCTTCATTTTTGACATCCACCGTAGAAATCTTTCTACAATCTGTCATTTTGTCTTTCATTTCTAATCCTGGGGCTACACTTCGCGTTATCGCGAACTTTTCTTCGTGCGCTCTCTGTTGCTCAGCGAGACATCGAGAGGTGTGCGAGAGAGAGCGCACGAAGAAAAGTTCGCGATAACGCGAAGTGTAGCCCCAGCATACCGATCTTTGTCTAGGTCTTTTTATATGTAGACTATTTTGGAAGAAAGTTTTCTATCCTTACTCTCAAAATCACACTGACAACCGATAAATCCTATGACAAAACAAAGAATAAAATTCTGAGTCGAATTATGTAAAAGATTGAATTTCGTAAAAAGTGCAGTTGACTCTATCTACTTTGCTGCCGTCGTACTGTCTACAGGAAACGTCATTTTTGTCTACTCTTCCGTCGACAAAACGGTGCGTATGCTACGCCTGCAGGAACAAAAGATAGATTTGTGGTAGCCAACCGTGCTGTTGCTGTATGTGTGAAGTGAGTAGGTACCTGCAGAACTTTGCCGGAGATGTACCGCTGGCAGTAGGCGCAGCGCACGCCGTACATGCGCTGGTAGTCACGCTCGCAGTACGGCACGCCCTCGCGCCCCATGTACTCGCCCTGCAGCACCGCGCCGCACTCGCCGCACGCGAAGCACCACGTGTGCCATTGTCTGCACAACACAATACGCACATCAACCAATCATACAAGGAAAATGCCATCGAAAAAAGTCACGCACCGGGTGGCTCAACCTTAATTTAGCTTAACATTGTACTAATATCTATAATTCTGCCTTCCTTAATACTGTGTAGAATCTCGCCAACTTATTTACGATGAGTCGGCTTTACCTGCCGGGCATCCATTTAATATTTTACGAGGTTGAACGTGAGGTCACTTTGCATACGTCGTGTAGCAATAAATAAATGAGTCCAATTAGGCACAGAGATGGCGCGACCTTTAGCCCGCGTGTCCTACCGCCGCCGCCGCCCTCATTCATTAACATTCACTCATTCAGGAATGTTATTTTGATACCAATTTTGTCAGGAATCCATGACATCCACCCACGCGGATTAAATGTCGTGAGCGCCCTAGGCCAGCACCTCATCGACGCACCCTTTTTTTTTTTGAGGCTGGGACATCATCAAATGACTTCTCCTTTTTTTTTTTTTTTTTTTTTCCGTGGGGAAATCCTCATGGATGTTATGTCGGACTCCTACCGACTAAAACCCCACTGTTCCTACTTCTACCATTTCTCCTGCTCTGGGCGGAGCGGGGGAGTGCGTGTCAGAATTTTACTGGCTAAAACCCACCCGTGGTCCTTCAGTTGCCTGTTGCCAAGGGCCCCGGTTTCGGACTTTCCCGCAGCCCTGGCAGGCATCGGTCCTAGCGGACCCCGCCAACATAATTATTACCATTACCATTATTATTATTTTATTTTACCATAGTTTAATAAAACGTTGAAAAGATGATAAACGGTATATCACCTCACCTGTCTAATGCTACGAGAGCCTGTCCTTCTGATAATTCTTGTCCACATCCCGCACATTCTGAAATAAAGACAAAACATTACAAATTCACAATTCGCAAAAAATAATTACACAAAAACCTGCCAAGTGCGTGTCGAACCACGCACAATGAAGGGTTCCGTAGTTGGGATGAATTTATCCAACAAACTTAACAAGTTCTCCCATACGTTCCAACTGCAAACATGTTTTTGCGACAGCAAAGGAGAATGGGCGTTTCTGCCCTTGAGCCTAATAGCGTTAAGATATACATATACCAATGCCAATGGAAAGAACTCATCAAGAAGAATATTTCTTATTTTGAAGACTTTTACGAAAGGAGCTACATAATATAGCTTTAAATGTGTTTGATTAACTGATTACTGATTAAATATTATTGGAATTCTGGTATTTCGTCAATGAATTAACTTTTCTCAAACATGCTTGGTGGAAATTCGAGCATTATCTTGACAACCTTCTTCGAGATAAATCGAAAATGCTGTACTGGTCAAAACCAAATGATGATGCGGCCGACAAAGTAACTATGAAAATCCATATCTGTCCTGTTTAGCGGCAAAATAAATTACTATCAAACTCATACCTGTTGTATTATTTAAAAAAAGAAAATGCACTCGAATTGATAACCTCCTCCTTTTTTTGAAGTCTGTTAAAAAATGGAACGAACTCTTTACTTCAACACATGTATCAAAGATTTTATTTTAATTTCCATTTGGTTTGCAACATAGAGCTGTTTAAAATAAAGAAGAAACAAATGAACATATTGGCGCGTGAAAAATTATCGTTGTTCGTTCGAAATTATAATTAATGTACTTCAGATTGAATTTCCGCGCATTGTTTGAGAAAAGTACTATACAGCCATGGCCGCAATCAGGAATTGATAGACTCATGTATGTCCTACGATACCCCACACCATGGGATTGACGAGAAAAAAAAACCATCCCCACTTTACGATTTTATTTTACTACTTTGTCGGCGTAATTATACGAAATTACATATACCAAATTACAGCTTTCTAGCACTAAGAGTCTCTGAGCTAAGCCGCGGACAGACAGACAGACGGACATGGCGAAACTAATAAGGGTTCTTTGTTGACTACGGAACCCTAAAAAGGCCCTCATGTAGGTACCTAATATAATCTTCTTGTCAGTGAATATTGGCAATATGAATACAGAAGACCAACTCTTGGTAACGCACATGAAATACCCATAGCTCATGTAACTCTATTAAACGGTTAATCACCACTTGTGCCCTGCACGCGATTGCGCAATGTCCGAAATACTTTTGGTGGAACGTCTAAAAGTGGGACAGTAATTACTTGACGACGCGGGGCTTCTGTACCTGTGTGTTGTATTGTGAGGCGGGGCGCTTCAATGTCACGGTGACTCAAGGTCAAGGGTCAACGTATTCGCGTCTTGTGCGAAGCCATGGAAAGTAGAAAGCTTTCGCTAAAGCCCATACATATTCAAGTCCTTTGACACGGAATGCAGTTCCTTTGTTCTGTCGCTCCACTTGACGACGACCTGTTCTGTCTTGCGGCTAACAATAGTTTCTCTTGTAGATCACATGTTAACGACACATAAAAACAATTCTTTAAGACATGCACTCAATAGAGTTTTCCTTTTATGTTATCTTTGTCCGTTTTCAAATTGTTTCAACTCAGCAGGACACGCTAATACCTATGCTTAACTTTTGAAGCTACGGCGCTGAGCAGACTTCAAAAAGGAGGAGTGAATTCTCAATACTACTCTTGTTTTTTTTTAAATAATTGTTACGCGATTACTCCACCAATTAGGTCCGAATTCACCATTACACGCACACACGCACAACTGTTTTCACGTAAGGCTGAGCGCGGAGCGAATCCGGAGTCACACGTGTTAGGGCATAAATCGAACAGAGTACGTGTGACTCCGGATTTTTAATTTGTCTGTCTGTGGTGTCTTGTTTATACCTTTTAAGTCGTAGTTGGGTTTTAGTTTTTACCCGACTACGGCGAAGAAAAAGGAGGGTTATGATTTTGACCGGTATGTATGTATGTATGTATGTATGTATGTATGTTCATCTGTTCCCTTGTATCTTCTAAACCACTCATCACAATTTGACAAATAAGGTATCGTTAGAAGCGTCTTGATTGTCCGCTGGTTATAGGCTATGTGACGTCACATTAAATTAAAAATGGCGCCCTCTAGAGGAAATAAAGTCAGGAACTAAAAAAAAAATATTGTTTAATCGTACTATGTTGGGTATCAAATGAAAGGGCTTAATGAGCACATTTCAAAAATATATACAACATGTAACAGAATAAGCGCAAGACCTGAAAGTAGTTTGCTCAGAATCGGCTTCTGAATCGATTTCCATCATTATTTATATGTGTTAATTTTTCATGAAAAAAATCTTTTCTTTAACTGAAATTAGAACCACCGCGTCTTACCAAGGTAATAAGATATTTTATTTAAGGAAATTTAAGCCTTATCTCAAAGGAATAAAGCCTATTCAAATGCATAAACAAATTTGTAATACGCTCATAGCTATCCTATGTTTCATGTTTAGTCAAGAAGTCTATTTTGTAAAAAAAAACTAGGTGTCGTTTAATTAAATTAAATTACAGATATTATTTTAGTCTTATAATTTAATATTCTAATTGGGGTGTATGAGCTCTTGCGTTTATTCCGTTACAGGTTGTATATTATAACCCCAAAATTATAAAAAAAAAATTAAGTAATAAAAACTAAAACCCAACTACGACTGAAAAGGTATAAACAAGACACCACAGACAGACCAATTAAAAATCCGGAGTCACACGTAATCTGTTCGATTTATTGCTTCCCTAACACGTGTGACTCCGGATTTTTAATTTGTCTGTCTGTGGTGTCTTGTTTATACCTTTTCAGTCGTAGTTGGGTTTTAGTTTTTATTACTTAATTTTTTTTATTACTTGATTTTTTTTAAATCTTTTGGGGTTATAATATATATATTTTTAAATGTGCTCATTAAGCCCTTTCATTTGATACCCAACATGGTACGATTAAACCATTTTTTTTTTAAGTTCCTCACTATACGTCCTCTAGAGGGCGCCATTTTTAATTTAATGTGACTTCACATAGCCTATAACCAGCGGACAATCACGACGCTTCTAACGATACCTTATTTGTCAAATTGTGATAAGTGGTTTGGAAGATAGGAGGGAACAGATAAACATACATACATACATACATACATATATACATACATACATACATACATACATACATACATACATACATACATACATACATACATACATACCGGTCAAAATCATAACCCTCCTTTTTTCTTCGCCGTAGTCGGGTAAAAATAGTAATTAATGAGTATTATGAATTTGATTTTTCGATCTCATACGTATACGTTCATACAAAGTTATCGCGGCTTGTATAATGAGAAACGTCAAATACGCCGCGAAATGCGCGCGCCCGCTCGCACTCCGGACAAGTTCAAACATCTAGAACATTTGTTTTATCCGCCGTTCATTCCGCCTGCGCGGTGCGCCGTCACTTAGGACACAGCCTAACGTTACGACTACTCTGCGACGTGTCTGCCACCCGAACTATTCTTAGTTTTGCCGAAGCGACCCGAAACCAGTCTCGGCGTCCTTAGATATGCTTACGACTACCGAGGCAGCTCTCAGGCGCCCAAAGCCGCCCGAGCAGCCCTCAGGCGCCCGAGCTGTACCGAGCCGCACCGATGCCCACCGATAGTGGGCGCCACGTCTAATCGTTACCAAAAGCATACATTTGAATTTTCATAGCCCTACTGACTTAAGAAATGATAGTTTTCCCTTACAAACTTCCATCCCATATATCCCATCCTTAAGGTTATTGTTGAGACAAAAAGTAAGCCTATTTAAGGATACTTTTAAGGAGGCTTACTTTTTGGCTTGGATTTCGATAAAATTTGGCAACAAGAGAGATGGCATCCGGGTCCTTCCCCGGGATGCCACCTATCTGCTTGCCAAATTTGGTTTAGGCGTGAAAAGGTAACATAAGGACACACAGACAGAGTAACTTTCGAATTTATAATATTAGGTATGGATAGTATGGATTAGTATATTGGTAGGTATATTAGTATTAGTACTTATAGAAATATGCATGTTGATGATTCTTTGGTATTTTTGTTTGATACGTCATGCAGTTTCACATCTACGGACATAAAATAAATAATAAGAATAAGATAATATAATAAGAATAATATAATAGATAATATAATATACAATAAAAAATAATAATATAATAAACACAAAGTAAAACTATGAAAACCGATAAACTAAATATTACGGTCGACCCACACCCGTTCCAGTATCGCTTGTCTATGCTACAAACTAGTCTATGACAAACGAGGGGACGCGAGCGCAGGCGATGCAATGATGTAATGGCTGTCAATAAATATATTTGGGATTGGTATTGAACAAGTACAGGAAAATGACATTGACATTTTTCGTTACATTACGGGTCGTCAGAAGCTCGAAAGTCTGACAACCAGACTTACCAAGGGGTATCGTATTACCCAGTTACTGGGTTGTGGAGGTCAGATAGGCAGTCGCTCCATGTAAAATACTGGTATTCAGCTGCATCCGGTTAGACTGGAAGCCGACCCCAACGTAGTTGGGAAAAGGCTAGGCAGATGATGAGATGAATGTACATACATATGTACATACCGGTCAAAATCATAACCCTCCTTGTGTATGTGTATGTACACGTAACGACATCTATTGACGAAATGACACTAGCGTATAATCAGGTAGGGTTGCGAGATCGTGTGATGTTTTATGATGGTTATTTTCACATACTTCGCGCGGAAACATAACGCGATACATTGTGAATAGAATAAAACTCCCAACGACCCAATCTAAAGTTATGTTAATGAAAGTTTTCCAAATCCGTTGTTTAGTAGTAGTGCGACCACCTATCGCACTACTACTAAACAACGGATTTGGAAAACTACCTATCTTTTAAATTATGATACAAATTAATTATATAACATGAAAACATAGTGATAAATATTAATTTCTTTAAAAAATATGTTTCTTTAATTTTATACTTTTTTTTGTCTTTTCTAAATAGCTTTTTTAGCTTACAGAGTGTTCGGACGTTTTCCCATAATCAAGTGAATCCAACGAAGTGAATTATGTCAAAATATATTTTGACATAATTCACTTCGTTCTCGACAGATGGCGTTGTTCATTTAACGTCATTTTCTGAATCGAGGTGTTAAGATTCTCCTTATGACTCATTCGCCGAATTCAGATCTTTGGAACATTTTGGGTTGAACACTTAATCCATACTGCCAATCTTCCATACTAATATTATAAAATCGAAAGTAACTCTGTCTGTCTGTATGTTACCTTTTCAGTTTCACGCCTGAACCACTGAACAGATTTCGTTAAAATTTGGCAAGGAGATAGATGGCATCCCGGGGAAGGAAATAGGCTACTTTAAAATAAATTAATATTAGATAAACATTATTGTATTTAGTAATATGGCCAGATCTGTCTGGCCACGACATTTACACATTGTCAGGAAGTCGTACCGTTCTGGTCGTGCGGCGTGGCAGAGCCGGGTCGGACAGGGTGCGTGGCGTGCGGCTCGCGCACGGGCGAAGAAGCCGCGAGCTGCGCGGGCGCGGCACGCGCCGTCTGTCGCTGCGGCGCCGCCACGCAGCCCGAGCACACCACCTCCGCGCCCGTGTATGTTACCTTCTCGCCGGACGGGAATGCGCGTCTGTGGGCAACGAGGACAAGGACACTGTCAATATTGAACAAAACTTTTTTACTTACAAAAAAAAAAAAAACAACTCAAAAAGCACTACAAAGTGATAAATAACTTAAAGGACATTGACCCATATATGGGAGTTGGACCAAGTGCTGCCCAGAATGGACACATAGTGCATTATGTTCCTTGGGCTTATACTAGTCTGTACACCAAAGCTCAATAAAATCTATCCGAGGAGTTTCGAGAAAAACGATTTTTTGTTGAGTATTTTTTATTGATGAATACCAACCAACCGGTGGCGCATTTGATTAAATAATGACAGTAATTATGTTAAACATTAAATTATTATATCATTTACATTATAGTGTAAAGGACTTGTCAATGCATATTCAACGAGTCCAAACACGATGGTGCTATCTTGTTTGGTTGAGGAGTTCCTATGGCCACCTTCCGGCTCCATCATCAGACCCTGGACACTGCCTAGTGTAAAGCACTTGTCAATGCATATTCAACGAGTCCAAACTCGATGGTGCTGTCTTGTTTGGTTGAGGAGTTCCTATTTTTTTTTTTAATTTTTGTATGTATAAATTGATGCAAGGAACCATCTGGAAGCACTCCCATGCTGGGCAGCATTTGGTCCAAATTGGTTAATATCCTGTCGGAGTTCAGTATCTTTGGTTTTGTATTTTTGGGTTTAGGATACTTTTTATCTCTGTTGTACGTTGCTTGCACAAGACGGTTTTCTGTGCAAAACACTTTGTGCACTATTTATGAGCAGTAGCTAAGGGCAGGCAGTATCATCACAACGGTAATGTTTTCCCATTGTTTGTCTTATTTGTTTTAGTATGTTCGTGTAGTTATTTGTGTGTTTATTTGTTCTTATATTTATACATATATATTTAGGTTTATTATATTATATAAATACATTATATAGTATTAACCGGTTCACGTATTTAAATAAATATTTATTCCAAAACTAGTTATTGCACCTACCACTGTTTGTCTCTGCATCACCCAAAGGTGGACTGGTAGAAAATGCCTATGACATTAAGTCCGCCTCTGTACATTTGTGTGCTTAAAGTATTAAATAAATTAATAAACTTTGTTTTTTGTAAGATATTGCATGCGGGGACAAACCAATAACCTGAAATATGGTGGATCTTTTGTTTGTCCCCGCATAAAATGTAAAAATAAACAGCCACATACGATGCGGATTCTTCAGAGGAATCTAGTACTGAATATAATAAAACTATAAATGGTAATCTTGAAGCAGTTGATAAACACGCAGCGTTGAGTACGCACTGGTTGTCCAGCGCAGCGGGCGGGTATTCGTCTGTTGTATGTGCTTACAGAAGAAAATGATTGATACTCACTTGCATCTCGCACAGGTGAAGCACTTCTGATGGTAGGTGTTGCCGAGCGCGGAGACCACCTCGCCCTCCACGTACTGGTTGCAGGCGGCGCAGCGCGTGCCGAACGCGCGCTGGTAGTCCTGCGGGCAGTAGTAGTGGCCGTCCTTGCAGAAGAAGCCGCCACGCGCCAGGGATGCGGCGCAAGTGCGGCACGTGAAGCACGCCGTGTGGAAGTACTTGTCCGACACGCGCAGCACCTCGCCACTGCACTTGCCGCCGCACGACGCGCACACCACTTTGCCTGCAGAACAAAAAAATAAGAAACTATAAATAAACAAGTTCGTATTTGGCATTGATTGATTGTAACTTTTAGGGCGCAAAACCATAGAATGCGTTCGAGTGATATGATTGAGATGATTCGCCATACATACTGACAGTGTCGCCGGGAGTCGATGAGCTAAAGAGACGGCTGCTTAAAAGTAAAGTAAGCAGAAAAGTAATTCATTTTACGTAAAGCTGACTCCTGTACGTCGATATTGATAACTATTGCACTGTCGCCGTTGAAGTGAAATGTTTGCTCCGACGAATTACTTCAGTTCATGTTTGTACAAGCAGTAAGCCAATGAACCATAACATTGATTGGTATATTAATCTAATAATCGTTTAAATTTGTCATTTCTTTACATATCTTGTAATAAACTCCAACCTTTTCGACGTCGAACAGATTACGTGTGACTCCGGATTTTTAATTTGTCTGAAAGCCAGATAAATGTTTAATTTTGGATATGTGAAAAAAAAATCAAGGCATATACAGCCAGACATGGAATATTATGTATTATGGCGATATTTTAAATCTAGGTATATATATAAAATGCTATGTCCTGAATCACTGACTGACGGATCAACGCACAGCCTAAACCGCTGATCGTAGAGACCTGAAACTTGGAAGGTGTGTTCTTTGTATGACGTAGGCATCCGATAAGAAAGGATTTTCCAAAATTCTACTCCTAAGATGGTGAAAAACGGGGGCGAAGTTTGTATGGGACAACGTGATTCCTTGCCTTGGTCCAATCTGCTTCAAATTTTGCATAAACATTCTTTAACAGAATTGATGGAGGACATGTTTCGAATTTTATTGAAACTCATCGCCAAACGGGGTTAAAAAGACGTAGATAGTTATTTTGGGGGTGATTTGCATCAAAGTTGATATCAATACTCCTTAGAGCTTTTGATTTAATTTACATTTTATTTTGATACATGTCATGTTTGAAAACTCAATCCAATTTTATTCAAAAAACGTTTTAGATCACAAAATATAATAATTATGTAGATAACAAGACGACAGTTTTTGCAAAAGTGTGTTTGTTGGTTTGTTATTCGTTAACGAAGCATCGAGATTTTCTATTAGCAATCCTAACTATCCATACTTCCATACTCATCATCTGCCTAGCCTTTTCCCAACTATATTGGGGTCGGCTTCCAATCTAACCGGATGCAGCTGAATACCAGTATTTTACATGGAGCGACTGCCTATCTGACCTCCACAACCCAGTAACTGGGTAATACGATACCTCTTGGTAAGACTGGTTGTCAGACTTTCGGGCTTCTGACCGAAATGACAAAAATGACAGCCGGGACCAACGGCTTAACGTGCTTTCCGAGGCACGGAGGATATGATAAAGGTTGTGAAAGTTTTGGGTATGAATGTCGATAGCTATAAGAGTAGGGGAAGACCAAAGAAACGATGGAAAATGATATAGCTAGGAAGGGGGTGACTACCGAGATGACGGCTAATAGAGAAGTATGAAAGAAAAGGACATGGTGCGCCGACCACAAACAAATTGGGATAAGGACAGGAGAATGATGAACTTAAAATAGTATGTAGATACTTATAGAGGTACGATCACGCAAAGCTCATATTCTTTGATATCTGTATTGTTGAGAAGTCACTTCACTAATCCATCGCATAGCAACACCACACTAACCTACTTCTCTTAATTAACTCGAATAGCTTGTATATGAACAACGTGTTTTCATTCTGAACTCCGGTCGGGAAATCCGCAATTATACCTACGCGTACTTCAGTCAATAGAGAAAACACTTCATTAAAGCGACATTCACTAACTCTCGGAATTCAATTGAAAACATAAACAGAATGTATGAATGGAGTGGTGTATGTAATGCAAAAGGTTGCCTGCAGTTATTTGCTCAAAGGTATCACGTAATTGGGTCGGCGGGTCACGCTGCCGGCGGGCGGTCGGGTGGCCCACCGTGGCCCCCGCTCGCTGTTGCATTGCAATTGACGTTAACATACACATTAATTCAACTGCACGTAGGGGCCCACGACGTTACACATAGTATTAGACATATCTCGCAGTTATCAACAGCTCATGCAATATTCGCAAGTTGGAGCGAGGCTCCCCAGAGTCGTAGAAAATTCAGAAACTGACGCAACTCAAATAAAGAGCTTATTTTAACGACACCGTAGAACAGGTACACAGAGTCTGTAGCTGAGTCAGAAAATCACTGGAGGAGAAAGAATACTGTTCCGTCGTCTTCCTGGACATAAAACAGGCCTTTGATAAAGTCTGGCATAGAGGTTTGTTGTATAAAATCAGGCAGTCGCTGCCCCATATATATTTTGAAATTATAAACTCATATCTCTCAGACAGGATATTTCAAGTAAGAGAAGATGATTGCATGTCTCCGTTACGGCAAGTGTGCCCCAGGGGTCAGTTTTGGGCCCCGTGCTCTACACAATATATACAGCAGATCTCCCTCAAATGACCGATGTGATGATGAATTCCCATGAGAACATTGCAACTTATGCTGACGATACAGCCATCCTCTCCAGTCGAAGAAGGGCTTAATCATGTGGATAAATGGCAAAAAAAATGGAGAATTAAATCGAGTGCTAGTAAATCTGTCCATATGACATTCACTCTTCGCCAAGGAAATACTCCACCTGTCAAACTGGGTGACCAGGTACTACCACAAGGCGTCGTCCTAAAATATCTGGGCATAAAGCTTGATCGAAAACTCACATGGAAAGCTCATATCCAAACTAAGCGAGATCAGCTTAACATGAAGTACCTATAGAACTCTACAATGGCTCCTGGGCAGAAACTCTACACTGAGCATGTATAACAAGTTGCTCCTGTACTATACCAATTTGGCCATACTAAAGCCAATTTGGACATATGGGATCCAGCTTTGGGGCACAGCAAGTGTCTCAAACTTAAACATACTCCAGAGAGCACAAAACAGCATTTTAAAAGCCATGTCAAATGCGCCATGGTTCATCAGAAACACAGAGTTACACGACATACTAAAAATTAACACTGTGCAACAGGAGATAAAGTCTGTTGCCGCACGCTATGAGACAAGACTTGAGAAGCACCCAAACCCACTAGCAGATGCACTAACCAAGTCTGACCACAAACGAAGACTTAAAAGGCTTGCAATAACAGACCTATCAAACTAGACCATGCCTTGCAAGTCTAATGCAAATTAAGAGAATTCTTAATGAAGAAATTACTCTGCAAAGCCCTATTTACTCCACATCTGCTCATAGTTGACCGACTGATTGCAGAAATGAATAGAAAAAAAAAAAAAATTTACTACTCAAGCATGCTTGTATAGTCTCACTTTGTTTGAGGCAGATTTAAAGGAACATAAGACTAACTAAAGTATAGATATATGAATTTTACGCTTCGCAGCAAGCCCGTTAACGACGTTGTTGGCCACGATACGTCGAGCGGGCCGCTCGCGAGACATGCCCCGGTGTGGCGACACGACTCCTAGACGTAAGTGATGCAGTGAGACAAGATGTGCCGGCGGCGCGCGGCGCTTACATTGCCTCGTTAAATATACGAGAAGGCTAAGTATGCACAATAAGGAGCATACACACCAGTGTTCCTAGTTTCCATCTTCTAGAATACCTACTGAGGTATTCCACTCACATGGCCAACTTGGCTGCATAAGATCTTACAAAGGTGTAGCTTACGAAGGATGGCAGAAAGTTTTTGGTTGGCAATCCAAAAACTCGTCCCAGAAATCACACTGGCGACACACGTCTACAAATGCTGCGGAAATCTCAAGTGTCTCTAACTCAGCTATGCCTTACATTTCAATGACCAGCTTTTTCTTCTTTAGGTACCTATATCCACCATAGCAGGGCTTGTAACAGCCGCACGGGTCGGTCGATCGGGGTCCGTGGAAGGCCATCTTTACATAACAAGATCCCTCCGTCGTCGTCTGTCATTTGTAGATCTTTGAGTTGTTACGGGTCGTCAGAAGCCCGGAAGTCTGACGACCAAAGGGTATCGTGTTACCCAGAAACTAGGTTGAGGAGGTCAGATAGGTAGTCACTCCATTTAAAATACTGGTATTCAGCAGCAGCCGGTTAGACTGGAAGCCGACCCCAACATCTGCTTAGCCTTTTCTCAGCTAAGAAAAGGCTAAGCAGATGAGGTATACTACTATACTATACTATATTGTGTTGCGGTGGCTTTGGTTTTGAATTTTCCGTTTTTTGCCACCGACTACCCTAATTGAAGTTATTTTTCACTTTTTAGTTTTTTACAGTAGTTAAATTACAGTTTGTATGGGAAAACTCATACAAACTTCCATCCACTAATTTAAAGGGTGCGGGGTTATTTACAAAAAATCCTGAAATATGTATTTTATTATTTATAACAAGGAGTCCCTATATCAATTTTCAGACCTCTAGAATCAAAATTTGCGGAAGTCTCATACAAACTTCCTTGCCCTAGTTCAAGGGGTTGGGTTAAAAGTTCCAAGTTTTAGATTTTTTTGGTTTGTGTAATACTAGCTTACATACCAAATTTCAGCTTTCTAGGACCACAGGAAGTACCTACCCTAAGAATGTTGATGATCATCAGTGAGTCAGTGAGTGACGAAATCGTTTTTTTTTTATATGAATAAAATCTTAAGTATAAGAGCAATTGAAACTTTATATATTTAATAAGTCCACTTGACATCGTATCCCGAGAATTTTGTTCATCTGGTATAATATTTGTATTATACAAAATTCTCGGGATCCAAAGTTACATCGGGAAACAAAAGTTACACCATATTTCAGGTTATTGGTTTGTTCCCCGCCTGTAATACCAAAATTCTACAGATTATAATGCTTGTTTTTCTCTTTTAAGTTATGCGTTTTTGCAGGCCGGTTTTTTGTTTTTTTCAAGCTTTTTAGTTTTATTAATTCATATATTTGGAATTAACTCATTACTAGCTTTTATTTGATACCAATATTGTAATTTATTTTAAAAAAAAACCTTCCCCTCCCTTATTTTTTGTTTCCAGATGGAATTAAAAAAAAATATATAGCCTATGTCACTCCCACAATTAAGACGAACCTAACGACACCTCGTATGTTAAAATCCATTAAGCCGTTTAGGCTACAGAGCGTGCCAAAGAAATAGACATACATACATACAAACATACATACATACTCTCGAAAAACATTACCCTCCTTCTGGGGCAGTCGGGTAAGTCAAAGTCAAATTTATATGGGACCACCTCGGAAGCATGATCTACCAAACAAAAAAATAATCATCAAAATCGATTCATAATTGGCGGAGTAATCGCGTAACAAATATAAATAAAAAACACATAGACGAATTGAGAACCTCGTCTTTTTTGAAGTCGGCTAAAAATATATATAGAGGTACCTAATTAGACTAAAAATATCTACCTAAATATGGGCGTTATGAACAGCTTAATTATTTTGAATATATATATAATTTATTGATGTTACCATAGCCACGAGTTTCGGCAAGCAAGGCGGCGGCGGCGTCTACTTTATTGATGTAACTTAACCTACTAGAGATACATACATAGAGAGATACATTGTGTAGGCAATGGCATGTAGTTATGTGGTGCGTGTGGCACGAGCTGCTTGCATCTGTGGCGCATTAGGGTCACCCGTGTGCGCACGCGCCGGTGCGCACTCCCTGCCCCACATGGCCAGCCCTGCAGCGATGTGCACTGATGAAGTACCACCATCAGTAATCAAACGCATTGCTTGCTGTTTGTGAGACGCAGCTTCTGCTCAGGCTCGAACTGAATACCTATAGGTTGATGAACAGTTCTACAACAATGTGCCACGAATACGGAACGACAACATTGAGAAAATTCAGGATAACTTGGGTGAGGAGCGGGATCAATACTTGGTCGAATACACGGCTGAGTTATATTGGGAGGCTCAATAAATTAAAAGTGACAAAACTACACACATAAAACACAACCATAAATCAAAGGGAAATTATTTTTGTATCCGTTATAATGAAACCCAGCTGTTGCCATGGCTCGCCTACGAAAGCGAAAGATACGAGTATGACACATGAAAGAGTAACAAACGAAAGCGGAACAGGCGACATGGCGCAGATCTGGAGCCATTAGCCGACTGAACGTTACAGCCACATACAGTCAAAAGCGTTTAGCTGGAATTTCGTGTAGTTAGGGAGCGGTAAATATAGGCACGGGTTGGCGCGGCGCCAGCGCCTGGAATACCATACGTAGGGCGCTCTATTGAGATAGGTTATCTGTGGCGGCGCTTCGCTAATTTGCAACTAGGAATGCGGCTCACGGCGCGACAACGCCGCTTGCTGCCGAGGACTCGAGGGGTCTGCCAAAAGTAACGAAAGGCTTATTCCTAACCAGTAAGATAACAAATTGAGAGACACATTGTCTATTGAAAATGGAATAGTTCTGAATCTTTCTACCTAGCCGCACTGGATTGCGCGCAAAATTTATATTAACAGCGGATCATTGCAACTGCTAGACACATACGGTTTTTGGAACGAAGTTCTATAACGCGGCTTGTAAACTGGCAGAACTCGCACGCTTTAGAATGGGCAACTAATTTCATCTTTCTGACTGACCGACCCCTTGACAATTCAAAAGTGCCTGTAATTGGTTTATTTGAAATAAATGGTTTGAGTTTGAATGTTACTATGAAATACATAACCCACCAAAACATTTTCATGTAAAATGTTGCCAAGACGAGACCATAATATGGCTCGCACTGTCAAAAAGTTATCAGATCTCATGTAGAGCCAAGCTTCTAACTCTACACGCCCTAACTACACAAACTCTACACCTTAATCAAAATATGTGACTTGAGGTGTAAATTAATGTTCTTAATACACCTAAAGATAAGCCTTAAACTTTTAAGGAAATATTAAAGTTGTATGTTTACGTAAGTTTTATTTAGTACAATTTAGTTCATTAAAAGCTTATTTCTAACCCATCACCTTCCGGTTCCATCATCAGACCCTAAATACCACCCAGTGTCAAAGCACTTGTTAATACGTAACCAATGATTCCAAACACGATGGTGCTATCTTGTTTGTTTGAGGAGTTCCTATAGCTAACTTCCGGCTCAATCATCAGATCAGTTCCATGGGATCATTTTTCAAAATTTCTCGGTAGTTACATAAGTATGCCAAATTTCAGCTCAATCGGATGCCAGGAAGTGCTTGAAAAATGTATGACAATTGTAGTAACCGGAAAACACATACAAACAGAGCAAGCTAAATAAAGCTTGTATAAAAACACTAAAAAAGTGAAAAATAACTTTAATTTCGGAAGTGCGTGTCTTAATTGTGAATACATAAATGACATGATTTAATTTTATTAGAAAATTGTGAATTTTTGTATGCCTATCGGCGGGACATAGACGGACTCTGTAATATCTATATTTTAACATCTTCTAACCTATGTACACAAAATAAATGAATTTGAATTTGAATTTGAATTTGAATTTGCTTTTCAATTTTCGTTTTTTGCCACTGACTTCCGAAATTAAAGATATTTTTACCCGACTACGGCGAAGAAAAAAGGAGGGTTATGATTTTGTATGTATGTATGTATGTATGTTCATCTGTTCCCTCCTATCTTCCAAACCACCTATCACAATTTGACAAATGAGGTATCGTTAGAAGCGTCGTGATTGTCCGCTGGTTATAGGCTATGTGAAGTCACATTAAATTAAAAATGGCGCCCTCTAGAGGACATAAAGTGAGGAACTTAAAAAAAATATGGTTTAATCCTACCATGTTGGGTATCAAATGAAAGGGCTTAATGAGCTCATTTCAAATATATATATATATTATAACCCCAAAAGAATTAAAAAAAAAATCAAGTAATAAAAACTAAAATCCAACTACGACTTAAAAGGTATAAACAAGACATAAACAAGACAAGACAAGACACGTGATTTTTAGTAAAAAGTTTTATTTTTCACTTTTTAGTTGTGTTACCCACTCCCCACAAATTCGAATACCACTACCTGCTATGTAAATAACAGTGACGGAGTCAAATATGTAGAACATCGTCCAGATACACTAAGTGGGAACAATACGCAAATTTAATAAAATGTATATGGGACCACCTCGGGAGTATACTCTTTCCAACTAAAAAATATTTTTTTAAATCGGTTCACAATTGGCGAAAATATCGATGAACATACACAACAAAATACATTCAGACGAACATAGAACTTCCTCCTTTTTAGAAGTCGGAAAAATGGAACGAACTCCTTAGGGTCAGTTCAGACCGCGACGTAAAGCCCACGCGACGCTGCGCGCACTTTAACAATTATTAAACTTATTTTCTTCACGAAAAGGTATAATTTCAGGGCGAGTGTTGACACGTGTCAAAGTGCGCTGAGGGATCTCTGCCTTTTCGCCGAAAATTGTTTGCCAGATTTTCAGTTGGCAACTAACGTTTCGCAGAATTTCATTTCGCCGAATAATCACTTGCCAACTTATGACATAATTTTGTTTTATTTCCCAACCTCACAGTTACCAACCGCAACTGTACGTTTGATCTGCTTTTCATAATGACACTTTTTAAACGCCAACTTTCAAGTAGAGTTCAATTAAAATGAGTGAGTGTATTTGAAGAGTCGTCAACTCGTCAGTGAGTGAGTGTTTTTTACTTTATCTCTAATGTCACTTAACCTAACTTAACTGTTTCCTTTTACAAAAGCGATTCGCTTCTGGAACATCGCCGGCCGCGACCGCGGCACGCTCGCTTCGCTCGCTCGGCTCGTGCGTTGTTTGTCATACTCTAACCTATCGTAACCTACCTAACATTGAAATGTTTGACAAATGATAAATGTCCCAAACGTTTTGTGTCATTATAATAATCAGTTTAACAATAATTCTACCAAATGAAACGTTATACAAAAATCTGCTAATCGTTAGTTGTCAAAGTGAAACATCGGCGAAACGTTGGTTGGCAAGTGATAATCTGCCAAACAATTTTCGGCGAAAAGGCAGGATACCACGCCGAGATGCGCGGTGCTGCGCAGCGCGTGTACCTTATTGTGTAGTAAATTAATTCGATATTGTATCGGATCATAACAAAGTGCGCGTCGCGACGCGTCTCGGTTTGAACTGACCCTTACTTCGACGCATGGCAATCAAGGAGGTAAGGCGTTATTATTCTAAGGAGGTAAGTAATCAAAGATTTTCGATTTGGCTTGCAACTGAGCTGTTAAAAGTAAAGCATAAACAAAAATGAATATTAGCGAGTGAAAAATTGTTCGTCATTGATTCTGGGATTTACTTATTTTGAATTTCCGCGCATTATTTGAGAAAAATACAATACAAGTCTTGGCTGCGACCAGGCAATGATGGACTCAAGAATGTATGTTTAAAGGCCTCTTTGAATCATATCGTTTATCGTATTAATGAGCGTTATTTGGAATAGTTTTTTAACTGACTTCTTCAAAAAGGAGGTTCTCAATTTGTTCCGCGATATCTTCGCCAAATTATGAGTCGAGTTTGATGATTCCTTTTTTGTTTGGTAGGTCATGCTTCAGAGGCGGTCCCATATCAATTTTATTAACTTTGCTTGCGTAGTTTTTGAGTTAGCTTTAATATTACGTGTTTTTCCCACTTAATCTATGTAGACGATATCTTATGTATGTGACTCCGTCACTGTTATTTACATAGCAGGTAGTGGTATTCTAATTTGTGTGGGGAAGGTACGACAGCTAAAAAGTGAAAAAGATTTTTTTTTACAAAAAAACAAAAAACAACCGACTTACAAAAAAAAAACACTTAAAATTGAAAAATTACTTTAATTTCGGAAGTCGGTGTCTTTGCTTTTCAATTTTCGTTTTTTGCCACCGACTTTTTTTTGTAATTAGAGTTCATAATCTGTTTTGTGTCATGTACTTCTTTCTTATATCTATGGCCAGGTCGGACCCGGGAGCAGGGCGCGGTAGTGACTCGCCGACCGTTAATGTACTCGATTAACCTTAACGTACCTTGTGATTGTCATGAGCCACTGTTTCCATTTGATCTAGCCCGCGGTAAACTACTACTTCATTATTGAACATTCCAGCATTTACGCGGCTCACAATGGTTAATTGCCAGTGACACAGAGGCCGGATAATTCCGTAACCTGAATAAACCTGACAATTCAAGGTTCGGAACTCCGGAATAATCTGTGAATTGGGGGGAAATCGGGTGTTCGGTAAGTACTCGTACATACATACCTACCCTACAGTCCAGTTGTCGAGAGACTGCGTTCCTGACACCTGTCAGTTGGACCATTTCTAGTAGTACCGACTAGTACCTACCTAATAAGGATCAAATTCACAAAAAATTAACAAAAACCATCGAGATATAAGTACTAACGTACTAGAGAAGACACCGTAAATTCCTACTTTGTCTCGTTCAACTGCGGCGATCGCGCCGCAGTTTGTCGAAGAAAACGCGTAAGTGCCGTGATTTACATGGCGCTTAAGACCTTTTTGCCGAGAATAAATACACTTCCGCAGCAAATCTAGCACTGTGGTAAATTAGGTACGGTTTAGACGAATTGTTATTATTTTAGCGCTGCAGCGAACTAAAGATTCAATACGAAGAATAAGACAATTCAGTTATTTGACGTAGCTTCTCTAGTACGTTAGTACTTATATCTCGATGACAAAAACTGTGTCATGTGTCAAGAACGCATTCTCTCGACGGGCGGTCGGACTGTACCAGACATGCTGTTGACAGTATCTTCTCTTTCTTGCAAATGTATTTGGATGAAGTAAAATCTTAAAAAACCTCTACTTCACACCCGAAAAATTATATCAGATTACATAAAATGTCCTTTCTCTTAAATCACCAGCAACCGAGGCTAGTAAAAAAATCCCCAGGCGAATATTGCCCAATGAAAAACGAAATGACTCAATTGGCATCGTCCGAACGAACTTTTAATTAAGACTATTGGAGTTTTATTTGTCGATTTCAATAGGTTAATTGAATTAGACGGCAACAGCGATAGCCTGGCGGGCGCCGCCGCGGAAACCGGCCATCAGACAACGCTATTATAACGAGCACGTACTTAGGTACTATGTATGAAACTATGGACGAAGACATAAAGTTCATTATGCTAGTACAAATTCTAAAAAAGTGCATTGTATAACACAACTTAGAAGTAGTATTAATTTGAAGCATTCATTAATTAATTTCAATTTTAGGAATGTATTTGGTTACTTATATGGCTTCACAAGTTATTGCGGTTGCGTAAAGATGTAGAAACGCGGCCGCGTGTCAAGCCAAGTTCAAGAAAACAACTAGCGACGCAGCAGCCGTGTGTTATATTACACGAACCATTTAGAGTCACTCTTCCACAAAGGCGCCTTAAAAATATAAAGATTACATAATCTGATAAATCCTTTGTGGTTTTGGTGGTATCTGCACTAGGAGAACCTGCCACACAGATTACCAGCCCCTCCCCCCCCCCCCCCCCCCAATACAGTTTGAGTATTTTAATCTTACAGACAGAATTAACAAATTATTTTTACCTTTGGTAGGACATAGTAAACAAAAGTAGAACCTAGAGCCCCAAACATAAACACAGCTCAAACGGGTACTGAGATATCAACGTTTAAAAATAGGCATTTTTATCACTACCTATAGATTTAAACCCTAACCCAATTCCTGATGACCTAGAAAGTTGAAATTTGGCGTCCAGCTGGGTAATTGTGAGTATACAAAGGGAAAAATCAGAAAACAGTAATTTTTACGATTTGAAATATGTTTCCAAGCAATCGATTTTTTTCAACTAGCGCCTTTTGGAATTATAATAGCAAAAACTTTTCTTTTGTTGGAGAATCAGTTCCATGATGAAAGGTCGCTTTTATCGTTTTGTATATTTATAAAGTACTAAGTTATACTAAGTTTTAGAGTCGTCATCGGCGACGATGACTATCCGCGCCTTCCACGGTGCGGACGGAGTGCGCAGTGGTCGCGGGGATTTAAGGGTTTGGAAATATAGTCATAGTCCGTATCATGAGGTGACATGGCATAACGCCCATGCGCCATGGCGATCTTCATTCGTATATACGTTCTTATATTGTAAGGTCAACATATCTTACTCCTCTAAAATGTTTGCTTGCTGGTAAAAACTAGCCAAGTCAAATCTTGAGCTTCAAATTATCGTGGTTTGTGTAAATAATTCGACTGTTTAAATTAAGAAATTATGTTTTTACTAGCTGCGCCCCGCGGTTTCACCCGCATAAGACTGGATCCCGCGGGAATATTGGGATGAAAAGTATCCTATGTCCTATTCCAGGTCATGATCTACCCCTGTGCCAAATTTCATCCAAATCCATTCAGCCATTTTAGCGTGAAAGCGTAAAGAACAAACAAACTCACTTTCGCATTTATAATATTAGTTAGGATTAGGATAGAGCAAACATTGTTATAGTAGAAAAAACAAGAAATTTTGTTTTAAAATTGTTTAAGAATGTTGTTTGTTCTTATAAATCAATTTCAGGATTATCTACAGAACTTGGCACCCATTTAGATTTTAATTCTTTCGTCGGCGAAGGCAACAACCACTTATAGTCTTAATACTGAACTTCGATCTCATTTTCACATTTATGTTTTTGATGGAATAATTTTCACCTAAAGCAGTAATAAAAATTGGTGATCTTAAAGGCGCATTCAGTTATTGTGATGGTGATTGGTTTTACGAATTTTGTCGATGCTACATGTAAGTTGTGTCGTACAATGCATGGCCGTTTCCGGCCCAAACGCATCTACATGAGAAATAATTAACAAAATTAAAGAATAATTAACTATTGTGTAACACGAAAGTAATGAATTTTTCACCTTACGCACTGTGCCGGTAGCGAAACGGCCAAGCTACATATTTTGACTAAGGTGTAGTTTGTGAAGTTAGGGCTTGTAGAGTTAGGGCGAGTTAGTAAGAAGCTTGTAGAGCTATTCGTACATGAGATCTGATAACTTTTTGACAGTGCGAACCATGTGTGGTCTCGTCTGGGCAACATTTTACATGAAAATGTTTTTGGTGGGATGATTTATTTCTGTAAGTCGGTTTGTACAAACACTGTTACACGTCAATCACATTTTTAAAACTAGATGAGGTCTGCGTTTCCTATCTGACTACTCTGAGAAGAAAGGCCGAAACAAACTCAGAGGTCACAGTCATAAGATCAACTCCAGACCTGGAGTTGATGATGAGTAGTTGTGTCATCAGAACTATGTATGAAAAATATATTTATATACGTGTCTACTTGAGAACCTCCTCCTATTTTTCGTCGGTTTAAAAGCGCTAATAATATGTTGCTCGAACACTGTTCACTGAGCTCGCATCACATCCAAGAAATGAATAATAAATACACACATTTAGCGGAAAATAAAAAAAGGCAAAAATTAAAAAAAAAAAACGGTTTTTTTTTTAATCCAAGATATACCTACTTCTTTTCTTATTAAAATTATACGTTTTAGGTAAAATTGAAATGAGATCACATTTAATGTTATAATTTTGCGAGAAAAATACTTTTACTTGAAAAGAGCATACTTATTCAAAGCAGCCAAATTGTGCGGAAAGTGCCACTTTCTCGCACCACTGCACTGCTTTTTACTTTTCAGTTTTTTAAATTTTTAACTCCGCCGACAGCCCGACGTAAACAGTTTTTCGAACGAAGTTCTGCAAACTGGCAGAAATCGTAATGCTAAAAAGTGCGACTGTCTTCTTCTAATCCAAATCAAAGAGAAAGAAAGAGGGAGAGAGTGTGTGAATTGCTAAGTAACCAACTTGGAAGAAGCGCGGAAGTGGGGTGATTTTTTAAAACTATTTCACGCTACTTTTGGCACCGCGACCGAATGGGTTAGGTTTTAGGTAAGGTTAGAACTGTGCCCGTCCGCGGGCGGACCACGCGAGTACTGAGTGGTGCCGCGGCAGCGGCTGGCGGAGCGCTACTTCCAAGTTGGTCGCTTTCAAAATCAAAATCAAAAGTCATTTATTCAAACTAGGCTGAGAATCAGCACTTTTCGAACGTCAAAATTACATATGACAGTCCCCCCAAAACGCCCACCCTTCACCACTTCCTAGTACTTTAGCTGGGAAGAAGAAGTGGCGCAACAAACTCCCCAAAAGCACAGCTGTCTGTTCAGTTAGAAAAATTTGATTCTATACAAAAGTTTGCAAAATCATTTACATTACGCAACATAAAACATAAATCTTATTAGCCATACGTCAGCTAGCACACGCCAATAAACCAACCAAAAAAAAAAAAAAAAGAATAATATAAAAAAAAAAACGAGAACTATATGTACTCAAGCAGAAATAAGTAGTAAATATAAACATAAACATAACTTAACTAAATATAATTAACTTCCCATAATATCATATTTGAAAATCAAATAAAAGTCCATCGACTTTTTTGCGTGACACTCGGGTTACTTGTTTGATTTAGTGTATGCCGCCGCCATGATGCGCAACAATTATTTACCCGACTGTAAAACCTATAACCCAAAAGAGAAAAACAAGCATTGTGCCGGTTTTACAGTCGGGTTTTTGTTTTTTAAATAATTTGTTTTATTTCAAGCTTTTCAAGCTTTTTATTTGAGATTAACTCATAACTAGATTTAATTTGATACCAATATTGTTGTAGTTTATGTTAAAAAAAACCTCCCCCTCCCTTTTTACAAGCTTTATTTTTTTATTTGCAGATGAAATAGATGTATATAAAAAATTATAGCCTATGTCACTCTCACTCCCACAATTAAGACGAACCTAACGACACATCGTATGTTAAAATCCATCAAGCCGTTTAGGCTACAGAGCGTGCCAAAGAAATAGACATACTTACATACATACTCTCTAAAAACATTACCGTCCTTCTGGGGCAGTCGGGTAAAAACAAAGCCGCATCAACGCCTCTACCGGTGGATAATCTAACTATTTTACGATATGATCACAAACCTTTGGCCACATCATGAAGTAGTCGTTCGTTTAACCGTTCATATCGTCAACCGTTGAGTATGCAATGATCTGGCCAGAACAAAGCAGGACGTGAGCAGCGGTCGAATGGTCGATGTTCTATTTTATGAAATACCTACAAACAACCAATGATATTATATTAACAGATATGTTATAAGCGCGCAATCGTGAAGACTCGAAAACATTCCAATTGTAACGTTTTTACTTGTAGTGAAATGTAAAATGAATGAAACGTGGTTGTTTTGTGAGTGTATAACATATCTGTTGTGTATAACATATCTGTCATTGCCTACAACCGTATCATGAAATGGTCGAACACTTCATAAAATTATCAATTCTAAGATCTGGCCACGACTAATGTACCCTTAAGTGTTTTCGTTGCTTTTATTTATACTAGAGTTAAAGGTCAACATGGTTTAATTTAAGTTATCAGTGAACTGGTTCAACAAATTTCGAAGTGTGGTCTCTTTGTGACGTAAGAGCCACAAAAACGGTTTCTCGGCCGTAGACACGAGTGAGTCACCAGTACGGCCGCGGCATGGCGGTACAAGAACCCCGAGCATATGACCAGCGGGAGGGCACTGTTATTAGTGGCGTGATATGATATCTGTGGCAGCTTTGATGCTGCTGCTCCCAATGACGGATTATATTGATTAAGAATAAAAGCACGGAGGATGGTCTGCACTGATTCTTATATGGCCAAAATGTTCAACATAAATATGAATTAAATTTGTATTTAAGACTTCAACTGTAAGCTAATACAAAGTCATCAAAGTACACAAAACAAATTCCTATTCCAAGAGAACAACTAAGTCATACATCTTGCGCACACGCAAACTAATGCTCGTTTAGGCGACTGAGTCAGACATCTAAATCAGATGGCGGCTCGTACATCACGTCGTTATTGGCGAGATGCTTCACTCCGGCGTCGATGGCCCAGCTCGGTGTTAAGTGCAGAATCTTGCGCAATCCGTGCTACTGCATCGTTTCGTCACCGGCTATGCAACCGTGTCAGTACGTCAATCACATAAAGTACAACATGCCTCGCTATTTACTTTACCAGCTTCCACTCGTTGCATATTGTGTACCGTTAATATGTTTAGAATTGGCAAATGGAACGTTACAAAACGCATGTTCGCATCTGTCAGCTAAAATAGGCAACACCCTTCTTTCTATACTCCGTGACAAAACCGATCTGCATTTCAACGTTTTTTTGCTTACACAACATCCAAACGTCTTCTACGATTTTATGTTACCGAGCTGGACACGAGGATCAGACATGTTGCAAGTTACATTGTGTATAGTAGGTAAAACTATTTGCGTACGTATTACTATTGTATTGACAGTTTGCACGGAGTCTCAGCAGTGTTCGCGCTACCAACCGCACGCGTCCCGCGGGTGTGATTGTCAGGCCGTGTTGGTGGCGAGGCGCAATCCACTGGGGACCTGCCATTGTTGTCACAACATTGCATGCCGCAGGGAATAAAGTACAACGAAAATAGAACGAGGTCTTTAGTGGACTAACGAAATATATAAACAACAGGCAATCAGAAACTACTGCTACTACCTACCTACCTACCTACTAAACTACAGAAAGCTGCCAACAGCTGTCTTTATATTGCTAAGGATACTTACATTTCCATCGTTGTATATGTATACTAGAAGTTACCTTAGAACGAACAAGCTTCCAAGTCATTGTGGCATAAGAGGAAACGAATATGTTGATGCTCCTACTAAGGATGCTGTTACGTC
Source organism: Lithophane socia (assembly GCA_947522985.1). NCBI lineage: Eukaryota > Metazoa > Arthropoda > Insecta > Lepidoptera > Noctuidae > Lithophane > Lithophane socia. The sequence goes on from OX383274.1 coordinate 239,501, forward strand.
CCAAGACGTTGAACTTAAACACTTCCAATGTCAGGGCTAAGATTTGCTGAACCTTCCCAAAAAGAGCTTGCCAACCTCATGGCAGCTGCATTGGCAAGGAACATTTAAATAAACGGAAAGGTACTTTTTATCACGCTCTACAGCCTAACGTTAGCATTGCCGTCTTCGTATAGGCCATTGCTGTTCTCCGGTTTTCCTTGGGCCTTTAAGAGGATTAAATAACGTGCATATTTCCCCCTGTATATACCTACTACTCCAATAAAATAAGGGCCTTGTTATTTTTACATTTCAGTGCAATTTAAAGAACATTAACTAATTGCTAAGTAGCAAAAACCCTTCGACATCTAACCTCTTTGTTGTTATGCTTGAAACGGAAAATGGTGGCCTTAATAAAAAAAAAGGATTTTAAATGTTCTTGTAATCTTGTTTCGATTTTTCTTTGAGTTTTTTTTTCGATTAGCGTCTTGGTATTCTGAAAATTATCATATTTTTGTTTAGTTATCTTGTTGTTGGCATATTAACGCAAGATGGTGTTTTACACCATCTTGCGTTAATATGCCACAAATTCGAAAACATAATATGGACACAATTAGTGCAACCGGAGCCGATACAATGATCCTAGAAGGAAACTCGCAGCGGTCTGCGGGTTTGCAACTGGGTTTTTCTCGAAGATCTATCCAAAATGCTTGGAATCGCTTCCAAGAAACCGGCAGTGTTGCAAGAAGACCAGGTTCGGGTAGAGTTCGCATTGCAGCTGTTCACAAGGATGGGTACATCCGGCTAAGTGCCCGCCGAGAACAGATACAACATAACAAAATATCTAATCGATAACCTAATCGACCCGACAACTGCGAGAAATCAGAAGAAAGGCACATTGTATATCAGATAAGCTGACGATATGCCATGAACAAAGTTCTGTAGTAGAGAACAGACGACATCGGCCCGGTCGCATCGCAATCTGTTCCGTAACGAGGCGACGACGACGGCAGACATGCTGCTATATGATCTATAACGATAACGACCAGTTGACCACCAGTGTGTCCTGTTATAATTGTTCTATCGTTCGGAGAACAGCCGACACCGGCACGCGACACAGATGATAGACATTTCAATTGCCAATTTATGATGATCGCTTCAACAAATAAAACTGATTGCAACTGAAGCTTCGAAATATACCACTAACCGTTTATCTGATACGATCAGCTATCCGACGAATCTGGAAACTAACACCAAATCTGCACGAGGCATATTGTGTAGGCGGAGTTTTAGAAAATCAGTTCTCCAAAAGGATAACAGAAATCTAGACAACTCCTTGAATGATGTAATTTGAATGAAACAAGCTATTGTTTCATTTGCAAGGACAATACAGACTGGATCGTTTCAAATGTTCAATGTTATGGCCACGGAATTGTTTCGAATGATATTGAATCAGTTTTAATTGGAAAGTTATGTAGACACGAGATAGATGTAAGACGAGAACGCGTCGGGCGCGCCGCGAGACGGGCTCATCAGCGAGCGAATTACTTCAAATGATACGTATTAGCGCGGACGAGGTTTTTGTTCCAGCTCATTACTGCCATGCAAATACGTTGTTACAGTAATTCCTAGCATTACTCACAATTACATTCCGGATGTGCTTAGTTGAATGTTATAAAGAACAAAAGTTATTTGTAATGAGTCCGCTCAATTGACCATCCCAAAATTCTAAGACCCATATTATTATAATGATCGTATGATCTTTTCAAACAACAAGACCGATTACATTTAAGATTGCGTTATACCTAAGATATATCGAAGCCAGCACAAAGGAAGATTTTTATCTAAAGGTACTATTTCCATGAATAATGGTTTCCATGAAACTATACGTTGTTGCGCACGTCACATTTGCGTGTTCTATCAGTTTATTTATTTTGCACCGGCTTTCTGATGCTCAAGATATTCTCGAATCCATTCAATAGCCATTTTGCTAAAATAAACATAAGTAAATCATCAAATTATTAGCTCTAATTTTAATTCACGTTTATTGTAAGACAACTCTAGTTTAAAATATACAGTATTAGCTGCGCCCCGTGGTTTCACCCGCGTAAGTCTCGATCCCGTGGGAATATCGGGATAAAAAGTATCCTATGAGTTCAACCAGGTTATTAACTATCTGTTTGCCAAAGGAGAATGGGCTTTTGCCTATGGGGTCTGCCCTGAAGCCCAATAAAAATAAGATATATACCAATGGAAAGAGCTTTTCAAGGGGAACCTTTCCTACTAACACGACTTCTGTCAATTGTTAGTCAGTTCGGAGTAAATTACTTAAATGGGTGTGAATACTTGGGCATCGAAGTTAAAGAATATTCTTTGCCCAATAGCCATAAGATATACGTCAACGGCTTTAGCTTTTTTAAGGGGAACCTTTGATAGTAACATAACTACTGCCAATTGTTAGTCAGTTCGGAGTTAATGGCATAAATAGGTGACCACTGGAGCACCGAAGTTAAGGAATGTTCTTGGCCCAATAGCCATAAGATATACACCAATATAAAGAGCTTTCCAAGGAGACCCTTTGCTACGAACACGACTTTTGCATATTGTGGAGTTAATGACCTAAATAAGTGTTACTACTGGGGCATTGAAGTTAAGGATTTGTTTTGACCCAATAGCCATAAGATATACCTACACCAATGAAAAGAGCTTTTCGAAAAGAACCCTTGCTTCTAATATAACTGTTGCCTAAATAGGTAATAAATTGCGCACCGAAGTTAAGCAATTCTTGGCGTCCAATAGCCATAAAATACATACCACTGAAAAGAGCTTTTTAGGGATAACCTTTGCTACAAACACGACTTTTGCCTATTATTAGTCAGTACAGAGTTAATGACCTAAATAGGTGATGAATTTCAATAATGCTTAATTACTCACAATTAGAGCTCTGTAGCTCCTTTCGTACTAACAATCGAGAGAAACGTCATATCACGAAATATTTCCTTTGAAGAGATCTTTCCATTGGCATATATCTTAATTCTATTGGAGATGCGGCAGGCTTAACGATTTGAAGGGCCGATCGACTCTTAAACACATTGTTCCCAAAACGGCATCTTGGAAGCCAACGTTTTAAAATGTCCGTTAATAGGTTTGCAAGATCATGTTTGCAAGGCTCAAAGTTAGTAAAAGTTATTTCATTGTCTAAATACGTGAATTTCACTAATGCTTAATTACTCACATTTAGAGCTCTGTAGGCTTGCAGAAAAAATATCGATATATCGAAATATCGATTTAAAATATCAAGTATCGAAAATGTATCAAAAACGATATATTTTCAATAGCAATACTGTTGTCGCCGCTGACTAAAACCGCTGGAATTCAGAGCCGTAAAATTTATTAATACTTTTTTTCCTAGTTTGGTATTTAATGATTATAAAACTTGAAGTACATAAAGTAATTTTTTTTGTTGAAAATTTCACCGATATATCGATATTTTTTTTCGATATATCGAAATCGATATTGATATTTTTTTTAAATATCGATACGATATAATGGATACTTTTTTACACTTCTTGCATCCGTAGAGCTCTGTAGCTCCTTTCGTACTAACAATCGAGAGAAGCGTCCTATCACAAAATATTAGCCTTGAAGAGATCTTTCCATTGGCATATATCTCAACTCTATTGGGGTACGCGTCAGGCTTAACGATGTGTCCGGTCGACCGACTCTTAAAAACATTGTTCCTATAATGGCATCTATTGGAGACCAATTTTTTTAAATGGTCGCTTGTATGCTTCAAAGTTGATGTTTGCAGGGCACTGAATCATTAAAAGTTATTTAATTGACGAAATACCAGAATTACAATAATATTTAATCACTCACACTTAAAGCTCTGTAGCTCCTTTCGTACTAACGATCAAGAGAAGTTTTCAGAATAAAAAATATTCTTCTTGATGAGATCTTTCCATTGGTATATCTTAACGCTATTGGGCTCCAGGGCAGAAACGCCCAATCTCCTTTCATCCAAATCCATTCAGTCGTTTTTACGTGGGAGCTCGTGGCTAAGTAAAAACAGCCGCATGGATCGATCCATCAGGTTAAGCTACGCTTGCCGGGGTTGGTCCGTGGATGGGTGACCATCTTTACATATCGAGACTCCGTGCCTCGGAGAGCATGTTAAGCCGTTGGTCCCGGCTGTCATTTGTGGATCTTTGACAGTCGTTACGGGTCGTCAGAAGCCCGAAAGTCTGACAACCAGTCTCACCAAGGGGTATGGTATTACCCAGTTACTGGGTTGTGGAGGTCAGATAGGCAGTCGCTCCATGTAAAATACTGGTATTCAGCTGCATCCGGTGAGACTGGAAGCCGACCCCAACATAGTTGGAAAAGACTAGGCAGATGATGAGTTTTTACGTGAAAGAGTAACAAACAAACATCCAGCCATCCATCCATACTTACAAACTTTCGCGTTTATAATATTAGTTAGATGTTATCTAACGAAGGGCGTTCCCGTTAACCTAAAAAAGTGTCTATACATGTTAAAAGCGAGAACTCCTCTCACTAGAGCCATACGCGTGGTGAATGAAGTTCACGGGAGGGTTGATGTATTGTGGTGCAACTTGAGTGAATTCGCAAAAGTTACACTATATGTAATAAGTTATTTAGATTAAGATATTTTTTAACTAGGTATAAGGTGTAGATTTAGGATTTAGTTATTAAGGCCAGTCTGTCGCATTGGATCATAGATCTGTAAAGATAGTGAAGGTAAGATTGTTATAAATAAATAAATAAATAAATAAAAAATATTACCATTACATTTTTTTTTATAGTAGAATATTCACAAAAAGTATTAAATTGATACGGCAAAGAAACACTCTGTACACGCACACTTGTCTGTATTTTTGTCCTGTCTACGTTGAAATACAAGTGTGCGTGTACAGAGTGTTTCTTTTACGTATCAATTTAATAGTTTTGTGAATATTTTCACTATTGAAAAAAGTTTTTTTTTTGAGTGATATTTTTTTTTAACATGGCTGAACGCTATACTATGTTGGGTTAACGGGAACGCCCTTTGTTAGTTAATATACTGTATACTATCTATAAGCGAACAGAGTTACTAACGTCTATAGAAAGTACATGGCGCAAAAAAAAATCAAGTAATAAAAACTAAAACCCAACTACGACTTAAAAGGTATAAACAAGACACCACAGACAGACAAATTAAAAATCCGGAGTCACACGTGTTAGGGCATAAATCGAACAGATTACGTGTGACTCCGGATTTTTAATTTGTCTGTCTGTGGTGTCTTGTTTATACCTTTTAAGTCGTAGTTGGGTTTGCGTTCGTGAGATGAGCATCATTCGCGAAGCTACAAATGACGATCACTTACTTCTTTTGTTATTCACACATTAGTATCGTGCGGTACCGGAGCTTTCTCTGAGCATGTCAGTTAATCTACAGCATCTTGATTGCAGCTCTTTGTATCAACACGACAACTACGAGTTAGTTTCGTAACGTTTTCTCTCAACAATATCATTACTAAGAAGCCTGTGACCTATGAATGCAGCACACAACCGACATTATTTGCTCTAGGTTCTATGCAAAACAAAGGTATTCATTCGGTTCATGTGTTTGCAGTTTAAGACTGAACACGAACGTCCCCCTGAAAACTTTATGAGCCAAACCTAAGGAAAAGGAACTAAAGCCGTTTGGCTACATGGTGATTTTGCATACAAATTTATAGAAAACTTTGTCTTAAAGTCACAGCCGCAGTGCGTGTACAAAGTCTACCTATAGCGACATATTTTATGAATCCTTTTTGCTAACAAATGCAGTGAAACTCCAGAGCAGCAAAATGAATGCAAGTTGCCAAACGGCGCATACCCTAAGGACAGGTCGCGGCTGTGCGGCTCCACGGCCACGTCAATCATTCATCAAGCCGCCTCGTCGGATGCACGAGAGCTCGCGACAAATCGTCGTGTCAATCAAACTGCTTTCTTGCGACCCCTATACAAATCGAGGCGGTTTTGTGTTATTATAAATAAACAACGTTGCTCTGTGTAAGCTCCTATAAAAATGAAATATGAAAACAACAATTATTTCGGAGAATCTAGGGACCTATGATTTCGTGACGGTTATTTGTAAAGAAGTTACTGCACGACTTTGTGGGAAGAAATAACGTCAGAGTATATTTTAGTAAGATCACTCATGATTGTAATTGCGTCCTACACGACGATCCCAATTCTGGGAACTAGGACGACACGCGGTCGACAGATGGCCGACCACTAACACAATCATGCCGATCATTATCAGTTAAGGTCTTATAAGGTGGACCAATTGGAACTAAACACTAACTTATTCGTCCTATCTAGCCTGTTGCCTTGCCAGGCTCCATTCAAATAGTTTTTTTAGATCGCAGATCTGTTTTCAGTCACAATATTATGTTTAAAGGCCATCATTATTTGAGGAATGCTTTTACGTCGCTAGTGGCTGACCCGTCTGTAAACATTGAAGCATATGTTTACGCGACCTTCACATTCTTCGCCTGATGACCATCAACATGACTTGCCGGAATTCTCTCTGCACATAAATGTAGTTTCGCACAAGTGAAGTGAGTGCAGCGCGGAGTAAAATAAACAATTATTGAAAGATAAGAGCAGCACGCGTCCTGAACTACAACATACAACAGATAAATAAGAAAGGTGTCAAGAACAAGTTGATGTATCTGAACTGAGTTCTGTGTAACTAGTGGACAGATAAGATAACAGTTCAGACTGACACCGACAAAGGATTGCAACAAACACTGTCCTTTCAAAACATGAATGCACTATTACATGGTTAGTCTCAGCGACTTTAAACGCTCTGCTCTGAAACATAAAGCTAAAACATAAAAGGCCGACCAGACACAAAAGCTTCAAAAAAAGAACTTCTTTGCTGAGAGGACGTATCTATGTCATGGAGGAGAGGGACCTACCCCATTTGCAATGGTTTTGCACTTCAGGGTTTGACGTGGAGTCCAGTAGTTGTTGGCATGCGTGTGCGCAACCCTAGCGGCCCCGCGGCCCCTATTCCGCAGGATGGGAATAATTTGAGCGGCCTCGCTCCCACATGGATTATAACAGTAATAATGATTGTAACGAACACACCGTAGCTAGGTTTTATACCCAAAATGTTGGTATACAAGTCAAGGAGTTTGAAAGTGCATTCATAATTACATTCTGATCAAAATGAAGGGTGAAAGAAGCTATGGAAAACTCCAAGAATCTAATTCTGATAACGTAACGAAGGTTTGGGAACTGAGCATTAGTATACACACTACTAACTGTACGTAACAAGAGCCAACAGAAAGTTGTTCTGTTTGTACGTATCATAAGCACCGCTGTTTCCTCGATTTAATCGCCGCTATATATAGCCGAGCAGCAAGCTCGCTGCTACCATTGTAGGAAGTCCAGAACAAACTTGTTTAAACAATCAACTATTTGTAGGGCAGCGCTCATTCCACTACGTTACCAAACACAAAACAATTGTTATAACTATGCGAAAGGTTTGTCGGTAGGACCACACGCATTTTCAATTATTGGAACGAAGTTCTTTTACGCGACTTGTAAACTCACACAAAATGAAACGCTAAAAGTGTTAATACTTGCGACTGTCTTATTTATTATTTATTTACTTAAACTTTTCGCACTGAAAAAAAAAGGTACAAAGGTAAAAAGGTTTTCTTCTAATTCAAAGAGAAAGAGAGAGTGAGAGAACGCCGGCAGAAGAAACCAAAAGAAAAGAGGAAAGTGATTACAGTGTCGTGGGATAAAATTGTACACGGCCCGAGTACGCTGCAGCCGGAGAGAGAGAGAAAGTGTGAATTTGGTAAAAATGACAATCCAAGAGGGCGGCTGCGAAAACTTTCAATTTTTTTGGTATGTGTATCGTTTTCATAGTTTTCGAGGGTTCTCTGCTAAAGCTCGTTTCTCACACGCCTCATCAATTACTGCAGAGTTCAGAGACGAGGGAATGGAACCGTTTCTATAACTGAGATCCTTTTTTGGGTTCTTTCCTGGCGAGGAAATGACATTCCGTCAAAATGCCATTAAGTGGTTAGATAGTTGGTCATTAGGGGCGGCGCGACTCGTCATCAGTGCGGTCGCAATTACTTCTGGCATTATAGTGTGAGGCTTTCACCACGATTTACTGCGAGTCTGCGACCACGATGCCTAAGAATTAGGGAGAAAGCTGGACTAACACATACATCGGACATCGAGGGAGAACTAACGTAGCTTTAAAATTTTCAGCATCATCTTGTTAGACCAGATAATTATAATAGACCATCCAAAAATGTTTTATTGTAGAAACTATGTTTCCATGGGAAAGAGTAGTAGTTTCAAATCTGAATTTGTAATATCATTTTCCTAGAATAAAATGCTCATAATGCAATGTTGATGCAAGTCAAGTCATATATTATAATAAATAAATAAATTTTGTAACAATATTTTGATTTAAAAGAGTGTCCATGGAGTTTCTTGCCCATTCCTCTCGATAGAAACCTACTACGCTTTGGAATGGGCAACTAGCTTCATCTTTTTGACTGACCGACCTCTTGACAATTCAAAACCTACCTATAATTGGTTTATTCGAAATAAATGCTTTGAGTTTGAGTCATAAATACAATCCGAGAAACGAGTTTCATACAATCGTAATGTATTCGTGTCAATATCAGCGATCATGCAAATTAACACGATAACACTTATCGGTGCCTTATACATGATTCGGATTAAGTATGAATTTTGTGCAACTGCAATGATATTAAAAGTCGTTTTAGAATCACTCATACTTGATGGAAACCGCTGATCGAATCCAGCAGAGGTACTAAGCGAGTTGTTATGAATGTGTTGCGCATCTGTTGAGAACGCAAGTTGTATCGACATCGGCATTGAATCGCGGGACACAATACAATCGTCTCAATGGGCAGGCTGCGCGCGGTGCACTCCCCACGAATTGTGTCACATATGCGCGGATTTACACACGCGTTATAGCGAGCCGTATCAGGGACGAGCATTACGTTTCTTACAATGATCATCAGTACAAAATAACTAACTAGAAATTCATGTGTTATCCCCGACGGGAACCCCTAAGGGTTTGTAGAGTGAAGCTGTACCAATTTTCCGCTAAGAATTGAATTGTGTGTCAAAATATTTTTCGTACGCCACGAATTGATTAAGAGGTAATCCTATACCTACCTGTGAAGTGGAACTGATGATGAAGACCACAGATTGCCACCGGAACTACTCAATAATAAGTATTGGGTCCCCACCTATGAAATTGGCGTTTTTTTGTCACAGAGAACCTCGTCACTTCTATGATTCAATCAATTCAATTATTATCAATTCAATTACTTGGTATTATATCGAATAATGACCATCATACACAACCACCAATAGTAAAAAAAACCTTATTACTTATAGTTTTCTAAACATAAAAATACCTTAAAAATGACTCCTCATTTTTACCCGACTACGGCGAAGAAAAAGGAGGGTTATGATTTTGACCGGTATGTATGTATGTATGTATGTATGTATGCATGTATGTATGTATGTATGTATGTTCATCTGTTCCCTCCTATCTTCCAAACCACTTATCACAATTTGACAAATGAGGTATCGTTAGAAGCGTCGTGATTGTCCGCTGGTTATAGGCTATGTGAAGTCACATTAAATTAATGGCGCCCTCTAGAGGACATAAAGTGATGAACTTAAAAAAAAAAAATGGTTTAATCGTACCATGTTGGGTATCAAATGAAAGGGCTTAATGAGCACATTTCAAAAATATATATATTATAACCCCAAAAAAAATCAAGTAATAAAAACTAAAACCCGACTACGACTTAAAAGGTATAAACAAGACACCACAGACAGACAAATTAAAAATCCGGAGTCACACGTAATCTGTTCGATTTATGCCGTAACACGTGTGACTCCGGATTTTTAATTTGTCTGTCTGTGGTGTCTTGTTTATACCTTTTAAGTCGTAGTCGGGTTTTAGTTTTTATTACTTGATTTTTTGTTAGCAGAATTAACCACATTTTTTTTTTAACTTAGCCAAAACTTACTTTTATCGCTTAATCTAAGTGGCATACGTTATCTTAGTTTTTAAACATTAGTGCATAAAAGTTTTAAAACATTAGTGTTCATGGTTGTTATACATAAGAAAATGTTAGTATGAAAAAAATGCAACTTTAAAATACCCCATACAAAACGCTGATTTCATAGGTCGACCTAGTATTTAACGGGTTGCAATTAGGGCGTGCAAACCCGAAAAAAGCGAAAATTGCGTGGCAAAAAACGAAAATTGAAAAGCAAAGACACCGACTTCCGAAATAAAAGTTATTTTTCACGTTTTTTGTGTTTTTGTTGGAAGTCGGTTTTTTTTTTTGTAAAAAGTTTTTATTTTTCACTTTTTAGTTATGGAGGTACCATAACTAAAAAGTGAAAACCCCACACAAATTCGAATACCACTACCTGCTATGTAAATAACAGTGAAGGAAAATTAAGATATCGTCTACATACGCAAAGTGGGAAGAATACGTAATTATTGAAGCTAACTCAAAAACTACGCAAGCAAAATTAATACAATTTATATGGGACCACCTCTGAAGCATGACATACCAAACAAAAAAAGAATCATCTCAATCTATTCATAATTGGCGGAGTAATCGCGTAACATAATTACAAAAAAAACATACAGAAGAATTGAGAACCTCCTCCTTTTTGAAGAAGTTGGTTAAAAAAGCGAGAAATAAAAACACTACATAGTGAATGACAATTTAAATTTCGAAATTCGGTGGCAAAAACCAAAAATACAAAACCGAAGGAGTGAGTTATATTAGGATTTATTATTTTTATTCTAAAGAACATTATGTGTAAATTTCATTATGCGTGTATAAACCTCCAACTGTCATTAACGAGCCACAATTGAATTTTATACCATTCTCCCTCTAAAAAGCTATTTTATTCACTGAAAACAGTGAATAAAAAGCACTTTTAATCACTGTTTTGGTGTTTGAATTTAGAACACACCGAACATCGAAATCCATCTCAATGCTATACAAACTCCTATTTGATTTGATTTTCGAACAGGAGTTTAGCATTACAATAAAAGCTATTTTGTGTTCTTTGCTGTCATTAGTAAATTGGCGCTATTTTAAATATTGTAAATTGTACGAACCAAAAGTTTAGTGTTACATAATAATAAATCGATTGAAAATGTATTCAAGTGATGAAGATATGTTAACACCTGAGTTTATGAAAGAGAGGGCGGCCGATATAGTAGAAAGCTTGCTACCCAACAAATCACGGCTGGTTTACATCAAAGCCTACGATGAGTTTTGCAAATGGAAAAATGAAAATCAAGCTGAGCACATTTACAGATTCTCTTTTCCTAACTTATTTTAATGAGTTGTCGAAGAAAAAGAAGTCATCAACTGATCGACATTATGGAGTATGTATTATATGCTTCGGTGTAGTTACTATAAAAACAAGGCATAACATTGGCATAACAACATACTCGAATTTGCAAGTTTTTTTTCTCGTAGTCATGGTATAAAGTATAGAATGCAACTCTTGAATAAAACGGATTTATATCGAGGGCCATGAATCGCTCGCGTCGTTCAGGATTCTAACACTTGCATCACTCCCTACGGTCGTGATTCAATCATCATGAATCACTCCCTACGGTCGTGATTCAGTCGTTAGAATCCTTCACTTGCTCGTGATTCATCTATAGCCCTCGCTTTAAATCCGTCCTTTATTCACTAATTGCATAATATACTATTAATTGTTATCGGCCATTAGAAGGCCAATCGACAGTTGACAATTATGCTGCATTATTATTCCAACAGTATTTATGGCAATTAACGTTATGGCAAAACATGTATGCCTAATAATATTATTATGTGTAATGATCATTATGCTGAATTACGTTATGCCAATGTAAATTATGACAATATATTTTATGCTTAACATTAGTAAACCGTAAAATACGAGCTGTAGACGAGTACGCACAAACTGACAAACTCGCAAATTTTGCCGAACTTGATGCAGAGACGCTTCCCTCGCTCGGTCAATTAAACACGCACGAAAATTGAGCTCTACCTGTAATTACAGTGACGAAAACGTCAGGCAATAATTATAAGATTCCGTGTCAATCTGTCTGTGTCCATTGTGTGGAATAATGAAGCTGAAGACAATCAATAACGCGCACACTCCCGAACATGACAACGAGTCATTACATTACTTATAGAGCTTTCTAAAGCTACACCGATCGCCGTCCACTGCGCGCTGCAGTCCGGTGCGGCCGCGGGTAAAATGGATGCAACCGGACGATGGATAAGAAATAGTAGAAAGCGAAATACAAGCACGTGCAATCTAAGTTGCGAACTTACATTAGTTTAATGTTGCCTTTCTCTGCACTTGTTTTAAACATGATAAATTGTGTTTTTTGCTCAAAGCTTCCCAGTAGGGGGCAGCACTATGTCATAAGAAATCATTAAGTCTTCTTAGGGTCAGTTCACACGAGACGCGACGCGACGCGCACTTTTTTATAATCCGATACAATATCGAATTTATTTTTACTACATAAAAAGGAGGAAGTCCGTCTCTTCGCTTTTCAATTTTCGTTTTTTGCCAAAGACTTTCGAAATTAAAGTTATATTTCACTTTTTTTGGAATTCGGTTGCTTTTTTTTGTAAAACGTTTTTATTTTTTACTTTTAAGTTGTGGTATCTACCCCACAGAAATTCGAACACCACTACCTGCTATGTATAACAGTGATGGAGTCACTTAAAACATCGTCTACATATACTAAGTGGGAAAAGTACGTAATATTGAAGCTAACTCAAAAACTACGCAAGCAAAGTAAATAAAATGTACATGGGACCACCTCTGAAGCATGACCTACCAAACAAAAAAAGAATCATCAAATCAATTCATAATTGGCGGAATAATTGAGTAACATACACACACAAAAAAAAACATACAGACGAATTGAGAACCTATCCTTTTTGAAGAAGTCGGTTAACAATAAGATACACGCGCTGCACAGCCCCGCCCATCTCAGCGTACTTTGACATGTGTCAACGCTCGCACTGAAATTATAACTTTTCGTGAAGAAAACAAGTTCCATAATTGTTAAAAAGTACGCGCAGCGTCGCGTCGTCGTCGCTTCACGTCGCGGTCTGAACTGACCCTGATGCTCTATAAAACAGGTGCATGTCCTTTCCTATGCCGGAGCTTTCATTTTCAGCAGTGCGTCACAACACTGGATATGCTCATCGTGCATCGTGACAAAAACAAAACCGAAGCTGAGCATCAAAAGCATGGGTAAACCATTTATAAAAAACATAATTAATTAACTGAATTAATTTTTATTATTTGTTGTAACAGCGGCAATAGAAATACACAATCTGTGAATTTGTCTATCAATTAGGGTTCATGACGGACGGACGGGCAGCGGAGCCTTAGTAATAGGGTTCCGTTTGGCACCCTTCGGGTACAGATTAGTACAGAACCCAAAAAAGGAAACAACGGTCAGTTTATGTTGATTGTTGATATCTTGTGCTTTTACGTTAAAGAGAGTAAGGGCACTGGTTGGCGCAGGGACCATTACCAGCTATAATAGGGCAACCCACAAAAAACAAAGCAACGAAACCAAACGCTAGAAAGTACTACACAATATTACATAAAGGCAATCTGCGTCCATTGATCACAAACTCACGATTCGTTTCATCACTTGAGGTGTCGGCTAATTTACTGAAGTAATCGGGCTTACACGGAGAAGTTTAAGTGTCTGAGCTAAATTATGCACTTATAAAGGTCTACCCCGGGTCAGGTAACCACAGCCGGCTTCCATTAAGCAGTCACAGGGCAGCTTCACTGTGCACACCTGCGACTTTGCCCAATTTTCGGAAAGACTGACAGAAATCAGGGCAAATGTAGTCATCAGACAGCTGCACAGTGATTCATGTTAAGAATAGGACACAGCTGTATATTACCAAATTCTGGAACAAACAATCTTTGACTCGAACCATTTGTGCTCTTTGACTGTGTCGGTATGACGCATGGGCTATTACTAAACAGATTCTGAGATTATACTTTCAGGAAAGTACATACTACCATTTCGTTCACGATTTCATATAAATCTAATACACGTTTCTATTTGAATTTTAATGATGCTAGAAGAAAATAATCCTTCTCGTTGCTTTTACCTTCTACCTTGAATATATGCAAACTGCGTTCACCTTGACATGACGTCTTACCTGGAAATAAACAAACAGTTTTATGAATACAACTATAGTTTCAGTAGAAATGGCCTAGTTTTATGTTTGAGGATAAAAATAGTTATTACGAAGACAGGAAGTCTCAGGTGACCTTCCTTATCTTTAGTATTAAATATAACATTCGATTCATGAATTATTTTGACAACGTTCTTCAAGATAAATCGAAATTGAGGTACTGGTCGCAAACAATGCGGTCTGCGTCCAGCGCTCGATGTGGTAACACGTCGCGTTCTGGTTTGCAATTGGTCAATCGTCATCCTGAAGATGCCTCGTTGAGAGGTGAAACACGTTTCGATTTCTTACAGGGTTTTTATGACTCTTGAAGAATAGTCAAGCGTAATAGGTTACTAAATATATCAGCGTCTATTGTATTTTATCATGGATTTACGCCTGAATCAATTAACTATCCTAAAATATCAACTGTCTAACTATCACGGTTCAGCCATTTTATTGTTTACGCCGCAAGTACTCGGCAGTAGCAGCAGTAGTACCGAAGCAACTTGCATACAAATACCATCAAAGTAAAGCATTGTCGATTATTGGTGGAAATATGATAATATTATTATTAGATACATTTAGGAATTTCATAAACATGTTAGTCAACAATTTTAAAATGAAATAGAAATTCCATGGATTAGTCGTTGGCATTTTATAGAAGGTATTATTTCCCGGGAGACATCATATTCAACGCACCGCCAGTTAATGTCATTTTTTACCAGCACGCGTAGCATGACAACCATAGAAACGGGTTTTGTCGACAGAAAAATAGACAAAATGACAGATTGTGATTGTTTATCTGTCATTTTGTCTATTCATCCGTCGACAAAACCCGTTTCTATTGTGGTCATGCTAAGCAAGCAGGGCACTGCAAGGCGATACTCTTGATCGTTTGGCACGGGCTTTGAGTGTAGTATGAGCATAATTAATATAAGTAGTAACTTACATTGTTATCGCCTCTTCCTGGTAAAAATACCTAAATAGGGTTTAGTGTTATGAGGAACAGGGTGTAAAGTTCACTCATCCTCTATAGGAAAGGGAGGATCCTCCGACCAGACGTATTGTACTGCTCCACGATTGATGTCGGAATCTTTTATATGTCCATCGCGCGGTAAACTCTAATTGCGCGATGCAGGATTTATGTGACGTCAGGATTTTTGTGTGACGGCAGCTCTTTAATGCGTAGTTCGCATGTGGCGATGTAGATGCCGCCACAAGGGTATTTCCCCGATGTGACTGAGAATATGCTCACAATAACTAATCGGAAGTCATAGCCCTAAAGTTTTATTCAGACGAACACTGCTCACAAGCACAAAGTGTCGCAGCGGAGCGGCGCTATCTTAGATCTGCACCGGATAGTGGTCCGTGTGGACACGCCATTATGCTATGCAACCAACACCACTTTTAATTAAATAATGTAAACTAAGTAGAGCATGACGTGTGCGACAATAACATTATGCAAAAGGCTAAACAGGAAACACGAAAATGAAATTAAACAAAATGGACACAATGTATTGGATCACGATGCGGCATATCTTAGATTGATATGTAGGTATTAGAGTAGCAACATAAGCATTTTAATGTAGGTATTTCCCATAATTTAATATCCCTTATAATAAATTATAGTTTCATATTAACTACGAATGCCCATGAATTCTAAAGATATTTCGTAGAAAATTACACACCTATAAATCATCTCTTCGATAGTAAAATCCCCGTAAAAGCATCCATGATTACTGTAGCGGTATTCTGTAAAAAATCTTAGGTGAAGTGAGCTTTCACTCATCTGACGCTAGGGATTGACAGCTTACTTCACCTAAGTTTTCACGGTGAGGTGTTTACAGAACAAACCGGCTGTTCGCAGAACATTAACGATTTAACTTTATGCTCCAGCGCATCTCATCTGCCTAGCCTTTTCCCAACTATGCTGGGGTCGGCTTCCAGTCTAACGTATACGTAATTCAGTGGAATAAGGTCCGTTTCTATTTTGATGATCTCATGTTTATTTTTGATTTCAACCAGGTCTTAGACTGGCTAAATTAGATTGCATTGCTAACGCAAATGCTTGGCTCACTGCTGGTCCTGCTCCACAATCACAAGGGCGCAAAAACAAATATTAAGCGGGGGGATTACATTGCTAACGAAAATGCTTGGCTCAACGCTGATGGAGCTGCTGAAGATTGTAAGACTATCTTTGCATTGCGTAGATTCAATATGTAAGACTTGGAGTCACACGTAATCTGTTCGATCTATCTAACACGTGTGACTCCGGATTTTTAATTTGTCTGTCTGTGGTGTCTTGTTTACCTTTTAAGTTGATTGACTTTTTTGTCGTTGTTGGGTTTTAGTTTGAATTACTTTATTTTTTAAATTAGAATGGAATAAATCGCTAGAAGCACGCCGTATATGTAAACAATGCTTCTTTCGCGATTGTGATACGGTGGCAAAACATTACCTCACCGACCTTGTTTAGACTCGCTAAGGTCGACGTTAACAGTATCTTTAACTCAAGACAAATAGCAGACCATGAACTAACCAACACACGAGTTATTAATAATAAAATACAAGTAAATATCTTTTTTACTGGCCAGGAAGTGCTTGAAAAAAAATACAACCGTAAAATAACTTTAATTTGGGAAGTCGGTGGCAAAAAACGAAAATCGAAAAGCAAAGACATCGACTTCCGAAATTATTGTTATTATGTTATTTTTCACTTTTGTTGTGTTTTTTTTAAGTTGGTTGTATTTTTGTAAAAAGTTCTTAATGTAAGTTGCGTAGGTATACCAAATTTCAGCTTTCTAGGACTTTAGGAAATACCCTAAGAATTTTGATGATCATCAGTGAGTCAGTGAGTGACGAAATCGGGTTTTTTTAGATTAGATATCAATAAAATCTAAAGTATAAGAGCTATGCAATTGAAACTTTATAATATGTTTAATAAGTCCACTATTGACATCATATCCCGAGAATTTTGTTCATCTCATCATTGTTTAATCCAAACCCAAGTAATGAGGGTTCAATAAAACAACGAAGCGCTTCGAGAAAAGGTAGGTGCCCTTGCGCTTCGCTTGCCTCGTCTTGGTCGGCAGTCCCGTGCCCCCAGATACAAACATTGCAAGTTGAATAAAAGCTTTTAAGAACAAAACAAATGTCTCGCTGTGCGGAAAACGCCGTCGAATCGTATCACAACCGAACAACCGGCGACAGGAAACTGACGAGAACTAATAATTTGTGGAACTATAGGTAGGTACGTAACACTCAAGGAAAACCACAAAATGATTATAAGTAAATCTTTATTTGATTGCCGACTCAAGATAACTAACAGGTAAATCATGACCGCGGTAAATGTTGAAAACTTCGATATTACTGCCAAGATCCGAAGGACTTGGGCCCGTAATTTAGCTCGACATGGAGCCAGAGGTTTTCCAAGATTTTAGTTCAACATTATCTTCGTAACTTTTAGAGCAAAACTTGTTTCAATGTAAACTTAGCTCAGCGTGTTATCGTCTCTAAAGACCCTTTTGGGTCCGAAAGCAATTTCTGTGGTGCCAAGACCTCGGGTTGCCGGCTGGCTTCACTGAACTTGGAGCTACACTCGTTGGTGCATGTTATTCGCGGCGACGCCGACAAAAGAAGCCACGGACCATTGATCGCCGTACTACCGCACAATGGGAACATTAAACGGGCCGATCACACCGATTCACGACAACATACGATAACATTGCCGGTTAAATGCCTTTCAATGTCCAGAACATTGTCATTGTGCGCAATCATCGTAGTTTACTAGTTATGATATGATTGCGAAGTGTCGAATTGCTATCCCATCGGACTATGAGAGTGAGGGAAGAGTGAGTCCACCTGTGTCTGCGCACACACTTGGGCACTATAATATCTTCTGCGCCGAAGGCTACTCTCCGTTGAGATTGGCCGCCGTGGCCGAAATACGGTCTGGAGGACTATATATGATATGATTAGGTACTCAGTCCCAAATGTAATTTAAAAAATATATTTCAAGGAAAACATACTACCATTCAAATTGGCTGGCATGAGAACAAGAGGCATGAGATAGGCTTTACTACAAGTCCGCGCACACTACTAGTAGCTCTGCGAACACGCCAGTAAGATTGCAAGGAGATGGATAGCTATCATAGCTATCCATCTCCTTGCATAGCTGCTCCGATCCACAGGTATTGGCTCGAAGTCCATCGGAGTGCTAACAGAAGATGAATAATATAATTATAATGTGTGTTAGTATGGAATTTTGAATTTTAATTTTAACCAGAATGTATGAATGACGATTTTATTGTATGATTTTATGAATGTTTTAATGCATGAAGGAATTGTAATGTATTTATTTTAATTTTAATTAGTTTTTAATAATTTGTTGTAATAATAATTTGTATATTGGGATTTGGTGCCTTAATAAATAAATAAATAAATAAATAAATGATTTAAAATACATAGAGATTTCATCTGTCCGGCGTAGATTTGAAGAATACTCGGAGAAAGCATCCAGTATGTATGTAGGACATGATGAGTAGTAAAACTTTGTCACATCTGGATTAATGAAGTATAACATCTAGATTCTAGACTAGTTATTTCAGACACTTTATTATGGTATCCTGAATCTCAGACCTTATTTTTGTAGCTTCTGAGAACTCAAACGACACCCGAGATAAGACAACACGATAAACTAATGTGTTTTGCGAAGGAGAGGTAAAGCGAGGGGAAACCTAGGTCAGCGCGGGTTAGATTATATCTGTGGCCCTAGTGAAAAGGGATCTAAGTCCAAAAATGCAACTTTACAGGAGACGCAAAAAACACTCCGCGCGCTTCAAATTGCGTGTTTGACCTTGTGTGACATTTAAACCGCTACCAATTGAAATACATGTGAAGTTTTTTATAGGTAAACAATTTATGCTCTTTATTATTATTGAGTTATTTTTATTTTAATGTTATTAGTTTTTAAGATAGTGACTTATACTAACCACAAAATGAATTCCTTTAGGGTATAATATAACTTATACCTCTTCTCCCATAATGTTAAAAGTTAATTCATACAAGTGAAAATGAATACGCATTTGGAATGATTATGTTCATACTAATCTCAACAGAGTTACTTTGATTTTTTCCCTTTATTTTAGTGAAAACGGATTTATGTCTAATAATATCACATTACTCACTAAACCATTTTTAAGAACCAAGTGTTGTTGTATTGATAAACACTAACAAAATAAAAACGTGGGTAATTTATGTTAATTTAGATTAAAAAACACAAAATATATTTGAAAAAATCCGTTTAAAAGAATACAAAAGTACTTGTAAAGTACTTGAAACCGACTTTTGTAGTTTTTTTTGGTGTCAGTTGGACCCTTTTACACAAGGTAACTTCTTTATTTTTAGAGATAGCTTAGATCCGTTTACACCAAACGATAGAGCATTTTTCTCTGATCACTTCTGTATACTTAACTCATTTTCCACAAAATCGGACTTATACCCCTTTTCACTAGGGCCACAGATATATCAGTGAAATTAACAGCTGCCGTGATATTTCATATAACTCGTCACTCGATATGATGCTTGCCATTCGCAAGGAATTCAAAAGTTCTGGAAGACCATCAGTATTCAGTCCCTTCTTTAGAAGACGTGATTGCTGTCTGACATGCACCCTCTGCACTCTGAACTTAATTGACGTGTCAATTTGTTCAGGCTTAAGAATGCCTTTGGCGTTTTTAATTATTCTGTAAAAAATAAACACTGGTGCCAATTCTGTTATTCACAAATTAAACGAAATTTAAGTTCAGTGCATCTTTTTCTTTCTATTTCATTAAGAAAAGGACAGAAGATAAATTTTAGTTTAGTCCTGTCAAATTAATAAGCGCCTGTCACTACTCCTTATAAGTTTAGAAAAACGTGATTAAAAACTTGCCTACTAAAATTACGTAAAAATACTCTTCATTCTCACGATAGTACAAATTACTATCTATGTAGATTTATTTAAAAACTGGACAGTGCTCGAAGTAGCTGATGTAGCGTGTGATGCTAATAATAGCGGGTGTCGAACGCGACCTTTCACTGCGCGACGTGCAGTAACGTGCATGGACTTTACATCTCACTATTAGCTAGCCGGTAGCCGCACAATATCGGACGTTTCGAAACCGCTGCAGCTGCCTTGAGCTGCCGTCTATTTACACAAGCTTACTTATATCTGCAGAAAGTAAATTTTGATAGGTTAAGTAAACCCATAGATTTTTTTATATGACATAAATCTCATAAAAAAAATATTATTAAATGAAATTTAGAGGGAGCTGGAAGGGAAGAGGAAGAGGGATAGTCATTCCCCCACCCAAAAGTTCACAGGAGACAAATTTTCAAGCTTAATGTCAAACATCTTGAACGTCAAGGTAACAAAAAATGTTATATGGTGAATATCATTTTTTTTAAGTAAGGCGTAGCCGACGGAGCATCCATCCATACTTACAAACTTTCGCGTTTATAATATTAGTTAGATTAGATATTATATTATAATTTAACCCCAAAATAAAAATAAGTTATTATAAAACTAAAACCCAACTACGACAAAAAAGTCAACTAAAAAGGTATAAACAAGACATCACAGACAGACAAATTAAAAATCCGGAGTCACACGCATTTGTTTGATTTATGCCCTAACATGTGTGACTCCGGCTTTTTTATTTGTCTGTCTGTGATGTCTTGTTTGATGTATACCCATCCCAAATTACAGCTTTCTCGTATTAACAGTCTCTGAACAAACCCGCGGACGGACATACAGACAGACGAACATGGTGAAACTAAAAGGGTTCCTTGTTGACTACGGAACCCTAAATAAAAATGACCTATCAAACCGCCATACTATTTTTAATGTTTACTATATTGTTCTAATTTTTGTGGGTATTTTGCCTGCATTAGCTGCATCCGGTTAGACTGGAAGCCGACCCCAACATAGTTGGGGAAAGGCTAGGCAGATTGATTGATTGATTTTGCCCGCAATAAAACACTATTTAAATATTTTGTATAACAAAAAAAAAGTATGTAGGTATTTAGTACCATTTGTGTCTACAGTTGAAAGTGCTTATCTATGAAAAAGAACTGCAATATTCACTTAGAGAGCATAGTTAGAGTTACGTGCAGTTAATAAGTAGTTGTCTATAGCATTCTTCCGAGCCGCTAGTGGGTGATCGGAGTCGTGTGCATGTGATGAGACGCGCGGCGGTCGCTGCGGAGCCGGTGATGTCACCGGCTGATAGCGCGGCCGCTAATAATGCCAAGGGCAATCACGTCACCGGCGCGGCGGTGCCACTACTTCACACACGCAACATATCTCACTCCGTAGCGCCGCACGGGGATGCGATACAGAAGAGCCACTGCTACGGAGACGGACTACACTCCGTAGAACATGGGCTACGGCGCGTAGCAGCTACTCTACGCTGCTACACGATTTAGGAAACTACACACGGCCTTTCATTTATCTCATTAATTACTCTACTCACAGATTGTTAAATTGGGTGACAGACTTAAATATAATCCTAACGTCAGACTACACAGAGCCTTCGAAGACTTGTCAGTTAAACTGTATAAAGATATCGGTATTCATTCACTCGAGTGGAATGGACCTTCTGGTCACTCATATCCATTATGTCATAGAGACTTCAAGAAATTAATTTTTATTTACTTTTGAAGTTATCAGTAGTGGTTGACCTCTGATTCATTTTATTGGCCGCAAGCGTGCCCGCAGCTCTTAATAACACAATTAAATTGATATATTGTTGGGTGTGGACTTCACTATTTCTTACTTAGTGCCTATTGAGAAAAAACCTACCTAACCTACTTCTGCGATGATTAACTGCTTAAATGCTTTGTTATACATACAGAGTGTTAGGGTAAACACCGTTATCCTTGAAACCAGTGGTTTGGTGTGATTTATAGAACGTAAAATGTTTTTTTTTTTATTTACATTTTTCCACAAGAGTATTTCACCCTTTCACCCTATGCGCTAGGGCAACGAACTTGCATCTCAACAAAGGTGGGGGACGCGGGACATGATCTGACCTGCCGCGAGCGCGACCCCTCCCTCAGTCAGTCCGCTGTTTCGCTAGCGAGTACGGTGTCGGATAGAAACTTTTTAAAATCTTTTAATGAAAATAACGTTTTTTTTTTGTTGTTACTATATAGGTCATTTATTTTTATATTTAAGTTAACTACCCATGGTTTGAGTGACAACGGTGATTACCCTGACACCCTGTATACGGTGTTATCTTACGCAACTGTTAATTAAATAAACATTATGTTTAATAATGACTAGCTTAAGCCTGCGGCTTCGCTCGCGTGGATGCCGGAAACAATCGCACCGGAACGTACTGCCGGGATTAAAAGTAGTAAAAAAATGCTACGTATTAATCCAGATTATAATCTTATGAAACTATTTAGTTGGAAAGGATTAATGTCATGATACGAATGTCATCATCATTCGATTTTACCTGTTTTGGTTGATTAATTTGCACACAAAAGACGGTTATTGTGACTGAACTATAATTGTTAGACATATTATAGCCACGCGAACTTTTTTTTGGGTGGGTGAACATGAGTTCTATAAACATGGAGTACCTACATTATTTTATAAATTATCAATATTTTTTTATTTATATTGGGTTACATAGTTGGTTCAGCCCATGTTATCGCTGACGCTGATAATTATAGCTTTCTATAGATGAAACAATTTTTAAAATCAGTTTAATATTTTTAACCAGCTTCAAATTGGAGGAGGTTCTCAATTCGAATGTATGTTTTCTTTTTTTTGTGTGTATGTTACGCGGTAACTCCACCAATTATGAATTAATTTTGATGATTCTTTTTGATTGAATTTAAGTTATTTTTCATTAGGTTAGTTTTTTTTTTGTAAGTTTTTTTTAGGTTATCCAGACAAAAGATGAAAGAATTTTTTAAATCAGTTTAATATTCATTGAGTTTATCCATTACAAACAAACATACAAAACATCAAATCTTTTCTCTTTAAAATATTAGTTTAGACGGTCGTAAACCTGCTATTGATAGAAGTAGACGCACCAGAAGAGAGGTCCATAGTTCGAAAATTCGAGATCAATTAGTAAGTGAAAGAATTTATTTATTTACACAAACATAAATATTTAGGAAACGATTTGATTACATCGCCACCATTATAGAACAAACATCAGAATGTTGTGACTGCTCAACGGGGCGAGACAGGGCGGACTCAAGACGTTTGTAACAAGACATGATGAATTATATCATGTCTTACAATTTGTCTTAAATGCCAGCACGGGTCAACCATGTGACATAGTGTGTGTATTGTAAACGCGTTTGAGGAACGAACGGTTTTCTTTAACGCAGCTTTATACTTGCGACAGTCGTCTTCTAATTCGATAAAGAGAGAAAGTGTGAATTTGGTCAAAACGAAAATCCAGGATGGCGACTGTGAATATTTGCACATTTTTCCAATTTTTCGTCATGGGTAAGGGTATCGTTTCCAAGGTTTTCGAGGGTGCTAAAGCCGATATTGAAGTCAAAATGAAAATCAAAGATGGCGGCTGCGAAAATTCAATAATAAAATTAGTAGGAAACACTTTTCTTTCAATTTCCAAAATTTTTCTTAGTCATCTATCAAAATGTGGCATTTGTGACAAAATGAGTGCGCCCATATTAGCAAATAAGACATAATGAGTCCCAACTAAACGTCAAGAAGTTATGTTACATGTCAAGAAATTATCTCACGCCGCCGTGCTAGCTTTTAAGACAAAACGGTTTTATTGCTCAAACTGTGATAAAATGTGTGACTCAAATCATGTCACAGTAGGCTCGCCGCGCTAGGTAATCTGTGCCGCTAGTAGCTGCAGCTGCAGCACATGTGTTCCGAAACTCAAGTAAATTACATTACGTCGGCCAATTCATGACTTCATTACAGAAACCACATTACGTAAAACGGAAACGGTATACTACACACAAGCACAATTGTTTCACGCGTGGATTTAGGACGAGAGAATCGTTCACGTTATTATTTACTGGCATCCGGCTAAATAAAATGAACGATACAATTGGGTCACTCACGCGGTGTAGTTGAACATTTTTAACAAACACTTACCAAACTACTCTTCTATGAGAATGTGCGAATTCGTGCCACACCTCAATTCCACGATCCACGTTCATATAGTAATGGAACTTATACGTGCCATAAAAAGTTACATTACGATAACAATACGCGGAGAAATGGATCAATGTCATTCGTATTATAAGAAGTTATCGTTACTACACGACACAGTAACACACGCGCCGGCTATACAGAACATAGAGGCAGACAGACCGAACAAACAAAATGACAAACAAATAAAAGAACAATCATTGTAGTGCCGACTGCAAATAGCGAATGATGTGTGATTTGTGTCGACGACTACGACGAGGTTAATAGATGATGATAGATGATAGTAGATACATGTTTAGCTAAAAACAACATGATGTACTCAGAGTGCAGACCGGCGACATAACGAACACGACTGCTGAGACACATTGAGCAGACGCGCGACATGTTGTCGCCATACGTCGCGCGCTTGTTGCTCACAAGATTACTGCGATCCGAAGTGACAACTTGCGAGTATGGTTTGTCAAATAAGCTCAAAATTGTTTTTTTTTTAATTATTTATATATTTCTATGGGCTAATACTTGGGAGTATATAACATGGGAGCATCTGTAGCCGAACTAGGAAGAGTTCTGTATCTCGGCATACAGCGCCAAACCTCTCAAAACAGACATTAATTTTATGCCCAAAAGAGTAGCAAAAAGATGCATCAATGAATGATCTTAAACAAACAAGAAAACTGAATCAATTCAAAAAATGAGTGTGTGTATGTGCTCGTGATTGTGTATAAGTGTAGAGTAGTGAAATGTGTTTAGGTGTGGGAAAGTGTAAATACGTCTTGCCGAAATATTTAATAAAATAAAATAGGTAGAAATATAAAATAGGTAGTTTATTGGACAAAATCACAATTACTGAGTAATGAACAGGTTCTCCGTTTCCTCTTAGGAAACGGCAATTAGGTAGTAATGTACCTTCTTCTTACATAAATATTTATTGAGGGGATATTATAATTGAGTTCTTTATATATTTTATTGTAAAGAAATGGTGCATTATCATCAGTGTAAAATCTTCTTAATGAAAGCGCCTTCGGCGCTTGTTGGTCAGTATGGGGTCATAAACATAAACCAGTTCGCTGTGTTTCATCAAAACAATTATTTCTATAAACAATTGCCTCATAGAAATGTTTGTCCATGTCCATGCAAACACTAATAATTTTAGTAAAATGCAGGAAATGCATGGATGAAAGCCCTTACATATTTTGTATAACATAGCAAAACAAAGAACGGCCTCGGTATAAATACGCATTACTCAGTAATGTGCAAGTAAATCCCCGATATAAAATGTACTGAAAACTGTAACCCAACGCTATCGGAACAAACGTGTGTTATGTCGTCCTTCGTTCCACACTATAACTACAATGATCGAATTACATTGGAACAAAACATTTTCGAATACATTCGTGAGTGAAATAACAAGCTACATTATTCGCGCAGATGCGGCAGAGGCGCGGCGACAGCATGCGGCGGCGCGGCGGCGGCACGGCGCGACGTGTCGCGGTCGCGGGTCGTCGACCGCCACGACCGAGGGGCGTTGCAGACGGACGACTGCACGCGATCATGCGGCAAAAATACCATACACCTAGCATTTATGCCACATTCAATGTCATCATTTTTATTGAGACTAAACGTTAACGGAAATCAGCTATATCTTAACCGTCTGAGGAGACAAACTCATGGGAATTAAATAAAATACGTGTTCTCGTGCAGGCAGCGCGGCGTGAAGAAACCTATAATTACATTTCGCGCATTAATTACTTATGGTTGTTAGGAGGAGTTATTAAGACATGATAAGTAATGATCACTGGCGGATGATTCTGATGACTGTAAATAGATATCGCGTCGCTATACGCGATATAGAGATCGGTCTAAACAAAATTAATGACGACTGTTGCATTAGAAAACGGAGACAACCTACTCCTAGTTCCGAATAGTCAACAGCTGTACTGCAAACTCATAATCATAACATAAACCATGCTATAAAAATGCCGGCAGGGAATAGGAATGTCTTCCTAACATTATCCGTCTCGTCTCATCACATCTTCCGTAAAAATATCGTCCATTTCAAGTACAATGCACAGTCAACGATCAGACGATCGGTCACGATCTGAACTCACGAACTGTCAAATTCTTTGTTAAAAGTGTCTACAATTTCTTTTGGACTAACGTAGATTACCATCTCTAGTTTTACATACCAACTTTGTATCTTTTATTTTTGAACGCAACCCAACGCTGCGGTCTTCGGCCAACCTAGCCACTCTTCTCAGGTATTCCTAGGAGATAGAGGACTTGAAATGCTCACATGATGTAAAACAGTATGAAAGCTTGCAAATGACAGAACGGTTGCGTTCGGGTGCCTACTGTGCCCAGTCGGTTGGAGTACGGTGTACCGGATGTGTTCCTATTGCATTTCCGCGAAGAAATGCGTCTGAATTATTAATAGTTTAGTACACCTGCCGCGGACATCGCTTCCGACTGTTGCGATGTTTGTTTTTCCTGTGCGTGTCCCAAATAAAATATTTTTCTTTCTGTTTTGTTTCAACCATTTGGATTTGTTTTGACAAGTAGGTTAACCCAAAGTGTAATCCCGGATCTGATGATGGAGCTGGAAGCTCACCATAGGATTTCCTCAACTAAACAAGATAGCCTCCCTGCGTTCGTTTGTTTTGTCTTTACAAAAACTATAATACTTAGCCCTTGTGCAGTCAAGATCTAATGATGAAGCCAGAAGGTGACCATAGGAACTCCTCGACCTTACCGCTCGTTACATTTGTGAAGGTGATAGAACAGATATTTAAACAAATGCTAAAAACTACAAAATAAAATATAAGTTAGTAAAAATCTTTCTAAAAACAAGCTTTTATTTAATTAACAAAAAAACTACTAAATAAAACTTACGTAAACATAAAACTTTAATAACTAGGCTTACCTATGTATAAGTGTCATAATAATAAGTTTTATCCAAATGGTTCGTATAATATATCACACGGCTGCTGCGTCGCCAGTTCTTGGTTTGAACTTGGCTAGACACGCGGCCGCGTGCCTAGATTTTGTACTTTTTAGTTCATTAAAAACTTGTTTTTAAAAAGATTTTTTTCTTATATTTTTCACTTTTTAGTTGTGGTACGTTGTGGTTCAAATTAGTGTGAGGTAGGTACCTACCTGACACAAATTTTATTTTTAAATTCGAATACTACCACTACCTATATAAAAAATAAAATATAAAGGGCGTCCCACGGATATGCCACATGGTCTTCCTTTTATTTGTGACACTATGTTATTTAGCAAAAAATAATCCTTACGATGAAGCCTTTCGATTGGTATGATAAAGCTACAGAATGATTATTTTCTTCATGTAACGGGTTCGATTCCCGTTTCAACCATGCAATTATTTAAATATCTATGAATGCAGTTTAAATTGTTTTTTAAATTCAAATAATCTCTTCTTTCAGTAAAATGTTCCATCTACAATATTCAAGGTACTTTCCCTCCATGTGGCATATCCATGGGACGCCCTGTATATGTATAAACATCAAATTCAGAACCTCAATCAAGAGAAGTCGGTTAAAAAGGCGTTTATACTTGTTGGCATTTGTCTTCTTCTAATTCAAAGAGTAAGAAAGATAAAGAGAGAGAAAGTGTGAAATTGGTCGAAACGAAAATCCAAGATGGCGGCTGCGAACATTTTGTTTTAAATCATACGTGAGAAGGAACTTCGTTCCTGACGTCCCTGCGGTCCCCCGACCGCACACGTTTCTTCTTCGGTGGCTTTATATGTATAAGACTACTAGCAACCCGCTCCTACTTCGCACGACTTCACACAACATCGAGATTTCTTAGATAAATGTAACTTTAATATTAACGTACATAGAGATAAACCTTCCGAAATAAATTCTCTAAATGAAAACCTCATAAAAATCAGTTACGTGATTTTGAAGAACAACGCGGACATACAGACCAACACGAAAAGCGAATTTAATTTATAATATGGATGATGATTATACATAGCTTAAAATGGAAATCAAGATTTATGAGACGATAACCCTCCAAGACGGAGTTTTATTAGCAGCACTGGCGGAGGAGCAGCACCAGATGAAGATGTAGCACGACACACAAGACCTCGGAGACGTCACGGCAGTGCCGACTGATGCCCAACGCCGTTCCTGGAATGTAACAAAGTAGCGGTACGGAGTAGTGCGTACAGTGTACAGCACATCGGTATCGACTGCTGTAAAAAAGCATTGTGTATTCATTGCATAAGTGCCGGGACGCGCTCCGCATGGCGAACATCAACACATGACTCACGCGCGGATAATGTACCATGTATACACGACACGCTGTAATGCCTACATCTTCAATGTGTCAACAATCATTGCTAATAGCTACACTTTAATTTCAAGCACGATTTTCAGTTGTCCTTCGATGTATGAACTGAAATATGCATTTCGAAGTACAACGTTCAGTAAGGGTATGATGACACATGCCATTATCGTGTCCTTTGAGAGGTAATTGGTTAATAATACATTATTTATCACCAAATTGTGTAGAACAATACGTAGCAGAGCGGGTGCAACAGCTGTTATTAAACGTATCAATCACGTTTACATACACAAATAACTGGATGACTACTACAGGTAGGTACTTATCCATATCTCTCAGATTAAATGAATTTTATCATTTGATATCAACGAAACACCATTATCTAGGAAAAAATGTACACAAACTGTGATATTACAACATTAGTAGAGCTGTCTCAAATCATTTAGATAGTGAGGCTGTAGTGAACGTAGTTTGATATTCAATGCATTAGCCGTTAGACCTTCTGACACTATCGGCCGATCAGAAAATTGGTCTTACGTAGATATCGTGTCACGTCTGCACCACAGAGTAGATGATAACACAAGTTTCACTCATGCAGTTTGTGTGCTACCGCACGGCGGTATTCAGCCATCATAACACGTTTACCTAAAGTTATAGATACAGGATCAGTGAGTAGTCAGCGGCGGGCGGTCGCACCGGACCAGTGGCAGAGATAGAGATAGAGTGGTAGAGATGCGACGCCTACTAGCCGCACAGACTAAAAACTAGAAGGAGATGAGGAAAGAATTTTGTTTCAGCTGATTAGATCCCTATGAAAACACAGGTATAGACGAGACTGCAACACAGATGAGACTTCTAGATGTTCTCAATCTCTCAACTTCTCTATTCTCTAGCAATGTATCGCCAACTATCAGCTACAGGGCACCGCGGAGACGCGAAAGTGTCGCGATACCATCGCCGGCTCAACGCTGTCTGTAACGAGAAGTCCTTACTACGCCGCAATGTATCAGCCGCCATCAATTACGTCACCAACTTAATTATTTATTGTACGAAGATTACATCTGGTCTTCGTTCACAACTCCCTTTCGAAACTGAGAAAGCAATGAGGTAAATATAACCAAGCGAAATACTACTGAGGATACTTTGGAAGATAAGATGATAAGATTACGTTTTATCATAACAAACCGTTTGCTTCGATACTAGCTAGGAAGTAAGTGCTGCACGCTTATGTATACTTCCTTTGTGTAGCACTAATGACCCCATTACATTTAATTAGCTGAGACAAGTATTTGGGACAAGATAGTTGAGTGAACAAAGAGCCGGCGCAGTGAGCGTTGGAGCACAAGAACAAAGCATGCGCTGGTGGGCCCCAGGCCCCTCGCGGACAAAGACAGGCGCGCCCGCGCCCCTGCCTGCTTGACCGAGTGCCGACAGGGCCGGCCCAACGCTAACGACCCTGTGCACACGCCATCACACATCATTAGCTGTATAGCTTCGCTACGTGAAATAACGACGCAGACACAAGAAAAGGACGAATGTTGAGGAGTCCAAACCTCTAGGAAGGAACATGACAGCTGGTCAGAATATTATCATATCTCAGTCTGGTATAATGAAAACTTGCTCGAACATCTGGCTAGCCCACACACACATAACTTATTCAAGGGAAAACTTGCAACGGCCGCAGAGATTTATAATGTGGTGGATAGTTTCTTTTGCGAGGTGCGTACCTGGTTTCTGATGGTGTGCAATGTGTGCATCCATGTAATAGCGGTATCGTAACGAGTTATGCTAAGGCGTCGGGCTTACAAAATGCAGTAATCATTTATTTCCCCGCGCCGGCACACAGCGACACAGCTCGCACCGTGTCGACACACGCACACACGGAGACTCAGCTGAACGCAAGTGACAGTGGTCCATAATGTTACATAACTGGTCCAATTGACCCGGATGACGCGGCCGCCCGGGGAACAAACTACTTAGTATACATAATGTTCACAGCTACACATTATTGCTATTACTGTATTATGCTGTGTGACTCATGGCTGCTTTAAGTTACGGGACACGTATGTTTCCTCTATTGGTCTCAGTACACCACCTTGTGGAATTCTCAATATTTGTTAAGAAAGCATCGAAGGAGCTTGTGATAAATTAAACGTTGAAGCGTGCTTTCTCATACATGTTTCTGTTTTACTTGCTTTTCTACTGAATAGAACGCCGGCCGCTCTAATGACAGAAGATAAATGGCAGCGTTTAAACAATTCCAAGAGAAATGTTTTAACTGCAATAGTATATATAATGAATGTTTGTTTCGTTTAAACGAGCGGCAAACTGTTCTATTCTAATACCACAACAAGTTTTTAAAAATAGAAGGGAAAGGTCATCCGTGTAGGTTAGTGGAGTTCAACTTCAAACGGAGAGTTAATCACGCAGCTCGCAGTGGACGGGGACTGTGCGGACACATACAGCGGATTACGTTATTTATGAACGGAAATAATATGTTATCAAAGCGGAACCCTGTGCGTAGGGCGCCGCAACTAGGGCTACCGAGACACCAGAGACCACTCACAAGTTTCCAGTTTAGATAGCCTCGTCCAATCACGATGTCCAAATGAACGTACGAAGAATTTTTGTCACATCATCACTATTACAAACAGACATAAAGCTGCTAATGCTAACCGATAAGGAATAAGGAAAAAGTCCCACTAATACTCAGGTGTGAGAAATGCTACCTGCGATGGGCGAGATTAAAAATACACTGACAAGTCTTTCAGCCAAGACTTGTCAGGGTATTTAATAAAGCCTATCGCATTACTATCGAAACGAAAATATTTTAGAACTAGATACTGAAACTAGAACAGTAAGTTGATATAACCACTTTACACTTTACTAGCTATTTTAAGATAACTCGCTATATATAGCGATTAGCGATGTTTCTTAAAATAGCTACACAAAGTCGAGCAGATGTGACCCAGGGTTGACTATAGTCAACCCTAGGCGGGTCACATCGGCTCGATTGTTCTGGGATCAAAGCGGGCCCGCGCCCAGATGCACATTCATTATTGTTGGCTCATACAGCTTACGAAATAATGGTTGAGTATCGCTTCCCCTAACGTAGATAGGTACTGAATTACTGACACATAATATTTTTTTTGTATACAATTTTGAAAAGCGAGTAGGTAGGTACTTAGATTTAAATTGTATTGTAGAACACTATGATCCAAAAACCTCAATTATCTACTTACTTTGCTTGCCTAACAAATGCATCATGAGTACATGACGTACAGACGCACACCAGTCTATTGCAGGCTCCCGAAGTCATCATGCATACCTACTTATTGGTCAGCAGGTTAGACAATTATTAGGCGTACCCATCATTGACCTAGGCTTTTCCCTAGTATGTTGGGGTCGGTTACCTATTTTGCGTACCAAGAATGCTAATAACAACATACTAATTATTGGAAGTAATTTTAGTGTTGTAAAAAATAATTTGAAGATTCCTGGTGTCAATACTTGTCAACGTGCAGTCACGCTAGCCAATTAGCGATATCCCTGATGATTTAATCCAACCATACCTAACTTAGGAATAAAGACTCGTTCGTAATATAATTAGCAAAGAACAATCTATTCTCCAATCCTGCATTTCAATAGCCCATTTTCTATAGTGGCAACTTAAAAAGGCCTATATCAAGTAACAAAGTTCCGATACGTAAAGATACGAACACTCAAGAAGAGGGAAATTAAATTCCCGGAGCACAGCGCGTCGGTTACGTAACACGAACCAATTGAGACGGACGCCTGCTCTTATTAGCTCGTATCCTAGTTGGAGCACGGAGCTACGTGCCTCCGAATACATGCACAGCAACCAGCACCTTTTGATCCGATATTCCAAACCTCCGATAGTCCAATAGACCTTTTCATGTGGTGATAGATCTTATCATGTTTGTAAGTAAATATAACACATTCAGCTTAATGATATTTTGTACTTCTGATAATTTCCGACCTAACGTTCACATTGGCCCACATAACACAGCTAGTGAAGTAATGAAGCAAACACTCCGCTAATGTATCCATTAGTTGGGCACACACGGCTGTCCTTCCTATCTCTTTTGACTGCTACCTGGCTGGTCTTGTGGCTGTTACCACGTGAGAATATGTCTGTGCACGCACGACAAGAGTACCTACGTACCGAGGTTAAACGCCCTAAATAGCTAAAAAAACGCCGAGCTGATAATTTTGCGAAAACACTAAAGCATCTGAACCATTGGTAGGGGGGGCCACACAGCGTTTTGCAGCAATCATAACCAGGGCGAAAACTTGATATACCGAGTAGGTGGGGCATGATGAGAGACGACGGGAAATAAATCTGAAAAGTGTCAGATAGGGGCCCAAGTCCAAGCGCAGTGATTGAGAGCAGACGTCGCGCTGATGGAGGAACATCAGGTATTACATGCAATCGAGTTCACTAATAGAGACGTATTTGTGGGCAAATAGCGTCACACGCGTGATTTATTTTTAACAAAACAATTTCTGAGAAAACTTCACGGCGAACAATGCGGCGGCGTCGCGTCGCCTGTATGTAAGAGTCTTTACGCTCGCTGGCGGAATTTTTTGACGACATGGTTGGCGCAGTGGCTCAGCGATGGACTGCTGCGCAACGTGTCGCGGGTTCGATCCCCGCACGGAACAAATATTTGTATGCTCTGCAAGTAGTTGTTCCGGGTCTGGGTATTAGTGTATGTGAGTTTCTATGTTTGTAAACGCACCCACGATACAGGAAGAAATTCTTAGTGTGGGGCAAAGTTTAAAAAAAAAAAAAAAAAAAAAAAAAAAAAAAAAAAAAAAAATATGCAAAATAAGCTAATTATAAGCATCATGGTGATGGCAATAAAACTAAAAACAACATTACCAAAAATATCAAGTATCCCATAACAAATAACGCAACAACTTAAGTTTTTATAAACATAAAAAAATATACTTTACTATAAAGACGTGACAATGAGATCTGTTCCCACGATAATATTTTAATTGCTTGTAAACTACTACGAGACGCCCAGCTACCTCCGCTCTCCGCGGGGAAGTGCAGGAATCAACGCAATTGATTGAAGAATCGACCTCGAGCACCAGTTAGAGACTAAACGCAGGGGCCGGGATCCTCCGACAGACAAAACAATTCGCCAACAAGGTCGCTCACTGATTATCTAAATGAATGAGTCCTGCTGTTCGGTACAATAGTTGGCAACACAAACGGAGCCAGCGACTCCGCAGACGTCGATAGTTTATGTGAAAAATTAGCGCCCAAACAAAACATCCGTTAAAGAAATTCTGCGCATTCTAGTCAAGCTGCCTCGCGCGGTCACGCCCACATGTAGCTCATTCAAGAGGAAACGAGCCGTCTCCACGTCGCGTGCACTACTCACTGTATTTATTTGTACGCTTCACTTCGCGGTAACTTAATTTAAACATTGCAGTGAACGCGAAGGCTCTCGTATGCAAATAGCGAGTCACACCTGGCAGACGTGAGCGTGTTCGTGCATTGCAACTAGTTAGTAGAAAACTTAGAACTTACGGCAGCATCGCACTCAAACGCAAGCATCAGATGTTAATTTAGCTATTAATGTATCGCAGTGGCGCTAAACGTAACCTCGATTTGATGCGTAAGCAGTAAAATTGTAACATCTTAGAAGCGAGATGTAATTGATCGGCGAGGTCGTCAAATGTCGTTCGTTCTCTCAAAACTAATACGATGGCACATTTTTTCATGCGATATTTCACGGTGTGATTCTTGGAGCAGTGACCTAAATAAAAAACCAAGACAGAGACCTGTCAACAGTGACGTGAGGCCGGTTTCGTAAACATGTGTGCCTGTGCACTTAGTGAGGTGTAGTTTGATTGTAAATCTGTGCATGTATGCATAGAGCGGAGGTGTAGTTTTGGCATGCTTCACTGTATTGTTCGTAGCGCTCAGTCTTGGTTCTTCATTTGGTCTGAGGCTGTGACACGCTGTAGATAGTTCACCATTGATCTTGGTACGCCATACGCCTGCGCCGCGGAATGTGTAGTCTAATTCTGGGGGCATTGATTTATGATTTGACACGTAAAATATCGCATTCTGGATGAAAAGTTTAATGTTTGTCTTCAGAACATTCCTAACCGAAACAAGACCGGTGTCCAAGTCCGAGAAATGAAAAACTTATGTAAGAGTCTTACAGTAAGACACACAACACCAATATTTATATCGTCGCATTCTTTCGTTTCGACTCCCTTTGCAGTTCTCTTATTACAATGTTTTTTCCAGAAGATTAAACTGACACTGCCATTAATTTTGTTTTACGGATTTACTAAATTAGCCATTTTCTATTTCTGCAATTTACAGCCAACATCATCAGTAAGTATATTCTTAAACCATTCGTCATTCCTACAAAAAATATAAAAATGCCTACACATTTTTCCATATGCACACGTTGTTTTTACAAGCTTTATAATTAGCTTGCTCTGTTCGTATGTCTTTGCGGTTACTCCAATTGTCCTCCATTTTTCAAGCACTTCCTGGAATACGATTGAGCTGAAACTTGGCATACTTATTTATACAACTACTAAGACATTTTGAAAAATTGATATTATCATGGAGCTGGTCTGATGATGTAGCCGGAAGTTTGCCATATGAACTCCTCATTCAAACAAGATAGCACCATCGTGTTTGGACTCATTGGTTACGTATTAACAAGTTCTTTGACACTGGGTGATGTTAAAGGTCTGATGATGGAGCCGAAAGTTGGCCATAGGAACTCCAACAAGATAGCACCATAGTGTTTAGAGAAAACTACATAAATTATAGCCTAACTAAGGTGTAGTGCAGGATCTGAGTATAGGGGCGGAACGTGGCCACCGAAACTCCTCGACCTTACGAGAAAGCCCTGTCGTGTTGGGATCCTTAGATTTGTGAAAGCGATAGAACAGATATTTAAACAGATTCTCATACTAAAAAGTACAAAATAAAATATAAGTAAAAATCTTTTTAAGAACAAGCTTTTAATGAACTAAAAATTATTCATTATTCTGAAATCTACCTCAGAGCACAAGCATCAAGCACACTTTGAAAAAACATACATCACGTCAGAGTCAGAACTAAAAACGGCCAGCCCAATAACATTCAGAAATAACTTGCTTAGTCAATGCGCGACAAGATGGCGAGCTTACACGAGGGAAGTACATCGGCTGCACTGCCTGCACTTGACGACAGCGGCCACTTAGCAACGGCACCTTGACCTTGTGATCTGGAAACGGCGCGACCCTCAAAGGATCGCTATCTCTTCATATTCCTCACGTTCGATAAAGAAGACGTATTTCTCGAAATTACCTTAAGCCATGACATGACGTGTCCACTTTGTCCTCGGCCGAGGCTAAATAAACAGCACATGGAAATAATACCTACTCTGCGTATTGATTGAATTTTATATTTGAACAAAGTTTTAAAAAACAATACTTTATTTCTTAACCAAATGAAGACAACAAGTTGATGATCGGAGCCTCCTTTTAAGAAAAATGCCTGTATTTGGAGATTTCCTCTTCCATAGCACGATAATTTTACATAATAGTACAGAATAGTCCAAAATGACTGCTGATACATATCAGGGTAGCACTAACCAAATTAAAGTACGATCAAAAACGACGAAGAACTGAGCTGGGCAGAACTGTCTATCAAAGCAGAAAAAATATTGTGAAGGTACCTCAAGAATAGCACATTATTTGTATTCGTGTCGGGGATTGTTTGTGTCTATTTTACTGATTATTCAAAGGTAAGTCATTTTTCTATAGAACAAAAGTATCATTGTTATCTACAGTTGTTTTGATGACGCATATACCAGATTTTCTTGTAAAATTTACATGTAAAGAAAGCGTAAGTAGAAACGTACATCTATTAAACATTAATCATCTCACGAATTCGTGATATAGTCAGATTTTGTATGGCATATCTGTCAAAAACTGATCATTGTGAGGCCACTGACACGTTTGTAAATTAGTAGACTTTGGCCCCCTGATGTGTGGAATTACGTAGAACTCTCTCTCTCTCATGAAATCGTTCCGTTTCCAAACGCTAGGGATCCTTGCCGTTCGAGTTTGTTTATAACATTGCGACTAGTACCTAATTAAGAACAGCTGGTGTACACAAACCGAATTTGTTCGATCCAAATGAGGTTAGTGCTTCAAATAGTTCTATCAATACAATACTTTCAGATCAACACAACCATACCATCCCAAATATTCAGAGGATAGTACATGTTTGACTCCGTAGTAGAGCATCTCTAAAGGTGTTTTCTCGTGACCCAGTTAAAAACGGATTTTATCTTCAACCACAACAAATCATTATAAAACGTGATGATTTTTAATCCCATAACTCTAGGGTATTAATCAGACCATGTCAAAGAATCAACTGTATGGCATATTATACATTATTTTTCTATTGGTTTTTTTTACGGTATCGTCACATTAAACTCTCTATTCTATTCTTTATTATGGCAAGCAAAGCCGATGACTCTCGATGTGTGTATCTAGATTACATTGATAGGTACGAGTAAATTATTTTCATTCAAACCAATCATTTAAAGCTAAAATATGCGACGTTGTCATAGTTTTAGGGTTCCGTACCTCAAAAGGAAAAAACGGAACCCTTATAGGGTATCCATCGTATGTCTGTCTGTCTGTCCGTCTGTCACAGCAAATTTGCTGCGAACCCAATGGACCGATTTTGTTGAAATTTGGCACACATGTATTTCTGTGACCCAAACACGGACGTCTGACGAAAATAAACGAATTTTGAATAATAAGGAGTCACATCTGGAGGAAAATTAGAAAATTAAAATTAAAGTTTTGCAAACTGAATGTACCGTGCGCGTGACATATCAAATGAAAGGGCTTGTTACGAGGATCTCGAAAATATTTATAATTTTAAAATAAATAGTTATTAAGAAAATTGATGAAAAGACGACCCACTGACCGAAAATTGACCATTCTTCATTATCTCCAAAATTACTGAGCAAAATTTTTTTTTAATACAGAAACTATTTCTATACTTATAGATTACAGGAAAACATTATATTAAGAAGTCTAGTATTTAAAGTTTTCAATTCGGACACTTTCTATCTATGTCAAATAGCTAGTTGCTACTTGATTTAAAATATTTAAATCACAGACGTAAAACGAAACTCATGAATGAACACAAGATTGCATGAATGAACGAAATGTCAAATTTATGTCAATTTTTTACCCGACTACGGCGAAGAAAAAAGGAGGGTTATGATTTTGACCGGTATGTATGTATGTATGTATGTATGTATGTATGTATGTATGTATGTATGTTCATCTGTTCCCTCCTATCTTCCAAACCACTTATCACAATTTGACAAATGAGTATCGTTAGAAGCGTCGTGATTGTCCGCTGGTTATAGGCTATGTGAAGTCACATTAAATTAAAAATGGCGCCCTCTAGAGGACATAAAGTGAGGAACTTAAAAAAAAATATGGTTTAATCGTACCATGTTGGGTATCAAATGAAAGGGCTTAATGAGCACATTTCAAAAATATATATATTATAACCCCAAAAGAATTAAAAAAAAATCAAGTTATATAAACTAGAACCCAACTACGACTTAAAAGGTATAAACAAGACACCACAGACAGACAAATTAAAAAATCCGGAGTCACACGTGTTAGGGCATAAATCGAACAGATTACGTGTGACTCCGGATTTTTTAATTTGTCTGTCTGTGGTGTCTTGTTTATACCTTTTAAGTCGTAGTTGGGTTCTAGTTTTTATTACTTGATTTTTGTAGGGATTAGCTTTGATCACGCCATCTACAATTAGTTTTGCCCGACCTTCCTCATTTAATATCTACTAGAACGTTGTCATCGATGTGTATCAAACAAGCGATACGTCGCGTCGTCGCGGCGCGCGTCTCTTGGAGGTCAGGCGCCAATAATGGCATCAAGTGTCGAAAGTGACTGCGCTGACGGTTCAATGTCGCCGCGCGTTATCACTGCAAGCCGCTGATATTTATAAGCTCCAAATCTTGTGTTGCTAAATCTGAACAACGACAATGGAGATTTGGTAGAATACCGGTCAAAATCATAACCCTCCTATTTACTTCGCCGTAGCCGGGTATTGATAACAAACTGTCATCTGTCAACACACACAAGTCAGATCTGTTTCCCAGAGAGGCATAATGGATTTCCATGTTCGTTTGGTCTTGACTTTCATCACATAATATTATGTGACACGTACCGGACCGACAACCGACCTGTCCTGAACTACAACACAGACAAAAAACGAAAATTTTAATTAGTTTCTCATTATTTTGTGTTTTTTTTGGAACTTGGTTGTTTTGATTTTGTAAAAAGTTTATATTTTAAACTTTTTAGTTGTGCTACCTACCCCACACAAATTCGAATACCACTACCTGCTATGTAAATAACAGTGACGGAGTCAAATAAAACATCGTCGATGTATACTAAGTGGGAAAAATACGTAATATTGAAGCTAACTCAAAAACTGCGCAAGCAAAGTTAATAAAATTTATATGGGATCACCTCTGGAGCATGCCCTATCATACAAAAAAAGAATCATCAATCAAAATCGATTTAGATTTTTATTTATATTGGCGGAGTAATCGCATAAAAAAATACAAAAAGCATTATGACGAATTGAGAACCTCCTTCTTTTTGAAGAAGTCCGTTAATAAAAAAAATCTAGTAATAAAAACTAAAACCCAACTACGACTTAAAAGGTTTAAACAAGACACCACAGACAGACAAATTAAAACTCCGGAGTCACACGTGTTAGGGCATAAATCGAACAGATTAGGTGTGACTCCGGAGTTTTAATTTGTCTGTCTGTGGTGTCTTGTTTAAACCTTTTAAGTCGTAGTTGGGTTTTAGTTTTTATGACTTGTTTTTTTTTTTATTCTTTTGGGGTTATAATATATATATATTTGAAATGTGCTCATTAAGGCCTTTCATTTGATACCCAACATGGTACGATTAAACCATATTTTTTTTAAGTTCCTCACTTTATGTCCTCTAGAGGGCGCCATTTTTAATTTAATGTGACTTCACATAGCCTATAACCAGCGGACAATCAGGACGCTTCTAACGATACCTCATTTGTCAAATTGTGATAATTGGTTTGGAAGATAGGAGGGAACAGATGAACATACATACATACATACATACATACATACATACATACATACCGGTCAAAATCATAACCCTCCTTTTTTCTTCGCCGTAGTCGGGTAAAAAGGCATCCTTATAAGAAGCTCCACTCTTTTTACCAGACTACGGCGAAGCAAACAGGAGGGTCATGATTTTGACCGATATAATATATCGGTCAAAATCATGACCCTCCTGTATATGTATGTATGTATGTATGGTCATGTGTTCCCTCATATCTTCTAAATCAAACTACTCGTCACAATTGGACAAATGAGGTATCATTTGAAGCGTCTTGATCGTTCGCTGGTTAGAGGCTGCTGTGACGTTACATTAAATTGAATATGGCGCCCTATAGAGGACATGAATTAAAAAATATATTTTTTAGTGAGGCCGTGTTTGGTATTAAATGAAAGAGCTTAGTTAGCGCATTTCAAAAATATATACATACATAACCCTAAGAAAATTAAAATCCGGCGTCACACGTATCTGTTTGATTTATGCCCTAAGATAAGACGTGTGATTCCGGATTTTTAATTTGTCTGTCTGTGATGTCTTGTTTATACCTTTTTAGTTGATTTTTTGTCGTAGTTGGGTTTGAAACTGATAATTCTACGGAAAATGGAGAAATTTTACAATTACCTTAGAACCATTGATTGTTGAATTGATTCAGCCTTGGTTCAGAAGATAGCTATCCAGTTAGGCTTTATACAGCATTTTTTTTTTTTTTTATATTAGCCTGTACTGTCCCACTGCTGAGCAAAGGCCTCCCCCAAATCCTTCCAAACATCCTTTTCTAGGGCCACCTCGATCCAACCCTTGCGGTACGCGTCTAGATCGTCCCTCCATCTCTTATACAGCATACGTATAATAAATGATTTCCATTGTATTTCCTAGTAAGCTCCTATCTTAGTAAGTCCCAACTCCCAAATCATTAGAAGGTTATTTTAAGCCAAGTCACGCGCACCCTCCCGAGCACGTGGGTAACTTAACGCCCAGCTGTAAACAGAACGACCCCCTCCGCTATAGGTAGCGCGCGACAATCGTTGCGCACGGTGCATCCGGCGGTTAGCGGCGCCAACTCCTTCCCTTACCAACCACAAGCAATTAATAGTGATTGTAATAATGTTTCACATATATATAAGCCATAAAGTTAAGCCAATTGACTGAAAGTCTTCAGCACAATGATTAAGATTGATGGTGAATTGGCTTCCATTAATGAAGAAAGTAGAAGTCATTTAGCTTGAGGGATTTGTTTAAACGACCAGATGGCTCATCCGTTGTCTGATCGACATACTGCTTCGCTTCAATTACATCATTAAGTATAAAATTACAATATAATTTTAATGACCGTATTATAGCGAGCGCTCATTACATGACATTCAGCGTTCGCACCATGTGCAAATTGTCGAAATTTGATTCAAGAAGCGGTTTGGAAACTATGAAATCCATTAGGGATATCAAACGTGATTCGTAAATGAATGATAGCTTGCGATACACACAGGCAGGTCCTTGTTACTGATGCATGGTGACACGTACATTCATACAGAAAACAACAATTGCCTGGCTACGGTCTGAGACGAGTCACAAAAACCGCGAGTACTTCCCGTCTTACCGACTCTCGTGAGAAACAACTTACGTCTTTATACTCAACAAAAACTGGATTTACGCAAGTATTCAATCATTACAACCAAAGATGACGGGAGATATTCAATTACAAATGTATACAGCATTCGTATCAACGTGTCTTCACAACTCTGGGTCGGTCTACAACTACATGTTACAGAACACACAGGCATTATCCTCAGCTCGTAGTTAGTATTGATGTTTCATTATCGAGTTTAATGTGAGTATTAATAAATCTCATAGTGAACAGCGTTCTATAATCTGTGGTAGTTAGGGTTGCCAACTCTCCTGGAATTCCGGGAGTCGCCCAGAATTCAGAAAACAAAAATTTAAATCTTCTGGCCCCCGGAAGAAATCCTTACTAATATTATAAATGTGAAATTAACTCTGTCTGTCTGTCTGTCGCGCTTTCACGCCAAAACTACTGAACCGATTTAAATGAAATTTGGTATAGGCTACTTTTTATCGACATACCACGCGGGCGAAGCCGCGGGCGGAAGCTAGTTACAAATAAACCAAATTCTCCCGGAATTTGAAATTCACGTGCACTGGCGGAATAATTGATAGTGGCGAAAATTAGAAGACCGCGCTAGCTACTGGCCAATGCAGTCGCAAAGTCGCGATCCTCGAAACTACGTTTTGTCCATACCTGATCAAACGCCGCCGCCTGTGCTGCGAGCGTGTTTTAGTATACTAATCAATATATGGACAAAAGAAAGGAACCGCTTAAAACGTTTTTCAATTTTGAAAGAGCGATTTTTAGGTTTGTTAGTTCAAGACTAGCTATTCTGAAGTCTCTACGTTCACATGGCAAATATAAGTTCAAAATCAAAATAATAAGTTTAAAAAATCGCCGTTTCTTTTTTCTCCCGGATTTAGACTAACAAGGGGTGGCAACCCTAGTGGTAATGCGCGAGAGTCACACGTGTGTATGCAGTTCAATGAAACGTGTGGGTTATTCACTTTTTTATTGCTAGTTGTGTACTGCTAAAGAGAGTGATCGCATACAAAAGTATTAGTTCTCCCAAATTAATTCAAAATGATGGTGAACCGACTCTTCGTTGGTTGGATCTTATTAAATTATTCGTTTAATTTATAACAACTTACAAGAAAGATGTCAATTTAATGTTTTCTTTAGATGGCTCTAGTCATAGACATGACACAGGTCATAAAAAGATTATTATGAAATGTCTGTCTGAATGAGCGCAAGGTCGAGTCGCGAGATCGGACAGGATCACCGACAGTCAAACCAGCGACATTCCAACAAGAAATCCTAACTAATACTTATTATAAATGCGAAAGTGAGTTTGTTTGTTTGTTGTTCGATATCGATAAAACCGACGTCCAAAATTCTATTGCACAATAAAGAATTTGAATTTGATTTTTACTCTTATTGTTTTATTGTTCTATCCGACAGGACTTGACATTGCTATTACTTATTTTTAATCTGCTGTGAAATGCCTTGAACAAGCAACGCCATATTTTTTTGGAAACCAGTTTTAGCATTAAACTACATTAATCCACTTTTCTTTTAGTTCCGGAATATTTTGAAATCTAAAATGTTTTTTTTTAATCTAAATATCCGCGTGTGCAGAGATCCAATAACTGGTCAAAACTAAAATGGCCACTTATATTATCATCTAGTATCAGTGCAATTTCATATATGTGTCGTGAGCCTGAGTCGCCCGCATGACCAGTTAAGAGGCTGTATAGTCATTGTTTGCCATGAATACCTTAAAATGTTCGAAGACTACTTGTAGACAGCGCTGCAACAGCACAGCACCCTGCCCATCAACAACTACCTTAGACTAAGCCACCTTTTCGACATCAAATTAGAGCTGTCTTCGCACTTTAGAAAATAAATTGACTTCACCCACCATGCCTCGTGGTCGTGCATCAGCTTTAAGTGAGTCCACTCGCTAACAAGTAATATGTAATCACTAACTGACTAGTGCAAACTGTTCCGCTGTTAACAGAGCGCCGACGTCACCGACTTAGTGCTGAACACTTGAGATAGTCCTTCGATGGTCGCTACTTGAATTATCAGCTGTTGTAAACCGAAACTGCATAGGTACCTAAGCTGAACTTAATCCTACCTGCCGACTGATTTGCTTGCAGTTTTCTCTTTTTAAATTCGGACGTATTTCTTCCTATTTCTCCTTCAGCTTAGCAGATTACGCAGGACAATGAAAATCTGTTACAGGAAAGTAGAGAGTCCGGTATCCTCAGGCCTTTTGTAAAATGATTTGACTTTCTTCCGTGATACTCTTGTAATTCGTCTGTTATTATTGGTGAAGTGTCTCCAAACGGAGCGGAACGAGACGACAAATGACATCATAATGGTTATGAATGTCACCTTGTCGTGAGAAGTAAACCGGCATCATTAGCAGCTACACAGCTGCTTAGGCTGCTTCGCTAAAAACTGAACGCATTGACATTCATTGTATGATTGTATCGGCAATGCTATAGAGTTTGAAACATCGTTGAAATCTGACGTTAGTTAGGTCATTTCATTAAACTTTGCTCAAAGTAATCCGAATAGTAGAATTTAATTAATTAAATTGTGTGCCATAAGTAATAAAACTGCAAAGCTAATAAAAGATATAAATAAGCACTAAAATGAAAAGCACATCAACTACTTAATATTTAAATTCTTCATGAACTGACAATTCAACGATAAAATATCTAACATCAGTTGTACAACGATTGTGCAATACTACAGAAGGACGAATAAGGACGGATGTTGTAAACGAGAGTTGTAATGAATAAAATAACGCACCAGGTGAATTGGGACAAAATAATAACGCTATGTACGCGGTAGAAACGATCGTTTTCGGAGGCACCAGAGCGCGAGGTGCGGCGCCGCTGTGCGGTAAATAATCCCGTGATATAACACACGCCGATCATAAACGTTCAATATAATTGCACACATAGCTAACTTCACCAACTAAATCAGTCCTAGTTGATACAGGCCCAAATACAATAACAAAGTGGTTAGCTAGTCTATGCTAGAACCACTTTGTTATAGTTAACTGCTTCAACGACTTTGTGCCAAAATACAAAATGCAATTTGTAACCGTTTTTCACTGGGTAAAGTCGTTAACTGGTTACAATCAATTGCAAAATAATAATATT
Organism: Lithophane socia; assembly: GCA_947522985.1. Lineage (NCBI taxonomy): Eukaryota > Metazoa > Arthropoda > Insecta > Lepidoptera > Noctuidae > Lithophane > Lithophane socia. The sequence goes on from OX383274.1 coordinate 284,267, forward strand.
AAAAATAATAAGCCCTGAGTAATTGACTGGATATACGTAGGCATTGAAAACGATAAAACAGGTGACAGTAATTAAAAAAAACCGATCAAGGTTACAAAACACACAACTGACGTCCAACACAATAAAAATGAAGTCTGAAATAACACTGAACAAGTGAAACGATTGCTATTAGTCGCGGCAGGCAGGTGAAAAGAACCGAGGAAAACGAAAACTGCAAATAATTCATGTTCAGGAAACGAACGAGTCGACAAGAAAGCTGTTTCGCTATAAACTGGCCAAATAAGTAGCGGCAGGAACACGGACAGGCAATCCATGGCCCCGGTGGACTCGGGAGGAATTTCTCTCCGGTCGAGTTAAGAGTGGTTATAATTCATTGAAATGCAGGCGAAATCGTGACGGCCAAGACTTTTGTATGCAAAGCGGTACATAAGTCTCATTAAAATCGACGTATTTGCTGACGTGGTCACGCTCCGTGCTGTTCCAACAAAATAAAACTGAATTCATAAATCAATAAACTACAACGTGTGTAAGCAATTGATCGCGAACCATTCAGTGTAATAACATGCACGTTACGAGTGTGAGTGAAATGAAACTGAAGCAGGATCGTAGACTGCGCGTAATGTACTGCCTGCACATGACAGCAACAGCAATGTTATTGTTGACTCTACTACATTACACTACAAGGAGGATATGTTAGCTGAAAGCATCAATGACTCTTGATATTGTCAACTGATCTGCAATAATAATTGCATTTCGCGTAAGTTATCAATAATAGTTCATTATAATTCTGATAGATTGTGACAAAATCCAAAGTAAATTCCGAGAAATCCGTGAAGAAGAGTGAGTGCCAAAATGTCACCGCAACCAACACGAGGGTGGCGTGATATTTTAGGAAAACTCAAACTCTAAGAATATAAGGGTAAACGACACGAAGACAACGCTACCGGCGGAATACAAACAATCTCAGAAAAACTCAACTCCAAAACGAATCGATGAAAGAAGTAATATAAATTAATAAGCTATAAAAAATAAAAAGCAAATGTAATAACGTGAATAACCACAGCTATAAAAACGGTCATGTGAATAAAAGCTAAATCTTTGTTTATTCAAAACCAGTTACAGCGATTCGCGATGCGGATTAATTTGGACGCGCACATTAACTATAAAATTTGGATGATTGCGCCAGCGACTTACCACTCGCACCAAACCATTAAAAGTCTAAGAAACATTGTAGGAACTCTATCACTGAGAAGTCAGCAGTCAGTCCGTATTATAAATACTGAGTAATCAGCGACAAATATTTGATAAATGACGTCAATCAAGGTCAAGCTCTAATGATGTAACCGCAACAACAATAGACATGGATTAATGTGTACGTTTTTAATAACCAACTCTATTACCGGTGGGTTGACGTCTAACGCAGCCTGCAGACCTTTAGTCAAGATGACATCATGATAACGTGGCTCAGAGATAAGGCAGGGCCTCCATACAATCTATGTTGTGATATAAGTACTATTTATATGCTAACCTCTCTTCGATTGCTTCTCTCGTTCCTTTTCCTTTTCTCTCGCCTTTTTGTCTCTCCTCTCCCTCTCCTGCTTCTCCTTCTCCAGGCGCTTTACCTCCTTCTTCATTTCCTTTTCGCTTTTCTTCGACTTGGTGTCGTCGATTTTCTCGGACAGGATGAAAGTCCCCGTTTGGACCTTCGTGTCCACCTCCTCTTTCGGCCTCATCTTGTATCACAACGCGACACTATCAACTCACACAAGGATAATGTAATTATAGCAACAAAATCCTCTGTAAATGCACTCTCTCAGAATTTTATTTATCTCGACGTTTCGTTAGCGTGAAGAATTTCAATTCGGCACAGAGCGGGCGCACGGCAGCTGCCGACGCTTTATCGTACACGTAGCTACGACCGATGCTCGCTATTGGCGAAACGGTATCGAAATTATCACTGGCACTCTTGAACGATTTCAAAAGCAAAGTGCGCGATGATACGGAGATCGATCGCGAGCAACGACGTGCGGTGTGGCCGAAACGCGCGAAGCACCGACCGTGACTGAGCGAGCGCGAGCACTGCGCCCCCCTGGCCTCGGCACTGACGCTGACGGCGACGCCGGCGCACGCACACGCCGCACCATGCGCGACAGACGCGTGCCTCAAAGTCTATAAATAAAGCCTCACTTCCTATATAGCATAGAATCAGAAGACGATTTATGGCCGTTGAACCCATGAAAGCATTTCGTGGCCGATGACTAACAACAAAAAGCGATTACAATTTTGATCCAAATGTTTCCATTCGCGAGTTTAGTTGCCAAGCCTCAGGCGACAAGTGTTTCTCGATGAAATTGCATATTGATTAATACAACATACAACTTAAGATTATTTGTTCCAATTCTCAGCACTTGTTCTGCGGATGTCAAGTTTTGTAACATTAATTTGTCAAAAAAATTATAAGATTCTGGCTGGATAAGATTCGAAACTAGGATGTTGAAAAAGGTTAAATAAACTCAAAAAAGAAAACGGCCGCTCTCTGCAAGGAACCCTTAAAATTTCTCAACGAGACTCCGACAGTCTATAATCAAACATGGCGCGTCGGCCAATAAATAATGTAAGTATAGAAAATCCATTTGAAAGCACATGAAACAAAGGTGACATGAAATAAAACTCCTATCACATCCCAATCGCAAATCAATGAAGCTAAATAATTGACAAAGCAGCAAGGTCGTGATGATGATAAGCTAAGTCCTGTTTCAATTATCTTTACGAAATTCCGGCTCCAAAATTTGTATCTAATAAATAACAATGAGTATTGACATAATCAATCAATTGCTTCACGGCCATTATCTAAAAAATTTTACCTACCCCTGGCATGCGTATGTATCTGCACTCATCTATACATATTTTAAATTAATTAAAGTCGCTTTTCGTGTTTGTGTGTTTGTCTGCATTGTTCTTCTAAACCACGCAACAGATTTTGATGAGGTTTTCACCATCGCATCGTTTAGAGAATTTATTCCGGAAGGTTTATGTGTATAATACCTACGTTAATATTAAAGATACATATAAATAACTAAGAAATCTCGATGTTTTGTCAGGTCACTAGTAAAATCTAATAAATTGCATGGAAATAGAAAGCCTATTTGTTCGCAAAAAAAAAGATTCCCAGTAGGCCGAGCGTGTCGGGCGGTGGGCACTAGGCCCGCAGTACCGCAGCTGCAGCCGGCGAGAGAGCGGCCCGGCCGGGTAATAACTACAGATTGGGGAAACGCTGCACCGGAAGAATAGATTAGGTAATCACTGCGAAACCAACACTGTAGGCGGGGTGGGATATCAACCTATGTATAATAGGAGTTGAGACGTTATGCATCGTGGCGAAGCAACTCATCGGGTTCCCGAATTTAATTTATGATCTACGAAAACTATCCTCAAGTAACGTGTAAGAAAGTACGCGTATTAAATAAATCTTATTATGCAAGGTGCTGGAGCACCATCCAATTAGATATGGGTGCATTGCTGAGCGAAGCTTTTATTGTTGTTAACGTATGACCTCAATCAAATTGGCAGAGCGATAGGCATCCAATGTCACCACGACGCTGCATTTGACCCCGGCCATGCTCGGAATAACCAGAGACAAAGTGGATGATTTAAGTACCTACAAGAGAGCTTTGCTGTCACCAAAGGCTTTAAGGAAATAGTAGAGCTTTATCTAATGCTTTGTTTGTCTTTTATTCTATGAGTTAGCTGACCAAAGAAAGGAGAATGCCATATTGTCGTACCTACCAACAAAAGAGTGTCACAACCAAATGTAGTTCATAAAATTACTCTTATTTTTTAAATCAGATATACGATTTTGTTATGAAAACGATTCCCAGCTTTCGGACACCAAAAATAAAAGTCTTTTTTTACTTTTGTGGTACGTATTTTCCGCTTATGTCACTGACATTGCATTTCATTTCCGAATGTTGCCACTATGTTAAAAATATAGGTACCTACCTGTCAACGAACATTAAAAAATGAAGAAGATAATTGTACCAATTTGCCATTTTATATTAGGATACAATATATTTTTATGTGTGTCAAAAAACATCTTTAGGTCACGCGTTACATCGTAATAATTTATTATTATTTTTTTGGAATACATTGCAAATACATGCATTTAATGAAAAGAGGACCTATTCAAAAAAGTAAAATGTCATTTTTGTACTGTGACGTATTGCAATAATTATTCTGTGGCGCCGTCATGGATGACGTTACTTTCAATATTGGTTTCATCTGAACTATTTGAATAATAATTTATAATACTTATTAACAAAAACGGGGGTTCAGGTGCATAACGTAGTCTTTGTGTAATAATCCTTAGCGATGCCCTCAACTAGAGTAAGACATCGGCCAGCAAATCAGCGTCGCCGATGTATCCTAAACCGTACACTAGTATTGTTAGAACAATTTAGAATATATTACATAGAAAATATATCCGTGGATATGATCGTGTTTTAACATCATAGATTGTACCGACGCGACGCCTGTAAGTATTACCTCACCTAGTAGAATCATGTATATTCTAATTAGCTTCTAAAGTACCTATTAGTACTAGGGACTATTTATTCAATTTAAGGATTAAAAAACAGTTTTTATGCTTTCAGATCAATCCTGGTAGTTCCTATTCATAATGTCACAGATATTATAATACTACATAATGTTACAAATGTTTCGCATTGATACAAGAAAAACTCCCTGAGATTCCAAACTGATACCTGAACTAACACTTGGTCACAATGTGGAGAGATGTGTGCTTTGGATGTGTACAGTCCATGCTACGTGTTGCAACAGTTGCAAGGCGTTCCCGAGTGCCACCCAATTGTCCTACCTATTGTTTTATTTGTATATTTCTTTTCTCTGTCCTGGTAGCGGTCGAGGTCATATTCGTTATGTAAATATGAATATATCTTAACTGCGTTTTTCATTTTTGTTATATTTGCCATAATAGGTACTAACAACATTATCACCTTATTATTATTAACTAACATGTGAAGTTCGAGACGTGGGTGTACTATATAGTAAATACAACTCTGCCTGACTCTTCTAAGATAATAGGAATCAGTAAACACAGTACTAAATTGATTACTTATTCAGACTACCAGCTGCACATACTATGAGTACCTACCTACATGATTATTGATATCCATTATCATTATATATAAAACCTGACTCCAAGAATTATTATTGACTATCAGTGATGTATTGTATAATCATCCATCAGGAAACAAGCGCCAAATCAAGAATAAAAAGCAACCGATATTAGGTACCGCTTCATTTGTCATCAACTTCACCATTTCGAGCTTGTCACTTTCTCGAACTTAACCTCAAAATATGAAGTAGATAAATGGTTAATAAATACGAATTGCGGGAATCCATGTAAAAAATAGTTAACAATATAAGAAGAGCATTGAATTCTCGTGAGCGTCAAGATGACGGGATCAAGCCCCCAATTTAAAATGTATCACATTAAAGTGTTTGTACTACATATGTACTATTTGTACCCTAAACAAGACATTTGTACCTCTAGAGGCAAAGGAGGTATGTCAAGATTTCCCTGGTCCCGCCACTTTGACGTCAAAGTGGCGGGACATTCTGGAAGCGCTACTCACTGGTGGGTAATTCACACCTGAAGACTTAGTACTATATACGTACTGTTGTATACTCAATTTTCAATACAATTGTAAGTGCCAAATTAAAGTTATGTGATTAAAACATTGGTCCCGCCAATTTGATGATTTATGTTATCACTGAATTCATCACAAGATGACGGGATCAAGCCCCCAATTTAAAATGTATCACATTAAAGTGTTTGTACTACATATGTACTATTTGTATCCTAAACAAGACATTTGTACCTCTAAAGGTAAAGGAAGTACGTCAAGATTTCCCTGGTCCCGCCACTTTGACGTCAAAGTGGCGGGACATTCTGGAAGCGCTACTCACTGGTGGGTAATTCAAACCTGAAGACTTAGTACTACATACGTACAGGTGTATACTCAATTTTCAATACAATTGTAAGTGCCAAATTAAAGTTATGTGATTAAAACATTGCTCTCGCCAATTTGAAGATTTGTGTTATCGCTGAATTCATATGAAAATCGTTAGAGCTCGTGCAAAATCAAATGTGGAAACTTACATAGCAGGTAGTAACTTGTATGGGGTAGGTACCACCACTAAAAAGTGAAAATTAAAAAGCAAAGACACCGACTTCCGAAATTAAAGTAATTTTTCACTTTTTTAGTGTTTTTTTTTTGAAGTCGGTTTTTTTTTTTGGAAAAAGTTTTTATTTTTCACTTTTTAGTGGTGGTACCTACCCCATACAAGTTACTACCTGCTATGTAAATAACAGTGAAGGAGTCTAATAATGATATCGTCTACATAGACTGTGGGAAAAATACGTAATATTGAAGCTAGCGCAAGAACTACGCAAGCAAACTTAATAAAATTTATATGGGACCATCTCGGGAGTATACCCTTTCGAACTAAAAAATAATTTTTAAAATCGGTTCACAAACGGCGGAGTAATCGGTGAACATACATAAAAAAAAAAAAAAAAAAAAACAATCATCCGAACGTAGTACCTCCTCCTTTTTTGAAGTCGGTAAAAAATAAATGACCGAACACAACAAAGAAAAAACGTCATTTTCATTAAAAGATTTTTAAAAGTTTCTATCCGACACCGTGCTCTCTAGCGAAACAGCTGACTGACTGAGGGAGGAGTCGCGCTCGCGGCCGGTCAGGTCACATCCCGTACCCCCCACCCGTGTTGAGACGCAAGTTCGTTGCCCTAGCGCATAGGACAACGAACTTGCGTCTCTTGTGGTAAAATGTAGATTTAAAAAAAAGAAAAAAAAAGTTGTAATTTTCCATTGATTTTACGTTCTATAAATGAAACCAAACCACTGATTGCAAGGATAACGGTGTTTACCCTAACACCCTGTATATATATATAAATATATAACTATCAAAACCATTTTCGGTTGTTTCATTTCTGCATAAATGTGTCCATTTTTGTCCAATGATAACGATGAATGATAAATAACTTTGGATGGACTTAGGTTTTGAATATGAAAATTACACACGTTCATGTACTAAGTTTCCACATTTGATTTTGCACGACCTCTAACGATTTTCATATGAATTCAGCGATAACACAAATCTTCAAATTGGCGAGAGCAATGTTTTAATCACATAACTTTAATTTGGCACTTACAATTGTATTGAAAATTGAGTATACACCTGTACGTATGTAGTACTAAGTCTTCAGGTTTGAATTACCCACCAGTGAGTAGCGCTTCCAGAATGTCCCGCCACTTTGACGTCAAAGTGGCGGGACCAGGGAAATCTTGACGTACTTCCTTTACCTTTAGAGGTACAAATGTCTTGTTTAGGATACAAATAGTACATATGTAGTACAAACACTTTAATGTGATACATTTTAAATTGGGGGCTTGATCCCGTCATCTTGTGATGAATTCAGTGATAACATAAATCATCAAATTGGCGGGACCAATGTTTTAATCACATAACTTTAATTTGGCACTTACAATTGTATTGAAAATTGAGTATACAACAGTACGTATGTAGTACTAAGTCTTCAGGTGTGAATTACCCGCCTGTAAGTAGTGCTTCCAGAATGTCCCACCACTTTGACGTCAAAGTGGCGGGACCAGGGAAATCTTGACATACCTCCTTTGCCTCTAGAGGTACAAATGTCTTATTTAGGGTACAAATAGTACATATGTAGTACAAACACTTTAATGTGATACATTTTAAATTGGGGGCTTGATCCCGTCATCTTGACGCTCACGAATTCTCCTCTAAATACACTAGGTTTGGTTGTGACAGGCGGACTTTTCGCTTGGTACAGGGTGCCCTACAGTCCTGGTCATTCTCCTTTCTTTTTAAAATTAATATGTGAAACTTCTGCTAGGTATCTCAGTATTTTGATCTATATACTTAATTTTCGCACAGATGTATGTGTAATCGATGTCCGCGCTTGCCCCACACACGTCCGCACCGCGACCAGCAGCAGCTGTGCGCTCGTAAGGAATGGCATCTGCACAACGACGAGTAACGAGTACCCACCGGAGACGTGATTAACTCCAATCACCTTTGGCGATAACATTTGCAAACGCGCAGCAATAGGCAAATGTTGAGATAACGTTCAAAGAAATGGACGAAAGCAAACTGCACAAACGCTGCGTATAGTCATGGTAGGGGCAAACGCGTAAGGCAGCCGATCAGATTAGTAAAAAAAAATCGATCGTTAGAAAAACTCGAGCGCGTCAGATTAAGGTAGGGTAAGTTAGTTACATGCAGAAAAGTGTGCATTTCAATAATCTGACAATTTAAGCGTGACATAAGGAAATGGGAGAGTCACAAAGTTGCAAAAAAAAAAAGTCACCTGGACATTCTCGAGCGCGGTTATTTTTTTTTTTTTTTTGTAGGAAATTAGTCACGAATCACGGAAATAATGTAATCTGCCGATTTGCACAAGCCGAAGTAGCTAAAATCATTAAAACGGCAGTTTCAAATTGAAACCCAAATTATTACCTGTTTTTGGTGAAGCTTTTTACCAAAGACAAGCGCTCAAAGGCAAGTTTTTATTTTTTTTAATGAACCATAAGCAAACCAGCGGCGTTTAGTTATGGTAAAAAAATCCCATGCATGCCCATGGGATTTTTTACCATAACTAAACGTCAGTGGGATACTATACATTGAATTAGTATGAACTATCCTATTAATAAATGAGCATTCTCTATTTACACCCGAGCAGAGACTTGCGCTTTTTTCTGATAAGACCACGGGAGGCACGCGCGCAGGCAATCATATTTTTTGTATAGGCTATCTAACGGTTTTGCCAGTGCCTTTATTTACACCTATGGAAAAACAAAACCAGCGTGCCATTTTCCATAAATATTTAATATCGTTTTCGTTGTGTGGTTAACTATTATCAAATATACAAAATTTAAAGTATTGTCACCAAACCAACCGACATAGAAGTTTTTAAAAGAAACTCCGGATAGTCAGTACCTGGCAACAAAGGTCTGTTAAACTTTATAAATGTATCATCTCTATAGTTAGGTACGTTACTGTAGCATAAGTTCTTACAACAAGTCTGTTTTTTTCCTCGCAAGTGTGTTCAAAAACGTCATATGAAACGCGTGTGCATTGATTATTACACTCTCGGCTACTCTTGCGCGAACAATACTGCCTCGACTGTAATATCCAATAGAGCACACTCGTATCACAATGTACTATTTTGTCACTATACTATTTTTTTCTAAATACAGGTTATAATTTTAGCTGTAAACATATATATTTTGTATTGTATTTATTACATTCAATAATATAAAAAATATGAGCGTCGAATATAGAGATGATTCCACTGACGACGAAGATTGAAAAAATTCATTAAAAAAATACACCCTATATACTATTTTTTTCTAAATACAGGTTATTATAATTTTCCAGTAGACATATATATTTTGTATTGTATTTATTACATTAAATAAAAATATGAAATAAAAAGCAAACCGTCAGATTAAGGAAATTCCTCCACATAATATTGTCAGATTATGGGTCAGTACGACAAGGACATCAAGATGAAGCTTCTGTATAATCATCTGACGCGCTCGAGTATCTCAAGGTCACGATTTTTTTTTGCATTTCTTAAAATCCCCCCCACCAATGAAAGCGTATACTTCACATAAACTTTTTTTCTTTTTAGCATCTAATCTTCACAATCCAATAGGTCCCCACGACGCTCGAGTAAATCCCCATTTAGCATCATGGCCTCCCCTACTATCATACAGTATAATGATGTACATTATACTGTACGACTACACGTAATATTTCGCTCTACATCGCATGTTTGTAGCAAGGGATTCAATTAGTACCTAGTTCTCCATTGGTTCGGGCTCGCACACGCTCGAGTGCTCCATTGGCTGTCTACTCCGTGTCCTCGAAGGAGGTCGCCGAGACACCGCGAGAGAGCGTTCAGCTCAGACCCTAGATTAAGCGTGTAATTAAATCTGACTAAGGAAAGTTCCTTTCCGGATAAGCTTGATAGATAATTTATAGAAAGTTAGTTATTAAGATTGAATTACTGCTGGGAAATTGGAACCGAATCAAGCGCATAATTGGGAATTTTCAAGTTGTTTTTCATGGCGCTTCATTATCGATAATCATCAGGAAATGATCTATCGCTAAAACATGAATAATCCGAATCATAACAATAATGTAGGAGTTTTTCTACACACATATACAACCAAAATTACCACTTTTCTGGGAGATATCATTTTCAGCTTCATCTCATAAGCTTCCAATTCCATCTTAAAATATCTCGCAGTTAGGCTTTCAAACTGAACAGAACCGCGGCCGTGTCCAAGTGCCTGTGTGAATCGCTGACGTCTCGGCAACAAGTAGGTGCAGCTTATGTCCCGCAGACTCGGGACACGTACAGCTTCACACAGCTCTGCGCAGACTTGCCCACGTTCACGGTTCACGTTAACTAGAAGGATGCCTTAAAAATTGTCCCATTTCAAATTACTTACTACTAGGTACTAGTTTTCGTTTGTGCAATAAAAGGATCGACTTAATGCCTGAATGTAGGATCGCGAAATAGCATTGTGATCGTACCAGTACTACCAGTATTCTGCTCTATCAAACAGACAGTGCATCTAAACAGGGGCCCTACCATCAACTTTTAAAATACTTGCCAAGTACATGACAGGTCAACTTAGCAGGCTAACCTGACAGGTTTTCTATTTGTACCATGAGCATTTCCGTCTGACCTGCAATGTATCAACTTCAGACCTGCTACGTGACCGTTGACCGGTACGCCATATTATAAACAAACGTTCGGAAATACTTTTTCGCAATGTTACCGGTTTTACGGTTTTAAAGAACTAGATTAAATTAATTTAATAACAGTTTATAATGATCAAGGGAATTCTTAAAAAAACTATATTTCGTAACAAAATATCTTATTTAACACGAATACGACATTGGAGACCCTTTAAGATACTTATGAAAATAATCTTGAAAGTTACCAAAGTTATTGCTATTTTCGAACGACTATCCTAGCCATTAAGTATAAAAAAATATAGTTTTTGATTGCTTGTCAGTTTGACTCTAGTGATGTTACTCAGTCACTAACGATCAGGCACTCGATTGTTCCGATTATGTAATTCAAGTACTCAATTCAAGTTGAATCTAAGGTAGTTACTAGGGAGGTTTCCAACAGCTTCGCACGTTTGAAACGCACACAAAAAAACAGAGAAAAGAATCATAGCCCGATCCAAAATACAGCAACCGTTCCATATTGGTATATTGGGGTTTAAGTCAGTGACATTCGGGTAAGATCGGCTTTGTTTGACTTTGTAAAAAGCGCTTTCTCCATATTCCACTCTCAATCTGATAATCAATGATGATACGATGATGATTTTAATGACAAATTACAAGTTATCAACAGAAATCATTGACCCACAGTACATATACTTTCACTCATCTTATTAAAACTCTTTGACTCTACACAACATAGTATTTTGGTACCTTGAGAGAAAATGTAATCGAGTTTTTATTTAATACAATGCAGTATCGAGTTAAACAAAGTTTAGCCGCATCACTATCTGACACTGTCAGAAAGACAAATCAAGTCAAGGGACAACAACACTTCATATTTTTTCATTTTCTTTCGAATTGCATCAATTTCATATATTTATTTTTTGCCTGTGTATTATTGAAGAATTATAATTAGTATGGAATCTTCAAGATGGTACAGCATTGACTCCAGATGGATGTTGTGTTATTTGTTCTGTGAGATTCCAACGCAATGTGCGAAGACATAGTCCGAAGCTACATAACAGATGTGCGGTGGACGCTCTTGTATCAAATGCACGTCGTAAAAAGATGAGAGGTGGAGCCTGGTGTAGCAACCAGCATCTTTACTAGATGAAATAATATCTACTTCTAAGTCGTCGGACGTTGAAATTGATACTTAATACGTAATAAAAATGCTTTGTTTACATAATGTGATTTTTGCTTTCAATAACCGTTTAAAACACCCTACGTTTACGTTTTACTAAACTCCAATACCGATGAAGTGTAGGTAGACCTACTCACTAAACATTTTTTTAAGTTATGATCGTATTTCTCAGTAACCTCGTTAGACGAAGTATAATCATTACTACCACTGTAATCTAGAGATCATTATCAGAGTACATATTCACAAATGAACATGTACTTACGTATTTTATTTTAAATTAAAGAAAACAGTTCACTAAAAGTAAGTTTTACACGCCTGCTTAATATGACTGCAGGGCAGTTCAGTAGTCGAGTGTTTACATGTCAAAAAGGACTTGATGGTACAGCTTAACGCAGGTCAGACCAGTGAAATGTTGTCACGTGACCACTGACCGGCTTTATTCACGTGATCGCTGGCTTGCCTGTTATTTGACATGTTCACGGTACAAAATAGCCCGACAGTTCACTTTCCGTCGAAAATTGACCTGCTATAAGAGTTCATGGTAAGCCCCCTGGAGTCTCGAATAGTTTCGATCATTACTCAAACCTCTCCTTACCCCATGGTCGGGAAGGCATAACTTGCGAGCTGTTCTCTTGATTGGAGTTTGGTTTGTTTTAGTAGTTGAGATTTCAGGACTTTATTATTTAGGTGGAAAGTATCTAGAAAGTGTATGCCAATCGATTTGATGTGTGGATGTGTAAAGGTGCCCGCCGCGCCGCGGCGTGCTATATACGGCCCGTTTCCGGGATCGGCGACCTGCGTCCCGGGACATTTCGCCGGAGACACCCCTCACACGTGCCTACAACACACTTTATTGTCTGTTACACCGCAACACCTACAGATGGCAACACCATGGCTGGCCCTCATATACAGCATGGATGGTGGCTACGTAGGAAGTAACTCCGTTATAGGAAAGGCAAATAGCAAGGGTCAGTCAAGTAGTACAACCACGAGTCCGCGACAGAACATTAAAAGCTTGTAACGATCGTTTTAAAATTTAATGTATCATAATAATCTAGTTAACTTTCGCAATATGAATGTTTTCACGCTCGATACCTCGAAAATAACGCGATTTTACGCGTGAAAAGTATAAATTAATTGAAACTGTACCGATATACAAATTAATTGAAATCGAACCTGAACCGAAACCAGTCGTAAGGTCACCCGGGGCGAATGCAACTAAAAAAAAAAATTTTGAAACTTTGCTTCCCTCCACCATGAGCTACTTAAATAATAGGGATATTCTAATAAATGTACTTCATTGCACAGCTTTCGATGAACAGTTTCGACATAAATTAAGTTACAAATAGACTTTGGTTTTTCATTAATTTGCATTATTGTTGAATAAGACCAGTAATAGTTACATTCACCCCACTTTGGGGTAAATGTGACTATTCGTTATAACTCTGTTGTTTTCTGTTTCTAAATGTTGAGGTCAAGAGTACATGTAGATGCACACAGAATTATCTGTAAAAGCTATCTATAGTCGCTGAGAGAGAGTTCAGTTTCAAGCAAATTTACTTTTTTTTTTTTATGGGGCGAATGCGACTGTCTTCCATACTGACTAGTGTTGAGATGTAGTACCTACTACTTATCGATAAATATTTGTAAAGACATTCGATAATTAACAATAATGAAAGGTTTTAAATACCTATAGGTTTCTTATTGCAAAAACACAAAATCGATGTAAGTGTAAATGTAAGTTTAAATACCTTTTTTCTTTTATAGTTTCGGACCATCTGATAACAAAATTTGGATTTTGTATTAACTTGGTACATTTTTTTATTTAAGCTACCTATCTATTTCATTTTGTTAAAACTACGCAAAATCTAAAACACTTCATACTAATTGCAGCTAAACATTTATGCAAATACGTGAAATTCACTTATCGAAATATCGACACGGAACGTCACTAGTAATTTGCAGTTTTCGTACAAAAAGCATGGGGCAAATGTGACTGCAAAAATAGTTGCAATAACCCCCGTGCATGAAAAGTTGGGGTTAATGTAACTATATCAATAAAATGTTAATTATAACACCTAGAGTTTAACCAAATATACCAAAAACACTTACGTTTTATATTGTTTTTAGGATGCACTTCTATTTCTCCTTGCAACGACTCGAAATATTTTTAATGTACCACAACACAGAACACGACGCAGCAACACGTTGCTCCAAAATGGCGGCTGACAGAAAATGATCTGTCAGTACTACAGTAGGTGAACTAGTGATGCCATCTGTACTTTGTTTGAAAAAACTATGATTCCTCTTTACTCCAATAGATAGAGCTATCTACAAAAATAATTAGATTGAGAGAAAATTTAATTAGTTGCTTTAGCCCCATAGTTGCTTTAGCCCCGGGTGACCTTACTCGATCACGCTCGGTCCTTTCAATAATTCGACTATGACGGTCTAGCCTAGACGCAGCACTCGCAAATTCATAGCGAAGTTTCTACTGGTGTCGTGTGACGACATGCAAGCATAGCAAGCGTTGAATGTAACTCAGAGGCACCTCACCATGCGACTTGATTGCACGGTACAGAGGGCGCAGGTTATCTTATCATGAAGCAGTTTATGGTTTGTCGCCGAGTGCCAAACAACCAATCGTATAACTTTTGTAAAAACATATGGATCGTATGCGACCTACATAATTACATAAAGCGTTTATTTTGTATTTCACTTATCTAATACATAACATTACAGTTCGTGGCTCTCATTTATTCATGCGTTGGTGCCATCAACTTCTCTGAAATGTCATGTATGTAGGCAGTTAGTGTTGTGAACGCTGCTCGTTATTTCGTCGTGTCTCATGTAGGTATCCTAATTCTAGTTTTGCTCGCGAGTGGGCGAGGCGGCTATAAAATATTCATTATATACCTCAGACTAGATTTGTGTGGATTAAAGACATAACGTAGTTCTACGTAATCTCTATCTATAGAGATTATATTATTACGAGAACGAAATTGTTTACTCTTCGGACAACTACCATCTACAACCATCACTCTAGTCGAATTGGAAAGGTCTCATTGAGACAGGATCGCAGGACTGATAGGACCACCGACTAGTTTACGGATGTGATCAAGTTCGTTGTAACAGTAATTAAACATCAAAATCTGATACCAGATCCTGAAAAAACACTTTTGAAAAGACCCCCCTATGAATCAGCTGTGGAAATCTCCTAGAGACCATATAATAATGGTTCATGCGAGAGCAGATGGCGCAGCGCAGGCAGTATAAAGTTGACTAATCTTTTGAGTATTGCGAAAGTGTATGTAGAGGCAGTGTTACATCAGTTACATGTAATACTGTGAATAAATGTAAGTGTTATTGGGCAGTCACGTTTCGGTTTCCTCTTACCTCTCGAACGATGCTCGGGTTACATTGCATAACCCGTTTACTGTCAGTGGCGATAGGTACTCTGCCGTGCGCCATGCGGGCTGCGCGGCTCAATTGTACATTTATAACAATAATTTCATGGATTTTTTTTCTTAATTGTATATTGTGCACTTATGTTTTTTATTATTTTTTGGCTATAATCTGTGCCCAACAGTGACCTAATAGACTCTTTATTGCCAGTGATTTGCAGAAATAATATGATAGGTGAATTATCTAGTGTGTCTTCGCTACGGAGTGCTTACAAAATTCAGGTCTTACGCGCGAACTCTCATTTTCATCAACATCCATTTCGTCTCTTGCTCCACAATAATTTGCCAAAAACATTTAGGTTATTCCCTTTCAAAACCAATCAGGCAAAAGAATACAGCAGGATGCCAATCCGTTCTCATTTGATTGTTACGTTAAGCTATTCGCTCAATACTCAATACTCATAATGAGCCGACAACAGTGGCCCGAGCTTTACGTAAACGGGTGGCTCGCCTTCACCTACTTATTGAAATTCGTAATTAAGCAGCATCTGACTCATCGTAACATTATGGGCCATAAATCCACCGTCCACACGTAAACCTGATCGTGGCTCTAACGACGACACGATGCGATGGCGACTGGTGCGATGTCGGACGAAAGCAAAAGTGCCCAATTAAACGTTACGGTACGCACACGCTCGTCATACACCAGATTAACTTGTTTCTCTCATTTATGATGAAGACACAATGCTGTAAAGATTAGCCTCAATCTTGGATAACACCAAAATCCGGGAAAAACACAATAAGAGATACGCAGTGCAGGACGAAGTAAGGAGGATGATCTGTGATCAAAACTATGCCACTCGTATCGTTACACTATTATTTGGTCTGGAGTACATGCAGCCAATGATAAAGTCACGGAAGTATATGACACTTATATATGTATGCAATAACCTCAAGTGTAGTGTGTATACAAGCTACTTTGCTACCAGACTATAGTGCTCGCGGCAACGAGAAATTTAGCGAACCGCTTACGTAATCACGTGTTGCAATGCACAAAACATACACATCGAGTGGAGTCAACGAGGTGGTCCCGTTAGTTCGGCGCCCGCGGCCACAGCGACCACCTCTACTGGACATACTGACAATACGATACTACGTCTTGGTAAAAACTAAAGAGGAAGGTTAAGAAGGACCACTCCGAATAACGAGAAGACACTAACTTACATCTGAAATAGTGAGCAATGTCAACAGCTGCTTTTAACAAATATTTTAATCTATAGAATTTTGGTATCGCTGGCGGGAACAAACAAGAGTTACACCACATTTCAGGTTGTTTGTATGTTTGCCCACCTGCAATATCAAAATTCTATAGATTTTTATATGTATATATATGCTTGTGTATTTTTCATAGTTTAGGAGTTACGATTACTTAGTGAGAATTTTCGACATGACCAACATAAAGATTTGAAAAAAAAAGTTGACCCTACCTCTGAAGCTATTTGTTGATTAGTTTTCAGTATTCTTATCATTAATCTATAAACATAAAAGGCAAGGGTGACTGACTGATCTATCAACGCACAGCTCAAACCACTGAACGGATTGGCACACAGATAGTTATGACGTATACCTACATTCGTTTTCCATAGAGGCATAACGGCGTGTTAAACTAAGCAAGTAAACATTTTAACACACTGGACAGTCGTTACGGGCCGTCAAAAGCCCGAAAGTCTAACAACCAGTCTTGCCAAGGGGTATCGTAATACCCAGTTACTGGGTTGTGGAGGTCAGATACACACAGGCACCAGTTCTGTGCTATTTGGGCCCTCAGATTGTCCGGCATGACCTGCCCACTTGCCCAGTCCCATCTAAGTTGGGCAGCCTTTTGAGCCACGTCAGCTATCTTTGTTTTGGAGTGCAGTATTGTGTTACGAAAACGATCCGTTAATTTAACGTCTAGTATACTGCGCTCCATTGCTCGTTGGCAGACAATGAGTTTGGACTTCTGGATGTTAGTCAAAGACCAAGACAAAGTCAAAGACGAAGTATTTTAGCTTCCTTATAAAAATACTAATTGAATGTAGGTTCTTAATGTATATGGGTAACTTATTATATATTATTATGCCCATACAAAAAAACTATTGCTATATACTGCAGTGTTTTATTGCGTAATGTATTTTTAATGTGTCATAGCTACCTACTGATGTTTGATATAACTAAAATTGACGCCGCGTAGATATATAGAGCAGGAAGGGCTAATATCTTGAGGCTTATGAAATGAGGTTTACATTTGTTTGGTGTATCCCACATATTGATCTAATACACTTTTTTTATTCCTTGAGCGACATTTCCTTGTTAGTTGAGTATCCCCAATAT
This sequence comes from Lithophane socia, assembly GCA_947522985.1. NCBI lineage: Eukaryota > Metazoa > Arthropoda > Insecta > Lepidoptera > Noctuidae > Lithophane > Lithophane socia. Next base: position 302,081 of record OX383274.1, read on the forward strand.
AGTATCCCATAAGATAGAGTGGATCACACATAGGCATGTTAACACTAAGTAGTGTGGTTTGGTTAGATACTTTTTTGATCATGTAGAGGGCATAAGAGAATTGATTACACTATTTACATGTGTTTTCCATAACATATTAGAATCTATATAGATACCTAGAAAGGAGAATGCCACACTTTCGTACCAACAAAGGAGCTAGTGTCACAACCAAATGTAGTTCATAAAATTACTCCAATTTTTTTTAATCAGATATACGATTTTGTTATGAAAACGATTCCCGGCTTTCGGACACTAAAAAATAAAAGTCTTTTTTTACTTTTGTGGTCTACGTATTTTCCGCTTATTTCACTAACATTGCATTTCATTTCCGAATGTTGCTACTACGTTAAAAATATAGGTACCTACCTGTCAACGAACATTAAAATGAAGAAGACAATTGTACCAATTTGCCATTTAATCATTTAATATTAGGATAAAATATATTTTTATGTGTGTCAAAAAACATCTTTAGGTCACGCGTTACATCGTAATAATTTATTATTACTTTTTTGGAATACATTTGCATTTAATGATAACCCCAAAAGAATTTAAAAAAAAATCAAGTAGGTAATAAAAACTAAAACCCAACTACGACTTAAAAGGTATAAACAAGACACCACAGACAGACAAATTAAAAATCCGGAGTCACATGTGTTAGGGCATAAATCGAACAGATTACGTGTGACTCCAGATTTTTGTCTTGTTTATACCTTTTAACTCGTAGTTGGGTTTTAGTTTTTATGACTTGATTTTTTTTTAAATTCTTTTGGGGTTATAATATATATATTTTTGAAATGTGCTCATTAAGCCCTTTCATTTGATACCCAACATGGTACGATTAAACCATTTTTTTTAAGTTCCTCACATTATGTCCTCTAGAGGGCGCCATTTTTAATTTAATGTGACTTCACATAGCCTATAACCAGCGGACAATCACGACGCTTCTAACGATACCTCATTTGTCAAATTGTGATAAGTGGTTTGGAAGATAGAAGGGAACAGATGAACATACATACATTCATACCGGTCAAAATCATAACCCTCCTTTTTTCTTCGCCGTAGTGTAGTGTTGCAACAGTTGCAAGGCGTTCCCGAGTGCCACCCAATTGTCCTACCTATTGTTTTATTGGTACATTTCTTTTCTCTGTCCTGGTAGCGGTCGAGGTCGTATACGTTATGTAAATATGAATATATCTTAACTGCGTTTTTCATTTTTGATATAAGTCCCTTATTAGGTACTAACAACATTATCACCTTACTATTATTTACTAACACGTGAAGTTCGAGAAGTGGGTGTACTATATAGTAAATACAACTCTGCCTAACTCTTCTGGGAAAACAGGCCTGCTGAAATGTTAAGATTTCAAGATATTAGGAATCAGTATTCAATTGATTTTGCGTTTTTATTCTTGAAATTCATGTAATGGGTTATTGTAAGATTTATTTTTCGAGTATTTGTTATAAGCCAATTTATTAATTTAAGTTGATAGATAGGGTATTATTTATTTCTAGTTCATGATTTTTATTTTTGTGAAAAGAGCCGTAGGTACTGTCATCTGCAAATAAAACCATAGGGTGCTGAATAGCGTTAGGTAAATCATTTATATAAATGAGAAATAGTAGTGGTCCTAGTATTGACCCTTGAGGTACGCCATATTTTATATATTTTGGCCTCGATGTATAATATTTAATTTCTGTTTTTGTGAATGGACATAGTTGTGTTAGGTATTTAAGTGAACTGTATTTTATTACTGAGATAGGATTTGATTATTTGTAGTGCTTTACCTCGAACTCCGTATATTTCTAGTTTATGTAGTAGTAGTCCATGGTGAACATGATCAAAAGCCTTTGTCATGTCCAATATGTCAGTGTGACCTGATTTTTTTAAATCTAGTTCCGTTATAATATTTTGTAAAAACTGATGTATTGCCGTACTAACCGATTTCCCTTTTCTGAATCCAAGCTGATCACCTATTATTATTTTATTTTTTCGAAGTATTCACTAAGATTATTGTATAGTTCTCTTTCAAATATTTTAGCCATTATTGGAATGAGAGCGGTAGGTCTATAACATCGTACATCTTCCGTGTTTTTCTTTCTTCTTTTTTGAATATTGGTGTACACTACACGTTTTATTATTTTTGTGGAAATTCCATCACAACCTGTACTGTTAGTGTTTTTAAATGTCATGATTATTTTGACAATATCGTAAGGGGGGAATCAGGAGTTTGGTTTGTTATAGGTTAGAATATTAGCGTAGTTTCTTGTATTTAGCTGGTTTTGAAAATGTCGTAAATGGAAAAGTTGTGGAATGTTTGTCCTATAGAAATTATAAGTTGCTTATTAAATTTTATTCTATTAATTTGTTCACTTTTCCTATAATTTACATAATAACACATCACAAGCTTACACATTTCTATTCGTCTATCGGTCAACTAATTTCTGTACATTTGTCCATTGCATTCTGATCGTTACATATTTTAATGACTACCAAAGAAACTCGGCCTTCGAACAATGCGATAACTGTGATTAACAAATTATGCAGGATAATTTGCTAATTATGAACGCGTCATCGATTTGTTCGATCTGCTGTAATCATTCATTTATTCATGCAATTATGCAGAGAACTCGTGTAGGTATAAGTCGCTAGATGAGTGTTCTCATGAAACATGCAAACATTCCGATAGAAATCGAATTGCCAGCAGGCTTTTTAAATAATTATCACTTTACAGAGTGAGTATCCATATCCACTGTAGGTATGCACGAAAATTGTGCTATTTCATAATTTTCATCTCTGCATCCCTGTTGTTCTGAATGCATTCACAGTAGTCGTAAAGGTCCTTTGTCTTTCAGGAGCCTTTGAAGCGATAGAGTATATGGCAGAAGCGGTAGTAGTTTTGGGTTCGCGAAAATGTGATCACTCGTCCAAGCGCAGCAAGTAAGAACAGGATGACAAAATGATCTGGGAATGATGCGAATATTGCTGAAGTGGGTGAAAAGTGGCCCAATGTGGGAATAATTTAAAATGCGAGCAAATCCGGGGGCCGTGCTAGTTATTTTAATTATAATAAAATAGTAATAGTGAGTATCCAGTGTAACCGAAGCAGGCGGTGGAGCATGCGATCCGGCGACACCGCCGGACACCGTACACCGTGTCGCTCCACCGGACACGAAGGCAGCCGCCGAAGCGAATAGCTTCGCGTTCGCGCCCACGCGCAGCGCCCTTACCTACTTACTAGACATAGACACTGCTACTTGCTCTCAATGCTAGGCTGATGACAGAGACAGGCATACCAATGAAGTGCCAAAGTGTACCTAACTAGATTTGGGAATGAAATGACAAAACTAAGTGTACAATTAGAGATTCCTGGATGATTAATTTGTATCCTATCGTCTTGCTTCAATCCTGTCTGTTAAATAAAACAAATCAACATGAACATATTGAAAGCATTGGAAATTCATATGATGTTGTAATACAAGTATTGTGGCTTCAGTGTTTATCAACATTTATTGTGGTCTGAAACTCTGAATAGACAAATTGAGCTTCATATCATACAGGAAAATATTCCAGTGTCATGAATGAAACATTCAAGTCAAACATTTGAGTTAATAACCAAAGTGACCCAGTTCTACACTGAGCTGCTGTAGGTAGTTAAACAAGCTATATTATGCTCTTCTGTTCCATTCACATGATCATGCTAAACACCAGCTATTAGCAGATCTTTAGCCTAAATATTTAGACTATTTATATTTGTTATCTATTAGTTTATTTCAAATAAATTATTACTTTGACTTACTTAATTGATTCAGGCGTGACTTTGCAGAAATCCATTATAAAAAATACAATAGACATACTTACTTAGATATATTTTTCGTAACTTATTCCACTAACTATTCTTCAAGAGTCATCAGAAACTCTGTAAGCAATTGATACATGTTTCACCTCTCAAAGAGGCCTCTCACGATTGACCAGTCGCAAACCAAAACACGACATGTTGCCAAGCCGAGCGCTGGACGCAGAGACAAAGAGACTCTGATTCTCCTTAGCTAAATTAAGAACATTTTGTTAAAAGAAACACAAATGGAAATAACTATAACGAACATGAGTGATAGTAAAATATATAAAATGTTAGTGTTAGTCATAAGCATTTTAGTAATAAACTGAATACATAATGACATACAGTTTATCTTGTACAAGTGAAGTAAAACACACTACAGTGACATTGAAACATTAATTATTTAACATATTGTAGTCACCACTGTCTCAGAGCTAGAGTAAACAATGTGGAGTTTTTCCTTTTATTTTCTAGCAGGCAGCTAGCCGGTGTAACAGCTATTAGTAGATAATGATAGTCACCTTGTAAGACAGTGGAACATTACCTATCAAATGTGTAGCTACTCAGTATTTTTTGCATTACAAAACGCTTCGAATAGTGTCGGGTACAAGGACGCGGCGATTAGAGCCCGCCGCGCGCGGCACCACCTGGCGAGCCTCCGCTAAGCACCGCCACTTAGCACCGCCGCGCCGCCACCGCCTAGCACACAACACGCTCATCGCTCTGTTTCTAACCAAAATCTTTTAATCATCTAAGACGACCTGCTGTCCTTCTTAGCTACTCAAATCTTAGTTTTCTATTGAGTATGGCAGCATATACATTTGCCCACAAATTAAGTAAGTACTTATAGCATTTTTGCGGTAAGAGTTATCGAACGTGTCATAATTATATATATTTAAACTGACGTAAGTAACGACGGCGCAAGAAAGCAAATAATTTAACCTCACCGTCGAAATAAGCGACGCATGACAAAAATCGATAATTTCACCAATAAACAAGGCGCCGTCAAACTAATGCTATTCTAATTAGACGACAGCTACGAAAATGTATTGGAATCCTGCTGGTGTCGTAAAACACTGTGCTTACATTCAACAACTGGAGAAAATAAAACCAAAACCAATAAATTGCCGGCGTACTCCTGCGTACTCACCCATTTTTTTACGCTCGCCTGCTATGACTGCTGAGCCGACGACGAATTACATTTATTTTAATATATTTTTCATCATCACAATTACACTACCACAAACACAAATTATCCACTAATTTATCTTAGAACTTAATAAAACCTCCTCTAGTATAAAAAAGAAGTTGGATAGTTGCGCAGCGCAACGCTCCCACTGCCTGCCTTGCAGATGACAGAAAACGCGAGCGTTCGGAAATTAGAAACGCTCAGAACGTAGTATATGCGTTCTGAAATTTATTTCGTTTTTTTACAAATACACTCTTTCATATCAGGATTAAAACTGAATCGATTACAATCCATAACAAGATCACGGTATCCGGCTCGGCTCCTGTTGTTTATCATTACATATTATAAAACAAAGTCCCACAGAACACTATCAAAGTTCACTACCGCGTCTGTCTGTTGTCTTGTTCGCGATAAACTCAAAAACTACTGCTACGATATTCATGCTGTTTTCACCAATGGTGTTTATTATATAATAAAACCATTTTCGGGCTGTTTTCTGTAGCTTAGCTCAAAATCTGTCGATTTAATAAAAAAATTAAAAAAGTTGTCAGAGCTGTGTTTGTAGTTAATAATATTATTGGTTGAACTGCATATTTTAAAATATTTTTTTTTACTTTTACGTTTTTTTCAAAAGTTATGGAATTGTGAACACATTGCTTTGTAATACAGACGGTAGACAATATACTTGCCTTTCCAATAAGCCTATTTTTATCTCAGTATGACCTAAAACTTTGAAAGATATGATCTTTTTTATACTCGCATATAGATTATTTCAACAAAAAAACAAAATAATTGCCACATACTGTGTCACATAGCGGGGGTTGGACCCAAGCTTAGAGTGTTATTGTACTTTAACCTAGGACTAGCTTTTGCCCGCGGCTTCGCCCGCCTGGAGGTTGGAAATTATCCCACGGAAACGTACTACCGAGAAAAAAAGTATCCTATGTTTTAATCCAGGTTATAAACTATATGTTTGCCAAACATCTAGATCCGTTTAGCCGTTTCAGCGTGATTGAGTAACAAACTTCCAAACACACAAACTTTCACATTTATGATAGGTATTAGTAGGAATAAGTATATATTTGTGTAGATCATAAGATCTTACTTTGAGTACCAGAGTCCAAATTACTGTAGTTTTGGAAAAAAAAATTTTTTTTATGTGAAATGTAGTACTTTGAATTTATTTATTCAAGACATAGACGACGATTATTTACATTTAGACTGTGTATATTAGCATAACATCACGCCTTGTTTCCCCGATGGGTTAGGCAGAGGAGAGGTGTACCTATAATATCTATAGTTCACCCACATTTCGCCAGTTATATTCAAATCCCAATAATACGGGGCGAGCCTATTGCCATCACCCGGCACAAATCCAAACACCGGGCAGCTTCTGAGAAATTCCTGATAGAAAAACCCAATAACACTTTGCACCACCTAGGAATCGAACCCAAGGCCTCATGCTCAGCAGTAGGTAGCGCTTGTGAACTCTAAACTAGAGTTTATAACCGATAAAGCCACTGAAATATATTATTACTAGCTTCCGCCCGCGGCTTCGCCCGCGTGGTATGTCGAAAAAAAGTAGCCTATGTCCTTCCCCGGCATGCCATCTATCTCAACTAGTCTTCAATCAGTGCGTCCTGCCTGTCATGACTTACGGAGCCGAAACGTGGACACTCACGGTACGGCTGGTCCATAAATTCAAGGTCGCTCAGCGAGCTATGGAACGAGCTATGCTTGGAGTATCTCTGAGAGATAGAATCCGGAATGAGGTAATCCGGCAGAGAACCAAAGTTGTTGACATAGCTCATAGAATAAGCAAGCTGAAGTGGCAATGGGCCGGCCATATTAGCCGTAGAACCGATGACCGTTGGGGTAGACGTGTTCTTGAGTTGAGACCGCGAATCGGCAAACGTAAGGTAGGACGCCCACAGGCTAGGTAGGTGGAGCGACGATCTTCGCAGGGTGGCTGGTAGCAGCTGCATGAGAGCTGCCGAGAATTGAGCTGAATGGCGTGCAATTGGAGAGGCCTATGTCCAGCAGTGGACTGCTGTAGGCTGATGATGATGATCGTCTGCATATGTTGCAACCGTAGCCTTGTCTGTTATTGGTAGTTCTGCAGTACATATGGTGTAGAGAACTGGTCGCATTACACTTCCCTGTAGTACGCCTGATTTCGTCTCATGTAAGTCGGAAAGTGCATCATGAAACTTTACTTCAAAACATCGTTTGCTGAGATAAGACTTTATTATTTGGTAAAACGAATGTGATAGCATTTTTTTGACTTTGTACATATAATAGGCCTTCGTGCCACACTTTGTCAAAGGCCTGATTAATATCCAAAAAGACTGCTGAGCAATATTTCTTATTTTACAGCGATCTGCTTATAACATCGCCAACGCGATGAACTTGCTCGATCGTTCTGTGGTTCTCCCGGGAACCAAATTGATGATTTGGAGTGATATCACTTAGGTGTACCTTCATTGTTTTCAGTAGAATTTTCTGAGCAGTGTCCCTATTATGGGCAGAAGACTGGTCGGTCGGCACGATGCTAATTCATTAGATGATTAACCGGGTTTAGGTTACATTTTACCTGTGCTGTCTTCCATTGTCCTGGGAAGTGGCTAAGTCTTAAGCTGCCATCAGACGGACTGAATTTCAGCTGTTTCAACTGCAAATTCGCAGTTTGAATGCTGTTACCAGTAGCATTCAAACTGCAAGAATGCAGTTCGACTGATGGCAGCCTTAGGCAGGCATTAAAAATACAATGTGTAATTTCCATTTTCGAGAACTGGGTCGGGCACGTACCTGTAGTACGGCACTTCCGATTCCACTAGGCTGTATTTCAGAGCAAGTTGCTGATGGATAATCCTAGCTACAAGGTTGTGTCTATGCAAGTACTCTCCGTTAGTTAGATGAGAACATCCGGAGATAACGTGACGGATTGATTCTCCCGGCCGGTGGCATGCCCGACAGATGTCAACCGTGCCGTCCTTCACAATAAATCTCCGGTAATTGTTCGTCATGATAACTTCGTCCATAATTGCACAGACAAAACCTTCGGTTTCCCCAAAGAGGTCACCGAAACGCAGCCAGGCTACGGACGCTAGTAAATCTACATCGGGTCCATGCAGGGCCCGGAAAAAGCGTCCGTGAAGCTCCTTACTCTGCCATACCTCCTTGCGATCGTTAGTGTCAAGCACTATATATTATTATTTTTTCTCTTTGTTCCTCTCAATTAGAGCACCTGCCATCTAATTTCTTCACCACCCTTGGTTGACTGATAGAGAATGCCTCAGGCATTAAGTCCGCCTTTGTACCTTTTTTAGTGCGAAAAGTTTAAATAAATAAATATATGCTTATGACGCGCCTGGGGCGTCATTGGCAATGAATCGGTTAATCATTTTGGAATTAGGCTTGAGACAAGCTGGATCATACGTTCCATCATCTGGTCGTTATCATCATGTTGATCATGATTTGTTGAAATTTGGCGAAAATTAGTTAAAAATTTTCTGGAAGGTTTTCTGGGTATAAAGAAAATAAAACAAAAAATATCGAACAGCTTCATAAAATAAGTGCTTTATTGATTAAAAATTAGTAGGTATAGGTACATATTTTGAATAAATCGTAACGTGACTGTTAACAAAAGTAGCTCAAATAGTGTCTGTGACATGTACCTATAAACTTATTTACAGATTTTGGGCGAAAATGAACGAAAACAATGAATTAGATCAAATAGTCTTATTAGTTGCAAGCTTTCTAACATCCCACGTCATTCAGTTGTTTCAATTTACTTGTTCTGACGCCGGCGCAGCGACGCCCGCGACATCGCGTGACATCGCACGACGTCACGCGACATCGCGTGACATCGGACGAGGCGCCGTTGCGCCCAACGCGGATACAATTTCATTTCGACTGTTGTGCCGCCTGAGGCCGAGCTCACCAGCAGAACTAACTTAGCACAAGTGCCACTCAGTGCGATCTCGCGGTGAACTCGGCTCTCGCCCACGGCGCTCCCCTATCTTAGTACAATATTCGGTAAACTGCAATTTCTCCAGTCCTAAACGACAAGGCGAACGAATAACTCGTATGCACGAAGCAGAATAATAAACTATACATCTATTATAATTATTACTTTTAAACCAATTTCTTTTTATTTACAACCGAGAAACTATAATAATATAAATATTAGAACCTTATACTCTCTGTACAATGTCGTTAATTTTAATAGACTCTTCATTATTTATCTCTTTTAGTCGCATATTTTTTTTAATGTCTGGGCTGACATGTTTCCAATTTTTTACATCGTTGTGAACGTTATGAGTTTATGAGTGAGCGACACTCACTCGGAATTGATTTCATAATAATATGCATATACACAAGCTTAATATATCAAATCGAAATAATTTGCCGTTAGTCTATACAGCCCTCTTCGAACTTATTTTGTAATTTATTAATCAAATAATAATATACAAAGCGTTTGATAATAGTTGCAATACACAAGTGCCAATGATGGCGGAAAGTAATCGCATGGAACGTTAATAACACTAAATACTACCTAAGACTAATTGTTAATAGATTCAAAGCTTTCCGAAGAAATGTTACGTAGTGTTGGTAACGTTCCATCGTTGAGCTAGCGGTACACAGGTACAGCGGTAACGACATTCGAGACTGGTGCGGACGACTGACCACGTGACTGCGACCTCACATCCACCAACAACATGACGCGTAAGATCGTCCTTCTGCTACACATAGACATAACATTTACTGTCGACACAGCGAGTTGTGACCCGTGAGCGGCGCGACCAATGAGTAGCAGCGCTGTCTACTGCGAGTTGTGACCCGTGAGCGGCGCGACCAATGAGTAGCAGCGCTGTCTACTGCGAGTTGTGACCCGTGAGCGGCGCGACCAATGAGTAGCAGCGCTGTCTACTGCGAGTTGTGACCCGTGAGCGGCGCGACCAATGAGTAGCAGCGCTGTCTACTGCGAGTTGTGACCCGTGAGCGGCGCGACCAATGAGTAGCAGCGCTGTCTACTGCGAGTTGTGACCCGTGAGCGGCGCGACCAATGAGTAGCAGCGCTGTCTACTGCGAGTTGTGACCCGTGAGCGGCGCGACCAATGAGTAGCAGCGCTGTCTACTGCGAGTTGTGACCCGTGAGCGGCGCGACCAATGAGTAGCAGCGCTGTCTACTGCGAGGTGTGACCCGTGAGCGGCGCGACCAATGAGTAGCAGCGCTGTCTACTGCGAGTTGTGACCCGTGAGCGGCGCGACCAATGAGTAGCAGCGCTGTCTACTGCGAGTTGTGACCCGTGAGCGGCGCGACCAATGAGTAGCAGCGCTGTCTACTGCGAGTTGTGACCCGTGAGCGGCGCGACCAATGAGTAGCAGCGCTGTCTACTGCGAGTTGTGACCCGTGAGCGGCGCGACCAATGAGTAGCAGCGCTGTCTACTGCGAGTTGTGACCCGTGAGCGGCGCGACCAATGAGTAGCAGCGCTGTCTACTGCGAGTTGTGACCCGTGAGCGGCGCGACCAATGAGTAGCAGCGCTGTCTACTGCGAGTTGTGACCCGTGAGCGGCGCGACCAATGAGTAGCAGCGCTGTCTACTGCGAGTTGTGACCCGTGAGCGGCGCGACCAATGAGTAGCAGCGCTGTCTACTGCGAGTTGTGACCCGTGAGCGGCGCGACCAATGAGTAGCAGCGCTGTCTACTGCGAGTTGTGACCCGTGAGCGGCGCGACCAATGAGTAGCAGCGCTGTCTACTGCAAGTTGTGACCCGTGAGCGGCGCGACCAATGAGTAGCAGCGCTGTCTACTGCGAGTTGTGACCCGTGAGCGGCGCGACCAATGAGTAGCAGCGCTGTCTACTGCGAGTTGTGACCCGTGAGCGGCGCGACCAATGAGTAGCAGCGCTGTCTACTGCGAGTTGTGACCCGTGAGCGGCGCGACCAATGAGTAGCAGCGCTGTCTACTGCGAGTTGTGACCCGTGAGCGGCGCGACCAATGAGTAGCAGCGCTGTCTACTGCGAGTTGTGACCCGTGAGCGGCGCGACCAATGAGTAGCAGCGCTGTCTACTGCGAGTTGTGACCCGTGAGCGGCGCGACCAATGAGTAGCAGCGCTGTCTACTGCGAGTTGTGACCCGTGAGCGGCGCGACCAATGAGTAGCAGCGCTGTCTACTGCGAGTTGTGACCCGTGAGCGGCGCGACCAATGAGTAGCAGCGCTGTCTACTGCGAGTTGTGACCCGTGAGCGGCGCGACCAATGAGTAGCAGCGCTGTCTACTGCGAGTTGTGACCCGTGAGCGGCGCGACCAATGAGTAGCAGCGCTGTCTACTGCGAGTTGTGACCCGTGAGCGGCGCGACCAATGAGTAGCAGCGCTGTCTACTGCGAGTTGTGACCCGTGAGCGGCGCGACCAATGAGTAGCAGCGCTGTCTACTGCGAGTTGTGACCCGTGAGCGGCGCGACCAATGAGTAGCAGCGCTGTCTACTGCGAGTTGTGACCCGTGAGCGGCGCGACCAATGAGTAGCAGCGCTGTCTACTGCGAGTTGTGACCCGTGAGCGGCGCGACCAATGAGTAGCAGCGCTGTCTACTGCGAGTTGTGACCCGTGAGCGGCGCGACCAATGAGTAGCAGCGCTGTCTACTGCGAGTTGTGACCCGTGAGCGGCGCGACCAATGAGTAGCAGCGCTGTCTACTGCGAGTTGTGACCCGTGAGCGGCGCGACCAATGAGTAGCAGCGCTGTCTACTGCGAGTTGTGACCCGTGAGCGGCGCGACCAATGAGTAGCAGCGCTGTCTACTGCGAGTTGTGACCCGTGAGCGGCGCGACCAATGAGTAGCAGCGCTGTCTACTGCGAGTTGTGACCCGTGAGCGGCGCGACCAATGAGTAGCAGCGCTGTCTACTGCGAGTTGTGACCCGTGAGCGGCGCGACCAATGAGTAGCAGCGCTGTCTACTGCGAGTTGTGACCCGTGAGCGGCGCGACCAATGAGTAGCAGCGCTGTCTACTGCGAGTTGTGACCCGTGAGCGGCGCGACCAATGAGTAGCAGCGCTGTCTACTGCGAGTTGTGACCCGTGAGCGGCGCGACCAATGAGTAGCAGCGCTGTCTACTGCGAGTTGTGACCCGTGAGCGGCGCGACCAATGAGTAGCAGCGCTGTCTACTGCGAGTTGTGACCCGTGAGCGGCGCGACCAATGAGTAGCAGCGCTGTCTACTGCGAGTTGTGACCCGTGAGCGGCGCGACCAATGAGTAGCAGCGCTGTCTACTGCGAGTTGTGACCCGTGAGCGGCGCGACCAATGAGTAGCAGCGCTGTCTACTGCGAGTTGTGACCCGTGAGCGGCGCGACCAATGAGTAGCAGCGCTGTCTACTGCGAGTTGTGACCCGTGAGCGGCGCGACCAATGAGTAGCTGCGCGTTGCGACCACTCACCTTATGTGCGGAACTGATTATATTTACATGACCATTGAGATACCCCTCTTTTATTGCTACTGATGCTGCACGGAGCAGTCACAGACATATTGTTACAATAAAGTCTACGCATGTTTACATATTGGTCTCGTCGCTGCATCAATTACAATAATTCATAAACATCCAGGTTCAGTTTTGAACGAAACATTTAATAACAGCAAGGTAACGTTTTCGGCGACTCTCCACAACAAAATTCATTTGCGTAAATATAAATAAAATTAGATCTAGCTAGACCGGAATAAAGGGAAATGATGAAACACCACTAAAATATATCACTGCAATTCAATAAGTGCTACTAAAATAAGAAAATTCAACTACAACCGGCGGCGGCGCAGTCTGATCGACGACGCGGCGAATTTGAACGCCTAACAATGTCATGAGCGAACGTGCGAACTGATTGACTCGTCACACTCCTTTAATTTGGCCTCCCCCGCACGAACTGTGCAGCGGCAGCGGCGCGAGCGGCCGCGCGAGCCGACGGCGCGAGCGGGCCGCGCGAGCCGACGGCGCGAGCGGGCCGCGCGACGGGACACGAGCCGCGCGCTAAGCGAGAAACAGGTGAGGACGATAAGGCGAAAGCTTCAGGGTGGCCCGCCAAATTCAAACTTTCTTACGTTTTGCCAGTCAGTAGTATCAGGTTGTATGTTGATAAAAATATGATTTGCGACCGTAATATTATAATGGCCTTACTAAATAATGCCTGCTTCATGAAATCATGACTTTTGAGGCCAATTCTAACTTTATGAGTTGCATTGCTTATTCTAATGATTTTAACTCTGCAAAAAACCTAAGACAATTTGAATTTCGCGGGCTACCTTAGCACTTCCCCCTTAACGTCGAAAATTGACGAAGATTACAGGGAAATGACGTCACTATTACTGTAGAGAAAGAAGCTCGGCGTGGCGCGGCTCGGTGTCGCTTGTGTCTGCTCGCGCTACTCGTCGTCCGTGTCGGCGTCGCTGGAGAACTGCGTGCCCGGCGCCAGTCGCGGCGGGAACGGGCCGCGCGTCTGCTGCCTGCGGGCGGACGCACTGTTACAGACGGTAGCTCACGACATGCACTAGTGCACAGGGCCCAGTGCCCTGTGTGTGAGTGTGTGTGTACGTACGCGAGGCGGCGGTAGTGGTTGAGCCACTCCTCCAACATCTGCGCCTGCAGCAGCGGGCGCGCGTGGAGCGTGCCGCCCTGTGTGTGAGTGTGTGTGTACGTACGCGAGGCGGCGGTAGTGGTTGAGCCACTCCTCCAACATCTGCGCCTGCAGCAGCGGGCGCGCGTGGAGCGTGCCGCCCTGTGTGTGAGTGTGTGTGTACGTACGCGAGGCGGCGGTAGTGGTTGAGCCACTCCTCCAACATCTGCGCCTGCAGCAGCGGGCGCGCGTGGAGCGTGCCGCCCTGTGTGTGAGTGTGTGTGTACGTACGCGAGGCGGCGGTAGTGGTTGAGCCACTCCTCCAACATCTGCGCCTGCAGCAGCGGGCGCGCGTGGAGCGTGCCGCCCTGTGTGTGAGTGTGTGTGTACGTACGCGAGGCGGCGGTAGTGGTTGAGCCACTCCTCCAACATCTGCGCCTGCAGCAGCGGGCGCGCGTGGAGCGTGCCCCCCTGTGTGTGAGTGTGTGTGTACGTACGCGAGGCGGCGGTAGTGGTTGAGCCACTCCTCCAACATCTGCGCCTGCAGCAGCGGGCGCGCGTGGAGCGTGCCGCCCTGTGTGTGAGTGTGTGTGTACGTACGCGAGGCGGCGGTAGTGGTTGAGCCAGTCCTCCAACATCTGCGCCTGCAGCAGCGGGCGCGCGTGGAGCGTGCCGCCCTGTGTGTGAGTGTGTGTGTACGTACGCGAGGCGGCGGTAGTGGTTGAGCCACTCCTCCAACATCTGCGCCTGCAGCAGCGGGCGCGCGTGGAGCGTGCCCCCCTGTGTGTGAGTGTGTGTGTACGTACGCGAGGCGGCGGTAGTGGTTGAGCCACTCCTCCAACATCTGCGCCTGCAGCAGCGGGCGCGCGTGGAGCGTGCCGCCCTGTGTGTGAGTGTGTGTGTACGTACGCGAGGCGGCGGTAGTGGTTGAGCCAGTCCTCCAACATCTGCGCCTGCAGCAGCGGGCGCGCGTGGAGCGTGCCGCCCTGTGTGTGAGTGTGTGTGTACGTACGCGAGGCGGCGGTAGTGGTTGAGCCACTCCTCCAACATCTGCGCCTGCAGCAGCGGGCGCGCGTGGAGCGTGCCGCCCTGTGTGTGAGTGTGTGTGTACGTACGCGAGGCGGCGGTAGTGGTTGAGCCACTCCTCCAACATCTGCGCCTGCAGCAGCGGGCGCGCGTGGAGCGTGCCCCCCTGTGTGTGAGTGTGTGTGTACGTACGCGAGGCGGCGGTAGTGGTTGAGCCACTCCTCCAACATCTGCGCCTGCAGCAGCGGGCGCGCGTGGAGCGTCTGCCGCGCCGCCAGCACGCCGCCTCCCGTCTCGCACGCCGACACCCAGCGCCGCACCACGCCCTCCTCGTCCGACATCTGCGCACCACACAGTACCATTACAGTGGCGTGCCTAGGGTTCAAAATCAGGGCAAGCCGACAGATTTTTAACGATTAAAAAAAACAGACATGTGAGCGATTTACGGATGAAAAAGAGTTCTACATATTTCAGGCATCAGTACGGAATTGTCGTAAGCGCCATCTATTAACGAATGCGCGTAACCACACCGCTTCGCAGGACCTTTTCACCATAATAACTTTGTCAACCCTTGTCACATAAAAATTATTCTATCAAAAGCCGCTAGATGGCCCCAAATTATCGATTTGTTGTTCTATTACCGTACGCGTATATTTAGTTTTATGAAATTTAAGTTTTAAAGTCGATTGAAAATGTTAAATGAGATATTACAATACAATACAATACAATATCTTTATTTTCTCTCTTCACAAAGGTTCACATAGTTATCATAAATATAATTGTAACAATAACGTTATAACAAAATACATAATATATGTTCCTTTGTGAGAGACTGGCGTCCATACTAGGATACCCTGTGTGACGGATCCCCAGGCTCTCACCTCGAACTAACTGTAATTTACTTCTAATACAATAGGTAATTTGAATACTTAGAAAAATGATTATTGTGGAAGGGAAAAAGGCAGACAATTTAATTAACGCAAAAAATAAAATCATATATGGTGTAGTGTAATATGAGTGTAGTGTAATGAGTGTGAAGTAAAGTGTCCAGTGTAGTGTGCAGGTGAGGTGAGTAGGTGATGTGTGCAAGTGAAGTGTGTGAGGAGAGGTAGGATGACAGTGTGGTAAATGTGTCGGGTGATACAGTCATGAACTAGAAAATGATATTAAATATTACGAGGGTACCAGAAGTAACTGCTCTGTAGTGTCATAGTCTAATTTTTGCAACCAGGTTGAGACCTTAATCTTGCAATGCTTATTTGGTAGAGAATAAATTGTCAAACTTTTATTAATTTTGTTGTACAAATAGTTTGCAAGAAAACCAAAATGCCGACGGGAGAAAGCGGTGTGAAACTGAGTAGTAGGACAAACTGCGTGTTTACGTCGCCTACCATCAAAAAGACTAGGAACATAGGGAAGAGAAGAGTGCCTGCGCAATATGGTATTTAAGATGAACAGTTGCCGTACAGTTAATACTCCAGTTCGCTCATAAAGTTCTTTGGTGGGAAATAAGAAAGGCAAGAAATTACTGACCTTTAAGACGGCCCTTTGCGAGCGTTCGATCCGGAGCATTGATGTTTTAGTTGCACCACCCCATACCGTTATGCAGTAAGAGATCAACGATTGGCACAACGCAAAATAAACTGTTCTCATTACGCCAGTGTCCGCAACATGACGAAGATTTTTGAAAACAAACATTAGTTTCCGGATTCTTGAGGAAAGGCAATTTATGTGTTGATGAAAACTGAGAGTGCTATCAAGAATGACTCCCAGGTACTTGATAGATTCTGTACGCTGGAGGTGGGGACACAAGCAGTGAGCACTATGGGAAGAAATGCACGAGGATGCATGAGCGGTAATTTTGAAATTATCAAGTGAACAACTAGGTTTTTTGATGAAAAAGGACATATACTTTGTCTTATCAACATTGAGAGCGAGCTTATTCCTAGCTAGCCATGACAACACTAAATCCAAGCCTGTCTGCACGTAGGAGTACACTTCGGGCCAGGTATCAGCTTCAAACAAAAGCGCTGTGTCATCGGCGAAAGTTATGATCCTTCCACTGGGCATCTTGAGCTCACAGAGGTCGTTGATGTAAGTTAGAAATAACGGGGGGCCAAGAATGCTACCCTGAGGCACGCCATGTACGACGGGAAGGTCACCGCTAGTCCATTCATCCACCCTGACTCTCTGGAATCTGTTGGAGAGGTAGTCAGAAAAAAGCTCAAGCTGTGTATCCCTTACACCAAAGTTCTCCAATTTCTTAAGTAACAGTGGGACGGAGACTGTGTCAAATGCTTTGGCCAGGTCCATGAATATTACAATGACTTTTTTGTTCACATCCAGCTTACCAGAAATAAACTTGGTAAGATCATGAATGGCGTCGCTGGTCGACATGCCAGATCGAAAGCCGTACTGAGAAGGAGATAGCAATGAATTTTTTTCCAGGTAGTCGACCAGGCGATTTTTCATTATTCTTTCCAGAATCTTAGACAAAGCCGGAAGGATGGAAATTGGTCTATAGTTGTTGACACAGCCTCCATCGCCACTTTTAAAGATGGGGCGAATCTCAGCTATTTTCCAGGCATTAGGGAATCTGCCAGAGTCAATGGCGAGGTTGCAGATAAGTAAAATTGGAGACATGAGAACATGCCTATATCTCTTTAAAATACTGGTAGAAATGTCGTCATAGCCAACAGCGCAACTAGACTTCAGACTATGAATTATATTTCCGATCTCTTCCAAGTCCGTGGGCAAAAACACCATCGAGTTGGAATGAGGCTGGAGCGGAAGCGACGGGATATTGTTACCAGAATAACAACGGTCAGCAATATTTTTGCCAATGTTAACAAAAAATTCGTTGATTATATTTGTCGAAATAATGGGATCATTAGTATTAATTAACTGTGTGGCTTCGTTTTTAGATTTTTTCGTGTGTGAAATGTCTTTTATTTTGTTCCATAGTTCTTTGTTATTAGTTTTAGCAGCAGTCTTAAGTTCTGATTTGTCATGTTCCCTTTTTATCTTTTTTAAAAGTTCGTTACAAAAATTTCTATATCTTTTATAGGTTGTCAATATGGTTTGGTCGTTAGGGTACTTTTTTGCTTTTTGGTGCAGTTTGTCACGATTCCTCATACATCGCAACAATCCGGTCGTTATCCAGGGCTTGCTAATTTTCTTTCGGTTAGAGGTTTTCAAAAATAAAGTGTTCGATTTTATAATACCATTAATTGTATTAACAAAGTACTGAACAGCAAGATCAACATCCGTCATTGAATACAATTCATGAAAGTTGGCATTTGTAATTTCAGAGTCAATTTTTTCGTAATTTAGGCGTTTAGTTATTCTATTGGTTAAATTATTTTTCTGTTTATTTAAATCTAGGATAAGGAAAACAGCATCATGATCAGTGATGGAGGTTTCAGCCACGTAACAAGAAGCAGGGAGTCGAGTTTTTAATATAATATGATCTAAGCATGTTTTATTATGTGTAGGGAAGGTATAAGCCGGCAACATGCCATGGGATGCTAAAAGGTTCAGATAATGAGCGGAATTTGAGTCTGTGTTGGTCTCTGTTATGTCCACATTAAGATCACCTATGAGAATAAAGTTTTTTATATTGGAGGTAGTAGTGAGAAAAAGGTCAAGAGAGGTAAAAAAGTTATTAAGGTTTTTGTAACCAGCAGGTCGGTAAACTGCTAGCATGGCCGTATTTTGATTAATTTTGATCATTAGACAGTTACAATCAGAAATGATAGGTTCTTCTATGCACACTCCAATGTTATTTTTGCAGTAAACAACAACCCCTTCGTTTTGAGTTAGAATATTATTAGTTTTGTAGTAATTATAACCTTCCAGCGGCGGAATGTTGTGTGCACAAGATAACCAGCATTCCGTCAGCACAATGAAGTCCCAACCTATTTGCGATCTCTGTAATAATGTGAGTAAACCTGGTGTGTTACGCGTAATACTTCTAATATTTTGGTGTATAACTTTCAGAGATAGTTCAGAGTCAGTTACAATATTTTGACAATTGTCAATATCGCAGGTGAACGAGCGAGCCACTGTAATACGATCTAAGTCCGATATTATGTCTTTGGTACTATTGAATTTAAATTTTAGGGAATAATGACCTCATAAATATGTTGGTGCTGCATGGAAATATAAATAAAAACATCAAAAACGAGTCTTGATTAAAAATAAGGCCGTTGCATAACAATACATTCGAAATAATAATATTTTGTACATTGTAATTATGCACTATAATACTATGCATTAAAGTCTTAATTACTTTAACTTTGTCAGAATGGATTAAATCATATGTGAAGGTATGATACAATCTTAATTGTAGGGTATGTAGTAAAATTGTCACCGCAGTTATAGGTCTGTTATACTTTTGTACAAGAACAAATCGTGAATCGGAATATCGTTGTTGATGTAAACAAATATAGTTACGCTCGCAGAGTAATGTTCTGTACACATTCGTGTTATTTTGAACAAAGATATTTAGTTTAGTTTTGACTGTAATCTTGTAATATGAGTGATATGTGGCAAGTGTAAAGTATAGTATGCGTGTGAAGTAAGTGTTAAAGTGTTTATTTGTGAAGTGTAAGGAACAAATGTTTTTAGTGATGTTTTTAAGAATAATATAAAAAAAGGGATAACAAAAATAGGCGGTAAGTACAAGTTCCAGTCAATCAGACTTTAATTTGAGAAGGTCTTCCTCGCAGTCAATTCGAATTGGACGAGATGTTTCTTTTTCTTTTATGTATATTTTACCATAAGAATTCCAGAAGCTATTACAATTACATTGCGTTTATAACATTTTATAATTAATCAGAATAATGACAATAGCCAACTCTAATCTTTATTTCAAAATGCCTAGTTATGAAGAATATCTTCGATACGAAAATTATTGTGTTTTGTGATCTTGATGAGATAACAAGTGGTTTGTTTTTTAGTGGTTTACCAAAACTACAATTGCCATACAAACAACACTATTTGACAACAAAATGTTGATGTCTTTCATGGCACCAGCTAGGGCTACCTAAGTTTGGTCATACTCTTATCTTTATACATACCACAGATATTATAATACTACGTAATACATACTAAACAATCGAATGCCAATTTCAATATATTCTTCGACTGACTAAAATACCTACCTAATTGTTTATATTTCCGAGTTATAGTAATTTGGGGTTGATTACGGTGAAGCAAAGAGTTACTTACTGTCAGAAAACTCTATGTATTCACATACCTTTTCGAACACAGTTTCCAAATTCACATTTTGATGATAAAAACACTATTAAGCATAAGGAATGACATATCCGCAATAACTATCACACCATTTTAAATAATAAAACTAGGTAATTCATTACCTCAATTGAAAAATAAAATACTGATCTCAAAATATTATTTCAAAACAATAACAAATTGAGTCGCTTCGCGGACTTGCAACTCACTTTACGCAGGTCAACATCGCGGCTAGTGCATTTGCGCGAACTTCAAACACACGATTCGTTCCATTCATAAAAACTCAAAAGCCGGGCTTAAATATTAGAACATTTTGCAAAATAAGTACATTCTAATACTATCAAAAACGTACGCATTTTCGATGCAAAAATGAGAGGTCTAGAAGCTGGCTTCTGCGACGTTGCCGCAAGCGTGTGTGAGCGAGAAAGATGCAATGTACTACAGAATTGACGTCTTCATTCATGGATGCGATCTCGCCTAACGCTATAGTGTTAGAGCGAGATCGCAATTGTGGCAGTTTGGCAACGGTGCTTAGTTTGATTATGTAAATCTGGCATCGTACGTAGCTTGTACTTATAGCGCGCGGTTGGTGCAGCGCGAAGTTTTTATGTCATTATTCTTATCAATTCTTGCGACTTATTGCGAAAAAAAAAAAACTACTATAAACTTCCAAGTCAATCATTCATTGATTGACTTGGAAGTTTATAGTAGTTTTTTTTTTTTTATTGATTGGCTCAGTTTTTAAGGCAAGCCGAGCTTTTCGGCTTGTAAGGAAGTACCCCCGCTGCCATTACAACACGCGCACACCGATACATAAGACAGAGGGCCTAGACAAAGTAAGTTATTTCATCACCACTGCTCTCAAAACGGTAAAGGAAAACATCGTGAGGAAATCGGCATGTCCTATGTTGGAGTCGCGATTGTCAAATTTGATTTTAGTTGTGTCAAAATAATTTTTAAATTTAGAGTTTTTTTTTTGGCAGGATTCTTGTAGTAAAAGTCAGGAATTTTAGTGATAGTTTAGTTCGGTGTACAAGAGAATCGGCACCAGTGCCATTTTAGTGCTTTCAAACTAAATTTTGGTTTTTTTTTTCTAAAATAAACTAAAAATCACTAAAATTTTCTTTTATTCCTGTCAAACGACGATTTTCCATTCTGAAATAGACTATATTGACACAGCTATATTTTATTTTGACAGCACTAAGATGGCACTGACACTAATTTAGTTATTTTCCTTACAAAAAGTGAAAAATTATCTCTCCAGAAATCATTATCTTTGTAAACTTTTACAACTTTTAGTGGATATTCATTACCAGTTTACACTGCAAATAAACACACATTATTATTTACGTACATGTTCATTTTCTATTCATTCATCATTAGAGTATCAGTGGAAAATACAAATATATTAACATTACAATGATATCATAATTAATTTAAAAAAGAATCACGTATCTAAAAGTGTTGGTTGCGCTATATTCTTGAGATTACGCAGCGCAAACAGGCGCACTCACGCGTTTTGCGCCTGTGTGCGCCACGTATCAGCGGGCGATACGTCCTCCTTCAGAAAGCGCTTGGCGCGGACTAAAGCTAAAGTTTTTTTTTTTTTTTTAACTATGGCATCTCGTAGTTGATTTAGGAAATCATGACTACTTAACCGGACTTTCCTGTGGCTGCCTTAAGACTACTCTCAGAGCCTCCAGCCAGGGGCTTATAACAAACTATTCTAAATTAATACTAAGTGAACGCTCGCTAAGGGCACCCCCTGTGGGGTACGAACCTCGGCTTAGGGCGTCACTGACGGGAGGACAGCAAGTCGGGACAGGCTGGATCAGATCATCATCATTATTATTAAACGGGGAATTTAAAGCTACGTGCTCAGCTTCGGCGCGGGCTGGCACATCATCGGACAAGGGACGGGGGGACGAATTTAATCGGGATCGCGTTGGTCGTGCTGGACCTCGACGGCGAGGTCGCAATGACGGTAGGCGTCTGTATTTGTTTTTCTGTAGTGTGCTGGTCTCCCCTACTGCTCTCCTGGAGGAGAGTGATGGGGTCATCAGGTTCGGATAGGACATGCCCGGGACGGCGAACGATACTAATATTAGAGGGGACATAGGTAGATGCTTCGACAACCGGAGGATTGCGATGCTTGACTGCAGAGTCGAAATAACGCTTTGAAAGGCGTTTTATAAATTGACGGATGGTGGGCATCTTTAGGTCGAGATGTAGGATCTCATTGCGAACGAACCAGGGGGCTCCCGTGGCTTTTCTAAGAAATCGGTTTTGGAGTGTTTGCATCCTATGGATATGGTGGGGTTTAGCCTGAGCAAGACCGAGCCCGCATAGGTCATGATGGGGCGAATGCACGCCGTGTACGGCACACCGAGTTGGTATAGCTTGTATATCAGGTCACCAGGGCACGATGGTTTGAGTGTAGAGCATTTAAGGTCCGCTGGTGTACATTTGCCTAGGGTACTCGTCATGTTATTTAATTTTTGTGTGAGTCACTCTTACCTGCCTGACGATCTCGTAAAAACCGTCGTAGTTCCCATAATTAAAAATAAGACAGGTGATTCATCCGACAAAAACAATTATAGGCCTATTTCACTTGGTACAGTCATTGGCAAAGTGCTGGACAGCCTGCTTGAGAGACAGTTGAAGATGCATATCAAACTCAACGACGCGCAGTTTGGTTTTAGAACCGGTTTGTCGACGGAAAGTGCAATCTTGTGTCTCAAGCAGACTGTGCAGTACTACACGGACAGGAAGACACCTGTGTATGGTTGTTTTCTAGATCTGTCGAAGGCTTTCGACCTAGTGAATTATGACATTCTGTGGCAAAAAATGTCGGATGAAACAGACCTTCCACCTGAGGTTATAAAAATATTTAAATTTTGGTATGAAAGTCAGATAAACTGTGTTAGATGGTCAGATGCTCAATCAATACAGTATGGTTTAGATTGTGGCGTGAGGCAGGGGGGGTTGACTTCACCCTCTCTATTCAACCTGTACATAGACCGTCTGGTTGGTGAGCTGAGTAGCACTATGGTTGGTTGTTCTGTGGATGGAAGAATGATTAACAACATTAGTTATGCTGATGACATGGTGCTGCTCAGCCCATCAATCTGTGGACTGAGGAAGTTGTTGGCCATATGTGAGAGTTACGCGGAGGCTCATGGGCTGAGGTATAATGCTACTAAAAGCGAGGTGGTGGTTTTTAAAGTACGTAATAATACACCCACGAATATACCACCGGTGACGTTACAAGGAACACCATTAAAACTCGTCACTCAATTTAAATACCTCGGTCACGTGGTCACGGGTTCTCTCACAGATGACCAGGATATAGATAGGGAGCGCAGGGCGTTGGCAGCCAGATGCAATATGCTTGCCCGCAGGTTTGCGCGGTGCACTGACGAGGTAAAACTGACGCTCTTCAGAGCCTACTGCCAGTCGTTTTACTCGTGCAGCTTGTGGGTTAGGTATACGCAGAAGGCTTACAACGCTCTGCGCGTACAGTATAATAATGCGCTGAGGATATTGTTGGGGCTGCCTCGGTTTTGCAGTGCATCGGGCATGTTTGCGGAAGCACGAATAGACGACTTTCATGCCATCATGCGCAAACGATGTGCATCGATGTTGCGGCGATTCAGGGGTAGCCCTAACAGTATTTTAGCTACACTGGCGGACAAGGTTGATGGACCTTTTATCAGGCTTTGGGCTGGCAGACATGTGCGTGCACATGTTCATGTAGCCAATTAATGTTTAGTATTGTAGGTATTGATATTTTAATTTACTAACATAGGCTAAGTTCATACTAACACTATATGGATCCCATGCTTGGTCTGAAATAAAAAAGTTGAATTTGAATTTGAATTTGTGCCAGACTTTGTCGAATGCTTTCGCAATATCGAAAAAGATTGCACCGGTCATATTACCGCGCTGGAAGCCGGCGCTTGTGTATTCTATGATCCGGTGTACCTGAACTAAAGCTAAAGTCCGCGCGCTCCGACATTTATATTGATTTTTAGCATTGCATAAAACAATTATTTAAACATAATTATTTTACTTTAAAAATGTCTAATTTCTTTCAATCATGGTGACATACTGACCCTTGTTATTAAATACTTTTTGTTAAAATTTGGAATGTATATTCATAGATAAAAAATATAATTCCGGACGAAAAATTCTCACTATCTATATGTTTTACGGAATTATTTTTGGTGTATTACTGAATGAAATATAAAAAATAGACTTAAACACTCCCAAGTTCAAGAGACAGTTGTACCATGGACATTTTTTATAAATGATTAAATTACTATATCTTCGATGTTACAAAGCATCAAAAGTCGCCCAAAAGTTAAATTTTATGAAACATCCTTTGCGAAGAAAGGTTTTTACTGATTTGTGTACACAAATTGAAATATTTATTAAATACACTCCCAAGAGAACTAATCAAACTTTCTCGGGCATATTTTGTTTTTAAATTTAAGGCTATAACTAAACCATAATCACACGTCAAAACTCGAGTAAAACGCTCAAATTCACGAAAAATTGTGATAGCGCTCTTAAGCAGTCGGTGTTTCAGTTGCGTTGTTTGTTTTGAAATAAAATGGGTTGTGGGGGCTCGCTACATCACAAGTAAGTACAGGTCGACACAACTTATAAGTAGCATCGGTAAAATTCGTAAAACCGATCACATCCGAACTAAGTGCGCCTTCAAAATCATCAATCTTTATTACTGCTTTAGACGAAAATGGTCTTTACTCAAACGCTAAAACGGCTGAACGAATTTTGATGAAATGGAAAGGACACATGGGTAGTCGTACCGGTTAGTACGATCCCGTGGGATATTTTCCGATCTCCACGTATGCATGACCTAGTGATATAGAGGGTGTTAGGGTAAACACCGTTATCCGTGAAACCAGTAGTTTGGTGTCATTTATGGAACGTAAAATCAATGGAAAATTACAAAAAAAAAAAATTTTTTTTTTAAAACTGCATTTTACCACAAAAGACGCAAGTTAGTTGCCCTATGCGTTAAGGCAACGAACTTGTGTCTCAACCCGGGCGGGGGGTGCGGGACGTGACCTGACCGGCCGCGAGCGCGACCCGTCCCTCAGTTAGTTAGCTGTTTCGCTAGCGAGCACGGTGTCGGATAGAAACTTTTTAAAATCTTTTAATGAAAATAACGTTTTTTTTTTTGTTGTTACTCGGTCATTTGTTTTTATATTTAAGTTAACTACCCATTTGGTTCGGTATGAGTGACAACGGGGTTTACCCTGACAACCTGTATAAATACCAGTGGCGAAGGGTGATTTTTCGGGGGTGGGAACCCGGAGCAAAAACAAAAGAAAAAAAAAAAAAAAAAAAAAAAAAAAAAAAAAAAAAAACTATACTGACGAATTGAGAACCTCCTCCTTTTTGAAGAAGTCGGTTAATAATACTTGTTATGATGTCACTTCGGACCTTCCTTGTGGCCGCGAAAACCTACTTCTTGTTTTGTTTACCTAACAAAAGAACGGTGTCAATAAACCGTTTCATTAAATTCCTATTTTGATGTACTTTTCTCAAACTTATTTATAAACTCACATTCAAAAAGCCCGCTTTCACAAACCACGCACACTCACACAGTTCAACAAGTGATTTCAACCGCACTACCGCAGATCTATACCTACTAAGCTCCTAATAGCGCAACGCCATCTAACGAAAATATCAGAAAAGCAATGCATTTTGTCAGTACAAGAACGAGATATCTCCATTCAAAAAGTTCACAAATAATTAAACAGAGGGCGCGTTTAACGAGAAATTTTTAGGGAGTGGCATTTTACAATTCAGAGTTTTCGCTCACGGCCACTAGAGGGAATTGGCCGCGCGGGTGTAGAGCTTCAAACGAATTAGCGAAAAATCGTCAGATTATGAATGTAAAAACCCCTTTATTACATAAACTACTAGAATCTGAGAAAAGTAAACAAGGGAAACAATACATTTTATTTTATTTACAACTGCCAGTCAGCTTTTCATATTTATCGTAAAGGGAAACATTAGAATGTTTGAAAAAACTATCACGTCGTTTGTAATTTATACTTATATCTGAGCGAGCACGGCCTAACGTAATTTAACCTTGGAAAGCATGTTTCCTCACAAAGAAAATAATCCTAAACAACAATGTATAGGCTACTACTAAGCTGCCAGACGGGCCGCACGCGGGCCAAAAGACATTGTAGTTAATTAGAAAGTCCTTGACGAATTATTGCCACCATCCTAATCCTACTGATAGTACTAATAACTTTTCAAATCTATTAAGAAATTTCAACTTATTAACTATCTACTTACCCCAAATACATAATTACAACGTACACTTTCACTAAAGTCAAAACACTTTAATCACTGTTTTATACCAACAAACTAATACTACTACTACGATTCTCGAACTGATAAACTAATGTATTCAATAAATAATACGAACAAAATGCAAATTAACTGCAAGTGTAAACAAATTATAATGCGATTACGTCAAACAGCAACCACACAATAGCGTCCTGCCTGTCCGAACTCCGAGCCGAACGCATTATGAAATGCAACGAAAACTACCGAACCGATATCGCGGCATCTCGTTCACGCGAACGCAAGTTTAGATCGTTTTAGGTACAATAACTCGTATTTGACCGGCTTGCTCGAAGCGTATAAAACCGGGGTGTCACGTGACCGAAGTGACGTCATGACGCCTTGATTTTTGAAGGAGCGATAAGCCAGCCGCGCCGCCGAGTTATTTTAGAGAATATTTTTTTGCTGTTGGGAGACAACAAAGACAAAACATTGAATGTAGGCGTTTTGTATAGTTTTAATTATATGGTGTATTAAATACCTATAGTGTGATTACTTAAAAGGCATTTTAAACACTACTGACTGTGTCATTTTTCAATGACGATAGAGTGGTTTTGTTTCGAATTCCAGAAGGGAAGCCGATAGGAATCGAGTTATACGGTAGCTGCGGCCCTGATAAATACTACCCTAATATTTAAAAAAGGTTCTGGTCTTGTAGGTACCAAGGGCATGCATAAAAAAGCCATGCTAATATGTTTTTACTGTTCTTGAACGACGTAATACCAAGAAAAAAATCACGTTCACATTAAATTGTCACGAAGTGTACGGAATGATAAACCTACGTGCATTCACGCCGCTGTCTCTCTCGGTTTGATGATTGCTGAGGCTGGGAATATACAGTACGTTAACTAACAAAGGGCGTTCCCGTTAACCTGCAATAGTATATCGTGTATACATGTTAAAAAAAATATTACCACTCAAAAAAAAAAAAAATTTTTTTTTTTTTGTCTTAAAATGTTCACAAAACGATTAAATTTAAACGTAAAAGAAACACCCTGTACACGCAAACTTGTATTTCAACGTAGAAAAACAAGTGTGACAAGTGGGCGTGTACAGAGAGTTTATTTTCCGTAACAATTTAATATTTTTTGTGAATATTTTACTATACAAAAACAAAAAAAAACTTTTTTTTTTTAATGGTAATATTTTTTTTAGCATGTGTAGACGCTATACTATTGCAGGTTAACGGGAACGCCCTTTGTTAGTTAACATACTGTATAGCGCAATTAGCCGCGATAGTCTGCTATTTCTATTGGTTGTGTAAATCGGAAATTATCGGTTTTACGACTTCTGTCGATGCTACATATTTTTTTTTTTTTTTTAATCATCCCTATTGGAAAGTCTATTAATAGAATTTAATCATTTTAATTTTCGTCCCGGAACTCGTAGTAAGAATCGTGGTACGAGAGCCCATGCCCAAATTTTTGCCTTATAGTTTTACGAACAAAACCGTATACAACGTGCCGCTACAATGGCGACATTAATTTAACACACGGGTAGGGCTAGTGGCCAGTAACCATAAAAATTATAATAAAATAAAATAATTCGTAAATTGAAAAAAAAAAAAAAATTCAAACAAACTAAATAATAAAAACATAACCAAAATTGAGATCACTATTTGTAAAGGATTCATTCATGTA
The DNA here is from genome assembly GCA_947522985.1 of Lithophane socia. NCBI lineage: Eukaryota > Metazoa > Arthropoda > Insecta > Lepidoptera > Noctuidae > Lithophane > Lithophane socia. Next base: position 330,059 of record OX383274.1, read on the forward strand.
GGTACCTACCAGCTGGCTTACGTTCCATCGGTCAAGATCCTTTGTCGGCATAATTTCTAGGAAATTGCGCGGCTTTCCTTTTATTCGCCTACATATGATCCGTGACCCCGGCAAATGAACTCTTCGCTACAGTTCTTAAAGTACAGGTTGCTCCAGGATGGTAATTTAGAAAATTGTAAATAAATCAATAAATAATAACATTTAATGAAATTAAAATATTTTCCTAAAACGAATACGCGAAATCGGATACGTGTGTTAAATTAATGTCGTCATGGTAGCGGCACGTTGTATAATCGATTAATTAAAATTTGGTTATTCTGAATCCAAAAATCCTAATGTCAGAAATAGTACGTTTTTATATATTATGTAAAAAAAAAAAATGTTTCATAGCAAGCATTCACCTGTTTCATAGCAAGCTGTCTGATTTTCAGAATGTAGTTGAATGATAGATTTCAGATACCGAAAACACAATTTTCAGAAACCAGTAGCGTACGGAGGAGACCATTCGAGGCAGTTAAAAATGAGGCAAAAAACTAAAACCCATAACAACCCATATGAAAATGTTGTTTTCAAGTGAATATTGATCAGATGATGCGAATAAATAATAATAAATTATTCTGAATATTCTGCCGGGGCGTAAAGATTATAATAGGTTTGAGCCTGATTGTTGTAAATATATTCTACAGTGTGTAAGGAACTGCATCCGGGTTGCCATTAAACAGGGCATGGTTCTTAGTTAGCTGTAAACCCTATTCAAACATTTACAATTCTTCCACTGCTCTTATTTATATTAGAGATATCGGCATTTTTACAAAGACATATTATGCATTATTTTAAGCAACATACCGAGGTTATACCGAGACAGAAAAGGGCTAAGTCTCGCAACCATCACACTATAACATCCAGTTGAAAAAAAAGATATTTATAAGCAAAATGTGTTCAATATGTGTATATTAATTTATAATACGAATTAAAATGATTGCAGAGTAGTGTTTTTAAAACAAAATTGTCAGAGTGGTTAAAAAAAAGTGTTTCTACAGCATAAAGGAATTTTTAGAACCTAAAAATATTTGTTTAGAGTAATAATTAATGAATTTATTGTAAATAAATTAAGGACATTTGTATGTAATAATAATTCGTGATAATAATATACTAATAATATAATCTAATTAAATGATAATTATGACACATAATGTTCCACCTCGACATTCTCGTTTGAGAAATCTTCTTCGTGCTCCTTACGCTCGCACAGTTTACCGTAGTAGCAATTCTTACATGATTCGCTCGGTCAAAGTATTTTATCAAATTGTTATGAATCGAAACAACCCCAATCGATTTGTTTTCAAGCAGCTTAGCGTCCATTACTACTGTTTTATCTAAACACTTTACTTACTCCGTTGAGATTGGCCGCCGTGGCCGAAAATACGGTCTGGAGGACTATTATTATTATTTCCTTTATTTCATTTTTCATACATATAAATTATATTTTTAAATATTAGAATAAAAAAATATATAAAACATTTAAAAATATAAAAAATAGTAGCCCACCGTTATCGGGAACAGGGTCCAAGTTACCGGCAGTCAGGGCTCCAGAGAGAGGAACCTCCTAACAATGCGAGCCGTGTCCAGAAGTACAGCTTTCTGAATCAAGCCCCTAATCCAGCTGCCCAACGAGAGCCTCCTTAGGTGTTGGTCAAGGCTCTTGGCAATTGAGCCATTGGCTGATACGACTATCGGCACAATGATCGCAGAGTCCACATCCCACATTTCGACAACCTCGTGAGCCAAGTCAAGATACTTGATTTGTTTATCTTTCTCGGCCTTCGCGAGGTTCCCGTCATAAATCATAAAAAATCATAAATCATAAATCATTTATTTGCCTGAAACATGGTTACACAAGATGTTAAATTAAATTATAGCACAAGACACATTTCACCCTCATTACGGGCATGCAATATTATAGTTAATTTCCAAGAATGATTTGAATGAAAATACAATTACTGGTGCCGATTCTCTTGTACACCGAACTAATTTAACTAAACTATCACTTAAATTCCTTACTTTTTACTATGAGAATCTTAGAGCTATTCTGCCAACAAAAATCTCTAAATTTAAAAATTATTTTGACAGAACTAAAATCGAATTTGACAATCGCGACTGCACTTGGTACCTACTTGTTTGCCTACCACGTGATTTTTTTTTGAGCCGGAGAGGCGCGCAATGTGGCCGTCTCGACGTATTTTTATATGGAATTTTTCACTTTTTGGAAGAAAACAAAAAAATTAAATTACCAACATGTTAAGTATTACGGGTTTGCGGGTTACAAAGGGGGTCAAAATTTTCATTATTTTTGCGATAGGACACACCGTTTTCGAGATATACGCAAAAGAAAATAAAAAAAAGATACAGTACCGTTTTGCAACTGAATTCGAGGTGTTGGTTTGAATTTTAGTTCATGACATCTAATTTTATTCCACACATTTTTAATCGTGATTAAAAATAGTCAGAGTTAGTTAGAGGATTTTAGATATAGAACAAAAATTTTGGTTAAAACGTCAAATTCGGAATAGCATTTTCACTAAATTAAAACTCAGTACCATCTTAATGCTGTCAAACTAAATTATAGTTAAGTTGTGTCACTTTAGTCTATTTTCAGAATAAGAAATCGTCGTTTGACAGGAATAAACTAAATTTTAGTGATTTTTAGTTTAGTTTAGAGAATTTGTGACAAGAGAATCGGCACCATTGCCATTTTTATTTTATTTATTGTCATGCGGGACCGTTATGTCAATATCATTGCGCGCCGCTCTGTTCGATCCACCACCACTATATCAGGCTTATTGGCAACAATAGTCCTGTCAGTGATGATGGATCGATCCCAGTACAATGTGATATTTCCATTTTCGAGAACTGGGTCGGGCACGTACCTGTAGTACGGCACTTCCGATTCCACTAGGCTGTATTTCAGAGCAAGTTGCTGATGGAAGGTTGTGTCTATGCAAGTACTCTCCGTTAGCTAGATGAGAACACCCGGAGATAATGTGACGGATTGATTCTCCCGGTCGGTGGCATGCCCGACAGATGTCAACCGTGCCGTCCTTCACAATAAATCTCCGGTAATTGTTCGTCATGATAACTTCGTCCATAATTGCACAGACAAAACCTTCGGTTTCCCCAAAGAGGTCACCGAAACGCAGCCAAGCTACGGACGCTAGTAAATCTACATCGGGTCCATGCAGGGCCCGGAAAAAGCGTCCGTGAAGCTCCTTACTCTGCCATACCTCCTTGCGATCGTTAGTGTCAAGCACTACAGGCTTGTGCCAGTTCTCTTTCGCCAAGGAGAGCGGGGTGAGGCCCTTGTCCACCGCGACCACATCTCGATGCATTCCCACGTCGGCTTCTAGGAAGTATTCCCTGAGACTGCATATCTCGCGATTGTGGAGGGTCTTAGCGTTTAAAAAGCCTCGACCTCCACACTTTCGCGGGATATACAGTCTCATGACCGATGACCGTGGGTGATGCATTCGGTATGCAGTCAGCAGCGTACGGACCCTCCTATCCAGGGCGTCAAGTTCGGTCTGAGTCCATTTGAGTATGCCGAAAGAGTACATCAGAACCGGCATGACCCAACCGTTGAAAGCGCGCACCTTGTTTCCGCCTGAAAGAAGACTATTAAATACTTTCTTCTGGCGGCCAAAGAAGCGCTCCTTCAACGATTGCTTCATGTCAGTAACATTGATGCCTAACGCTTCCGACATACCCAAATACGTATAGGTTTCGGATGCGGAGAGGGCTCTTGGGTATATGAAATCCGAGAGTTGGGTTCCCACGGATTCCACAATCTCCCCTCGCTTTACATGCATGACCGCACATTTGTCCACACCAAATTCCATCCTGATGGCTCTACTGAAAGTTTCAGTTACTTTCAGTAGCTCCATCAGTTGTAAATTGTTGGGGGCAAAGAGTTTTAGGTCATCCATGTAGAGGAGGTGTGATATAACCTGTCCACCTTTCCTCAACCGATAGCCTAGACCCGAGTCCTCCAGCAGTGTGCTTAAGAGGATTCAGGGCTAAGCAGAACCAGAGTGGGCTCAAACTATCGCCCTGAAATATGCCTCGCTCGATCCTTATCGGCTCGCTGTTCCTCTGGATATTTCGACATCCTGGGTAGTGAAGGACAGTCCTCCATTGCCCCATACATGACATCAGGAAGGTGCGCAGAGTTGCATCTACTTTATACAACTCCAGCACCCTCATGAGCCATGTATGTGGTACCGAGTCATAGGCCTTCTTATAATCTATCCAGCATGTCGACAGATCCTTTGGGGAACGACGAACCTGTTGGCTAATGGCCATATCAATGAGGAGTAGCTCCTTAGTACCACGGAACCCGTTCCTACATCCATTTTGAGAGGCAGACATGATGGAGTTCGTGTCTATATGTTTGTTAATTTTAGCTCTCAAAATGGATGTAAGAACTTTATAGACCGTCGGTAAACATGTGATCGGCCTATAGTTTTTGGGTTCCGCGGTGCTACCAGATTTGTGGAGCAGGTGGGTAATTCCTGTGGTGAGGAACTGGGGCAGCGAACCAGAATCCAGTGCGGTCTGGTACTGAGCTGCCAAGCGAGCGTGCGACCTTGTAAACCATTTTATCCAAAAGTTGTGCAGCCCGTCCGGCCCTGGAGACTTCCAGTTAGGCAACGGGCGGACTGCACGAGCCACATCTTGGGGGCAGATGGTAATAGCCCCCATTTGTGGTATTGAGTCGCAGGCTCGCTCGACTGCCCGAGTCCAATCTCCTTCAGTGTGACTAACAGGCACCGACCAGATACTGCGCCAAAAAGAGCACATGGCATCATCATCCGGCAGGCGCGTGTCAGCCACACCTTGGTCCGGTTGCTCCCAAGTCCTATATACCCACCTTTCATCACTCTGGAAGGTGCGGTTCTGAGTGTATCGGTCTACTCGCCGGTTATACCTACGAATACGGTTTGCCCAGGCATACACTTTCTGCTTCAGGAAGTCTATGCGCTCCGTGACACGGGTTATATTTTCCTCAGGACTGATATCAGTGCCTGAGAACGCCCGCCTCTGTATGAAAATGAATGTGTTTAAATTTGGAATCTCAAAACAGTTGAAAGTATTAGGATTAATGCTATCGGTTAGTCACAACGTCGATTGGAATCTGTCAGGTTACGTACGAAAATGAATCTTTCTAAGGAAAATGTTCGTGCAATAATTTTCTACAACTTTAGAAGAGGCGTGACACGGCTTCAGTGTTTTGAAGAGCTAACATTTGTGTTCAGTGATGAAGACCCATGTCTGTGGACTGTCGAACGCTGGTATTTAGAATTCCAGCGTGGACATACTAGTGTTAGTGACAAATCTCGCGAAGGACGCTCAAAATCCGCCTTCACTGAAGATAACATCATTGCTGTGAGACAACTAATTCTCGAAGATCGTCATGTGACGTATCGAGAGATAGAGGCTCTATTAGGCATCTCAGGGACAACCACTCAGAAGATCTTGCATGAAGCGCTTGGTGTGAGAAAGCTAGTTTGCCGTTGGATACCGCATCTGCTTTCCGACGCGGCCCGCGTCAGATGGTGTAAGAAAACTCTGCAAAGGTTCAACCGAGGACAGTCAAATCACGTCTACGATATCATCAGTGGTGACGAATCTTGGATCTATGCCTACGATCCTGATTCCAAACAACAATCTACAATCTGGGTCTTTCAAGACGAGCCAAAGCTGACTAAAGTTGTTCGTTCTTGAAGCACTTCAAAGAAGATGGTGGCCACGTTCGTTGGAAAAACCGGCCATGTTGCGACTATTGCACTTGAAGATCGTAGAACGGTTAACGCATAGTGGTATACCACAGTTTGTTTACCACAAGTTATCGCCGAACTTCGAAATTCTAACTCAAAGCGACGCATCATCCTGCACCACGACAACGCAAGCTCACACAGCGCTCGTCAAACGATTGAGTATTTGAAGCAGGAAAAAGTAGAAATTCTTGATCATCCTCCATACAGTCCTGACCTAAGCCCTAACGATTTCTTTACATTTCCTAAAATTAAGAAAAGTCTTCGTGGTCAAAGGTTCCAGTGCGGTGAAGAAGTAGTCGACGCTTTCAAGTCAGCCATTTTGAACACCCCCACTTTAGAGTGGAATAAATGTTATAATAACTGGTTTGAGCGAATGGAAAAGTGTATTAAGCTACGTGGTGAATACTTTGAAAAACAATAAAAAGTATTATAAGGTTCTAGTTGTGTTTTTTTCTTCAAACGACAAAACTTAAAAGGCATGCCTCGTATTACAAATACAATGTGAGACGACTTAAAAATGGTTGACACATTACACGCGATCGCGACATTTATCAGATCGATCCGTGACGTGTGCTCATCGCCGACTAGAGGGCGTGCGTGCCCAAGCGCTGCGGTAGCGTTCATCGCGTTTTAGGCGCGTTCAACAACAATAATCTATTGGTAATTGTGGAGGCTTGTAAATGGCTTGTCGTCAATTACCTCACTCTGTGTTGATAACTGTAAGCCACCCTAAGACAATAAAATAAAATAAATAAATAAAATATAAACATTTATTTATTTATTTATTTTAGCAACTCATCATCACTATCATTACAGGATTGTCCTAATTCAATAGTGTGGCTACAATTACAGTTTTATTATTTATCATATTCATAACATATTCTGAACATAGTGATTTTCGTGAACTCACCCAGAGAACAAGTAAAAAGATCTATGCTGTCTGCTACGTCATTAAGTATACGCAAGGTACGCGTTATAGGGGCTTTACTCAGTAGATTGGTCCTACTACTGGGAACCGCCAATAGACGTGGCCGTCGCCTTCGCAATACATAATTGTCGGGTACACACAGGTTTATTTCTTTTAATATACCCGGGTTTGAAGTCTTGCCACGCAATAATTTAAAAATATAGGTAGCAAGAGCTATGTCCCTCCTTGTTTCCAATTTATTGTATCCCACCATGCCTATAACAAACAAGGTTGGATACATCAATGGATAAAATGGATATACACCATATAACCTTAAATACAGAAACCAAGTAAATTTATTTTGTATACGCTCCAGCATGAGACTGTATTTAGCTTCATGCGGAGCCCATATGATTGCGTTACATTCGAGCTGACTTCTTACCAATGCATTATACAAAGTTAGCGCAGCGATGCTTGTAAAACCCTCAGCTCTTCTTAGGACGAACCCTAGGCTCCTGTAGGCTTTTTTACAAACATTTACGATGTGATTACGAAATGCCAGGTCCGAGTCAAGGCGTACTCCTAAATCACGCACCGTTTCTGTTCTTTTCAATAACGTGTTGTCCACTCTATAATCATATTTCTTGGGCATTTTCATCCTACTAAAAGTTATTGCCGAACACTTTGACGTATTAAACACCAACTTATTCTTCTTACCCCATTCCACAACCCTGTCTATGTCTTCCTGTAAGCGCACAAAGTCCTTTTGTTCTTTCACAGAGAGTAGCAATTTTAAATCGTCAGCAAACAAACAACAACATGAACAATTTGCATGCTTGCTTGTTACCTACACGCGCGTGTGGTCTATACATAATTATAAATGATTAAAGTAGCTTTTCGTGTCTGTCTGTGACCAAGTTGTGCTTGCTACAAATTAAAAATCCGGAGTCACACGTGTTAGGGCATAAATCGAACAGATTACGTGTGACTCCGGATTTTTAATTTGTCTGTCTGTGGTGTCTTGTTTATACCTTTTAAGTCATAGTTGGGTTTTAGTTTTTATTACTTGATTATTTTTTAAATTCTTTTGGGGTTATAATATATATATTTTTGAAATGTGCTCATTAAGCCCTTTCATTTGATACCCAACATGGTACGATTAAACCATTTTTTTTTTTAAGTTCCTCTCTTTATGTCCTCTAGAGGGCGCCATTTTTATAACCAGCGGACAATCACGACGCTTCTAACGATACCTCATTTGTCAAATTGTGATAAGTGGTTTGGAAGATAGGAGGGAACAGATGAACATACATACATACATACATACATACATACATACATACATACATACATACATACATACATACATACATACATACATACATACCGGTCAAAATCATAACCCTCCTTTTTCTTCGCCGTAGTCGGGTAAAAACCAGTCACGACGCGTTCTGGTAATCGAGAAATGCTACGACGCGTTCTGAGCCTTTTAGATGCTACCACGACACGACGGACAGTTAACTTGTCGACGGACGCTCATACTGCATTGGCGAGACGTGTGATCGAGAAAACGATAAAACGATAAAATGAAAATCCAAGAAAGCGGCTGCGAAAATTACAGAAAATTTTGTCAGGTGTCGTTTCCTTGGTTTTCTAGGGCGCTGGCGCCGATAATGATGAGTTAAAAATGTAAATCCAAAATGGTGGCTGGGAAGATTTGCAAAGGAGAATGTTCTTGACTTTTTGGACCGTACCAAGGGTTTAAGCTGAAAACCAGCAGCGCTAAGAAACCCGCTAAGTACCATTACTACTAGCTGTAATACTGCAGACAATAAACGCTATTACTTAGTATTATAATATCTGTGTCGCTATTCTATTCTACCAACTTACGGTGAAGCGGGTCACAAGCAAATGTTGTTCATAAAATTACTTCTACTTTTTTAAATCAATCAGTTTCTTTTTTAGTATGAAAAATACTTCCGAGATACTGACGTCAAGAAAGAAAGTACTTTTGTATCATTATTTCCCACTGAAAAATCAAAACAAGTCATCTAATCAAACCAGGCTGACGACCAGCGCACAGACAAGCGCACGTACCTCGTCCTGCGTGAGGAAGTGCACGGGCAGCAGCTTGCCGTCCAGGTCCGTGAGCGGCAGGAAGGCGCAGTCGCTGCGCGCGTCGCGCACGATGTAGGCGGCCGACGCGGCCGGCGCGGGCTGCAGCGGGACCAGCGCCGAGAAGTGGCCGCGCGTGTAGGCCAGCGCCAGCGGCGACTTGCTGCAGCCGTCCGGCTCGCACAGCAGCGGCAGGTACAGGCCGCGGAAGCGCGCGTAGCCCAGCGCCTCGCCGCGGAACGAGTTCACGACGTCCACGCCGTACACCAGCAGCGGCCGGCGCAGCACGTGCGCCAGCGCGAACACGTGCAGCTGGTGCAGCGCCGCGCCCGGCCGCGCCGCCGCCGCGCACAGCCGCGCCCACTCGGCGCGCAGCTGCGGCTCCTCGGGCGCGTACTGCAGGCGCGCCGCCTGCGCGCGCTCCCACGCGGCCCAGCGCGCGTACAGGCCGCGCGCCGCGTGCGCCAGCGCGTCGCCCAGCGCGGCGCGCAGCGTGTTGTGGCGGTCGAACACGCCGTAGGCCGCCTGGCACAGCGCGTCGGGCAGGCAGTCGCCCGCCGAGCGGTTCCACAGCGCGTACAGCCGCGACCCTGCGCGGTACGAGTGTTACTACCGATGTGGCCGATTTGGATGTATAAATTTTACAGTTGTTTGGTGTCTATTATTTAGATAAAATGCGGCAAATTCGATATGCACAGTCTATAAAGCTCAAAACACACACAAGGCGGGAGCGGGTCGGGTCGTTTTCTTCGCGTGAGCCGCACTGTTCATCGTGTTCAAACACAGCGCGGGCGCGGGACGGCAGCTGGTCGGGCGCGGGACGGCAGCTGGTCAAGCGCGGGACGCAGCTGGTCCGGCGCGGGACGTCAGCCGGTCGGGCGCGGGACGGCAGCTGGTCAAGCGCGGGACGCAGCTGGTCGGGCGCGGGACGGCAGCTGGTCAAGCGCGGGACGCAGCTGGTCGGGCGCGGGACGGCAGCTGGTCAAGCGCGGGACGCAGCTGGTCGGGCGCGGGACGTCAGCCGGTCGGGCGCGGGACGGTAGCTGGTCAAGCGCGGGACGGCAGCTGGTCAAGCGCGGGACGCAGCTGGTCGGGCGCGGGACGGCAGCTGGTCAAGCGCGGGACGCAGCTGGTCGGGCGCGGGACGTCAGCCGGTCGGGCGCGGGACGGCAGCGGGTCAGGCGCGGCCGTAACGAGTCAGGCGGCAGCAGTTGCAGTGTGATTGCAAATGTCGGGTGATTCGGACACGGACGAAGACATTATTATTTCTACTACGAACGAAAATGGAAAAGGGTTCATAAAATAATTTAAAAACAACTTGAATATGGAGAATATAATCGCCTGTGTAGATAATTAATTAATTTAATTTAGGAAATTAAAATAACAATATTTAAAATCTTCATAGTCCGGAGATCCATCGCCAAACTCACCAAACAGTTTTTTTTTGTAAATATCCATAAAACAAATACGACACGCTCCCCGCACGATTTGCGCCCGCGTTCAGTATGAATGTCTATCGAAGAATACGTGAAATGTGTGCACCAAATAAACGTTTTATCTATCTATCTGTGCACTTGTGTCTGCGCAAACACTTGTGCACTATAATATCTCCCGCGCCGATGGCTAGTCTCCGTTGAGATTGGCCGCCGTGGCCGAAAATACGGTCTGGAGGACTATATATATTACGACGAATGTAACAACGCTACAGTAGACCCGCTCCCGTCCCGCGCTGTGTGAGGTGGCGCGCTTCGGGCGCGGCTCCCGCTCCCGTCTCGCTCCGCGCCCGATACGCACATTTTCAGTAATTTTATCCTGAAGTTCTTAAACGAATCTAGCGACCCAATTTTTCTAACAGATCATTAAGAGTCACAACTACCATTCTGATCACTGAGGATATCGCGACACGTCCTTTTCTGTGGGGTCATCTAAAGGAACGTGTCGTGCTCAAGCTTCAATTCGAAAAGCACAATATTTGTGACTTTGTTAGTGGGATACCTAATAAAGTATACGAAAATTTCATTAATAAAAACATTAAAAAAGATTTTGTTTTCACTTTTTAGTTGTGGTACCTAGCCCATTTTTAAGAAAAATAAAACAGGAGCAGATTAGACAGATCTTACGGTGCGCAATTCTTGGCAATATTTATACCATGTTGGAATCGCTGTAAATTGAGCAATTTACAGCAATTCAAAAATTGTAGAGATATTTTCAAGAATTGCGCAATTAAGTGGCTCGTGTAAGGGCACCGTCATTCACAGTATAAAACTGCCTAATTGATATTTACAATACACTAAATAAATAATAACAAGTTTACACGAATTGTAAGCATGGTTCAGCTAACAGGCTACTCGTGAGTAAGTCAGGGCTATCGCACCGAGACAACTGCTACGTTTTGTATGGTTTTTTTTATATATTTGCACGTCATGGTAAGTGGCAAATATATGTGAACCAGTATTTTTTTTATGTCATCGCATGCACACTTTTATTATTGTATGTATAGACATGTTTGAGCAAATAAATATATCTTATCTTATTAGAATCACATAAATGCTACAAAATAATGACCATTAAGAACTTATGATGGAGTTTCTTGCCCATTCTTCTCCTCATTCCATTTCCATTTCCTCCCATTCACGCTCAAAGGTGCCTTTTATGTGCATGATTGAAATAAATTATTTGACTTTAACTTTTATAGTATACGCAACTGAATCTATACAAATATAAGCCTGGCATCCGCCATTACCTTCTGGAATCGCAGGCAAACATTTCGAGCTAGATGCGCATCTGTGCGCCCCTGCTGCTTATTCTATGATATGATCGACGTTTAGATATAACGCGCGCGTCACGTATTTGATAATAAGAACGGGGTTAGTGCGTTTAGCTCCGCTCAGATGCGCAATTTCATTGGCGACTTAATCACTGTCCCTGTAGTGGAGTTTGGATGTTCAAAATATTCAATTTTTATGTTTTATTCGACCACCCAGTGGTACAGTTCATCAATGACGATTCTGTTGTTCACAAACTAAACTAAATATAAGTTCAGTGCATCTTTTTCTTTCTATTTCATTAAGAAAAGGACAGAAGATAAATTTTAGTTTAGTCCTGTCAAATTAATTAACGCCTGACGTAAATTAACGTAATTTTAGTAGGCAAGTTTTTAATCACAGTCTAAACTTACAAGAAGTGACAGGCGCTGATTTATTTGACAGGACTAAACTAAAATTTATCTTCTGTTCTTTTCTTGGTACTCACATTCGGTCCGTCCGGACCGTTCGTCAGTCCGCCATTGTTGATCGTAGTTAAAACATTTCTTTTGGCTCGAGCGGTTCCGTGAATACTGAACGCCGCGCGACACTCGATAGATGAATGCTGAATGTGTGGACGAAAGCCCGTGCCGGGGTTTTTCTCGACATATTTGCTCGATCGAGTAAAACCGTATGTGAGTACTTAGCTTTAAACAGTTATATTTGCAAGCAAAATCTAAATTTAAATAAAATCTTTGATAATTGTCTTCCTTGGTTGCCATGTGTTGAAGTAAAAAGTTCGTTCCATTTTTAAATAACAGGACAGATGTGAGTTTTCATGCATACATTGCTGGCTCGCATGTATTCGACCACAGCAATTTCGATTTAACTCGAAAAAGGTTGTCAAAATACTACTCGAATTTCGAAGCATGTTTGAGAAATAAATAATGCGGGCCAGAGACGTTCACTTAATTTGATCAACGTCTATGGCCCGCATAATACATAAGTAATCAATTTTGGGGTGTCGTACGTGGTCATACCGGGGTCCACTCGGAGTCACTACCGAGCCGGGCTGAGGTTCCGTGTGTTCGGGTCCAATCGGGGGCGCTTCCAAATCCATAGTGTGATATGTGGACGCCATTTCGGTTTTTTGTCTCTGCCGTACGCACACTCACCCAAGCGAACGGTCAGCTCCAGACTCCAGTTGATGAGCGGCGGGTCGGCCTCCAGCGTCTGCTGCGCGTCGCGGTCCAGCAGCTCCGAGAACAGCTGCTCCTGGATGGGCGCGGGCAGCTCCTCGATCTCTGCAAGTGGAGAGCTACTTACAGCTGCAGCGGGCAGCACGCACTTCACTATCGGCTGACGAATATGACGTCACTTATCGTCATATTTATCCAGCGTGTTTGACAGCATTGGAGTGCCAAAGATTTAAATCGTTAGATTCGCCCGACTGCGTCAAAAGATGGTCACGTTTCTGTTTGTCTGTAATTTGAATAATATTCTAACCTAGATTTGGTCGCCGTTCGCCAACAGCATTGAACTTGCCTGGGAATTGAACGCGATATCAACTTGTCACTAATATGCACTAAATAGGATACACGTATTATCACACTCACTTTTACATTCTGTGCGTGTCTGTGTGTGTCTAAACTTTTAAATACACTATTAAATTTATCAATTTGTGCAAAAATTGAGATTGATTTTGAATTTTTACAAACGTCCAACGGCTGACGTCCTTTTTTGTCGTCTAAATTTGTCTTGTCATTGAAATGCCAGTGATTGATATAATAAATATCGACTATTTGTTCAAGGACTCCTTTATTGTTTTTTTTTATTATACTGACAACAATCATGTTTTTCGGCTAGGATTTTCAAGATGCTTTTGGAGCTAGCCCGCGTTCTACTTAATAAACATGCAGTCTTTTGTTTCCTTTTGAAATAACCAGCTTCCACCCGCGGCTTCGCCCGCGTGGTATGTCGGTAAAAAGTAGCCTATGTCCTTCCCTGGGATGCTATCTGCTTTCCAAATTTTACCGAAATCCGTTTAGTGGTTTAGGCGTGAAAAGGTAACATACAGACAGACAGACAGAGTTACTTTCGAATTTATAATATTAGTATGGATGTCACGTAGGTCTATAGGTAATATGGGGACCTCAAGTTTTAGAATAATATACTGCTATAACCTATGATCATATTTCAATAATATTGGAATAAAAAATGCTTTTGATTTGAAAGTTACTAAATATAAAAAATACTGATGAGGCATTAGCACTACTAAAAAATCGTAACATCGATAGCACCAAAACTTAAGTCATACTGAAAAACCATAGACAATTTCGAGAGGCCATTGTTATTTATATCTTTGGCAAATTTTGAAACGCCGAACCTTATTTTGTCTGGCTCACTCATACTGAAAGTCGTATGTATAGTTTCATGCGGGATGTGTAAGTTCACTCTTCTCAGTATGGACACTTTTACGAGCGACCTGAGAACGGTGAGGGCGATTAACGATTTAAATGTTTGTTTAAAGCAAAGTATCTCTAGATAGAGTGCAATGGTGTATGTGTGTTACCGGCGGGCAGGTAGAAGGTGCAGAACTCGTTGATGTAGCGGCACGGGAAGCTGCCCTTCTTGTAGCGCACGCAGCTGGCGATGTGGCGCCGGATGGCCGACGCCAGGTCCGGCGCTGCGGACACGACCTCGGCATCTTAGTGTCGTCGATAGCTAGCTGCGCATGTCTCACCGGAATCGTACATTTTCCGGGACATAAGTGGTCTATATCACTCTCTGAATATACTATGTGTATGCAAAAAATGATGTCGATCTGTTGCTCTACCGCTACGTGATACTTTCGCATTTATAATGCAGGTTAAGAGGCCTATCACAAAATTGCGTTCTGACAGTTCGGGCAGCCGACGCATTATGTAGCAATTTGGCAGTTATAATTACGTTTATTTTGAGATAAACAGGGTGCAAGGGACAGCCCTCCACAAATTCACAGGGGGAATTCAGCTGCTTATTTTGAATCATACTCCACCGGAAATTTTGTCAGGGTTTTTTTTTAAATCGTTTTTTCAGTTACTATTCCTTTATTTCAATGTAAAATTACACTCTCTGTGTGTACGCAGCACTCAATTTATTTAAATATAACAGATAAATTTAAAAAAATCTGCAATGGTTGTTGTAATACGTCGAACGACGCATAAAGCTCAGGATTTACATTGACAAGACACGTCCCGCGGGAGTGCGGTCCGTGGGTTGTGCTGCGGTCACGATACATTGCGCGTGATGTAATAAAAAACTCTTTCTTAGTGGATGCCTATGTCCTAATAACTATTTGTGTTACAAATTTCAGCCCAATCCGTTCAGTGGTTTGAGCGTTGATATAGACTACCCCTTTTCACCCCGTTAGGGGTAGATTTTTGAAAAACCCTGATGCATATTACGGTTTACGGTTTAAGAATTTTATTTCGCTCAAAAAGAATACAATTATTCACTTCTATGAGGAAAACCATAATAATTAAGTTATGCGACGGTTTCGCTAGGTTTAAACTAAAAATTAGGTTTTGAAAAACGTTAAAAACTTACAATTCAAACATTATTCAGGTGGTGCTTTAATAGTCTTTTAAAAGTTGGAAGTGATTTTGATTCCTTAATTATTTTAGGTATAGAGTTATAAAGTTCAGCCCCTTCATATACTTTAGTCTTTCTACCGTAGTTTGTCCTTGGTGCTCTTAAAATTATATGGTTAGCCTGCCTCGTCATGCGCTTTTGAATTTGCATTCTTTTTGTAAATGTTATTTGTGTATGTATGTCTCTATTAATTATTTTACGTACAAGTATGCAAGTGTTATATTTATAAATTTGATCAATACTCATTAATTTTGTTTCTTTTAAAACTTTTTTAGATGATGTTAAATAATCATAATTAAATAAGACTTTAATCACTTTATTTTGAGATGTTTGTAGTTTTTTAAGGTGCGCTTTGGCAGCACTTCCCCACACTTCAATTAAATAATCGAGATGTGGTTTAACCATCGAGTTGTAAATAATATATCTAACCTGTAGTGGGAGACACCGAACAATTCCCTTGAGTGCACCAGTGAGTGATGATATCTTTTTTCTTACTTTCTCAATGTGAGGTTTCATTGTGAGCTTATCATCAAGAGTAAGACCTAAATATTTTTCAGAGTTTGTTTTTATTAATGGTTGACCATTTATAACTAATTCACCATGTGCATAAAGTTTTTATTTTTAACACTAAATATCATGTATTTGGTTTTACTAGCATTTATAGTAAGCAAATTGCATATTATTATTTATTTTTGGTTGTAGGTATAAATACTGAGTTGCTAGTTAATCGGACCGCGCTTTAAAATTCTTCTATACAAACTTTAACACCCCCCAACCCCCATTTAGGGGGTAGTTTAGAAAAACTAAAAATTCCAAACTTTATAATTTACTTAGATAAATATTTGTGCTAAGTTTCAAGTCTATTTACTCAAGGAATAAGATTGTTCTCCCCTTTTCACCCCCGTACAGGTGGAATTTCCAAAAACCCTTTCTTGGTGGATGCCAACGTCTTAATAACTGTTTGTGTGCCAAATTTCAGCCCAATCAGTTCAGTGATTAGAGCTGTGATAGAGACTAACCCTTTCAACCCGGTTGGAGTAGATTTTTGAAAAACCCTGATGCACATTATTATTTATTTTTGGTTTTAAGTATAAATACTGAGTTTTGAGTTAATCGGACCGCGCGTTAAAATTCTTCTATACAAACGTTGACTCCCCCCAATTCCCGTTTAGGGGGTAATTTGCAAAAAATAAAAATGGCAAACTTTATTATTTACTTAGATAAATATTCGTGCCAAGTTTGAAAACTGTTAACTCAAGGATTTTACAAACAAACGAAATTCCCCCTTTTCAGCCCCTTAAAGGTCGAATTTCTAAAAAACCCTTTCTTGGTGGATACCTACGTCCTAATAACGATCTGTGTGCCAAATTTCAGCCCAATCCATTCAGTGGTTTGAGCCGTGATATAGATTACCGTTTTTCACCCCGTTAGGGGTAAATTTTTGGTAAACTCTGATTCACATTATTCTTTATTTTTGGTTTTAAGTCTATATACTGAGTTTCGAGTTAATCGGACCGCGCATTAAAATTCTTCTGTACAATCTTTGACTCCCCCCAAATTCCGTTTAGGGCTAATTTGGAAAAACTAAAATTGGCAACCTTTATTATTTACTTAGATAAATATTCGTGGCAAGTTTCAAATCTATTAACTCAAGGAATAAGATTTTACATACAAACGAAATCCCCCCTTTTCACCCCCTTAAAGGTCAAATTTCCAAAAACCCGTTCTTAGTGCGCGCCTACGTCACAATAACTATCTATATGCCAACTTTCAGCCCAATCCGTTCAGCGGTTTGAGCTGTGCGTTGATAGATCAGTCAGTCAGCGTTGTTTTATATACATATATAGATTGGGTCCCCACCTATGAAATTGGCGTTTTTTTCTCACTAATGGAGAACCTCGTCATTTCTATGATTTAAAATATTCATCAATTGCTTGGTATTATATCGAATAATGACCATCATAGACAACTACCAATAGTAAAAAAACCTTATATTACTTATAGTTTTTTTAACATAAAAAATACCTTAAAAATGACTCCTCATTTTGTTAGCAGAAATGACCACTATTTTTTTTTAACTTAGCCATAACTTATTTTTATCGCGTAATCTAAGTGACATAAGTTACCTTAGTTTTTAAACATTAGTGCATAAAAGTTTTAAAACAGTAGTGTTCATGGTTGTTATAAAAATTAAGAATGCATATATATTATATGCTGTGGATAACGGTGTGAGTTTCACATTTATATATTATCTTTGTTAAGATTATTTGCGCAGATATAATGTGTTACTATTTGTTTGTCCCAAATAAATAAATACGTTTTCATACTAACGAACGTTGTATGAAAAATGCAACTTCTTTAAAATTCCCCATACAAAACACCAATTTCATAAGTGGGGACCTAATATAATAAATAGTTATAATTTATTGCCTAATGTAAACAGTTGTATTACATGTATAATTTAGTATGACAGGAAAGTAAATATTCACCAATGTATGAAGGAGATCTCTTGAGGCCGGGCCCGCCGCCTGATATCCGCGACAGAAGCGTCGACAGAATCTCTTGTCGCTGAAACCTGAAACACAACACAATGTTATTGAACTTGCGTCAACACTGGTTCAATCAACTGGATGCAAATGTTAGGTACAGTCAGGGATATTAATTGTCAAGCTAATGGAACATCAACGGATAACAAACTTTATTGGAACGAAAATCTTAAACGCAGTATGAGTAAACTTGTAGAATCGTCACGTAACGAAAAAGCGTTATGTGCCATAACGCTTTTACCATGCGATTAAAAAAAAAATATAACTATATTTATTTATTTATATACTTATACATATATATAACTTCGTTGGGGGAACATTTTCTCAGTGGTGGGTTTAGTTGGTAAACAGATGATAGTGTGTCATTGACATAGTCCAGTTTATTTGAGCCTTTGTCAGGGTGGGGAGTAAATACAATTTCAAGATAGTTAGCAAAAACAGCCTTTTTGGCTTGAATATAAAACGTATTTTGGGCCTGAACATAATAAACGTGGAAAAAGTAAAAAATAAATTTAATTCTGCTTATTTTTGTCCTCAAAATATGATGACGTCGCATTTTGCTTAGCTTTAAATATGAATGAAAATTATTTACTCGTACCTATCAATGAAACTTAGATACACACATCGAGAGTTTACTGTTAAGATATCTTTAA
The DNA here is from genome assembly GCA_947522985.1 of Lithophane socia. Lineage (NCBI taxonomy): Eukaryota > Metazoa > Arthropoda > Insecta > Lepidoptera > Noctuidae > Lithophane > Lithophane socia. The sequence continues at coordinate 348,488 of OX383274.1, forward strand.
AAAAAAATATATATATGCCAGTCGGCGTCTTTGACATGGTCTCATTAATACCCTAGAGAAAGTGCGAAGGCGGAGGCGCGGTTGAGCAGCGCGACCTCGGGCGGCGTGAGTTACCTGATGGCGAGGTGCACGAGCGTGTGGCCGGCGTCGAAGGCGGAGGCGCGGTTGAGCAGCGCGACCTCGGGCGGCGTGAGTTACCTGATGGCGAGGTGCACGAGCGTGTGGCCGGCGTCGAAGGCGGAGGCGCGGTTGAGCAGCGCGACCTCGGGCGGCGTGAGTTACCTGATGGCGAGGTGCACGAGCGTGTGGCCGGCGTCGAAGGCGGAGGCGCGGTTGAGCAGCGCGACCTCGGGCGGCGTGAGTTACCTGATGGCGAGGTGCACGAGCGTGTGGCCGGCGTCGAAGGCGGAGGCGCGGTTGAGCAGCGCGACCTCGGGCGGCGTGAGTTACCTGATGGCGAGGTGCACGAGCGTGTGGCCGGCGTCGAAGGCGGAGGCGCGGTTGAGCAGCGCGACCTCGGGCGGCGTGAGTTACCTGATGGCGAGGTGCACGAGCGTGTGGCCGGCGTCGAAGGCGGAGGCGCGGTTGAGCAGCGCGACCTCGGGCGGCGTGAGTTACCTGATGGCGAGGTGCACGAGCGTGTGGCCGGCGTCGAAGGCGGAGGCGCGGTTGAGCAGCGCGACCTCGGGCGGCGTGAGTTACCTGATGGCGAGGTGCACGAGCGTGTGGCCGGCGTCGAAGGCGGAGGCGCGGTTGAGCAGCGCGACCTCGGGCGGCGTGAGTTACCTGATGGCGAGGTGCACGAGCGTGTGGCCGGCGTCGAAGGCGGAGGCGCGGTTGAGCAGCGCGACCTCTGTGGGCGTGAGCGCGCGCGCCGGGTCGCCGCCCGACGACAGGTAGGCCTCCACGCAGCGCGCGTCGCCCTCCACCACGCCTGCGGGCACACGCCAGCTAGTTAGTTAGTTGCTGATCGCACAGGGAGGACTCCGACTAATCTTCAGCCTGAGCTGCCTAAGGCCCCGTTCACGGCTTCGAGGAATGAAACTTATAACGCGACTTGCGTCGAGCGTCTGTGTCCGTCAGTCGCACCGCAAGTCGCGTCGCAGTGGCTGTCGAGTATATTTTTACGCATTGTTTCCGATCGATTCCCGTTTCAACTTAAATAATAATAATTATTATTTTATAATTTATTTGTTGAAAAAACACAAAACTTAACAGACTTCTCAGAGACTGTCTGTCTGTATGTTACCTTTTCACGCCTAAACCACTGAACGGATTTCGATAAAATTTGGCAAAACGATAGATGGCATCCCGGGAAGGACATAGGCTACTTAAAATAACCCTAAGGAGATATGGGGGATGAAAGTTCATATGTAAAACCTATCATTTCTTATTAAGTTAAGGCTATGAAAATTAGAATTTATGCTTTTGGTAACAAATAAAGAGTTACATGTTTCAGCGTTTTTAGGGTTCCGTAGACTACAAGGAACCCTTACAATTTCGCCATGTCCGTCTCTCTGTCGAAAGCTGTAATTTGGTATAGGTAAACATATAAATCACTCCAACAAAGAGGTAAAATAAAATCATGAAAACAATTTTTTTAGGGTACCTATGTGTAGCGTAGCGTCGTTGGAAAGGCCGTTTAAAAATAATAGAAAACCATTTTTGTATTCAGGGATCCGTTTGCGAAATATTAAGCTTTAAAGTGCTAATTATTACAAGCTTTATATGTATTAGCTTGCTATGTTCGTATGTTTCCGGTTACTCCAATTGCCATCCATTTTTCAAGCACTTCCTGGCATCCGATTGAGCTGAAACTTTGCATACTTATAAAACTTCCGAGACATTTTGAAAATAATTATACCATGGGGCTGGTCTGATGCTGGAGCCGGAAGTTGGCCATAGGAACTCCTCCTAAACCTGTAACCCATACATAAGACAGCTCACCGAGACAGGCCTGCAGCCAGATCCAGTCGGTGTTGTTGTTGCGTCGCTTGGATCGCCTGTTGTTCGGCTCAAGCTCGTGGATCGACGCGTTCTGACTGTTGCAGATGTCATTTATACCTGTAAGTCACAACGTCGCGTATGAGAACAGTATGTAAAAAAAAGACGATTAGCGAAGCCGAGAGTCACTTGTATTCTCCGTCATTATGCCTTTTATTATGCGACTACGGCGAAGCAAAAAGAAGGAGGGTTATGATTTCAACCGGTATGTATGTATGTTCATGTGGGCACTAATTTATTAACTGCTCATCATAATTTGGCAAATGAGATATCGTTGGAAGCGTCTTGATGATCCGCTGGTTGTAGGCACATTTGAAGAACAGGTAAAGTCACACTTAAATAGAATATGGCGCCCTCTAGAGGACATGAAAGTCATGAACATTTTTTTTTTATTGGGGCCATTTTGTGTATCAAATGAGAGTGCTTGATTAGCACATTTCAAAAACTTATACAGGGTGTAAGGGTAAACACTCTTGTCATTCAAACCATGGGTAGTTGACTAAAAATAAATGACTGAACGCAACAAAAAAAAGATTTTAAAAAGTTTCTATCCGACACCGTGCTCGCTAGCGAAACAGCTGACTGACTGAGGGAGTGGTCGCGCCGTGTTAAGGCGCAAGTTCGTTGCCCTATGCGCTAGGGCATGTGGTAAAAAGTAGATTAAAAATAAATTAAAAAAGTTGTAATTTTCCAGTGATTTTACGTTCTTTAAATGAAACCAAACCACTGGTTGCAAGGATAACGGTGTTTACCATAACATCCTGTATAACCCCAAAAAATAAAAGTCATGAAACTAAACTGAGGGCTGCGGCGCGGGGTTGCTGCTGCCGCACATCGCGCACTAATACAAGCTAGGCAGTAGGATGTCGTACCGAGCGTGGGCCGCGCGCCTGCGGGCGGCGGCGAGGGCTGCGGCGCGGGGTTGCTGCTGCCGCACATCGCGCACTAATACAAGCTAGGCAGTAGGATGTCGTACCGAGCGTGGGCCGCGCGCCTGCGGGCGGCGGCGAGGGCTGCGGCGCGGGGTTGCTGCTGCCGCACATCGCGCACTAATACAAGCTAGGCAGTAGGATGTCGTACCGAGCGTGGGCCGCGCGCCTGCGGGCGGCGGCGAGGGCTGCGGCGCGGGGTTGCTGCTGCCGCACATCGCGCACTAATACAAGCTAGGCAGTAGGATCTCGTACCGAGCGTGGGCCGCGCGCCTGCGGGCGGCGGCGAGGGCTGCGGCGCGGGGTTGCTGCTGCCGCACATCGCGCACTAATACAAGCTAGGCAGTAGGATGTCGTACCGAGCGTGGGCCGCGCGCCTGCGGGCGGCGGCGAGGGCTGCGGCGCGGGGTTGCTGCTGCCGCACATCGCGCACTAATACAAGCTAGGCAGTAGGATCTCGTACCGAGCGTGGGCCGCGCGCCTGCGGGCGGCGGCGAGGGCTGCGGCGCGGGGTTGCTGCTGCCGCACATCGCGCACTAATACAAGCTAGGCAGTAGGATGTCGTACCGAGCGTGGGCCGCGCGCCTGCGGGCGGCGGCGAGGGCTGCGGCGCGGGGTTGCTGCTGCCGCACATCGCGCACTAATACAAGCTAGGCAGTAGGATGTCGTACCGAGCGTGGGCCGCGCGCCTGCGGGCGGCGGCGAGGGCTGCGGCGCGGGGTTGCTGCTGCCGCACATCGCGCACTAATACAAGCTAGGCAGTAGGATGTCGTACCGAGCGTGGGCCGCGCGCCTGCGGGCGGCGGCGAGGGCTGCGGCGCGGGGTTGCTGCTGCCGCACATCGCGCACTAATACAAGCTAGGCAGTAGGATGTCGTACCGAGCGTGGGCCGCGCGCCTGCGGGCGGCGGCGAGGGCTGCGGCGCGGGGTTGCTGCTGCCGCACATCGCGCACTAATACAAGCTAGGCAGTAGGATGTCGTACCGAGCGTGGGCCGCGCGCCTGCGGGCGGCGGCGAGGGCTGCGGCGCGGGGTTGCTGCTGCCGCACATCGCGCACTAATACAAGCTAGGCAGTAGGATGTCGTACCGAGCGTGGGCCGCGCGCCTGCGGGCGGCGGCGAGGGCTGCGGCGCGGGGTTGCTGCTGCCGCACATCGCGCACTTCAGGGACTTGGGCCAGTTGTCGTACGTGCACGTCTGCAAACACACTCTTGCTTGTTAGTGTACACGTCCTGCTTGCCAGGAACTTTACTAAGGAAATTCCTAATCCACTACCGCGCCTGTCACTACTCCATACAAGTTAAGACGTGATTAAAAACTAGCCTACTAAAATTACGTCAATTTACGTTAGGCGCTGATTAATTTGACAGGACTAACCTAAAATGTATCTTCTGTCCTTTTCTTAATGAAATAGAAAGAAAAAGATGCACTGAACTTAAAGGAGACGTTTCATTTTTGTATGGGACTCCGGCCATAACATGTACACTTTAGAAAACCTAGGAAACGAACGCCTGATTGCAATAAAGGCATTATTTTTTCATAATATCTAATATTTTATGGGCACTAAACAAAAACGGAAAATGTTTGACGTTTGTCAGGAGAAATACGACCATCGACTAGTGTTGGGTAACTCGGCACTCGTGCTAGCACAGTTGTGCTAGTCACTTGGATGAAAAGAATCACTCAGTCTGTTTATTTTGATAGCACATCAAAATAAAAAGAGTGAGTGATTCTGGCACACACCTCACTGGCACAGATTAGCTGCACACAGAACATTTGTACAATTGAGTTTTGAGTCAGTCGATCGAGTCACTCACTCTTTTTTGTATTTTGATCATTTATGTCTTCGTTCACTGTTGCTAGCACAAACACACAACACAGCACTCACCGCGCGTGTGCCTACTCTACTGCGTATGTGTGCCGTGTCGTGTCGCTTTGTCGTCACTACTCACTACAAACGACTCAAAACACACGCGACTCGCGCGGCGACTCTCAAATCAAATCAAATCATTTATTAATTTGTTAACACAGGTAGGTACAATAGAAAGTTGTTATAAAAGATTACAGGCGCGCTGTGTTATACCCGAAGGCGTACAAAAATATTCACAGAAGATGTCATTGACATTAAAATTGATAATATAATTAAAATAATGGAATGCATAATATTAATAATTGAACTTGACAACATAAAAACAAAGAAAAATATATCAAATGTCAAAAAGTTAAGTTTAACGTTACTGCGTCAAAATTCAAAATTAAATCATGTTTAAACAGAGAAAAGAAAAAAAATATATAAGAATAATAAAAAAAAATATATAAATACCTAATTAAAATAATACAAAAAATGTCACGTGCAAAACTGTCAAATGGAATTGAAATCAATGATAATACTCACTATGTCAATGAGTAGGTACCGACCATGGTCAAAAACAATAATTAAATTACATTTTGTCTGTTAAAAATTCCGAAATGCTGTAATATGCTTTAGTCAACAGCAAAGATTTAAGCCTTTTCTTGAATAAGCGTATGTTTAATTCCTTAATTGAATTTGGAATGTGGTTGTATAAGATTGGTGCCATAAAAAAAACATTTTTTTGCATTAATGCTGTGTGGGACCTTTTTACGCACAAGTTATTGTTCTGTGGTCGAGTTCGTGTGTTATAAAATGATATTTTGGTAAAAAGGTCTGGATTGGTCTTAACAAATACAACTACCTCAAAAATATATAAGCACGGAAATGTCAACAATTTGTAATTGATAAAGAATGGCTTGCAAGAATCTAAATTGTGGAGTCTGAACATTGATCTTATGCACCTTTTTTGTGCTTTAAAAACTAATTCCCTGTTGGTCGAGTTACCCCAGAAAATGACACCATACCTCAATACTGAACTCACCAAACCATGATATGCTGTAACTAAAGCATCGACGTTAATCACTGTGGTCAGTTTAAATAGGGCGTAGGCCGATTTGCTAATTCGTTTGGTTAGCTCCTCTGTGTGTGCTTTCCAGTCTAATTTCATGTCAATTGTTAAACCTAGGAATTTTGATGTCTCTACTTTGATGACTCTGCGAGTCTCGCGACTCACTCGACACACTCACAGCACGTTCGTGTTCACAAGCCACCGCAGCCTCGCCTCATTCATGGTAGCACACTTTGTAAAAAGAGTGCCATGCACGATCCTCATTTTAAAAAGGTGTGCTACCCATCTCTACCATCGACAGCCAGCCATGACAGGTTGTTTGGACAGATGATGTTTACATTAACTGTCAAAGATGTGATGTCAATGACAATGTGTTTGAATTTTTCGTCCAGAAATACCTACAAACTCCAAAGTAGTTTTTTTTTTTAATGATGAATCACACCGCACTCGTTGTAATTAATCAAAAAACGTTATTTAAGGTATAAGATATCTTATTAGCACAGAAATACATGCCTTTCATATTTATTTAAATAACGTCTACGTGATATTATTTTGTTTTAATGTAACATGACTTCTGGACGAAAGCAGTGTGCAAGTAAGACTACGCCATGATCAATAGAATATGGCAATAATTTGATAAACTATTATTTTTTGTGCCGAAGAAATCAGGGGAATATTCAGGAAAGAATATTTTTCCTCAATTCGTGGAATTTTTTCCTTTTTTTTCATTACCGTACAGTTTATGGCCGAAAATGAAACATCTCCTTTAGTTTAGTTTGTGAACAACAGAATAGACACCAATATGCAGGTTGTCAGGGTAAACACCGTTGTCACTCAAACCATAGGTAGTTGACTTAAATATAAAAACAAATGACCGAGTAACAACAAAAAAAAACATTATTTTCATTAAAGATTTTAAAAAGTTTCTATCCGACACCGTGCTCGCTAGCGAAACAGCTGACTATCTGAGGGAAGGGTTACGCTCGCGGCCGGTCAGCTCACGTCCCGCACCCCCCGCCCGTGTTTAGACGCAAGTTCGTTGCCCTAGCGCATAGGGCAAAGAACTTGCGTCTATTGTGATAAAATGAAGTTTAAAAAAAAAAGATTTTTTTTTGTAATTTTCCATTGATTTTACCTTCTATAAATGACACCAAACTACTGGTTTCAAGGATAACGGTGTTTACCCTAATACCCTGTATAAATATATAATACTAGCTTCCGCCCGCGGCTTCGCCCGCGTGGTATGTCGATAAAAAGTACCCTATGTCCTTCCCCGGGATGCCATCTATCTACTTGCCAGATTTTATCGAAATCCGTTTAGTGGTTTAGGCGTAAAAAGGTAACATACAGACAGACAGACAGACAGACAGACAGACTGACTGACAGACCGAGTTACTTTCGAATTTATAATATTAGTAAGGAAAGTGTTTTACTAATTTCCATAAGTGAGTGATTGCGTAAACATTTAATCTGAACAGAGTTTGTTTACACTTTTATCAGATACTTTTGGAACAGAATATTAATTATAGGCGCACTCATGTGGCACTGACCGGACAGGGCCACTTGGCGACGGAAGAGGCGCTGGCACCCTGCGGCGACGATATCCGCAGCGGCTTCAGGCGCTCTGCCACTGCCTCGGCACCTAAGGACCAAACGATACATGGAGACGGGACCCGTATATGTATAACAGTTATTGTTACTAACCGACACTTTTGTGGCGGCATATAATCTATATATAAAAATGAATCCCTATTTCCCTTGGTCACGCCATCACGCGTAAACGGCTAGACTGATTTCGCTAATTCTTTTTCTGTTGTGTGTGTTATTGTCAGGAGAAGGTTCTAATGAAAGAAAAAAATAAGAAAATTGCGCGGAAAATTAGAAAATTTAAGAATAATTAACCACCATATAAAATTATTTCTAATCTAACCTTAGCGCTTTGACAATATAAACTTAGACAGGACAACGTCTGTCGGGTCAGCTAGTCTATAAAATAAAAATGAATTGCTGTTCGTTAGTCTCGCTAACCGATTTGGATAAATCAAAGAAACTTTTATTAAATTTCATTCCATTTTATTTATTTTTTCCATTTTTTGTAATGTGCGTTTAGTTTGTGCAGAATAAACAGTTTTTCTTTCTTTCTTTCTTTTCTTTTCCATTCTATACCGACCAAAATTCTTCAACTTCACTTCTACATTCCATACTTGACGTTTACGCTATAATACTTTCCCATTAAAAATATTAGAAAGTATATCATACAAAACACACACCTTTTCTAAAAGACATCAACGCGCCACTCGTACCTACGTTTTTGTGTCATTTTACGTAAACAACCAGTTTAGCTTGAGTCCTTACTCTTTATTTTTTTTACTTACCGATGAAAATTTATGCAATCTTTTTTATAGCTGGATGTTCTAGATGATTGCCCACACCATTTAATTGAACAGGAACTCATAATTGTTTTTATTTATGCAGAAATGTTTCAAAAGGTATCAAAATAACCGCGTGTTCAGAAATCCAATAACTGGTCGATACTAAAATGGCCACTCATATTTCCATCTAGTATCAGTGCAATTACACTGATGTGTCGTGAGCCCGAGTCGCCCTCATGAGCAGTCAAGAAGCTTTATAGTCATTGCCTCTGGGATATTATAACTTAGGTAAATTTCAAACTGACCCACTAAAAAGCGAGAAGTAAAAACTTTTTAACAAAAACAAAACAAACGACTTTCAAAAAACATTACAAAGTGAAAAATAACATATTGATTCAGGGATACGTTTGCGAAATATTAAGCTTTAAAGTGCTAATTTTTTTGAGATTAAATTTTTCAACTACAATGTTAAGTTTGTGCTTGGGATAAATTCCGCCCAACTACGGAACCCTTCATTGTGCGTGCATCGACACGCACTTGGCCGGTTTTTTTTAATATTTCTCTGGATGTTACACATCATATTATGCGACTACTTTAAGGCTCGCTCGTTTGAAAACGCGTTGCGTTGCGGCCTGTTGCGGCTTGTAATGTACGCTTGGCTGTAGGCTACGTTACCGCAGATGTCCGGCGAGGGCAACGCGCTGGCGCCGTCTTGCAGTCGGAAGATGTCCTCATTGAGCACAGACTTGGGGCTGCGGCACATGGTGCACTGCAACAATTTCAAACTCCACATGTTTCATCATCGCCACTAACATCACATAAAGGCAACACATCGGTAAAAGCTGCTAGAAAAGCCCAGTTTTAGGATGGAATAACAGGAATATCTCAATATCGTGGGTGGCTGATATTTCTTATTTCACAAACATCAAACAGTCAGTCAGAAGACCAGTAAAAGATAAATGATTTTTCAACACACTTGCTCGTAAAGTGGCTCTTATTGAACCGCTTTTAGGTTCATAATGCAGTGTATTATGTAAGCGTGCTTTTTACTTTACATTACCGCACTAGTGCGCCATTTTCCATAAATATTTGTAGAAGTTAACAAATTTTGTTCTGTGGTTAAAATCATTATTAAAAATGTCGAATTCACGTAGGGGAGAAGAGCGTAAATAGTAATAAATAGATTTGACTCCGCCATGGTACGTTTAGTAATAGTAATTTTTTTTTGTAATTTTTGTTTCTTATTTAAATCATATTTTTTTTGTATAGGCTGTCTAACGGTTTTGCCAGTGCCTTTGTTTACACCTATGGAAAAACAAAACCAGCGCGCAATTTCCGCGCGTATTGTCACCAACCGACATACCTAGAAGTTTTTAAAAGAAACTCCGGATAGCCAGTACCTGGAAACAAAGGTAAGTTAAACTTTATAAATCTATCATGTCTAACGTAATTATGTTATTGTAGCATAAGTTCTTACAACAAGTCTGCTTTTTTCCTCGCAAGTGTGTTAAAAACGTCGTATGAAACGCGTGTGCATTGATTATTACACTCTCGGCTACCTTATCGCGCTCGCCTGTGGCTCGCACGAACAATACACTATATATAAAGCACACTCGTATCACAATGTACTATTAGGTTTGTACAAACACTTTTACACGTCAGTATGAATTTGTCCTTCGGGTTCTTTTTTCAGAACTTGATAATTCGAGAGATTGATGATTGATGATTCGTAGAAAGCCCGCGCGAATACTGCACTAAAATCAAGTCGACTGTTTAGCGGCGCCCGTGCAGCGCATTCTATCAAAAGCCGATTTGGCTAACTTAGACTACGCGGGAACCATTACATTACCTATCCGATGCGTACCTACACTATAGATAGTGTCAGGATGATAATGCGAATGGAAAAATATATAATGTCAATAAAATAATCATTTAAATAATTACCAGATGTCCACCAGTTACAAGAACTTGCGCTCGTGTAACGGTTATCCGCCAGCTGTGCAGCTGTGAGCCCAGGAAGCCTCAATCTACTCTCGCATCGTCAACAAGAAACAACCAACGCCATCTACCAGTATTGGAAGTAACTAGTATAACAGCAGGCACCGGGATCGGTCGATGCAATCTACTTATCAGACTTACTAGCGCCATCTTTCAACTCATAGAGACACTAATATGTTGTGGTTATTTTTTTATTGTTAAACTCTCTGGGCATTCATTTTATTACATTGGAAATAGTACTGTAAATCATATTCAATTATAAAAATGTAGCTTATTAACCGATAGCTTTCATTCTTATCAATTTTGTTATAAGTATGTCAATTTATGTAAGTGCTTCGAATATTTTACAATAATAAAAAGGGAATGGTAGTTTGACTTCCGGTAAGCGGGGCACTTTTTGGTCTGGCGACTGCGACGGTGAGAGGGAAAAGATTGTACGTTGTTTCGAGTTAGTGAATAAATACGTTGTGAATACTTTGTGTTTTCCACTTTTGAACACCTATTACAGTTCAGAAGTGGGATGGAAGAATTCCACGGCCCATATATCCGCGGCTTGGGGAGACGGTCGCCAAGCATCGAGTCGCTCGAAAATGGCGGTCGTTATGAGGGAAAAAGTCCTGTTTTATTTTCTTCGCAATCATTTAATCAGCCACCTTCCAACAAAAGACCAAGGATAACACACCTGGACACAGAGATAATCCCCAAATTCGATCCTGCCAAGAAAAACATGAATGTGAAAGGATGGCTTCACAAGATAGACCAACTAGGGGAAATCTACAACTGGGAAGAGAAGGATAGAATCTTCGTGATGCAAACCCGACTACGTGGCGCAGCGCGCGACTGGTACGACGACTTAGAAGACTATAGCGCCACGTGGGACGCGTGGAAGGACTGGCTTACGAAAGCGTTTCCAAGAACTACCGACTTCGTCGACCGGTTAGAAGAGATGCTGGCACGCCAAAAAGGAAATGAAACCATGACAAAATACTACCATGATAAAATATCCCTATTGAAAAGGTGCGGGCTAGAGGGAGAGAATGCAATGTCGTGCCTCATCCGTGGGCTGCCGGTAGAGCTGCGTGCAAACGCCAAAGCATGCGGCTACAGAACGCCCGAAGAACTTTATTATGGATTTCTTTCTTCACTCGAAAATTACGGGGAATCGAGGGCTGAAAAAACCAGACGACCCGCCGCCACCGACCAGAAGCCGAGCAAGTCGACGTGGCAACGGGGTTCTGCAGCGGGGAACCCTGCTCCGAAGGTGTGCTACAACTGTCGGCGGCCGGGACACGAAGCGCGGGATTGCCGATCCGCACCCGCCGCACGCTGCCAGGTCTGCCAGCGCGCGGGACACTCTGCCAACACCTGCTGGTATGCGGCCGGGGGAAACTCGAAGGAGACGCCAGCGCCTCCGCAAAGAAATCAACAGGTACGGCAGGTTTATCATGTCACTACAGAAGTTATTTCAGATTTGTACCGAAAAGAAATGTTTATTAATGGTTATGAAGCAATTGGCTATATTGATACTGGCAGTAAAGTAAATATAATAACCTTAAAAGCGATTGAAAAATCGCGAATAAGTATTTTACCATCAAATGTAGTTATGAGAGGCTTTGGAGGTTTACTTGTAAACTCTTTAGGCAAAGCGTTCTTAAACCTAGTTATAGATAATTTATGTTTACAAACGTATGCTGAGATAACAAATGCGAACCTCAACGATATAGATTTAATTGTGGGGCAACCTATTATTAATCAACCGAACGTAAACTTGATTATAACCTCTAAATCCGTGACATTAATAGCAAACAGTGAATATGGTTGTCCTTTATCAAGTTTGCGTTTGTCTAGCCAGGACTTTATAACAAAAGTCTCCTTATTCTTGTTCGACAAAGTCGAAGTCCTGCCGGGTTCGAACGTAGAGGTACGCGTCCTCACGTCATACGATTTGACGCCAAGTGATATACTTGTTACCCACCCACGATTGTATTCTATGGGTAATGAATCGTACTTTATACCACAGTTAGTGTTGGAAAATACACCAACTTTACAATTACGTGTAATTAATCTCGGTGATTCTTGTTTGCAATGGCCCGCGGGTCGACTAATTACGCGCGCAGATATGTTTACGCAAAGTGACGTAGCTTTCGTTACTCAATGTAGTGCCGCTAATAGTGCACAATATGATTATATTCAGTCAAGCAAGACACTTGTGTTGTCTGACCTAGATATTGGCGATATAGAAGAAAAACATTCTAAATTGTTATTAGACTTACTAAATAAATATCCCGGTTGTTTTGCTGAATGTAGCAGTGAACTTGGTTGTACGGATTTAATTGAAATGCATATTTCTACCACATCAGAAACGCCTGTGTTTTGTAAACCATATCGATTATCGTACAAAGAAAATGAAATTGTACAGGAAAAGGTCAATGACCTCTTAAATGCAGGAATAGTGCGAGAATCGAACTCCGAATACGCGAGTCCTGTTATTCTAGTTAAGAAAAAGGGAGGCGACTATCGGTTATGTATCGACTACCGCGCTCTTAACGCACGTACTGTAAAAGATCGATTCCCTCTTCCACACATTGATGATCAGATCAATCGACTATCGGGTAAAGTATACTTCTCGGTTCTAGATATGGCGCAAAGTTACTACCAAGTTAAAATGGCTGAAAATTCAATTCATAGAACGGCGTTCATAACGTGGAATGGACAATACGAATTTTTAAAAATGCCATTTGGTTTGGCCAACGCTCCGGCGGTTTTCTCACGGTTAATTCGAAAAGCATTAGGCTCCCTTGATAATAAAATAGCTACTTATCTTGATGATGTCACAATACCTACTGTTACAATAGAAGAAGGTATAGAGCTATTGGAGAATGTTTTAAAACTTCTTTCTCGTGCTAATTTAAAACTAAATTTAAAAAAGTGCTCTTTTTTGAAAACCAGCGTAAATTACTTGGGTCATGAGGTTACGGAAGGGTCTGTACGCCCGGGGCAAGCAAAGATTATTAGCGTTACTAATTTTAGACAACCGCGAAACGTACATGAACTGCGCCAATTCATCGGGTTAGTATCGTATTTCCGAAAATTTGTACGAGGGTTCGCTGAAATTGCCCGACCCTTAACCAGCCTAACAAAAAAAGACGTAGCCTGGATATGGGGTTTGGAACAAGAACATTCTTTTAATCTTTTAAAAACTACGTTGACTGAGCGACCTGTTTTAGCTATTTATGACCCGCATGCTAAAACAGAAATCCATACTGATGCTAGTAGCTTAGGGTTAGGCGGTATATTACTTCAATATCAAAATGATGGGGATCTAAAACCTGTCGCTTACTTTAGTCGCGTTACTAGTAGAGAAGAAATGCACTATCATAGTTATGAGCTCGAAACTCTTGCCGTAGTTGAATCTCTAAAACGTTTCCGTATTTACGTAACAGGTACCCCAGTTAAGGTAATTACTGATTGTGCGGCATTGAGAACCACACTGACTTAAAAAAGATCTGATTCCGCGTATAGCCCGATGGTGGTTAACGATCCAGGATTTCGACATTGAAATCGAATATCGCCCTGGCCACCGTATGAAACACGTTGACGCACTCAGTCGCAACCCGGTTGAAACCGTTCATAATATACTTCGCATTGATGAGGCTGACTGGCGCCTCACGCTGCAGTTACAAGACGATACGTTACAAAGCATTATTAGACAGATTAATGCGGGTACCGATAATCCGGATATAAATAAAAATTATACCATCATCAACGGATGTTTGTTTCGAAAAACCTTACACGGAGATCGATTCGTAATACCCAAACTGTCAAAGTGGTCATTGTTGCAAAAATATCATGACCAAGTGGGGCACATAGGTTTCGAAAAGTGCGAAAAAACAATAAAATCAAAGTTTTGGTTTTCGGGTATGACTCGGTTTATACGGAAATATGTCAATTCCTGCTTACACTGTGCTTATGCTAAGGGAAATTATGGGAAAGTAGAGGGCGAGCTGCATCCCATTGAGAAAGTAGCGATACCGATGCATACTTTACATATAGACCATTTAGGCCCATTTTTGAAAACACGTCGTGGTTACTCGTACATACTCGTAATTATTGATTCTTTTACGAAATTTGTATTTGCTCGAGCCGTTAAAGGCACTGGTTCTATAGAAACTATTCAAAACTTGAAGGAAATAATGTCTATTTTTGGTAACCCTCATAGAATAGTTACGGATAGAGGCGTCGCTTTCACAAGTCGGTATTTTAAAGAGTTTTCTATACATAAGCAGTTCAAACATGTATTAAATGCCATTGCTTGTCCACGCTCGAACGGTCAGGTCGAACGAGTAAACAGAACTATTATAAACGGCCTAAACACTACCGCTGAAAGCGAATGCACATGGGATGAAAAACTTTCAGATGTAATTTGGGGTATAAATAACAGTCCTCATGCTGTTACGGGATTCTCTCCGTTCAGTCTTATGTTCTCGCATGACAATTCCTTATTACCTGCTTACCCTGCAAACGTTGCTAAGACCATTGACCCTCAAGAGCAGTTAGTAGAACGTAGACGCAATGCGAAATTGCGCATTGATAATAGTATGGCAATTATGAAAGGTCGGTACGATAAGAGACATAAGAAATGTAGGAAATATAATGTAGGCGAATTGGTTTTGTGGAAGGGAGGCTTATCTCGTGACAATACGGTCGGAGTCACTAAGAAGTTAGGGAGCGTGTTTACTGGCCCGTACAAGGTCACTAAAGTAGACCATACTATTGACCGATATACAATAAATAGTATTCAAGGGGTCAAAGGATATAAAAAGTTTAGCGCAGTAGTTCCTGGTGATTCACTGCGCCCATATAAGTCATCAGTGCCAGACAGCTCTACAGATTCTGACCACGAAATAGATAGGGATGATTTAATAGATTTATTAGAGAGTTAAGTTTATTTTATTTTTTTCTCTATAATTTGTCTGCACTAAATAATAGCTTGTTATTTCATCATTTGTTTGTACTGTATACTTATACTTTTGCTAATTACTGTTGTTACCACTTGTTCTAATCAAAATGGATCTTTAATGATTTCAAAGTAAATACCTACCTAATATTATAAATAACTGTATTATTGCACCTTCAACATTCACCCACCATAAGGATTCATTAAGTAGCTGGGTATTAAAAATGTTGCACAAACAACAGAACACAAAAATTAAAACTTGACACAGATTAGTGTAAGTAGTTACTCACTATAGAACAGAATCAATTGATATCTACAAAATATAATCGCTAATCTGTGTGATACAGATAGATCTGTGTGAATGTTATCTATCCTGCTAAACTGTGTGATAAGGCGGATAGATCTGTGTGTAATGTGTATCAGTGGCGAAGGGTGATTTTTCGGGGGTGGGAACCCGGAGCAAAAAAAAAAAAAAAAAAAAAAAAAAAAAAAAAAAAAAAAAAAAAAAAAAAAAAAAAAAAACTGACGAATTGAAAACCTCCTCCTTTTTGAATAAGTCGGTTAATAATACTTGTAATGATGTCACTTCGGACCTTCCTTGTGGCCGCGAAAACCTACTTCTTGTTTGTTTACCTAACAAAAGAACGGTATCAATAAACCGTTTCATAAAATTCCTATTTTGATTTACTTTTCTCAAACTTATTTATAAACTCACATTCAAAAAGCCCGCTTTCACAAACCACGCACACTCACACAGTTCAACAAGTGATTACGCTCCTAATAGCGCAACGCCATCTAACGAAAATATCAGAAAAGCAATGCATTTTGTCAGTACAAGAACGAGATATCTCCATTCAAAAAATTCACAAATAATTAAACAGAGGGCGCGTTTAACGAGAATTTTTTAGGGAGTGGCATTTTACAATTCAGAGTTTTCGCTCACGGCTACTAGAGGGAATTGGCCGCGCGGGTGTAGAGCTTCAAACGAATTAAAAACGAAGTAAAAACCCCTTTATTACATAAACTACTAGAATCTGAGAAAAGTAAACAAGGGAAACAATACATTTTATTTTATTTACAACTGCCAGTCAGCTATTCATATTTTTATCGTAAAGGGAAACATTAGAATGTTTGAAAAAACTATCACGTCGTTTGTAATTTATACTTATATCTGAGCGAGCACGGCCTAATTATGTGTTTCTTAATTTCAAAACTTAACCTTGGAAAGCATGTTTCCTCACAAAGAAAATAATCCTAAACAACAATGTATAGGCTACCACTAAGCTACCAGACGGGCCGCACGCGGGCCAAAAGACATTGTAGTTAATTAGAAAGTCCTTGACGAATTATTGCCGCCATCCTAATCCTACTGATAGTACTAATAACTTTTCAAATCTATTAAGAAATTTCAACTTATTAACTATCTACCTACTTACCCCAAATACATAATTACAACGTACACTTTCACTAAAGTCAAAACACTTTAATCACTGTTTTATACCAACAAACTAATACTACTACTACGATTCTCGAACTGATAAACTAATGTATTCAATAAATAATACGAACAAAATGCAAATTAACTGCAAGTGTAAACAAATTATAATGCGATTACGTCAAACAGCAACCACACAATAGCGTCCTGTCCGAACTCCGAGCCGAACGCATTACGAAATTCAACGAAAACTACCGAACCGATATCGCGGCATCTCGTTCACGCGATCGCTTTAGGTACAATAACTCGTATTTGACCGGCTTGCTCGAAGCGTATAAAACCGGGGTGTCACGTGACCGAAGTGACGTCATGACGCCTTGATTTTTGAAGGAGCGATAAGCCAGCCGCGCCGCCGAGTTATTTTAGAGAATTTTTTTTTGCTGTTGGGAGACAACAAAGACAAAACATTGAATGTAGGCGTTTTGTATAGTTTTAATTATATGGTGTATTAAATACCTATAGTGTGATTACTTAAAAGGCATTTTAAACACTACTGACTGTGTCATTTTTCAATGACGATAGAGTGGTTTTGTTTCGAATTCCAGAAGGGAAGCCGATAGGAATCGAGTTGTACGGTAGCTGCGGCCCTGATGTGTATATCTGTCCTGCTCTGCTAAACTGTGTGATATGGCAGACTGATAAGACTGTGTGAATAACTCCTGCTATACTGTGTGATACCTACGGCAAAAAGATCTATGTGAATATCTATCCTGCTATACTGTGTGATATACTCGTATATATGACAACTAAATCTGTGTGAACAAACAACTAACTGTGTGTACATAAATAAAATGCCCAAAAGCTACCATTAAATAAATATGCAGGGAAAACATAACATAGACTGTCTTGTCAGTGAGCAAAGAAAAATCAATCGGTCTCGTGTGAAAGAAAGATCTATGTGATTAATTAAAAATCAACATAAAAATGTAACCTCGACTGAGTACTCACATAAATTAAAAAGAGAAGTACATCATGTCATAATTGAGTAAGTACCTATAACAAATATACTGTCTGCTTGTTCTGTTCCCAGGTATTACCAAAACTGGATTCTGGTGTCACTGCTACTGCTGATGGAGCTGGAGCCCAACGCCGTGGGGGACCACGACAATAGCAGGATGGCCGAGTGTAACGGTTATCCGCCAGCTGTGCAGCTGTGAGCCCAGGAAGCCTCAATCTACTCTCGCATCGTCAACAAGAAACAACCAACGCCATCTACCAGTATTGGAAGTAACTAGTATAACAGCAGGCACCGGGATCGGTCGATGCAATCTACTTATCAGACTTACTAGCGCCATCTTTCAACTCATAGAGACACTAATATGTTGTGGTTATTTTTTTATTGTTAAACTCTCTGGGCATTCATTTTATTACATTGGAAATAGTACTGTAAATCATATTCAATTATAAAAATGTAGCTTATTAACCGATAGCTTTCATTCTTATCAATTTTGTTATAAGTATGTCAATTTATGTAAGTGCTTCGAATATTTTACAATAATAAAAAGGGAATGGTAGTTTGACTTCCGGTAAGCGGGGCACTTTTTGGTCTGGCGACTGCGACGGTGAGAGGGAAAAGATTGTACGTTGTTTCGAGTTAGTGAATAAATACGTTGTGAATACTTTGTGTTTTCCACTTCTGAACACCTATTACACTCGTTAACAAAATTACGAGGGGTGTTCAATAAATAGTGAGAATGAGTATGACGCAATTATCTGTTATTTTATTTTTCGACGTAGTCACCTTTCAGGGTTATACACTTCGTATAACTTTTTTCTAAAACTAAAATTCCCTTTCTAAAAAAATCGAAAAAAATCGTGTACGGCGGCGACTACTGCGTCATCGTCTTCAAATTGCTGCTCTCTGAGATGTTCCTTTAACCGCAAAAATCGGTAAACATCACTGGAGCAAGGTCCGGTGATTATGGAGGATGTGCCATCAATTCGAAGCCAGCTTCTTGAATGGCAGCCATCGCAACTCTGGATTTGTACGCGGGGGCGTTATCTTGGTGAAACAAACAAACAACAGAACACGTTCCGAAACGACGCAAACAAATGACTTCTATTTTTTTTAAACAAAAGATAATCGATTGTTTTTTTACTATCATCATAGCTAATGTCTGGGCTATGCCTGCCAGTATTTTTTTTTTCTTTCCAAGGAGAATGTATCGCATTCTCTTTATTTATTGAACACCCCTCGTATTAACAAAAGCATAACTAATCAGCCTCAATAACGCCTGAAAGGTCAAGATTAAGATTGTGCATTATATCGAGATTTGAGTAGATTTACGTCGCAGACTATAGCGAGCATAATGTTCTCGTGTCTGGTGAGCGCGAACCGCTCAGAATGTGAAAGTGTGCGCAATTAGATAAAGCTGAACACTATAGGTAATTGATGAACAGCCACAGTATTCATTGATGCTGTTTCTTTTATAATATTCTTAAAGTATTGCAGAAACAATATCCGCGACCTAGTTTATTCTAGACAAGAATCCAATTAAAATAGACGAGAACAAAAGCAAAGTCATCGTGAATACAATAAGTGGAACCAATGCACAAACCCGGCCAAGCGCGTTTCGGACCACGCACAACGGACACGCACGCGAATTAAAATTGGGATGAATTTATACCAAGAACAAGCTTAAAATTGTAGTTGAAAAACATGTTCTCCCATACGTTTCAACTGCAAATGTAAGTTTGTACGTACAATTGGGAGATTTACCATGTTTTTTTAAGACCATAGACTTCTTATAGGTTTTCCTGTAATCTATAAGTGTAGAACAATTTTCTGAATTTTTTTCCAAATTTTAGGCTCAGAAGTTTCGGAGACAAGGGAGTAATGGTCAAATTTCTTCTATTTTCTTAAATATCTTTAAAAGTATTTATTTGAAAAATGACAAAAAAAAAATGCAACCCTTTCATTTGAATGTCAAAAACACAACCACACATATTATAATACTACGTACAGATACCCAATCCCATACAAAGAAATGCTATTTTTCGTTCTCCATTTTTTTAACAGATGGCAGCATCAGCGACTCACTAATTGCCAGAGACTGTAGTTTTTTTAACGCCATCTAGGAGTCTTGCCTAGATACTACGCAAGACTCCTAGATGTTTTTCTTCCTTTTTTACGTTTTTTCTTCCTAGGTGTTCAATTTTTATATTTCTACGTAAAGTACCAGATTTAAAAAAAAAACAGATTTTCCTTAATGAAACGACATAAACGCAAGTTTAAAGTGACCCTGTCATCACTTGAGTAAAACGCCATCTATTGCAAAGAGCTCTCAACAAAATGATTAGCAGATGGCTACTTTATCATTCTAAGGGCTGATTTTATCAAAGTCAGATATCTTTTATCCGTGGAATAAAATTGACGTCTGACAGTTTTTGTATGGAAAAACTGTCAAAAATTCAAAATTTATTCTCAGCATAAGACTTATACTCGGTATAAAAGTTTGGTGAAATTCGCCCTAAGGGTTCGAATTGAAGTAAACGGCTTAATTTAAGTTTATGTTGAAAATCGAGATTTATGAGTGTAAATACATAAATCAGCATTAAACAAAGATGTTTTGATTTTTACTAATATTACCTTAGCCAAAGTTTGTCGTATAACGCTTTTTAGTGATTGTGAATTTCATAAATTGTTACTTATGCTGCCATCTATGATTTTTTTCAAGACTAATTATAATTTGTTCGAGTTGAGACCCCATGCTAATATAATCTAATTTGCCCCCCAAATGTGCCCCCATATTTTTAAAATTCATTTATTTTCTTTACACGCCCGTGTTTGGGCCACAGAAATACATATTTGTACCAAAATTTCAACTTTATCGGTCCATTGGACTCGGGAGCAAATTGACTGTGATAGAAGGACAAACTGACAGACAGACACACGAGTGATTCTATAAGGGTTCCGTTTTTTCCTTTTGAGGTACGGAACCCTACAAAATTATAAAAACCATCATCATCTCTGCATAGGTACAGACGCCAGCACATCAAGCTACTACAATCTGTCAAATTTCTTTAATAGATTTTCAACTTTATCGCTAAAGCATTAAGGTTCAAGGTTGATTGGGAAAATCTGACAGTTTCGGGTAGCTTGACCTGCTGGCGTCTGTACATAGAACATTATCCTAATAATATTATAAACGCAAAAGTTTGTAAGTATGGATGGAGGGATGTTTGTTACAATTTCACGTAAAAACTACTGAATGGATTTGGATGAAATTTGGCAAACAGATAGTTTATTACCTGGATTAACACATAGGATACTTTTTATCCCGATATTCCCACGGGATCGAGACTTACGCGGGTGAAACCGCGGGGCGCAGCTAGTATTACATACATAAACTCACGCCTTCCTTCCATGGTAGAAACTACAAAACCTGCTACGATCCTTACATACTCCTTTTGCCTCGTTTACGTTTAAACAGCTGGACCCTAATTGCGTAACATATTTTGAATCTAAATCCGAGTCCCGAGAGTCTCGAAGGGCATTGCTAATCCATTGCTTCAAAGGTTTATAAAAATCGTCTGCTCAACAACGTATAAACGCAATGGACGTGGGTGAACTGTCAAAATGAAACCCATTGCGATCAATTGTCATTTTCTGTGTTACGCAATTAACTTCTTTTTTTTTTTGAGTATGGGCATTCATCCCGCCCTGGGTGGAGCGGGAGGGCATGTCAGACTTTTACTGACTAAAACCCACCCATGTTCTTTCAGTTGCCTGTTGCCAAGGGTCCCGGTATCCCTTTCGGACTTTCCGGCAACTACCTAACATTTTATTAGCAATTAACATGAATAAACAATAACTATTATAGTTTTTAACGTGGATCAGGCTGAGACGTCGTTTGTGTCGGCTGCGGATCCCACACATTCTGTTCAGCGAGATAATGTGAGCATTGCCACTGAGCAGTGAAACAGAAGGTCGAATGTCAACAACCCTCGATAAAGAGATTCAGCTCCGATTTTGTTTTTAAGTTTACTAGCAATTTGGGTAGCACGTTACTACTCCAACTAAAACGCTTGTGCTAGGATCACGTCAATAGTGGCAGGGGTGGGATTATATTATTATATTGGATACATCTAACGACCCCTCGCTTGCTTCCGCGTCTTAACAGTTGATGTACAATTGAGTAGGAAATAAATAATGTGCACTACTAGCCGCGCATCCACTGGATCAGATCACAAAAGTAAAAAGATACCTCCATGACGATGCTACTGCATTTGGATATGTATGCAAAGGCATTCATATAAAAACGGGCCCAGTGCGTGTCGGATCACGGATAATAAAGGGTTCCCTAGTTGGGATGAATTTAAAAGACAAACTTAACATTGTAGTTGAAAAACATGTTCTCCCATACATTCCAACTGCAAATGTAAGTTTGTACGCACAATATTGGGAGATTTACCGTGTTAATCTAAGACCATAGACTTCTTATAGGTTTTCCTGTTCTCTATAAGCAAAGAACTATTTTATGTATTTTTTCTAAATTTTAGGCTCAGTAGTTTCGAAGATAAGGGGGGTTTGCCCCCGATTAGTGACCCCCACATTCAAAATTCATTTATTTTCGTTACACCGTGTTTACCATAGAAATTGATACGTGTACCAAATTTCAATTCAATCGGCCCATTCGATCCGGACTATTCGGAGCATATGGCTGTGACTGACGAACAGACAGGCAGATAGATAGATAGAATACTCTTTATTATGTACCGTACAGACACACGAGTGATCCTATAAGGGTTCCGTTATTTTCCTTTTGAGGTACGGAACCCTAAAAACATGTTGAAATCTCTGTTTTCTGACAATGTATCGACTCGCGTTCGCATTGTCACGCAACTTGTTGACGCGAAACATGTTTGACGTTTCATACCACTTGACATGTTTCGCCACATGGGAAAAATAAGTAATATTGAAGCTACCCGCAAGCAAAGATAATAAAATTTATATGGGACCACCTCTGAAGCATGACCCAGCATGTGTTTCTCTCTTTTTTAGAAAGTCGCGCATCCGGTACCTAGTTTTCTTCCTAGATTTTTGTTTTTGCCCTTCCGGATAAGCAATGCTGGCAGCTACAAACAAGAAATCGTCTTCATCGCTTGAATCCATTTTATTACTTAGCTACTGATATTACCTACCCAGTTAGGTAATAAACGTTGAAATATTTTTGATCTTGTTTAGTTAACAGTAATTTTGACTTCGATACCAATCGCTAAACCACTGTCAACATCAGTATGATACACAGAAGTTTTAAGTGATATGAAACGTCACAAACGTGTTTGCATGAAAATGGGAATGCGAGTCGATACATTGACAGAAAACAGAGATTTCAACATGTTTTTAGCGTTCTGTACCCAAAGGGTAAAACGGGACCCTATTACTAAGGCTCCGCTGTCTGTCTATCTGTCCGTCTGTCACCAGGCTGTATCTCGTGAACAGTGATAGCTAGACAGTTGAAATTTTCACAGATGATGTATATCTGTTGCCGCTATGACAACAAATACTAAAAACAAGAATAAAATAAATATTTAAGGGTGCTCCCATACAACAAACGTGATTTTTGTGACAACAGGACGTGACAACAGGTAGACGCTTGAAATATTCACAGAATATTTAGTTACATATTCAGTTTAAAAATAAATAATTAAATTAAAATAAAACAAATATTTAAGGGGGGCTCCCATACAACAAACGTGATTTTTTGCTGTTTTTATAGATAATGGTACGGAACCCTTCATGCGAGAGTCCGACTCTCACTTGGCCGGTTTTTTATGTGAATGATTCGCCAGTGCAAACGCACACGGTAAGACTTACTCATCTTTCGTATAGTGCGAACGCAAGTTCAATAAAACAAGTAATGAGATTTGTTTCATATGACAAGTTTCGAAACATCTACATGTTCAATGTTTTCTGGTGCAAAGGTGCAAACGCATAGTTAGTATGCAATCTGTGATGAGAACGTAGGTAAATTAACCTTCTACACATGATTCTATGATGGCCGCGCGTTTAGCAAGTGGTGTGAACTTGAAAAAGTGTTACAATGGAGTAGATGGATACCTTTCGTGAGAGTGGGAAGTTTTCGTAGGTGCACACGTCGCAGCACCACTTGGCGCCCTCTGTCGCCGGCACAGAGCTTGCTGTCATCTGAAGCAATTACATGTTGCTGATTACGTCATCGCGACGAGACTACTGCAAAGAGTAGGTACTTTATTTAAGATCCCGGAGTACTGAATACTTGTTACGCGCGCATCGTCCGAAAGGTGGCAGAATTCTACTATGTCTTACACCTCAATTATTATTCTAGTTTGTACTAGAGATCTAATTGACCAGACACAATCCCAAATCTCCACTGCTTTAATTACGAACGAAAAAACATAATAACACGACTCATTCGGACACGCATTTTTAATTTAAAATTATTTCGATTTTAAGTAAGCACATTCTGGAACCACCATAGGCCAGGCTTAGAAAGGTATTTAATGTACATACATTTATAGTATGGTCAGGAGATCATAGTAAAACCTCTCTTACTTAAAGGTAAGAAAATAAATAAATACACTTTCAAAGTCAAACTGTTACTATTGAAGTGCAGATGATTATACAACTCAACTAAAACTTAGGGTTAATGTTGAAATAATGTTTAACACAGCTCATTTGTCACTGCTTTTTTCAGAATATGTTAAAGATACGTAAGAGGTACCTATGTAATATTGTGTTGAGTAATTTAGCAAGATAGTTGTGACCATTATTGAAATGTCAGAGTGATTTGTATTCATCAGTGACACCTGCGGTTGTAGTCAATGTTGTGCAACCGAAATTTGACTACAAGACCAAGCAATAAAAGCAAACCATACATAAATGGCATGCATACAATAACAGCGCGACAATGTGTGCTAACACAATAGGTGTCTTTAATATTTTAAATGAAAAAATTTGATTGCATATTTTTAAAATAATGATGCTTTATCCTGAGCTAGCAATTCTTGTACAAAAAGTGAGCAATCAACACCATGTGCAGTTCCATAGACTGGCACCTTGTGGAGCCATAAACTAAGTAGATTTACTTTATCTCAGTAAATTAACCAAAGTCCATAAATTATCTTTAATGACCAGTTAACTGATACAGTTCGATTCAAACTTAATGGCGGCTCGGAACATGAGGCGAGTCGCTGCGCAGTAACAATTTCATGTGACAGCGGGGGTGAGGGGTGGGGTACTGCGCAGCTAAAGGCTAACTTCCGAGCCGCCATTAAGTTTGAATCGATCTGTACTAACTACTGCTGACTACTCAGCATCCTGCTTTTTAGCTCCAATGCTTCAATTAATTTCGGCAGTAGATTGATCACAATTTGCATTCAATAATATACATACAATCATGGTTGAGTGTAGATGTTTTCTTCATTTTACTCACACTTTTAATCAACTATCCAGCTAGTTTTTAATAAAAGCATATATGTATAGTACAAATATTCCTATTATAATTTGCATTTAAAAGGAAAATTCTGAAATAGTTGATTTGAACTCAAAATGTAATTCTGTGAAATCCTACCACTTGGAAGCTGTTTGATAATTTCATTACAATTGCAAGGTCATTATGATAATGTAACTACTTATTAGGTCAGACCAGCAGCCCATGCTCTACAACACACATTGTACATGACATGTGACCTCACACCTTTGTTCCTACTTCCATTGAGTTTATGTTAATGAGAATAGTAATTAGCATTTCATTGGTTTATTGTACATTAATAACTTGACATAATCAAGGTCAACCTTTTAAAATACATGATCATACATGAAGTGCTTTCATGGGAGGAATTAAAAGGACACACAAAAAAAGGCCAGACGGATTTCACCAAAACACATTAATCTCATTCCAAGAATGTTTATAATTATATTATTTCCGGGGATTTGCGATGTTGTCCTTATGAGGAATAATGATAAATGATGACAATGACACAACACAGTAGATGTAAAAGCTACCAGGTAGCTCTGCAAGAACCCTATTTAATACAGAATTAGCAGCTTGCAAGGTATCAACACCATGTGTTTTTAGTACTACTTGTAACAATGTTAGGACTATTGTAATATTGTATACTTTTACAATCTTT
This sequence comes from Lithophane socia, assembly GCA_947522985.1. Lineage (NCBI taxonomy): Eukaryota > Metazoa > Arthropoda > Insecta > Lepidoptera > Noctuidae > Lithophane > Lithophane socia. The sequence goes on from OX383274.1 coordinate 374,280, forward strand.
GTAAATATGTGACCACCATGTATCTGGTAATTAATTAATTATTGCTCCATTTATAATTCTTTTTACCTTTTGTGGTACAGTAATCTTATTGTAGGTGCATCGTCTTCACATAGTATTTATATAATTCATGTACACAAAATATTGTAAAACATTTTTAAAAGAATAACGGTTGAGTTTCTTGCCCATTCTTCTCCATACGAAAACTACCTTTTGGAAGGGGCAACTAGAATCAATTCTATTTCTTTGTTTTGACGTTCAAAAGTGCCATATATGTGCCTATTTGAAATAAATTATTTGACTTTGACTTTGAATTTTGTGAACATTGAAAGAACCATTGCCAGATTCAGCACATGTTAAAAATTAGGCACAATAATTTAATGTCTCACTCTAGTGGGTAGGTTATCTGCAAAATGTTTGCTCAGCACTTGGCAGTCCAAATGTTAACATTTTGTTCTTTGTTAAGTAAAGTGGATATTTTAAATTAGTTTTATTTAAGATATTACGTCAAAAGAGATATAGCATTTACTATATCCTGATTAACATAACTGTTCTGCTTATTATATTAATAGGTAGACACATTGGTATAAAAGTATATTGGGCTCTATCCTGCTTCAAACTTCAAGTTCAAGTGAGTGTAATGACTTGTTGGCAGGCCTGTGTACTATAGTGTGTAATGTAGTGAGTAGTTTTGCTGCGTGAATTACCTGGCTGATGGTGGTCTGTGAGACGTTGGTGGAGGCATCGAGAGTTGTGCACTCGGCCCCCGGTGGCGCGCCCGGCTCGCCGAGGGACGCGCTGTTCCTGCTCCCGTCATTCTGCCCCTCCTCACTCATCTTACCATCAATTATAACATTGAGAATACAACTTCACACGCTACACTTCACAATCAACTACTATGAGGTTCTCATCATACGAGATTCTTATGTATTGCTAAGCTTCTATTTACACAGGTGTGTGACGATTGTTTCTTTACGTGCGGCTGTAGACAGTTTCCTGTGACCTAAAAACAAACGTATACCATGAACTGACCACTGTGAATACTAACACATGTCATACTCACTGATTGAAAAATAGAAAACAGAGTGATAATTTCACTTCAAGAATTTCTTATTGGTATCATTGACAGATCGAGACACAACATACGTGAATGCGAAACTTATTTATTATAGATCCGAGGTTGTTGATATGAAACTTGGCATCGTTCTTCCTAGAATTTTGGCGTCGTTACACAACATAAAACATCGAGAGAGCGATGGCATAAGGTCAAGACTACTAGAGCGATACGTACGATTTACTCACAATGTGCTAACGATGTGATGATCAACTTAGAACGGTTTAGCTCGTGAAAATTGCCAAACAATGGATAAAACAAACCCGGGGGAGACGGAAGAAAACATAAAAGAAACAATGGAGATAGAGGCAATTATGTTTATACGGTATTTTGACAAATTTTGTGTCAATTTTGGTGTCATTTATAGAAACGAGATGGCTCACTCACCTTTTGTCAAAATTGCATAGTAGTGAACTGTAATTGGATAAAAAGTTACGGGTTTTCACTAAACCTAAATTTCTGCCAATGAGAAACATCATTCTCAGAATTTAGTATCGAGGGAACCAATAATAATAAAGTATGTTAGTTTATTCAAAATGGCTACCCTAAAAAAGTAAATATTTCTGTCTGTGGTTATGCGTTCCGCTTCAAATAAGTTCACGTAATGAACGGGGACGCTGGAACGCTGGATTACATACGTCTGGAACATGCGCAAGATCTAGATGGATGTAATCCCAACAGATTACAGAGGTGACCTTACCGTGCGTTTGCACTGGCGAAACATTACAACAAAACATGTTTAAATCTCTATTTCCTGTCAAAAATTGTATGGAACATTGACAGAAGATAGAGATTTCAACATGTTTTGTCGCAAATGCACGCACGGTCATATGACCGTGCCTTTGCACTGGCACTGCTTTTGACAGGAAGTAGAGATTTAAACATGTTTTGTTGGAATGTTTCGCCAGATTTAAACATGTTTTGCAAACGCACGGTGAGAGCTTGGTTTCCGGTCACGGGTTGTGTTTCGGCTACACTCCGCTACACCGATCACAAGTTCACAACTAAGCGCCAACACGGTCGTGCTTCACTGTGAATCGCGTTCTTGCGCGCTTCGCTGTGAATAAATGGCTTAAATTAGGAGCCATTCATCCTTTCAAAAGGTGGGCCTTGCTTTAGCAGTTTTGTACGGAATTGAAGACGGAAAACAAAGAAAGTTGATGAAGCGCAAGGAACGATTCATTCTCAGCCATTCAAGATTTAAACATAGTGGAGTCATTGAACGTGAATGATAATCATAATTTTTTAAGCGTTCGCGTCCCTTGTCCGTGACATTTGACATTTTGCACCCGCATACGTGCGCACCCGCTGCCTGCCGCAGGCGCCGCAGCACAACACAACTGTCTTTTTTGGTAAGATGTAATCCGCCGGATAGACAGATGAAATTCACGCGGTCCAACTGCGAAACGGATAGGATCGCGCGCCCGTCCTGCAAGGACGTTGAAGGTCAATAAAATTTTTGATTACAAATCAGCCGTCTAGATGGATGGCAACAAACAAGGTCACCTCTGTTAGGTTAAATGCTCTAAGTTCCGGACTCTGGATCACATCCGTCTGGAACATGCTTAATAATGGATCAAAACATTCAAACCGCATGAAAATCTGTGGTGAAAATAATGAAAATTCACAAATGACCTGTGAAAATGACTACATTCTCTGTGCAAATAACTAATGGTGTCATGTAGATGACACATTTTTGGTACAACTGTTTTCCGTATTTACAAAATAATAGTTTTTTACTCCAAGCTGGAATGTTTTAAAATGATTTAGTAATAAGTAAAAAATTTGGTTTATGAATTCGAATGAATTTTAGACGCATTTTGTCGAAAAGTTCGTTGAGGTCCTCGTCATCTTCGGGGAAAAGTCAGAAGAAGCCGGAGGAAGTAGCGAAATTGCAAAGTGAATTAGAGTTACTCAAGCAAACAATCGATTCCTTAAAAGTTTCTGTAGAAAGTAGAGATGCAGCCATAGGTACGCTAGCCCGTGAAAAAGAGAAAATATATGTTGAACTAAAAAGTGCACAAAGAACAAATAGGAACTTACATCAACAGCTTGTAGACGAGAGGTGAACAAATATCTATTCTTTCGTGACATCACATGGCACACCCGGCACAGTCACACCCATAGCTGCAAGTGCGGGTAGGCTGAATATAAGTAACGCCATCATTGTGCTTCGTGTCATATTGTTAAAAATACTTGTATTCTTGAAGGACTATAGTTATAAATATCATAAAAATATGTACATATTTATAACGAAGTAGGTACCTATGGAAAGTTATTGATTAAACAAAATTTTAGGGACATTCATTCTAAGGAAAAGGAATTTTTCATCAACGAGATTAAGAGATTTCCTAAACGAGACGAAAACGAAATAAACGCTCAAGAAAGTAAGGAAGTAAGTAACTAATAATACCTACTGGTTGGGTTTAAAAACGTGCCAACTCGCAAGAAAGAATGCGATGCTATATTCTAGAACTTTGAGACGTTTCCTTGAAAATGTGTCTCCTTTGAACTGTTGGGTGTGGGGATGACTTGCCCTCTTCTTCTGTCCTCCCTTACACCTCCCGCTCTATGACAATTATGTCGTACTAGCTGTGCCCCGCGGTTTCACCCGCGTAGGTCTCAATCCCGTGGGTATATAGTGATAAAACGTATCCTATTCCAGGTCATGGTCTACTTGTGTGCCCATCCTCTCCTCTCTAGAGTAAAGAAGGTCGCGGCGGCGCGGCGCCGGCGTCGAACGGTTCGCGTATTGCATTTTTATACTCGTGATAATTTCGAAATTAAATGTCCGATTAGAATGAATTAAAAAGTATTTTAGTGCTAAATTAATACCCTTGATGTTAAAAATTTATTTGAATACGAATTAATATTATGTTGATAAAATTCCTTCGCAAATAATGCATTAATTTCGAACAAATTTGATTACCATAAAAAAAGTTTATAGTGAGTCAATCTTAAAAGACATTGCTATCGCAAACTTTTTTTTAGAACTTTTATAGAGGAACAATTCCATCATACATGATAATTATTTGCGTAACTTAAACCGTTTACGCAGCGCACGCAACGGAAGCTGACATAAAGGAATATTTTTTTCCCGTTTTTGCAACATTTTTCATTTATGCTCCGCTCCTATTGGTCATAGCGTGATGTTAATTATAGCCTATATAACCTTTCTCGATAAATGGACTATCCAACACAAAAATCATTTTTCAATTCCAAACAGTAGTTCCTGAGATTAGCGCGTTCAAACAAACAAACTCTTTAGCTTTATGTATTAGTAAGATTAAAAATTCGTTAAAAAAAATGTATGTATCGGGTTTACTTACCCAACCCCCGTCCTCCCCTCTCTCCCCTCCCCTACGGTATCGAGGCGGCACGTTTCTAAACTTTAACCCCTACTATTTAAACGTTGTCACTAGTCAACTAACTAAAACATATTCTGGATTTACGCACTTGAAACTTAGTACTATTATTACGTTCATTTGAATAACTTTTTTCCAGATATCTGAAGATCAAGTAAAGGACTCCTTACTGGACGAATTAAAAGCTAAGGATGAAGTAATTTATAATATTGGTGCTAAGTATTTAAAAATAAAATCGAGCAAAATGTTTTTCCAAAAGCAATTTGAAAAATTACAGGTTCAAAACAAAAAGGTATCCACCATTTCAATATCGTTTTTCACTTTTTAGTTGTGGTAGGTAGTTACCTACCCCACACAAATTCGAATACCACTACCTGCTATGTAACTATGCGTTTGCACCAGAAAACATTTAACATGTAGATGTTTCGAAACTTGTCACATGAAACAAATCTCATTACTTGTTTTGTTGAACTTGCGTTCGCACTGGACGAAACATGAGTAAGTCATAAGACAGATCTCAAGATTTGTTGTTAACTGCGTTCGCACTGTCTAAAAACATACACAATAGACATGTTTTGTATAAAGATTTGTCACGTTTGCGTTCGCACTGTTGTTTGTTTATGTCAAATTATGTCTCGCAACTTGTCTATTGCTTGATGTTTAGTGTTATCCGAGTATGGTGGTAAACATCCCGTGTTTATATCGAAACATAGAGTGGTTCAAAGTAGACACGATGAAGTTTATAGAGCTTTGGCAAGGTTTTCCATGTTTGAGGAATACAAAATGTGTGGACTATAATAACCGACCAAAGTGTCAAAACAAATCTAACAACATGTTACTAGATTCATACAGATACATTTTGATACGAAATTGGTTTGTAAAGACATGTGGCGAAACATGTCGAGTGATATGAAACGTCAAACATGTTTCGCGGCAACAAGTTTCGTGACAATGCGAACGCTAGGCGATACACTGACAGAAAACAGAGATTTCAACATGTTTTTATGTGAATGTTTCGCCAGTGCAAACGCACGGTAACAAGCAGTGACAGGAAACATCATCCGTATGTAGGTGATAGACGTGCGTACTTAAAGTACTACCTACGCGGTTTTTAAGTTCGCGACCTTACTCAGCTCGCCGTAAGTTCGCGAACTTACTCGGCTCGCTGTCGGCGGTGACACACCTGAAGCTTGCTCAAAATTTCATTGTTGGATCGCCGATGAACTTACTCAGCGGTTTTGAAGTCCGCGTACTTAGCATGACACACGACCTTTTAAAGGGGTGATAGACGTGCGAGCAAGTACGCGTACTTATGGCTCGGCGAGCTTACTCGCCCGTCTGTCATCGCCGCGAGCCGCGAGCCAATTTGGCAATAAAATTTTGAGCAAGCTTCACGTGTGTCACCGATGGCGAGCCGAGTAAGGTCGCTAACTCAAAGACCGCGTGCTGAATGACACACGTCTATCACCTACTTTAGAGGCTAAGTGGGAAATATACGTATAATTTTATTGAAGCTTACTCAAAAATTACGCAAGCCAAGCTAATAAATTTTTTATGTTACCACATATGAAGTATGACCTACCAAACCAAAAAAGAATCATAAAAATCAATCAATTCATAATTGGTGGAGTAATCAAGTAAAATCACACAAAAAAAAACCTTGAAGTCTGTTGAAAATAATTATGGTTATCGGGGCGACGCAGGCGCAGCAGCGGTAGGAGACCTCGGTGAAGTTAGCCGCACGATTTCATTATTATGAACTTTTGTTACTGCTAATCGTTAGAGAGAGTTAGAGAGAAAAGAAAAATCGTTAGAGAGTAATTAGTTTTTATGTAAAAACAATTTTAATTTTGCGTGTGAAGTTGGCCCCCCTTCCCGCAAAAATGGACTTAGACGTAATTTTTTTTTTTTTAATCGTTTGCGAATCGTTAGAGAGAGATATAGAGTTACAAAAAATCGTTAGAGAGTTAATATTTTACTTGATATTAAATAATTTCTAAGAGCGTGACGTTAGCCTACCTCTGTGAATTTTGCCCCCGATATAATTATTCTCAACTTTGTTAATGACAATCGTTAGAGAGAGTTAGAGAGAAAAGAAAAATCGTTAGAGAGTAATTAGTTTTATTTATCAACGATTTTGTGACATTCCCGCTAAAATGGACGTAGACGTAATTTTTTTCTTTTGTAGGTTGGGAATCGTTAGAGAGAGATAGAGAGTTAAAAAAAATCATTAGAGAGTTAATGTTTTAATTGATATTAAATTATTTCTGAGAACGCGTTTTACCCTAGGACCTGAGCAGGTTAAAATTTAGAAACGTGCCGCCTCGATAGGGGATAGGGGAGAGAGGAGAGGGGGGAAGGGTTAGTAGATCCCCCACTCCCCCCTGCCGGAGGTACAAAGTTTTTTTAAATGATTTTTAAATATGACAAATCTCTTATATGCTGGGGCCACACCAACGGATTATCGCGGTAGACGTTAACCGTTGGTGTACTACACCACGACACAGATATTATAATACTACGACCACGACTTACCTCGAGAATTTGTCAACGGCATTTACATTGGCATTTGACGTTGGGTGATTGATAACTCTGGTGGCGGCATTTTAGGCAGATCAAAGAGATTTACCGCGAGAATTATTGCATTGAATGAAGCGGCCACACTTACATTTCTCACTGTGCACCGTGAGCGCGAGTAGTACCGTGAGTAGTAGGTACTACAGATACATGACATGATGCAGAGGGACGTCATAGTTATGAGTGGTAGAGTTGTGTATTTGATCAACGATCATTTAAAAGTGATACCTGATAAGAATACGAAATATTGTTGGTAGTTTCAATTTGATTCGGTACTTATAGTGCATCATTTATGCTCAAAACACACAAAAGGTGGGTACTTGGCGGGAGCTGGTCGGGTCGTTTTTAACCCACAGACGGAAAAAGAGGGGTGTTATAAGTTTAACGTGTGTGTCTGTATGTTACATCGTAGCTGCCAAACGGCTGAACCGATTCTGATATTTATTATTTTGTTTGAAAGGTGACTTGATAGAGTGTTCTTAGCTATGATTCAAGAAAATCGGTTCAGCCGTTTGAGGATTATCAGCTCTTTTCAAGTTGATGAATGGATGTGAGCATCTTCCATAGGTCACATCGATTCGAAAGGACATGTCCAAAAATGGTTTTTTATTATTTAATAATTCTAACCAGGATAAGTTAAATATATTTGGATAGACATCCCAAAAAGTAGTAGCTCTAACTGAATCATGCATTTTTAAGGATTACCAATTTTGAGAAAAATCGTTTTTTTAATTTATTTATTTATTCTAATCTTATGTACACACAGTAAAATACAAAATAGATACGACATAGTTAAAATATGAGTACAAAGCTACTGCTTATTTCTTAAGAAATAATTAATTTAGTGTTAGAGTCTGGCAAACGAAAGTTGAACCTGAAAAGACGCGCGAAATTTAAAAAAACAAGACTGTTTATCCCTACACATAGTGCGGGAACACGTGTTGATAATTGAAACTTAATTTCATTTAAATAAAATAAAAATTCAAGTATTAACACGTCATATCGCATTATGTACAGGATAAACAGTGTTGTTTTTTTTTTTAATTCCGCGCGTATTTTCAGGATCAACTTTCGTTTGCCAGACTCTAGAGTCTGACCAACGAAAGCTGTCCACGAATTATTATCTGTTGAATATTTTACTTCACTTCTAAGTAACATTATTACATGTCTAATTATTATATAAATAATGAAATACTGATGTAAGTATCGCATAATATGTCTTGAATAATAAATAGTATCGACTCCGTTTAAGCAGGGTATACCAAGCTCTTGATTTTTTAAATTTCCGCCTTTTTTCTTGGACAGCTTTCGTTGGTCACACTCTAATTTACTCCTAAAACGAACAAACTTTTCTAATTATCTAGGCTAAAGTGAAGACACCCCAGAAAATAACAAACTTTTCAAAATTGACACATGGTAGTGTCATTACAGTCAATCAATCATTCTTTTTCAATTGCCATAAAGAAAGAAAAAAAAAAAAATTGTTGTAAAGAATATGACAATGCAAACAAAAATTCTAATCAAGTTATTTACTTTATGTACCATATTCTGAAATAAGATGAAATGGGATATTTTCAGTCAAAAATGTGTAGCATAATTCTTTTAGACCTCTCTTTAGATTATAGCTACTAAGAATCTATAAGTGCAAGAAGTGCATGTTTCAGCATAGTCCACAGGCTTAGCAGGAGAAAAATGATAATAGTACCTACTGATCAAGAACATTTTTTTAATTACGATGGAGAATTCCTGTTATAGGACTTAGAATCGAGATCGGAAGTGGATGAAAAGCCTTTCGAAAATTATGATATTTAAAAACTGAATAATATGCTTTGAATGCAAGTGTTGCAGATTTTTTATGAAATATAACTTTGTTTTTGGTTTTAAATAATGATTTATTGATTTTCTTCATTTTCAATGTCTTCTCTTATTAATATTGTCGACAAACTGAGCAGGTGAAGATATATAATTTTGATGCCGGCCCATCCAAGATACCAGACAATAATGTAATACACTCTATAACTATAGTGGTGTGTGTGTACTGATCAAAGCTATCTCATGTGATGACGAAATGCCTGGTATCTTCACTAACTTCTATGTACAGTAAAAGTACCGTTCGGCTGAATATGTTGCCCATAATAAGAGCGCGCGTTCTCAGGAATAATTTAATTTCAATTAAAATATTAACTCTCTAATGATTTTTTTTAACTCTCTATCTCTCTCTAACGATTCTCAAATTATAAAAAAAAAAATACATCTACGTCAATTTTTGCGGGAATGGGGGCCAATTTCACAAAAGTAATTAAAATCTTTGATAAATAAAACTAATTACTCTTTAACAATTTTTCTTTTCTCTCTAACTCTCTCTAACGATTAGCATTAACAAAAGTTGAGCATAATTATATCGGGGGCAAAATTCACAGAGGTAGGCTAACGTCACGCTCTTAGAAATTATTTAATATCAAATAAAATATTAACTCTCTAACGATTTTGTGTAACTCTCAATCTCTCTCTAACGATTCGCAAACGATTAAAAAAATAAAATTACGTGTAAGTCCATTTTTGCGGGAAGGGGGGCCAACTTCACACGAAAAATTAAAATTGTTTTTACATAAAAACTACTCTCTAGAGTAATTACTCTCTAACGATTTTTCTTTTCTCTCTAACCCTCTCTAACGATTAGCATCAACAAAAGTTCATAATAATGAAATCGTGCGGCTAAATTCACGGAGGTCGGTAGGAGACTATAACCTTTTCTTTGGCTATTAGGTATGTATGTAATAATCCCGGTAGTACGTTCTCGTTAACTCGTAGGATATTTTCTGACATCCACGCGGGTGAATCTGCGGGCAAAAGCTAGTTATTTATATTTCTGGTTCCAATTAGTATATCACATAGGTAGGCCTAGCGTGCACTGCTCGGTGCGTTTTTTTTTACTACAATGCGTTCTTACTCCATATTATATCTCTGCGATAAAAATACGTGCGGTGGATCCACCACAACTTTGGATCAGGTCATCAGGAGGCCCACTCTGTGAATTAACCGCATGCTTTTTTTTCATCGCAATGCGCGCACTTCTATACCAAAACCATTCCATAATTCACAAATTTTGCGTTAAAATAGAACGCATAGCAGTACCTACGCGCTAGTCCTTGCTAATTGCGATACCGATACAAGTTTATAGACCGCCAACTATTAACAATTTACGCTAAACTTCGTTTCTTTAGTTATCTTTTCCTAAGGCCGCTTGATGGTTGTAACGTCTGCATTTATTATATTTCAGACATGCGAGAATATTATTTTATTGTTACAAGACAATAGAAAAACCTTAAATAGTCTTCTAGATAAGTTACTAAAATCTGCTTCAGTTTCTCCAGATAGTAAAAAGTATTTAAAACTATTGCAAATCAATGCCAGTTTGCATTACGAAAATACTCAACTTAAAATATATCTTACATCTCAGCAAGAGTCACCGAACAATGCAATACAAGAGCACTCTGAGAAGTGTCCGATTGATAAACAAACAACGACTGGAAGTAAGACAGACGAAAAAATGAATCGTCACTCTTTTCATTCAAAGTTAAAATTACATAATACGCTCGAAGGTGTTAAAAGTTTTAAGTATATTCATAGAACTTTTTCGCCGCATCTTCGAGGTACGGTAAATAGGTCAGTTTCAGATTCTTGTATCGTGAGATCGACTTTAAGTGAATTATGCTAGTAATATACTATAAATCTAAGAAGATTGTTTTATTTCGATTGAAAATGTCCAACCTGTAGGGTCAGGCACTGATGGTAAGTTGGATATGTACATACTCTGTGATCTGCGATACCAGAGGAACCACAGCCAGGCATAGAAATAAATGTACTTAGCACAAGTCATGTCTGTTATTTCACCGGAATACCGCATCCATACTTACCTTCAAACCGGAAAATAACAACGCTGCTTTACGGCAGTAAAAGTTATTCTTCCGAGAGTTGGAATCTTTTTCTTTTATTTTTACCCGACTACGGCGAAGAAAAAGGAGGGTTATGATTTTGACCGGTATGTATGTATGTTCATCTGTTCCCTCCTATCTTCCAAACCACTTATCACAATTTGACAAATGAGGTATCGTTAGAAGCGTCGTGATTGTCCGCTGGTTATAGGCTATGTGAAGTCACATTAAATTAAAAAATGGCGCCCTCTAGAGGACATAATGTGAGGAACTTAAAAAAAATGGTTTAATCGTACCATGTTGGGTATCAAATGAAAGGGCTTAATGAGCACATTTCAAAAATATATATATTATAACCCCAAAAGAATTAAAAAAAAAAACAAGTAATAAAAACTAAAACCCAACTACGACTTAAAACGTAATCTGTTCGATTTATGCCCTAACACGTGTGACTCCGGATTTTTAATTTGTCTGTCTGTGGTGTCTTGTTTATACCTTTTAAGTAGTAGTTGGGTTTTCGTTTTTATTACTTGATTTTTTTTATATCTTTTCTTTCTCAGTTAATGATGGTGGCAGTTTGAGTACCTAGGGTACTTACCCAAATGTCCTTTCTTTGGTAGGTAAGTACCTACGTAGGTATTGTTCGTCGAATCGTTGAGCTCCATAAGTTCTGAGAACCACCATTACTGATAAATGCTTGCACTGCCTGGACAGGGTCCTCCTGGGCCTGACCAAGATAATTTCTGGACTTTTTATGAGAATAGAATATAATACTTAGGTACTCCTTATTATGTATCCCATAAAAATTACAGATATAAATGACTAAGCAACTGCGGCCTCTGAGTTTGTTTCGGCCTTTCTTCTCAGAGTAGTCCTGAGTAGTCTGTTATGCAACGCCGACCTCATCTAGCTTAATATTTTTTTAAAGTTCATTTCACTTCCGGGCTCGCCGTAGGTGAGTATATGTTCCTTGCTTCCGGGCAAGCTCGTTCACAATGAGCTTTCTACCAAGTATCTACCAGGTACTAAATGCAAAAATGTTCTCTGTGCTAAATACCAGGCTACGTATTCCAAACTCAAAAGAGGTATTTTAAATAAATTGTGAATCAAGGAAGAATAGCAAGATGAAGATGCTTATGCGTAATGGTAATGGGTCCTTAGAGCGGTAACTGAATACATGATGATTATTTTAGTCTATTTCTATTCATGTCAAAGCAGTCGGTAGGTAGCGATTTCAGAACGTAGTAGTCATTGTCTATGAAAAAGTTTTCGCATTAGTGTTGCCTATTAAAGGATATTTTCCAGTTTTAATGGAGTTGGCATGAGCAACTTGGTAATCTTTTTTAAATTAATATTTTTAGAAGGCATAGAAGGTTCTTACGTTTTTCATGTTTATAGAGCCTATCAAACTGAATCGATACTCATATTTAAAATACACAAATCACTCTTTGACACACAGCAGTCAAACTCAATTTTATTTGCTTTGTAAATATTTTTAAATTTTACTAAGAATTATACTCAATCTCTTATCTCTAAATCTCAATCTCTAATCTTTCGTTTTATACATAAATGTTACAAATAGGAACCATATTGAATATTTCCTAAGTGGAATTTGAGAGTGGCGTTTTTTTTATGAAATAATCCAGAGCATTCTGTGGAAAAGTAGTAGTTCGTAAAATTCACAGTGGTGATTTTGAAAGTGGGGTGGTGGACCAAAAACTATATTGGAAGTGGAACAAACACAATGTACTGTTGGCAACATTGATCTCCAGATTTGTGTGCGCCGGCATCGCACGTGAACGTGTCGCAAAAATCTCAATAAATTAGTGAAATCACCATGTCGGACGAATATTTCTATGGTAAGTCTTAATCTTTGTAGTATTGCGCTTACTTTAATAGTTTTATTTGCATTTTCCGCATTGTACTTAGTTCTGAAATATGATTGTAACATTAGCGTCAGCTCTGACACCCGGCTCTCGCCATTTTATTTCACAATATTATGTGGATATCTGTTTCAATCGCGATCTGTCGTGTTATCATAACGTTTCATTCGATTGCGCTCGTTGCAGGTTATAAATTTAACGTATTTCAAGTCTATAACCGACTTGCCGCCATTTTTGATTAAGGAAATGAAACGGCTAATTTCTTCTGTGTTCGTAATGGCGTTTCTGAGCAACGAATTAATTCCACATCACACGCGAGATGAGTGCTATTGATTTTTTCCTAACGCATGGTGCGTTTGAAATATGCGAAGTCAGTGGTGGTTGGGCGCGCAATTTAAATGCGCGGCGTCCAAGCCGTGACAGTTTACATGCCGTTGAGTCGCCAAGCATTTGCGAAAATGCCAACTCCGCGGATTCAAGCTCGCAACGAGCACCTCTGACCGCTGTTGTTTATGTCGGCGCCGCGATGTCAGCGTTTTGAGGTTATGATGACAAAATTAACACGAGTTCATACGATGCGGTCGACCGTTGCGAGGCCGCCATGTCTCACGCTATGCGATACCGATTGGATGATTTCAGTCAAACATGTTAACAAGGTTGGTGAATGTTTCAGGTGTAACTCTGTCGGCGTCACATCAGTCCGAGACATGGGACCCCGAGGCGAAGGCGGAGTACCCCCGCAGCAACAAGCTGCTCATACGTCAAGCACTGTTGGGTCCAGATGCAAAGCCTGATGAACTCAATGTTGTTCAGGTATGTTTTATTACTTTGCGTAAGATAACTTGTGGAAGAGCTTAGAAACACATTTTTTTTTTTGCATCTTATTATGGTATGATGCAAAAAATAAGTGTTTGGAATTTGGCCGTCCCTTCATAATCAAGACTTCCATCAAACATGAACAGTATTGTGTTAGCCTCATAAGTCATACACAATATCATTTACATGAAGGGTTAATGATAGATATGATTGTAAAACATTACTCTTTTATCATAGATTGCAGTTTCACAATAATTTAGAATAAACTTTGCTTAGACTGTTTTACGTCATTGACAGGTTATATGTGGTAATTTGCACTATCTGCATCCAATTGTTTAGCCTTAGATAATTTTTAAATGAGTACAGATAAAATATGACCCATTCAGTTATTATTTTCCATCAGTCCTATCTCTACTATCAATCATGACTGTAATCAAAACTTACCATCACCTAGGAAATGCAGCTATGTTGATTTGACTTTTGTTGTATGTGCAGGTTGAAACCATGTCACTGCAAGAGTCTGTCAAGATCCCGGTGGCTGTACTGAAGGCTGGAGAAACAAGACATGCACGTCTTGACATTGAATTCCCAGATGCCCCTGTCACATTTACTCTTATTCAGGTAATAATTTTAATAATTATTTTAAATTAAAGTTTATTTTAAATTGATATTAGCATTCAAGTTGTTCCTAAGGAAAATATTGGTGTTATTCAAACTTATTATTTGTATAAAATGAGTCATTGTTACTCCACTCCATACTTATGATAACTGGGTTATTTCTGAACAAATGATTTGTGAGATATCTGCACAAAACTTTCAATAAGACTATCAATTTGCTACCCCTTAAATATGATACCCCTTTGATAAAACCAGTCAGTGTCAGACTTTGAGGCTTCTGACGACCCATAATGACTGTCAAAGATCCACAAATGACAGTCGGGACCACAGGTTTTCCGAGGTACGGAAGAACTCTTGTATGTAAACCCATCACGGTCACCCATCCACGGACCAATCCGTGTAGCTTAACTTGACGGATCAACCCGTGCGGCTGTTATTACTTAGCCGCATTTATTACTTCACTTTCAATAAGACTGAAATGATGATAAAAACAACCATTGGTAATTTGATGGGCGCGCGACGTCGTTTTGACTGTTGCACCGCCTGCTTGTGATTGCTCGAGGCATTTGTCTGATCATAAAAGAGAATGATTTAAACTATTGTGTACAATGATGCATAAACTTAACATAGCAATGTATTGTACAGGGATCAGGGCCAGTGCATTTGATTGGCCAGCACCTCCTAGGTGCCCTTGTAGAGGAGTTTGAAGACATGGAGGAGATGGAGGAGGAAATGTTAGATGAAGAAGAAGGAGATGATTCTCAATTCAAGGTTTGTACAGTACCCTGACACTCTCACAAGCAAAAGGTCATGCAAAAGATTTCAATGACCACTTAACATTTCTTAGGGCTTTCTTATATTGTTGTGCATGCTGAATAGTTAATGACATGCCAATATTTAACCGACTTAAAATTATGCCAGTGATAAAGTAGATTGCTGAATTTACAGGAAGATGACAATAAAAGGAAAGCGTCAGCAGGCAAGCGCAAGACTAATGAGGTACTGAAAACCTTCAACTAATATCAAATTACAAAAGTGACTGGTTCTGTACACGCTCTACAGAGGGAAAAGGACCTGTGGCCCAGTTCTGTTAAACAATGACAGTTCATGTAAGATTGAAACAAAATATTTGGGCATACACTAAGTTGATTAATCTCATTTCACTGTCATTTTTCATACAACTGGGCTTGTACACTATCGCGTCTAAATTGTATTTTCAAGAAATGTCATGATAATTGGCTGTTGGTTTTCTGTATACTCATTCAGTAAATTAACCTTTACCTTCTGATAGCTGGATAACACAATTTGGTTAGCAAAAAAGGCCGCCTAGCATTGTGATAGTAAATTACGTAGGGATACTGACAAGTTACATTGTGCATCCCGTGCTTTAGATGGCCTTTTTTGCTTATTCATAATACATGAATTCATTATTCGATTGGGTTGAATGTTTTGGCATGTGATTTTATAAAAAGTCAATATACTAATTTATTATTATTACAGGATGAGGATGACGAAGAGGGAGAGCCTAAAGGCAAAAAGTCGAAAATGTCAAACAACGCTAAAGGCAAGGCTCCATCGCCCAAGAAGAACGCCAAGAAGTGAACCGCCTCCCACGCCCGCCCCGCCGGCCCGCGCCCGTCCGCTCGTGGACGCGTCGCACGCGCGCCCGAAACAAGAGTCAGACAGACCAATTCCATTTAAAGACTGACTACATCCTCGATCACTAAACTTTAGGTATACTTTACCTAGTGTAATTATTGGAGATATTTCGTTGACGTTAGCAACACAGGCCAGTAGTTGGCAGTGCGGCGCGACGGCGAGCGGACGGGCGCGGTCTGCGGCCGGCGTATCTCTTAGTTGTATGACATAGTGTGGTAATTCAGTCTAGGTTAGCGTTGTATCGACTCGAGCGTGTCTGGGTGAGTGGAAGTGTGAGTATTTGTTCGTGATAGTTACTGGTCGAGGTGTCTGTAAACTTATCGATCCGATCCTGAGTGGTTACCGATGATCGAGTGTGATTTCTTCACTTATTTTTTTTATTTTTTTCTAAACTAAATTTCCATTCCTTACTGTGGTATAGTGTTATGGATGTCAAATTTAATATTAAAGTAAGTCTTAAATTCACAGATATTTTTAAGTTAAGACATAATTGTGTACTTTTAAGACATTGATCATTTTGTATGGAGTAGCTACCGGTCGAAATGTAATGAATTTGCTAACGATTTCTCATTTCAGAATGAAAACTGATAATCTATTATAGTTTGTTTGTACATATACATTATAAAAGCATAAGAACGGTAACAATAAAAAGCATTTCTAAACATTCTCACATCTTTTATTTATTTCTCTCCATAGAAGATCCCTGTATGAATTTGTACATTACCTTTTGAAATCATCAAAGTCCACATTAGAAATATGATGTTTTGCTTGCAGACCAAGTAACAATGTCTTAGCACCTAATCACTTTTTATCTAACAATGCCTGTAATATTCTATTTCGTTCCCGTTGTATATTGTTTGACTCTTCCACAGCCCGCACTAAACTTTCAAACTTCTCATTATCTTTCCTGTCTTGCGATTCTTGCATCACTCTCTTTATTTCAGTTAGTGTCATGTCATCTAAGTTCACACCATGGCTGCAGGTACCTGTCCTTGTGGGTTCATCAAATATTTTTTCAAAATAGGAATAATATGGCCAGTTGTTAATTTTTCCAGTTTCTTTCTTTTTCTCTGCAAGTCTAATGTAAGTTTGTTTCAAGTTGCGGAATTTTCGATCACATTCTTCTGAAGACAAGCCTATTCTTGGAGCAAACAATCTCCAAACATTTTTCTTTTTGACTAGAGGATCCCTAAATCTTTCCTTGTTGTCTATAAAGAATGTCAAAAGCTGCTTGACATAATCATCTTCTTGTGATTTGTATGTTACTTTAGGTGGTCCATCAGAGCTTGTATAACTTGTTTGTCCCCTGTATATTCCTTCGAAATCTTTATAGTAGCGCCATTTTGTTATACATCTCCCGGTATCTGCTCTCATTTTTAATCTAATATAAGTTTGTTTTAAATTCCTGAACTTTTTGTCACAGTCTGTGGGGCGTTCCCCTACTGATGCTGATATCTCTTTCCACAACTCTTTCTTTTGGTATCTCGGATTTTTAAACTTTTCAGCTTTTTGCTTGTACTCTTCTATTAGCAACCTAGTTTTATTTTTGTCCCAGGGACCTATACTCGGATTATAATTGTAATATATTCTTTCAAAATAGTTATGATATTGCCACTTGATTGGCTTTCCAGTTACCATACTCTTTTCTTTCCAATTAAAGTATGCTCTTTTTAAATTCTTGAACTTATGGTAACAATTGTACTCTGTTGTCCCTAATTGCGATGCTATCTCCCTCCAAACATCTTTTTGTAAGCAGTCAGGACTTCGGAACTTGTTCAAGTTCTCTAAGTAGAGACTGAGCAATCTCCTAACTTTGTGCTCCTCCCATGGCTCCAACACAGACGGTGGAAGTGTTTTGCATTCTTTAAATACCTCTTCACAGTTGTTGTAATGTACCCATTTGATCTCTTTGCCCAATCTTTTCTTTTTCAGAAGTCTTATGTAAGTTCTCCTCAGGTTTCTATATTTTTTACTACATTCATCAGAACTTGTACCCAAGTGCACAGCAATTTCTCCCCAAAGTGATTTCTCTTTAGTTACATTTTTAAATCTGCTATCCAAGCACAATGTAAGTAACAGTTTTACTTTATTCCTATCCCAAAAGTTGTCATCATCTCTGGCTTTAATTATCTCCTTTTCACTATTTTCAGAAATATTTTCTTGGATCGCTACAGGAGGTGTCTCGTTAATTTGTATATATTGTCTGTTGTCCCCCGTATCCACAATATATCTCGCCTCCTGCCCTGTAACTGGTGTAAACAAAGTAAGTATAATCTATACTAGCAGAACGAGCTATTTATTTTTGGACACTTAGGTACAACACAGATACATAAACATATTTTTTCGAGAACAAAACTCACTTTGTGGATTCTGGATGGTGAAGTTATTGCTACTGAATATGACATTGCTTTGATCTTCCCTGAGGACAAACCAATAACTTTGGTTGTGTGGATTGTTAATATCCATACTATGAGCGGTAGAATACAGTAATAACAGGGTTTTAGATTGTTAACGATCGCACTCGCAGTAACCACAGAATATGTAGTAGCAGTAACAATAACAACAAGAAGCTCTTTCGAGCACGACAAGAACTGACTGAATGAATTGAACTGAATTCACCAGTCACAGAGCAATAATAATCAATGAAGAATAGTCTAAAATTACATTCTCTGTGGAATAGTCTTGCAGAAAAATATCGATACTTATATTGATATTTTTTGTTCTTATATCGATATTTTTAGGAGTTATCTATTAAATCGTTATAAAATATCAAGTATCGAAAATGTATCAAATATATTAAAAGGAGTCGAATGTTTGGCTTTCAAGTTCTTTTTTTTTTTTTAAAGACTGGAGGCGTACACACGGCTACACATCAAGCTATACATTTCCAGTATAAGCTGACCTCGCATCGTACGAAAATCCTATACAATGCGGGATCAGCATAAACTGGAAATGTATAGCTTGATGTGTAGCAGTGTGTACAACAGAAATAACCTGATCAGAGTTGAAAACCAACTCGAGGATGATTTCCTGATTGAAAAACTTCAGAGATGTTAATATTCTAGCTCTGAAAATACAAAACACCCACACTTTTACATAATAACACATAACAAGCGCCAGTAGGTAAAGAAAACAGACTTACAGCTTGGCAAAATAGAGTTAAGAAAAAATGAGGGCGCCACTACTGCTTATAAACGCGTCACTTCAAATGGGAAATGAGTAAAAGAATATAACAAGTAGATCTGAAGTGAGCGTAGACAGAGTATTTTATAGACTGTTGGATATCTTCCTTTGCATTCGCACAAGAAAAAGTAGAATATATTAACGTCACTAGCAAAAAAAAGAGACAGTAAAAATCGGAAGTGAGCAACTGGCAGTTTTTGTCCTCATTTCGTAGGCACTATTTGATGAAACGCAGACACAGACTAAATAGTAATGAAAGTTGAAAGTAAATTAGTTTTTTTTTCTTTTTCTCCTTTTGGCTTCGCACGTTTTGTGCATTTATGCTGGGGCCTCAACAACGGGGAACGCCGTTGTAAACGCGATGATGGACATTAACCGTAGCTAGCTGTAGCTCTAACATAGTGCGAGAATTTGATAACGGCATTTACATAGCGTTTGACGTTAGGCATTACAGCATGACCAGTATATGTGTGCAGTTCAAGGATAATGCAATTGCTTAACACTTTTAGTTCTGTGTTTTGCCGTCTGCACAGATTAGTTGGACGCGCTTTCACTCGGGTGGCGGCAAATGAAAATTAACGTTGACAGTTCGCTGGTGGTGGGGAAGAGGCTTTATGATAAATTATAAAGTAGGTGATAGACGTGCGTTCTTAAAATACTCGGTCTTTAAGTTCGCGACCTTACTCAGCTCGCCATCGGTGACACACGTGAAGCTTGCTCAAAATTTCACTGTCAAATTGGCTCGCTTCTTGCGGCGATGACACACGGGCGAGTAAGCTCACCGATCCATAAGTACACGTACTTGCTCGCACTCGCACATCTATCACCCCTTTAAAGGGATTTAGGATAGGACGATTAAATAGGATCATTACTTTTATTGATAACGGTAGTGAATAATTAGTAAATTACAATGACGAAAAATTACAACATTAATTATAGTAATGTATGAGACATTGATAATTAGTTAAATTAGTATTAGTCACAGACAATTAGTCGAGTTGAGGATAAATGAGAACGCGGCATGGCGTGGCGCCTCACTAGGACATTTGACACGCGCTGCGATGCGAAATGGACGACGCCATTATTTGTGTTTGTCGTTGTTGGTGACTGATAGTAATCATTTGATATAATACAATTAAGTACATGAGTTTTGTAATTTTATGTTTGTTGCATAGTGATTAGTAATTGTGCACGTTCCATATTTTCTACGGATTATGTGTAGAATAATAACTAAATATAGAGGAGAAATCTGACGAGGAACACAGCCGGTGAGCGTTGTTTAATTTTGAAGTCGTTCAATAGCTAAACTGCCATTTAGACTATTAAAATATTGCATAAATTATGTGACTGATTACTGTAATAAATATGCGATTAGCGATAATGTTTCCTGTTAGGGTTTGGGACCTGTTGGCGGGAAACGGTTGGGCAGTTGGGCTGTCCTGTCAATCATTATTCGTCCAGAAATTGATGGAAATTTCCAACTAAAAGGGGATGTTTGTAGCCCGCGAAATCCAAATCTTCTTTAGTTTAGCTTTTTTTAACAAATTGCAGCTCTTACTTGGTCATAAATTGGTCGAAATCTGATTAACAACAGTAATGATAGTAGGAAATTTGAGAAATATTGCTATTTCATGAAAATATGACGTTTCTCTGTAGAACTTTTTAATCTTTTTTCTTAGGGTGTTAGCATTTAGCATATCTTCATTAGGATAAAGTTGCAGCTCTGGAGGGGTTGGTTTTACTTGTGAGTGTAGAATTGGGGATGCTGTGAAGTTGGTTGGCCGAGCCTATTTAGTGCTAATTAATCTCTCTAAAATCTAATTGCGCAAGCCCAGGGCTTGCGCAATTAGAAACGATGAATATATAATTATATATGTATGTATATACTTACAAAAACTGTGAAAACCTTTGTGAGATAAAATATCTACATAGGAAATACCCCTATAACACAAAACTTTACAATTACAATTTATAAAGGAGAATGTTGATGTTTGCAGGGCACTGAATCATTAAAAGTTATTTAATTGATGAAATACTTTAATCACTCACACTTAAAGCTCTGTAGCTCCTTTAGTACTAACAATCAAGAGAAGTCTTCAGAATAATTTTTTTTCTTCTTGATGAGATCTTTCCATTGATATATCTTAATGCTATTGGGCTCCAGGGCAGAAACGCCCAATCTCCTTTATAATGGAAAAACAAATTGTAGTTAAATTAAAACCTTACTTATATATAAATTGTAGTGTCAAGTCTACAATCTTGTAATTTATATGTATTTGTAATTTCTGTATTATGCAATTTTTCTACAATTTATCAGCTTTGTAGAATTGTAGACTTGGTAAAGTTTTGTAGTATAGGGCCCTGAAATATTTGTACAAATAAACAAAAAAAAACAAATATACTTATTGTAAGTACTTCCTACTAGTTGTTGACTTTATGATGTTGTTTGTCAGTGATGTCTGGCGGGCGGCTGGTGGTGCTGGACCGGGCTGGGCGCGATGTGAAGCGGTTCTCCTTGGCCGAGGGGCTGGCCACACTGGGCAGCGATCCGGCCTGTGATATCCGCATTATGCTGCCCACTGTCAGCCCGCACCACGCCACTGTTGTTGTTCATGCTAACCAGGTAATGTGTTATGTTTCATCAACACTTGTGCACATAATAACTTCAAAAGTTCATTTGATGTTGAATGTTTTGTTTTCATATAGTGATTGTAGAACAGAGTATAGTCAATATAAGCTGTACCAAAGCATTCAATAATTAAAGCTTAAATTATACATCAATATTCTCTGTATGAGAGGAGAACTCTGCCTTGTGCTGGGACAGTAACAGGCCGGTAGGTAATACGGGCTGATATCTGCAACTCCACGACAAAGCGCGTATTTTGCGTAGAACAGGCCGGTAATATACTAAAATGATTTTAACATAGTGGATGTACTGTGGACACTGTTTTTGAGATATAGTCATATTGACTTTCGGTGTGGTTTAGATGTAGTATAGGTAGAGATATAGAACAATAATCGGCCACAAATCTAAACTTAAACAAAGATTTCAAGCCATTTCATTGGCTGAAAAAAGTTGTTATGTTTGAACCTCATTCTGTTATGTGGATATGTCGTGCTGTTGATCAGACGGTGGTGCGCAACGTGAGCTCGGACGAGACGCAGGTGAACGGGCGCTGCGTCAGCGTCGCGGCGCTGCGCCACGGTGACGTCATCGGCATCGGCGGCCGCCTGCTGCGCTGGGACTACGCCGCGCCGGCCGCGCGCCGCGCGCAGGCGCCCGAGCCAGGTCAGTCGCGGGCCCGAGCCAGGTCAGTCGCGGGCCCGAGCCAGGTCAGTCGCGGGCCCGAGCCAGGTCAGTCGCGGGCCCTGCGCACGGGGCCCGAGCCAGGTCAGCCCCGGGCCCTGCGCACGGGGCGCAGACGAACTATAATGGGGCAACCAAATATCGTTGTAATTTGAAGGTTGCAAAAATATAGGTTGTGGTTTTTCCGCAGCGTTGTACGTGTCGCGCCGCAAGGCTCGCGGCGCGCGGCGCGCCAGCGGCCCGCCCGGCGCGCCCGCGCGCGACCCGCAGCTGCGGCGAGCGCTCGAGATGTCGCACCGCGCGTCCATGCCTGGTAACTATATAGTATACGTTGTACGTGTCGCGCCGCAAGGCTCGCGGCGCGCCCGCGCGCGACCCGCAGCTGCGGCGAGCGCTCGAGATGTCGCACCGCGCGTCCATGCCTGGTAACTATATAGTATACGTTGTACGTGTCGCGCCGCAAGGCTCGCGGCGCGCCCGCGCGCGACCCGCAGCTGCGGCGAGCGCTCGAGATGTCGCACCGCGCGTCCATGCCTGGTAACTATATAGTATACGTTGTACGTGTCGCGCCGCAAGGCTCGCGGCGCGCCCGCGCGCGACCCGCAGCTGCGGCGAGCGCTCGAGATGTCGCACCGCGCGTCCATGCCTGGTAACTATATAGTATACGTTGTACGTGTCGCGCCGCAAGGCTCGCGGCGCGCCCGCGCGCGACCCGCAGCTGCGGCGAGCGCTCGAGATGTCGCACCGCGCGTCCATGCCTGGTAACTATATAGTATACGTTGTACGTGTCGCGCCGCAAGGCTCGCGGCGCGCCCGCGCGCGACCCGCAGCTGCGGCGAGCGCTCGAGATGTCGCACCGCGCGTCCATGCCTGGTAACTATATAGTATACGTTGTACGTGTCGCGCCGCAAGGCTCGCGGCGCGCCCGCGCGCGACCCGCAGCTGCGGCGAGCGCTCGAGATGTCGCACCGCGCGTCCATGCCTGGTAACTATATAGTATACGTTGTACGTGTCGCGCCGCAAGGCTCGCGGCGCGCCCGCGCGCGACCCGCAGCTGCGGCGAGCGCTCGAGATGTCGCACCGCGCGTCCATGCCTGGTAACTATATAGTATACGTTGTACGTGTCGCGCCGCAAGGCTCGCGGCGCGCCCGCGCGCGACCCGCAGCTGCGGCGAGCGCTCGAGATGTCGCACCGCGCGTCCATGCCTGGTAACTATATAGTATACGTTGTACGTGTCGCGCCGCAAGGCTCGCGGCGCGCCCGCGCGCGACCCGCAGCTGCGGCGAGCGCTCGAGATGTCGCACCGCGCGTCCATGCCTGGTAACTATATAGTATACGTTGTACGTGTCGCGCCGCAAGGCTCGCGGCGCGCCCGCGCGCGACCCGCAGCTGCGGCGAGCGCTCGAGATGTCGCACCGCGCGTCCATGCCTGGTAACTATATAGTATACGTTGTACGTGTCGCGCCGCAAGGCTCGCGGCGCGCCCGCGCGCGACCCGCAGCTGCGGCGAGCGCTCGAGATGTCGCACCGCGCGTCCATGCCTGGTAACTATATAGTATACGTTGTACGTGTCGCGCCGCAAGGCTCGCGGCGCGCCCGCGCGCGACCCGCAGCTGCGGCGAGCGCTCGAGATGTCGCACCGCGCGTCCATGCCTGGTAACTATATAGTATACGTTGTACGTGTCGCGCCGCAAGGCTCGCGGCGCGCCCGCGCGCGACCCGCAGCTGCGGCGAGGCAGTGCTAGCAGATGCTAAGGCAGTGACAGTTCACTCCAAGCTCACTTTGATATTTTACTACACTTAGTTTTAACTTACACTTTTTTTTAACGAATTATAAGCAGAGCACACCCAACCGCTTTCATGCCAACTAAAGCGTGCGGCGTGTCTCGGATGTGCCGCGCAGTACTGCCGCGCAAACATTCGTCTGTGTAGGCCACATCCACCCTAGAGCGCGTCACAACAGTTCTAACAATATTATTTAAGAAAAACTGGCCTAATGCGTGTCGAACCACGCACACTGAAGGGTTTCGTAGTTGGGATGAATTTATCCCAAGAACAAACTTAGCATGCAAATGTAAGTTGGTCGATCATGACTTGGTAACTTGTAGAGCCTACTTAGCTGTGATAGTTTTCCTTTTAATTTCGTTATAAATATACTAGTGCCGTGAATTTTTTCACATATCCAAAACCAATCATGTAGCTGGCAGGGGGGGAGGGGGGGGGGGCGGCGGACACTTGATTAGCAAAAATTATCATTTTAAAGCATAATATTTCCCTCATAATAAAATTATTTTCATGATTTTATTGTTCCACTTTGTCGGCGTGATTTATATGTATACCCATACCAAATTACAGCTTTCTAGCACTAAGAGTCTCTGAGCTAAGTCGCGGACAGACGGACATGGCGAAACTATAAGGGTTCCTTGTTGACTACGGAACCCTAAAAACGCAGTGTACATGGGAAGCCAACACAACACAGACTTGACAGGTTAAAGCTACGCTAGCGCCATCTATCTAAAGTTTTACCGGCCAACGTCATTGTGACAGTATTTTATTAAATTATAGCTCTTTTCTTTTTCCTCTTCCTTGTTCCAGTCTTCTGCTTTTCATATTACTTATAGTCCGGTCAAGTTAGCCCAAAAAATAAGGGTAGGTTAACAAAAATTCGCAAAGAGCTGAAAACTGGTACGAATGTTCGGATCCCACATTTTTTAATACAAAATTAATCAATTTATCAAATGCTCAAAATGAGTCCCTTCCTGTTGAATACAAAGTCGAACAAAATTTCACATCAAATGTTAAAATTCATGGTCTTCCTTTTATTTGTGACACTATGTTATTTAGCAAAAAATAATCCTTTTGATGAAGCCTTTCGATCGGTATGATAAAGCTACAGGATGATTATTTTTCTCACGTAACAGGTTCGATTCCCGGTTCAACCATGTAATTATTTAAATATCTATAAATGCAGTTTAAATTGTTTTTTAAATTCAAATAATGTCTTCTTTCAGTAAAATTTTCGTTCTACAATATTCAAGGTACTTTCCCTCCATGTGACGTATCCGTGGGACGCTCTGTATATGCACGTTTCCATGCCACCTGAGAGGTACTGAGGTGTACTTGGCCCGTTTTTTTTAACGTGGTTTCCCCGATAGGCCTATTCAATTCAATCTATTGTGATCCTGTTTAATTCAATACTATTTAAAAATATGTAAATACTGGTACTATTGGAAATGATGAAAGCTCTCATTCATAATCATCTGATAATTCTGCTTCCTCTTCTTCTTGTTCGTCTTCTTGTACTTCTTTTTTCTTCTGCTTGTTCTTCTTCTTCTTGCTGGGTGTAAGTAAATTGTTCTAGCACGTTAAGCCGTTGGTCCCGGCTGTCATTCGTGGAACTTTGACAGTCATTAGGGGTCGTCAGAAGCCCGAAAGTCTGACAACCAGTCTTACCAAGGGGTATCGTACTACTTTACTTTACTGGGTTGTGGAGGTCAGATAGACAGTCGCTTTATGTAAAATACTGGTATACAGCTGCATTCGGTTAGACAGGAAGCCGACCCCAGCAAAGTTGGGAAAAGGCAGGCAGATTGAATGATATAATGGAATTTTCACTAAATATTTCTAATGCTTGAATGAAGATGATCTCAGTGATTTATTTTGCAGATTTACCTTACACGTGTTACATATACTAAACAACTTCTCAAATTTGTTGATTATAAACCTCCATGCTCCAACTGTAAAGTCAGTAACACAAAAAATATATATTATACCTCCCCTTTCCTGACTCTGAGACAAAAAAACGACACTTTGTTACATTTTGCTGAACATACTGCTGAGACAGTTGCTCAACAGACACTAATGATAATGTCCGTCACTCTGTGAGTGTGTCGCTACCCGCGCTAACCACGTGCGCTCCTCGACAGGCAGCGCGGGCGGCAAGCAGGTGGCCATCGTGCAGCCTCAGAGGAGAGACACCACTGATCAAACTGGTAAGAACGAACTACTCACAAACACCACTAGCATATTGTAGCCAGCGTCTGATATACGATTATATTGTAGACAAGAACCCGCAGAGGACTCCGCTGCTAGCTAACAAACGGCCCAGAACATCCAAAAGCGATCTCGACACGTCTGTCAGTGAAGCAGAACAAGAAAAGACCAAACGCAAGTCGACCGCGCGAGTGAGCCCTAAGAACTCTCTGTCGAACTTACAAACCACGACGAAGGCGACGCTCTGGATCGAGTCGCGGAAGACGAGTCCAAGAAAGTCGAACAAGATACAGCATCCCACACAGGAACAAGTACTTAGAGCTCGCAGGAGCACGGCGTCGGCTAAGAAGAGCACGCCGCTGCGACTGGCTGTGCTGAAGAGGGCGCAGAGCGCGCAGAAGATGAGGGTCACTAAGATTGAGGGCCCACTTACAATGGGTAAGTACGCTATTTAATGTTTCATGCACAAGTAAACACGGACACAAACGCGGACTTGCCTTACGATATCAGTCACATACATGCATTTTCCAATGGAATATATATAAAAGCAAAAAGTTTACTGATGTTTCAGTTTTTCTGGGGCCTTTTACAATTGCTGGTGATGGATAACCCATTTATTTACACCGCTTTTCTTTGATTAGTAATTAAAATTTCTCGCTGACGCTTGGCGCTGCTCTAGCGACCTCTAGACAAAGCGTCTTCCTAAATTAGTGTCTAACTCTAATGTGAGTGCAGTGACCTTGAATTAAATGAAGTTGGTAAATATATCGCGGCGATAACTCCCACCTGAGCGCCATAGTAGTGCGCCGTCATTCATTATCATATTCGCGCAGAGACTTGCTCGCAGGCGCATACCGATTTACATATTATTACGTAATCTAATACTCACTGAGTGCCGGGTGCATGCGCGAGACACACGTATGATTTGTTCAATCACTTTGTTTTAATTGACTATCAAATTAATAAGTAAGGTACTATTTCTGAATGCAATTTACTAAATAGAAATTTGCGACTGTTTTTTTATCAATATTTATAGTTATCGCTTTTTTTTCTTACTTCTTCTATTTTAGCTTGTAATAATACATTGCACGCGATGACGTCATTATCTTCTGCGACTGCAATTCCCCTGTTATCTATTAGGTTGGCGTGACTCATTTACTTAGCTCGTGTAGATTTATTAATGGAATTATGTTGTAGTGTAGGCGAACGAAGTAATAATAGTAATATCTGTAATGTTTCCGTACGTCTTGCAGACCACACGAAGCAGGCGGCCATTCGCTTGATGACCGGCCACACGCCGAAGTCAAAGTCGTCCAGTCCGTCGTTTGTTGTGAAGAAGCCGAGCCCGGTGCGTCGCACGCCTCGCTCGCGCAACAGTCGCGCAACACTTGGTAACAGTCGCGCAACAGCCGACAACAGTCGCGCAACACCCGGCAACAGTCTCGTTACTCCCGGCAACAGTCGCGCTACTCCCGGCAACAGTCTCGTTACTCCCGGCAACAGTCGCGCTACTCCCGGCAACAGTCGCGCTACTCCCGGCAACAGTCGCGCTACTCCCGGCAACAGTTGCGCTACTTCCGGCAACAGTCGCAACAGGAGAAGTGGCGCCGACCACACAGTAAGTAATTCACACGCCACTAAGTAAAACATCCATCCTAACTAATATTATAAATGTGAAAGTGAGTTAGTTTGTTTGTTACTTTCACGCTAAAACGGCTGAACGGATTTAGATGAAATTTGGTATAAAAAGTAACCTATGTCCTATTCCAGGTTATGCATGGGTAGACCATGACCTGGAATAGGACATAGGATATTCCCACGGGATCGAGACTTACGCGGGTGGAACCGCGGAGCGCAGCTAGTATTTTATAAATATTATAAATAACTCTGTCTATTACCTCTTCATGCCTGAACGGTTGAACGGATTTGGATGTAATTTGGCATTGATAGGACCGCCAAAAGACGGCCAAAAGCTAGTCATAATATGTATGTATACAGTAGGCAGCCGTCAATATCGCTCATTCAGTTTTAGAAAAGGTTCGGTTTTGCATAGCGTTGTCTCTATCATACCCATGTGACGGTCTCTTTCTAAAACTTTGTGGCATCTTGCCGCACAGTAATTTACTAGATACAATTTGAAGAAAAAAAGGCGAGATATTTTATTATATTTCAATTGTTATAAGAATTACGCCTTCTCCGTGCTCGTTATTACCTTGTGTCGGCGAGTAGCGTCATCAGCTATAAATTGAAATAAACGCGCTCCTTCAATGCTGCTTACAAATAGATAATCAAATAATGCACATTGCAGTGCATAGTCGGCTCGAACTTTTAGTTAGAACATTTTTTTTGTTTTGTACTGGTTCAGTTTTGCAGGTGACGTGATTCACGAAATATTAATAGTCTGTTTACTTTAGATTTACAATCTTAAAGATATTTACAAGGGGAACCACATTATGTAACCTCAGTAAAACATATTTGTATTCTTCCCAAAAAAAATGACTTGTTTGCATTTGTCTAGGAAAACTATTAAGAGTAAGGATCGTGGGCTAAACACACCCAGCACCGCCACTGTTATAACCATTTTTTTTCAAGTTGTTTGTTTCAAGTTTTTTTATCATACACATTTGCATAATAAATGATGTATGCAACTATTAGAGGATTTAATTTGCAAGTTCTATAAAAGATTAGTTTGGTTGTTGTGTTGTCGACTGTTTCGATCCTATTGCTATTAAAACTGTTTTATTGCTTGCGCGAGTTCACCATTTATTTAATGTGTACATTGAGTTATTTAAATATTTGTTGTATATGCAAAATATTAATTGATTATTGTTGGGTTACTGAATAGTTTTCATTATTTTCCTAGGTAACCATACTAGAGATAACCGATCCTGACGGGCGAAGTTCATCTCTTCGAAACAGTAACGCATCGCGTCGCTCTGGACAAAAGAGTCCAAAGAAGTCGTTCGGCTCGACCAGCCCCAGAAAGTCTGCGCTCAAAGATCCTTCAGCTAAACGTGGGGCTCGGAAAACTGAATCTATAAAGTTCGATCTGAGCAACTTGGAGAACTGCTCGCGAGACGCCGACGCGTCGATGGCTCGCGACGTGTCGCGCGTGTCGCGCGTGTCGCGCGTCTCGCGCGCGCCCGACTGCGGCTCCGACGATGACGTCACGCTGCGCTACTCGTCGTCGCCCGCACAGACGCCGGCTCCGCGCCGCGCGCTGCACTCGCTGCGCAGCCGCTCGGCCAGCTCGGCCCGCTCGGTCAGCTCGGCCCGCTCGGCCCGCTCCAGCCTCATACTGCAGAAAGCGCTGGACGACACGGACCCGCTGTCGTACTCGCGCCGCTCCGCTCACGAGGCCGACGGTCAGAACGCGACGGTCGCGAGCGCGTACCGCACGCGCACGCTGAGCCCGCGCGCGTCCCGGAACGACCTCGAGTCCTACTCCATCGTCGACTTAGTTTCCATCGACACCGACGAGTCCGCTCTCTCTACGTCTGTGTATGGCTCGGCGGGCTCCACTACCAGTGCAGCTTTTGGAACTCCACAAAATGGTACCGGCAGGAAGACCAGGTCCACCATCGACCCGACGCTCCTCGGCTCCAGTACGCCGTACGTGAAGGGCAGGCCGTCCGTCCCGCGGTCTCGCTCCGACCCGAGCCCGCACACGACGAGCCAAACCTCCATGAATGGTACACAGTCCACCGTCAGGAGCTCAAGGTCAACACGATCCAAGTCCTTGTCGACGCCGGAGAATACGGAGGATGCCAAAAAACATATCTCAGTGAACAGCACTCGGATATCACGCGTGTCGCACAGCAGGTCGCGGCTCAACGATAGCGACCTGCTGCTGCTGGACGAAGATGATGACTCGCCGAGGAGCTCCAAGAGGATCAGCACCACCTCGAAGTCTGGCAAGCTTAGCGCACAGACAGCTGCTGACGACACACGAGTAACGCCCACTCATAGTCCTGCACAGGACGACGGCACCTGCACCCCAGAGAACAGACACAGCCCTGAAGATGCTAGTACTCCCGTCCTTAGTATTCAAAGTCTTTTAGATTCCAGTCAGAGTTCCTTTGCTTCACAAAGACCGACAAGGAAAGGCAGACCGTCGTTCAATACCAATAGAAAAACCATCGGAGGAGTCACGGGACCTAAGACTAGAGTCGGCGCAAAGTCCAAGTCTTTGAGCTTCAGCGCGAGGCAAACTAGATTGAGATTAAGTAGTGACTCCGTGGAGATATTAAATAGGAATGATGACAGTGAGATAGTGACGCCTAAGAGCGCAGTTAAGTTGGTCCCGGAAGGAGTGAAAAACAAACACTCGACGGCCAAGAAGCCGCAGTCGAAACGTTCGATCATAGACGACTTGAACGAGTCTGACATAGTGAAGCAGCTGTTCAACAGTCCCGTGAAGAGGAAGCTGTCGCAGAGCATGACGGAGTTCTCCAGGAAACAGCTGTTCGATGACGACGACTTCGTGCGCAGCGAGCGAGTCTCGCGCAACACCATCGCGCTCACGGGCCGCACGCCCGACAACTCGCTGTTGGATCACACCGAGTCCTACACCCCGGAGATATTCGTGAGTCCCATCAGCACTCCCACTCGTAGTCCCAGTCTGGAGGGTATTAAACTTATGTTCGCTAAAACTACTCCCGAGAACGATCTACGAAACGTCAGAGGTGTGAAAAAATTATTGCGCACGCCGCGCACGCGGCGATCTGTCAAGAACGACCTGACGAACGTGTCCGGGGTTAAGAATTTATTTGCTAAGAGCCCTAAAAACCGACTGAGTGATGTCAGAGTGAAGGAAGTGTTTGCTTCCTCGCCTAATAACGATTTGCGGCGAGTGACCGGAGTCAAGTCCCTGTTCCGAACTGCTAACAAAAGAAAGTCACCTAGAAATGAATTAGATGACGTCAGAGGAGTGAAGAAGCTGTTCAACACGAGGAGTCCAGCGAACGATCTGCGGAACGTGTCGGGAGTTAAGAGAACTCTGCGAAGACAAAGTCCTAGGAACGACCTGCGTGACGTGCGGGGAGTGAAGCGCGTGTTCAGGCGAGACAAGCGGAACGACTTGAGTGACGTCAGCGGAGTCGAGGAGTTGTTTAACTTATCCAACTATTCGTCGGCGACTGTCTCCACTAGGGCTGAAAGCTTGTTCGACCAGCTGGTTGGCAAGCCACAAATAAGGGCCGTGTATTCGAAGACATTCTCCTCGAAAACTGTTCAGAAGACTAAAGGCCCCAGAGCTAAATCATTGCACGCATCTCTAGACCAAGTAACCGCCACTGACAACAACTGGTTAGAACAAGAACTGAACAAACGACTACAAATAAAGAATTATTTAGATTCTTTAAAGTCTGCTAACACCTCCAAAGCCAACAGATCCAAGGCAAACAAATCGAAGCCATTGCACGCGTCTCTAGACGAAGTGACCGACGTCGAGGTGTTGTTAGAACAAGAGCTAAACAAGGAGCAACAAATAAATAAGTACCTAGAATCTATGAGATCAGTCAACGAATCCCAAGTCAATAAATCGAAGGTCAACATATCTAAAGCCGATCGCTCTAGGGTCAATAAATCCAAAACTCGCACATCTAACGCCAACATGAGTCGCGAGCTGCAGAAGTTGATCACAGAGACAGTGGAAGGCGACGCGCCGCTTCGCACCTCGAGAGTACGAAATAGTACCGCTATAAGGAGCCACGAGAGTGACGGCGATCGTAAGAAGTCGGCGTCAGAGGTGTACGGCGCTCACACTCTGCCCATAAAGAAGCGCTCCCTGCCGGACGCGCCCGGACACGCGCGCCTTCCGCTCAAGAAGCGCGTCGTGCTGAACTCGCCGCGCGATGTGTTGCACTCGACGCGCGACGTGTTGCACTCGACGCGTGACGTGTTGCACTCGACGCGCGACGTGTTGCACTCGACGCCCGTGAAGGGGCGCGCGCACGTTACGATGAACGCGTCGGCGCTGCGCGTGTCGCCCATACGAGCAGACGAGACGCGCTACACGGAATACGATACATCTATTACGTAAGTTCTTTTTATTATTTAATTTTTCTTTTATATTTTCGTGGGCAGACTGTTGCATAGAAAACTATATTTAATTACTTGATAACAAGATCAAATTTGAATACAATTTTGAACAATGTTTAGTTGACATCAACGTAAAACCTTTTGAATGGTCTGGCTATTTTATATACATATTTTGGATGCGACTACTAAACATCCTCGCCTTAACCCTCGGGGAGTTTTAATCATGGCTCGCTTACAGACTCATATGTAGTTTTTTTTTAAACATATTTGTAGTAATGAATCACCAAACAATCGTTTTCTTATTAATTCCAGGTCTTCTCAACCAAAAGAAACGACTGAAGTGATATCAAAGAGCACGAGAGGCACAAGGGCGAATACAGAACTCCTCGTAACAGCAAACGCGCCTGAATTTGTGAAGCCGTCGCCCAAAAAGACTCGTGGGAGGGCGAAAGCGGTCAGTCCTAAAGTAAGGCCAGCTAGCGCTGCCAAAGAGAAAGCCGCCGCAAAAGCTAAGAAAGCAAGTTCCGCGAAGGCCAAAAAGGCAAGTCCCGTTAAGGCCAAAAACACAAGTCCTGCTAAGGTCAAAAAGGCAAGTCCCGTTAAGGCCAAAAGGGCAAGTCCCTCTAAGGCCATAAAGGCAAGTCCCGCTAGGGCCAAAAAGGCAAGTCCCGGTAGGGCCAAAAAAGCAAGTCCCGCTAAGGCCAAAAAGGAAAGTCCTAAAAAATCGAGCCCTGCCAAGAAATTAGTGAGTCCTATTCCAGCCAAAACGACACGCTCTCGTAGGAAAGATGTCTCGAAGCTAGAATCAAACACCATAAAGCGCAGATCGACATTAGTAGTCGCTAAGAAGTCTCCCGTCATGAGCCCCAAGCCGAGGGTGACGCGGAAACGAAAAGAACCGGAAACTCCGTCAACGCCTAAACAGAGTCCTAAGAAAACACGCGCGACGCGCAAAAACACATCTGTCAAAGATGACAAGCCTAAGACACCAAAGAATACCAGAGCTAAAGTACTGAAAGCCACCGTAGTGGTCAGCAAACCTTCGCCGCAGTTGAAGCCGCGCGGGAGGAGAGGACAAGCAGACCAGGCTGCACAGGAAGTGACGAGGAACACGCGGAAAACTGTAACTGTGCAAGATAAACAACCAGAATCTCCCAAGAAATCTCAAGTACAAAAAAGAACTCGCGCAGCTTTAGTACAACCCAAAACTAAGGGACGAAAGACTGTAGCAAGCGAATCTATAGACAATGCTAAAGTTGAAAAGGTTAAAGCTCAAGCTAAGCAGGGACGTAAGACAGGCCAACCTACCAATAAGAATACAAGGAGTAATAGACAAGACAAGTCTATTGAAGAAGCTAAACCAGTGAAAACTCGCCACAAGAAGATAGAGTCTCAAGAGAGTGTGGAGTCGGTGCCGAGCACCAGAGGGCGACGGGCGGCGAAAACTGACAGTATCGCAATTGAAGTTAAAACTCGCAAACGCAAGTCAGACACAGCTCCAGACAATGAGATACCTCCTAAAGTCAGGAAATCAAAGGAAGTTGCTGAAAGAGGGAGGAAGCGGGCGACTGTAGTGGACACAGAGACTAAGAATACGCGGAAGAAGTTCGCGGTTAAGGAAAGAAATGCAGAGAAAGAAGTAAGTGAGGCGCCCGTGAAGCTGACGCGCGCCAGGAAGACGGCGGAAGTGGAACCTGTGAAGGTGACGAAACTAACCGAGAAGAAAACACGAGGTAGAAAGGTGACCTAAATTCATACAATATCCTGGAACACATTTCGTTTTTGTTATTAGATGTAAAGTGTATTGAATGTAATATCATTGATATTTCTGTTTTCAGGCAAATATTGAGAATGTTTCTGCGAACCATGTGACTGGCAAACGTAAAAGAACAGCTGCAGCAGATCCATCGCCTGTGAAGGAAAGAAAAACACGCGCCACTCGTGGGATCACTCAGCCAGAAGGTATAATATATTATATAACAATATGATGAGACAATTAGGTACTCAATATGTCATCATCTTACTGCCCTTGTCCCATGTTACTTGTGGTCGGTGCAACATGTTTTCTTCCATGTTCCCCTGGCAATCGTCTCATTCACTCCCTTTTCTTTCATATTGTTGCACTCAATCCATCCATCTTTTCTTTGGCCGTCCTCTCCCTCTCTATCCAACATTTTTATCCATATTTTTTTAGTGTCATCATTTCTCATTTCGCCTCGGCATGTCATCATTCCTCATCAAGTCATCACAAATGCCCACACCAAGCATGTCATCACTCCTCATCAAATTCAAACTTTCTCATAAATACTCATTTCTTACTTTATCCATTGTCGTTATTCCATTCATCCATTTTAAAATCCTCATCTCAATATATCGGTTATAAATACAAAACCACGGATTACCAACGTTTTATATATATACTTAGTTATATATGTTATCGATATATCTATACAGTGAGTATTGGGTACAAGTAAAAATTAAACTGTTGTAATTAATTGCCTTTAGTTTTTCGTAAAAAATTACAGAGCAGAGTTTGTGTAACATCTATTTTTGTGTTGTCAGACAAGCCCTCGGGCCGCAGCCGCCGGAGATAGCGAACGTTCTTCGTACAACAGGAACTCAAGTACAAATAGTTTACTTAAATAAGGTGAGTCATACGGTTTGCTATTCATTTCAAACAAAAATGTAACTTAAAAATGTTTATTGAATATATTTTCCTACAAACTACACTTAGTATAATAGATTTTAGGATACTTATAGTATTTTACAGTCCTTATCACATTGATATAAAGTTCAAAATAATAACTATCCATTATTTACATAATAACTTGTTTGTTTCAGCTGTGTGCAGACGCCGCGCGTTATATTTTGTGAAGAATTTTTATTAAGAATATTTTAATGTTCTAGCGTTCCTCTGGGACCTTGTGTTCAATGCATAATGTTTCTGACAATATTATGTACAATGCAAAGTATGAAATAATAGTTAATATCCAGGTGATTTCTATTCATACGGTAGTACGTCGGCAACGAATCTATTATGGAATATATTCCAATCGAAGTCTATCTGACACTGATGATATGCAAACAGCATGAATATTTTAGTAAAATTGAACAGATTGTTATTCAATTTCTTATTGATAGAACTTACGTAGGATAATGTCTGATTTCGTACATACTTGATGTCGTTATACATTTACAAAGTTCTAGTTCGGTCCACACGCGCCCTCGTAGTGCTACAGATTGGTGTGTACCCTCCGTTAGCAGTCGACCATCATGCCAGATAAATAGTGTTGTATAACTTCGTAGTACATATAGCTTAGCACAATAATGTTGTAACATTGCACAAATAGCTTCCTCTTTGAATCCTCACTATCAATCATGTTTACTTCAAGTTATTTATAATTATGATTAAAGATCTTATTGTTAGTTCGTTCTTATTTGAGTGTGACATCAACTGTAACGTAGAGTTGGTTTTATAAGTTGTAGTGATATTTTAGTAAGAGGATTCAGTTTAGAAATCCTATGGAATGAATTTAATTTAGTTTCTTAACATAGTCGATGCTAGGTGAACGCACATTATGTTTAGAATTTTTAGTGCTCTTGGATTCATTTATGTTTACCTCAATTCCCAGGTTTCTAGTTTCGTGACTATCTCATTTGACGCTACCAAAAAATATTTTATATTACTGAAACATGATAATGCAATGCAAGCAATAAATCAGGAAGTATATCTATTGAAAAACAACAATTTTAGATTGACGTACGTCAAAATTATTATTAATTATGAGAAGTGGAATTGATATTTTAAAAATATAGTTGCATATAATAATCTTTTCATAAATAAATTCGTGAACTATGTATTGTTGATTTTATTTCTTATCTTTACGGAATGTTATTTTAATTTCTGCATTGCGAGCTTACCTGTCTCGTCTACTTAGCGGCCGTTCACACACCACCGCACTGTATGATATTTTGCGGTATAAAGTTGGGGCTGCACGTCAATATCCCGTCGTCATAAATGCAGTATGTAACTGCCATGTGAACACGGTAAAATATCGTACTGAACAACGCCTTGTGAACGTGACACTGACCTCAATCAAATTCAAATGATACAGCTTTGGAAATTCTATGTAAATATGACATTTGACTACTTCATTCACGCTTCAATTTCCTTTAACACATTGTAAATTGCGATCCGATGCGGTTCGACGGTGTGACCGACACTGGCATGGCCACACAAATAAATCTTATTATTTTTTATATTTTTTGTGTTATCAAAATTAAGATCAGCGTCAGTCACACGGTTCGAAGCGCGCCGGTCGGTACACGAGAGGCCGCCGCGGTCACTTGGGCGCCTTGAACTTGACGGGGTTGGAGATGCGGAAGATGTTGGGCAGCAGCGCGGCCAGCGCCGCGAACAGCGCGGGCGCGGCGCCGCCCGGCAGCGCGAAGTGCAGCGTGCGCAGCTCGGCGCCGCCCCAGCCGGCCGCCTCCAGCACGAAGCCCTTCACGCACTTCAGCACCAGCTCCGCGCGCCGCACGCACCACGCCGCAGTCATCTCCTGCCGCGCGCCGGACGTGACGCGATCGCACGAGACGGACCGGGGTTTAAAAACGTTCCCGCAATTAAAAACGTTCAAAACGTAGTCTGAATCTCGATCAAATCGACGATCGATTTCAAAAATTTGCCAAACGTTGCTAAATAGAGAGAGGTATATTTGACAGACTGAGATTAGAATCCGAACGTTCTTAAAACATTTCACTGGTTCACATGTGTATAGTCGACCTCGTAATTGCGTCACCCTAATCACCCTAAACTGGAATGACACTTGCGCGTCACAATACGGTCTGCGTCAGGATGACTGGACCAAGGAGAGTTTGAGCAATACCAAGTTTATGTACCTATTTGGTACCAGACATTAAATAAGAGGTACCTCGCTAAAGAGAGAAAACCATTACGAGGAAAGTGACCAGCCATTCTGACTTCAGAATAGCTGGACCACGTCGCGTTATAATTAGTTCATCTTTTCGTAAAAATTTATGTTTTTTCACATAATATAATTATGTTTTATATAATTATGTTTTTTCACATTTCCTAACTAAT
This sequence comes from Lithophane socia, assembly GCA_947522985.1. Taxonomy (NCBI): domain Eukaryota; kingdom Metazoa; phylum Arthropoda; class Insecta; order Lepidoptera; family Noctuidae; genus Lithophane; species Lithophane socia. Next base: position 411,874 of record OX383274.1, read on the forward strand.
ATTATGAATGCAAAAGTGAGTTCGTTTGTTATTTTTTTTATTACGCTGTCACGCTAAAACGACTGAACGGATTTGGATGAAATTTGGCACACAGTTTCATATATTACTATATGAAACTTGTTTAAATTTACTGGAAGTTATTAAAAGTGGTAAAGCTATTGCGAGGTCGACTATACCTACAATACGAAAATAAATTATGTTGTCAAATGAACAAATGTGATGAAGAGGGAGGAAACGATAATGTGAATAGAAGACTGATGAATATAAATTTGGAGAGGAAGACCAAAAAAAGATGAATCAATTATGTGAGGTGAATTGGATGAGAGAATGAGACGGTTGACAGGGAAGAATGGAAGAAGAAAACATGTTGCACTGGCCCCAAGGAATATGGGACAAGGCAGGAAGATGATGAAACGAACCCATAGGTCATGGAAGACTACTCTCCAAATAATTAAGTAAGTTATTGTAGACAGTGCTCAAAATAACGAACCAGTCGGAACAAAGCGGCAACCATGGCCACGAACCCAATGACCCAACATTGTTACATCGTGTGGTATAAAAATGTTGATGCAGGATTATTGTTTCATGGTTAAAATATTTGAAATAAAATGGAATCTGGTGCTCATGAATGTTACATTGTTATATTGTGTGAATACATAAAAATCATAATATTATGAGTTTGTTGCGCGACTTCTTCCCAGCTAAAGCATTAGGAAGTGGTGGGGGCTTTGGGGGACAGTCTTATGTAATTTTGACGCTCGAAAAGTGTTGACGCGCAGCCTAGTTTGAATACCGTCGTCATGTGATATTCATGAAAATCGGAAACGTCAAGAATAACCTATTCAATTATTTGGAGAGAGCGATCGAAATATTATTTATTACAACACTTCTATTGAGATTATTATTTCCTATATTTCATAGTACACACATTTAAAAATGTAAAAAATAGTAGCCCACCGGTATAGAACAGTACTCTGTTCGCGATACCGAAAACCCCCGATAGAGAAACTATGGATATTATAAGTAAGTAAGTATACCTCGGACATCTCATGTCTCAGCAGCAGCGGTATCGATATGCTGGTGATGTCGTTGCTGCACGCCGCCTTCAGAATGTTGCGCAGGCCCAGGATCGCCGGGTGACGGGATGTGATGTCGCCTGCAAATATTACCAGTGTTAAGGGCCTACCCAACCTCAAATTGCTTGGCATGATCCTCCGTTATGCCGAAAATACTGCAGCATTAATTTTGAAATAAATATATGTTAAAGTTAAGGATTGATGCTAGGTCCTATGTTTGATGAAAACACGATTACAAAAAAAAATCTAGATAGAAAAAAAATCCAAAGTTACCTATAAACCGCTGCTGGTATTAAAAAAAATACTTAAAATTAGATCATTAAACTTTTGCATAATAACTGAACTAACTATAAAGCAGGTCTTATGTTTATATATTTTTTTAAATTACCATTATTTTCACCATAAAAAGCAATTACGTAAACTATTCAAGGCTTGGAGCCGCCAGCTCCGTCTCGCTCTCTCTCAGGCCACGAGTAGTATGGGGCGAGCGAGATAAAAAGTGAATTTGAGCTGAGGTCGCCCTTTGGGGAGGGATGTGTGGTGTTACACCAATGGATCTCGAAACTTTGGATTTTTTTCTATCGATGAAACTACAAGTAATCGTGTTGCTAAATGTACGGTTTATAGAATGAGCCCATAAATATCTTACATATTAAGTGCTTAACTAAAAGTTAAGATATAACGATGTAGCGAGGGATCAAACGAACGTAATTATTTCGCATTACGTATCGTTCCCTCGCCTCGGTGCGCTCTTATGTAATGGGGTACTTAAGTGTTCAATGTACAAATTGTTATGAAGGTAATAGTGTAGTGATAGTGTAAGAGCCTAGTAAATAAATAGAGCACCCACCGGACCGGAGCGAGGAGTCGTCGACGATGAGGTGGAACACCACGTGCACTTCCGCGAGGTTGCTGTGCTTGGTGATGAAGATGTCGCCCGTCTGCAAGTTGCGCTTGGTGCGCAGCCGCGAGCTGTTGTTAGCTGAACTGGACCCGTTGGAAACATTCTCTGCTTGCTCCTTCACGCGCTGCTTGTTGCGTCGTTCCACCTGGGTGGTTCATGGAAAGTTAAGAAGAATAGAAGGGATAGTTTGGAACCTGTCTTCTAGACGCATGAACTCTTGACGAAGTTTGCGAATAAAGGCTCCTAATCTGGCGTCTCTGCAGACGAGAGCCTATGGCTGTCCTTTTTTAGCTAAAACCATCAGAGGGGCAAGTCATTTTAAGTTCGTCGTCGTGTTTGGTTTCATTAGATTTGTCTTAACAAATGTATCTTGGGAAGTGTCCAGAGTCTGATGATGGAGCCGAAAGGTAGTCACGAGCACTCCTCAACCAAATAAGATAGCACCATCGTTTTTGATCTCATTGGATATGTATTGACAAGTGCTGTATATTACACTTAGCTGGTGTTCAGGGACTGATGATGGGAGCCGGAAGGAGGAAATACAAGAAAAAGGACAAATAGATTTATTTGTCATAGAAACAAAAGTGTGCAAAAGATAACTCGATAAGTCTAGATGAAATGAATAGGATAAATAATAAACTTAAAAATTAATTCCAAAAACTGGACTTTAATATTTTATAAACTGTGGAACTAAAAAGAGTGTTGGGCTTGTTCTATATGGTGATAGAGCAGATATTTAAAGAAATCCTATTGATTAGCAATAGGATTTCTTACAAAATAAAATATGTATTATGTACAATAAAATATGTATTAAGTACAAAATAAAATATGTATTATGTACCATACCGTACCTTTTGGGCTTCTGACTACCTGTTACAACTGTCGAAGATCTACAAATGACAGCCGAGACCAACGGCTTAACGTGCTTTCCGAGACACGGGGGGTCTCGATATGTAATGGATGGTCATCCATCCACGAACCGACGCAGCAAGCGTAGCTTAGCCGTCGATCGACCCTTGCGGCAGTTATTATTTAGCCACGAGCCCAAGGAAAAGTATGTGCTTCGGAAATCATTGTCTATTTTCTGATATACGAACGTGTGATGCTCTTGCTGATGTTCATTATTATTTATTAGATCTCATCTAATAAATAATAAAGAGTTTTTACAACCATGAAAGTACAGTTTGCCTATTTTTTTTAAATCTGTCAATAAAAAAAGAATCTGCGACCTGAAAGTACAAAGCAGTACAAAGCTTTGCGTCTGTGAGGGGTTACTGTGGCGCACCGTTCGTGCAGATAGGAAACACGAAGATTACCGAAGCGGTCTGGTTTACCTGTATGAAGTCGTGATACGTATCACGCCGCAACTCGATAACAAAGCGTAACGTGAGCACGTACCGGCTCCTGCACCTTCTCGCTGATGTCGCGCAGCTGGTGCTCCACGTCGGCGAAGTGGTGCTCCGTGCTGCGCGCGGCCGCGGCCCGCAGCAGCTTGGCGGGCGGCGCCGCGCGCGCGGGCGGACTGTCGCCCAGCAGCACGGCGCCCGCCAGCTCGCACGAGTACAGCGACAGCGCCGTCTGCAGGCGCCGCGACGGCGAGCGGGGGCTGCCGGGGGGCTCATAGTCTATATACTAATAATAAAGCTGGAGAGTTTGCTTGGACGCGCTAATCTTTGGAACTACTAGTAGGATTTGAAGTAGTTATTTGTTATGCAAGGCTGTAAAGTTGTTTTTTGGCGCGTATATAATAGTAATATATCATTCAAAAGCTGAGTGCAAAAGTGGATTTTATCCGCTAGAGTGGGATGGAAAGAGTTTTTAAAATTCGAACCTTTCTATTCAATAATTTTTTCACACGCCAATAATGTTCATTTGTTTCTTCTTTATTTTAACCGTATAGTTCGGAAGCGCCCCCAATTGGACCCCAACACAAAAACCTCCGCCGGCTCGGTAGCGGATCCAATTGGACCCCAGAATTACCACATACGACACCCTGTCTCGATTATGGAAATATTTAATATGCTACCCATCAAATCTTATGAATGTGCGTTAATTATGAGAGTTGGATAAAAACTCATTATGTTTACGCCATTAAATCTTTCATATTCAGCGCGCAAGTTCATTAATTCACCTATATAAAATTCAAGACTGTAAATACCATAATCGCCATTTTGATGACAGTGGTGGTCGAGGCTAAAAAACATAAAAATTTGTGATTTTGAACATCCAAACCCCACCTCAGGGGCAGTGAATAATACATCATTTAATTATTTGACGAATTCATCCATTGTTCAAGTTAAATAAATAGTGGTAATGAAGTTTTGTGTTATCCAAAGACGAAGTTTCGCGCCAATCGTGCGTGTTTTCATTTTTACTTTTCACGAATATAACTCATACACATGTAGATACGATTTAAAATGTGACAAATATTATTCAAAATATTATATACAACTAGAAAATGTCCAAATCTTAACATAATATACGAACACGGGTCCAATAACACGTATTATTCATTACCACTACTGAATTTGTTTTCAAAATCGCCGTCCATTATACTTTTTTTTATTGTAATGATGTCCGAAAACGATTATGCCAAACGATTATTTTTTAAATTTCGTTCTCGATTAATTAATATGTCGAATATAAGAAATCGATACTTGGAAATTGAAATAAAATTGTTTTATACAATAAATACATTAAGCATTGGATACATTAATAATTTATACTTTTCTAATGTTATTTTAATCGTTTTTCGGACATTATATTGAAACCTAATACATTCTATTAACTCAATAGACAGGACCTTATGGCCGGGCTAGGTACCTCATCTTTTGAATTTCGCGCCGAAATGATTCTATAGGTAATTGAATTTAAAAATGGAATGCGCTCGCTGTTCTAAATTATTTTAATATATTGGACAAAATTATTTTAATGTGGATTTTATTTTTTAAACTTTTCTGATAGTTTGCTACAGAATGCCCAGTATACTTTTTAGGTAGGCGTAACAAAATTTTGTTTGATAATGGTGAGAAATTAATTTTACATAACGTCAATATGTTTTGTTAGTTGTATGAGCTTGCTAGTTTTTGTTTTTATTAAGTTACGTGAGTAGGTACTAGAAATTGTTATTTTTTGTGGTAGTTTCCCAAGAAACTGACCAAGTCCACGGACCACGCACAAAAGGGTTCCGTAGTTGGGATGAACATATACGCATGCACATTGCACAGCATTAATTCTTCGACTGCAAAAATAAGTTTGTATTTCTAGAAAAAACTACGAAAAACAAAGTTAATTCTGCAGTTGTAACCGAAAATAACCCGTAACTCATTGTTGAAATACGGGTTATTTTCGGTTACAATGGGTTATTCACTTCAAAAAGCAGTCACTTAGAAGCATCTTATCATTTTAATTATAAGATCCAACAATGCTACATGCTTGCTTATGAGTCATACATCTTTACATACATCTTTTTTTCATCCCTGGATTGCATGTATGGGGAATGACACCCCTAATTATGTTTATGGTAATTTTATTATACGATTTTTGGCGGTGTAAAGAATACACCTTCTTCCAAATTTTCAACGGTAGGTATAGTATAAATAGGTGTCCGAGTAAAATGCCTGTATGACATCCGAACCAATGGACGAACGGACGTGACGAAATAATTAAGAGGTCCTTTTTTTACATCAGTCGCTTGTAAACTGTCGATTGTAAACTTGATAGTCAAACTATCAAGTTTACAATCGACAGCGACTGATGTCTATGATAATTTATTTACAATATAATTATAATTTCATCTTATTGGGTATCGACACTATCACCCGAAAACCACACGACACACATGACAAAAACTTGTCGCAGCCGCCATCTTGGATTTAAATTTTGACCTCACTATTGACTTTATCGCAAACTTTATCTACTTTACTTTGCATTATCGCAAACTATGAAAACGAAAGATAAGAGGAAAAATTTAAAAAAAATTGAACCCACCATCTTGGATTTTCATTTTGACTAAATTCCCACTTTCCCTCTCTTTCTCTCTTGCTATCAAATAAGAAGAAGACCGTCGCAGGTATGAACGCTTTTTCGAAAACTTTTTTTTTCAATTTTATGGTTTGGCCCCCCAAAAGTGACTATTTGCTAAATCCACATATTTACATTACATTTCCATGTTTGGGTCACCAAAATGTATATGTGTACCAAATATCAACCTAATCGGTCCAGTAGATTCGAAGCAAATTGCAGCAATGCAGAACAGACACAAGACTCGTGTGACTATAGATGCTGGCGGGAAAAATTCCGAATCATTCCCGTTGAATACTTCGGAAGTATTCGGAAATATTCCGAAGCTTTGGGAATATTTCAACTGTCAAAAAAATGTATATGAATTTTTTTTTTTTGCTGACCCTACCGAAATTGTTAGTTTTGACAGCCGTCACAAGATGGCGCGGACTCGGGCACATTCTTAGTTGCAACTTGCAACGCACTATAGGTAATGATTAATACCTACCTATGCGACTCGCGAATCCTCGCGATGCGTACAGAGCTACATACAAACTAACCAAAAACATAGGTACTTACTTAGGTTTTTACCCTTTTTAAAAAAACCAATCAAATATGCTAGGCCTGGTTTTTTATTCCACAACTGACATAAAAAAAACTTGAGAGGTGTCAAGGGACACCCGGATGGAACGAAGTTAACTTGCTATCGTTAAGCAAATGTTTTCCGACCTTCAAGCGATTTTCGACCTTATTGACATTTATGCAAACACCGGATTTTAATGGAGCAATGTTAGCTAACGAGAATGTCAGAAAAAACAAACTAAATTTTAAATGTCAATAAGGTCGAAAATCGCTTGCACCTGTTTTTTTAACTTGCTTAACGATAGCAGGTTAAAAAAAAGGTTCAAGCGATTTTCGACCCTCCACCCCACTCCAACTCACTCCACTCCACTCCACTCCACACCACTCCATTCCATTCCATTCCAGTCCAGTCGTCCATTCCATTCCATTCCATTCCATGGTAATAAACACATTACCCTCCTTTGCGTCGCGCAAAAAGTGTCGGGTAAAAAGTGTCGTGACAACTTTTCGTAAGAATTTTTTCCGTCTAGCCCCCTTTCACAACGCGCGATAAGGAACTTCGTTCCAAAATAGCATTCGATTTCGAAATAAGTAGGTACCGACCTAAAAACAAATGAATTAAAATCCTGTTAATCGCAGGCTAACATAATTATCTACCTATAAAAATATCAACATATACTTAATCAATTCCATTTATAATAAAATAAACATTTATATTTTACTTACGTATGTGCCACTGAACAATAATTAACTCACCCACCACACCACAAACAAACACGTTTATTCCCATTGAATTATTCAGGCGAAATATTCCGCGGAAACATTCGATTGCGGGGTACGAATCTTTCTCGCGGGGCGAGGGAAAACTTCTCCGGGGAGCATCTCCCGTCTTACCGCACCCCGCACCGCCATTGCCTGCACGCACGACTCGAGGAGCGCAGCGGCTGGCGCCGGCGCATAGAGGGGCAGCGGCGGCGACGATCGACGATCGATGCAAAATACGATTTTTCAGCAAAAAAAAAAACTTAATTATATTCATTTTGAATAATTCTGATTTAAAGAAACTTTCCCAGAAGTATTCCGGAATTATTCCGAATTTTTCAGAAGCTTTGCAACTATACGTGTGACACAAGTGATCCTATATGGGTTCAGTTTTTCATTCGGTCGTACGGAACCCATATAGGATCACTTGTGTCACACGTATAGTTGCAAAACTTCTGAAAAATTCGGGAGATGCTCCCCGGAGAAGTTTTCCCTCGCCCCGCGAGAAAGATTCGTACCCCGCAATCGAATGTTTCCGCGGAATATTTCGCCTGAATAATTCAATGGGAATAAACGTGTTTGTTTGTGGTGTGGTGGGTGAGTTAATTATTGTTCAGTGGCACATACGTAAGTAAAATATAAATGTTTATTTTATTATAAATGGAATTGATTAAGTATATGTTGATATTTTTATAGGTAGATAATTATGTTAGCCTGCGATTAACAGGATTTTAATTCATTTGTTTTTAGGTCGGTACCTACTTATTTCGAAATCGAATGCTATTTTGGAACGAAGTTCCTTATCGCGCGTTGTGAAAGGGGGCTAGACGGAAAAAATTCTTACGAAAAGTTGTCACGACACTTTTTACCCGACACTTTTTGCGCGACGCAAAGGAGGGTAATGTGTTTATTACCATGGAATGGAATGGAATGGAATGGACGACTGGACTGGAATGGAATGGAATGGAGTGGTGTGGAGTGGAGTGGAGTGGAGTGAGTTGGAGTGGGGTGGAGGGTCGAAAATCGCTTGAACCTTTTTTTTAACCTGCTATCGTTAAGCAAGTTAAAAAAACAGGTGCAAGCGATTTTCGACCTTATTGACATTTAAAATTTAGTTTGTTTTTTCTGACATTCTCGTTAGCTAACATTGCTCCATTAAAATCCGGTGTTTGCATAAATGTCAATAAGGTCGAAAATCGCTTGAAGGTCGGAAAACATTTGCTTAACGATAGCAAGTTAACTTCGTTCCATCCGGGTGTCCCTTGACACCTCTCAAGTTTTTTTTATGTCAGTTGTGGAATAAAAAACCAGGCCTAGCATATTTGATTGGTTTTTTTAAAAAGGGTAAAAACCTAAGTAAGTACCTATGTTTTTGGTTAGTTTGTATGTAGCTCTGTACGCATCGCGAGGATTCGCGAGTCGCATAGGTAGGTATTAATCATTACCTATAGTGCGTTGCAAGTTGCAACTAAGAATGTGCCCGAGTCCGCGCCATCTTGTGACGGCTGTCAAAACTAACAATTTCGGTAGGGTCAGCAAAAAAAAAAAATTCATATACATTTTTTTGACAGTTGAAATATTCCCAAAGCTTCGGAATATTTCCGAATACTTCCGAAGTATTCAACGGGAATGATTCGGAATTTTTCCCGCCAGCATCTATAGTCACACGAGTCTTGTGTCTGTTCTGCATTGCTGCAATTTGCTTCGAATCTACTGGACCGATTAGGTTGATATTTGGTACACATATACATTTTGGTGACCCAAACATGGAAATGTAATGTAAATATGTGGATTTAGCAAATAGTCACTTTTGGGGGGCCAAACCATAAAATTGAAAAAAAAAGTTTTCGAAAAAGCGTTCATACCTGCGACGGTCTTCTTCTTATTTGATAGCAAGAGAGAAAGAGAGGGAAAGTGGGAATTTAGTCAAAATGAAAATCCAAGATGGTGGGTTCAATTTTTTTTAAATTTTTCCTCTTATCTTTCGTTTTCATAGTTTGCGATAATGCAAAGTAAAGTAGATAAAGTTTGCGATAAAGTCAATAGTGAGGTCAAAATTTAAATCCAAGATGGCGGCTGCGACAAGTTTTTGTCATGTGTGTCGTGTGGTTTTCGGGTGATAGTGTCGATACCCAATAAGATGAAATTATAATTATATTGTAAATAAATTATCATAGACATCAGTCGCTGTCGATTGTAAACTTGATAGTTTGACTATCAAGTTTACAATCGACAGTTTACAAGCGACTGATGTAAAAAAAGGACCTCTTAATTATTTCGTCACGTCCGTTCGTCCATTGGTTCGGATGTCATACAGGCATTTTACTCGGACACCTATTTATACTATACCTACCGTTGAAAATTTGGAAGAAGGTGTATTCTTTACACCGCCAAAAATCGTATAATAAAATTACCATAAACATAATTAGGGGTGTCATTCCCCATACATGCAATCCAGGGATGAAAAAAAGATGTATGTAAAGATGTATGACTCATAAGCAAGCATGTAGCATTGTTGGATCTTATAATTAAAATGATAAGATGCTTCTAAGTGACTGCTTTTTGAAGTGAATAACCCATTGTAACCGAAAATAACCCGTATTTCAACAATGAGTTACGGGTTATTTTCGGTTACAACTGCAGAATTAACTTTGTTTTTCGTAGTTTTTTCTAGAAATACAAACTTATTTTTGCAGTCGAAGAATTAATGCTGTGCAATGTGCATGCGTATATGTTCATCCCAACTACGGAACCCTTTTGTGCGTGGTCCGTGGACTTGGTCAGTTTCTTGGGAAACTACCACAAAAAATAACAATTTCTCTTTACACACGTTTATTCCCATTGAATTATTCAGGCGAAATATTCCGCGGAAACATTCGATTGCGGGGTACGAATCTTTCTCGCGGGGCGAGGGAAAACTTCTCCGGGGAGCATCTCCCGTCTTACCGCACCCCGCACCGCCATTGCCTGCACGCACGACTCGAGGAGCGCAGCGGCTGGCGCCGGCGCATAGAGGGGCAGCGGCGGCGACGATCGACGATCGATGCAAAATACGATTTTTCAGCAAAAAAAAAAACTTAATTATATTCATTTTGAATAATTCTGATTTAAAGAAACTTTCCCAGAAGTATTCCGGAATTATTCCGAATGTTTCAGAAGTTTTGCAACTATACGTGTGACACAAGTGATCCTATATGGGTTCAGTTTTTCATTCGGTCGTACGGAACCCTAAAACGTTACACCACTATCCACAGTGTACCTATGTGTACTTATTACTAAAATTAATTTTCAAAATAAAATAATTAATGAAAAATATACCAAAGAGTTTTTATTCAGTTTCTACAATTTTTAATCAAGTTTGATTATATCGAATATCGATTAGGCTGAGTGCAACATTTGAATCGAAATCGAAAAATTGGGTGACGGTAAGCACTAAGAAGTGTTACGTCGCACCACAATTTTTGTTAATTTTTGTTCATATTTGATCGTGTTTTTTATCTAGTTTAAGTATGAATAATGGTAAAAGTAAGAATGTAGAAAGAATAATAATATCTTTATTTGGTCCTTTGCATATTTTCAGCAAGAGAGAAGATTGTTTATGTACATATTTTCAGGGAATCTGAGTTGCCTACCTTTTGAATAGGTGTATTTATACCTATTTTAAACAACTTACGCAGTCGACTGACGCGGTTTGACCGACCTCGACATATAATTTATGATATTTGCCACAAACTTATTGTATAAAATAGATGCGGTAACATACTTTTTTTAATAAATTCAAATGCTGAAAGTTCATGTAAATTCCTGATTTTCATGACTGAATTCGCAACATCCTGTCGAGTTAGCTGATGTGTCACGTGTCAAAGTCTTGTCGAGCAGAGAGGTTAAATAACACAACAGATATGAGTTTTCATAGTAATTTATTTGGCCGCTAAACACTACTGATATGGATTTACATACTTTTCCGGCCGCATCGTCATTTGTTTTTTAACAGTACGGCAATTTCGATTTATCTCGAAAAAGGTTGTCAAAATAATGCTCGAATTTCCAAGCATGTTTGAGAAAAACTTATTTCATGTCAGTGCGCCAACCTCATTTTTAGAATAATTGCACTAGCCAGCACGAAAAAAAATCGCTCAACGCGCCTAAAGAAGTTTTCACTTCAAAAAACTTTATCTAATTTTCTTCTGTATAGTTCAATTCACTTTCCATCATTTGGGTTTGTTTAGCAGTGCAGAGTTAGTGCAAGCGGTACATAATGCCGAATTGTGCTTTCTTCCGAAAAAATTGCGCGAAAAGTACATAAAAGCGTACAATATTTGTTCAATGTATGGAGACACCTAGCATTTTTCTCGCTGTAGTGAGCAAAGCTTTTCTGCGTCTCATACCTTTGAAACCCTCGCAACGCTCAGGATTCTATATTTGAACCATGAGCGAAGCGATGTGGTTCAATCCTAGAATCCTTCGCTTGCTTAGGTTTCAAGTATTTGTTATTCGCGCCAAAAAGCAACATATACAAGTACTCGCGCCAAGAAACAAGTTAGCAGCCTTGAATAACAAATAACTATTGTTACAAACTAGAACATTAATATCCTAAGTAGATTTTCGTTAAAATTAAAGCAATTATAACAAAAAAAAAACATTATTTAAAAGTAGGCAGACATCATGATCTCAAAAATCTCGAAAATAATCTTGCTCGAATGTCGGACGAGATCTTAAATAGCCAATCGCGACAAACTTAGCAGGCCAAAAAATGTTGCCAATCTCGACTGTAGACCTTATCTGAGAAAACTAAAGAAATACGTACTTGTCAACTTGTTCAACTGTGCAGAGGTCCAGCAGGTCCATGGCGACGATGCGTATATTGTGCGTCTGCTTGAGCTGGCTGCCCAGGTGGATTGTGAAGCTCTCCTCAAGGCGCGCGCGCGCCGGCTCAGCCGGCCCGGCCGGCATCGCCTCGGGCGAGAACGTGGCCAGGGGCGAGTTGCTGCAACAAACTGATTTTGTAACTACTTCCGGGTTTTGGAAGGCTAAGCAATAGAAACATTTAAGTGCTACAAGGATCTTTTGGGGCGCCTGAATGATATTTATAGGGGCGTGGTTGATAAACATCTGTGAAATTGTCGCAGAAATTGTAAAAAAAAAAACAAGATTGTGGCGTTAGTCCCGATTTTGGCCACGCGGCAAAAGATCCTTGTACCGTTGCGTTGTAGCTATGAGAGCCTGTCATAATAACTGAATAACCCAATAAAAAACTAAACTGTTGTGATTGGTTGACTGAAATAATATCACATAAGTTTGACAGTCTGTTACGCTTGCAAAATTTTTAACACATGTTGAAACAAATTCGCCTTTGTTGTGTTACATTTCAAGTTAGGACGGCTCCGGGCTCATTTATGTTACATTTCACTAATCTGTACTACGCATTAGCTAATTTTTGGGTTGTAGAGCGTCGTCTCTATCACTTATGTATACACGTCACAGCAATGACTATAAAGCCTCTTGACTGCTCATGCGGGCGACTCGGACTCACGACCCATCAGTGAATTTGCACTGATACTAGATGGAAATATGAGTGGCCATTTTAGTTTTGACCAGTTATTGGATCTCTGCACACGCGGTTATTTTGATACCTCTTAAACCATTTCTGCATAAATAAAAACAATTAAGAGTTCCTGTTCACCTAAAAGGTGTGGGAAATCGTCTAGAAAATACAGCTATAAAAAGATTGCATATCTTTTCATCGGTAAGTAAAATAAATATTTTATTAAGAATAATTGCAGGACTCAAGCTAAACTGGTTGTTTACGTAAAATGGCACAAAAATGTACACCGCGTTGATGTCTTTTTGAAAAGTCCCTTTCTCTCACTAGGGTGTTGCAATACGTCTGTCCCTTTCTATCTGCACTTATACTGTAGTGTTGTGATAACTTAAGTTTAAATTATTGACGATAAAAATTACGATGTTTCCTTATATTTAGTTAAAAGGTAATATTAAGTACTTAATGTTTACATTTTAGATTTCAAAATATTCTGTAACTTAAAGAAAAGTGGATTAATGCAGAGAAAATTTAATTCTAAATATAGCGTTGTTTGTTAAAGGCATTTCACAGCAGATTAAAAATAAGTAATAGCATTTCCTTTCGGATAGAACAATAAATTCTCATAAGTGGAATTTCAATTAATTACTTATTGTTCAATTAGGAAATCGTCGAATCGACGCCGACGTCGATTTTATCGATATCGATATTATTGTTGCAAAACTGACTTGTGCATCACTATGTTTGGGACTTTCGTCCTGACATTGTTGCATCAGCCAATCACAACCGCTGTAATTTTTGCGTCCCCCGGCCCGCACTGGTGAGTCGTGTGTCTAGGCGAAATCGGTCTATCAGCTCTCAAGTGGTTTAATACTCTTTGCGTCACAGGCTCTGTCACCCAAAATTTTCCCAGATATGAGACCTAGCTAAATTGATTTGTCGCCCCCGTAAACCCCTACAGAGCAACTTTGATCGAAATAGTTAGAGCCGTTTTCGAGAATGTGATTACAAAAATGTAGGTATATATAAATATACTAGCGGTCGCCCGCGGCTCCGCCCGCGTGGATGTCGGTTACCGCTGCAAAAAGCCTACCCAGGAAAGACACGGTCAGCAAAATGATTCCCAGGTCAATTCACAGACACCGACAGTAACATCGACGACGCAGTCATTATCCGCAGGCTGCACAGATTGTCTTTCTGTGTATGTTAAAGTTGTTAATGATGAAAATATTTAAATGTAATTAATACTAAGTTTTCACATCTGCCGGCAGTCCCGGAGCGCAACCCGTTGTTTTAGGATAGATAACTAAAGCGATTATTGTAGAGCTTCTCTATAAACAACATTTGACGTTAAATTATTTTCAGGTAACAAAATATACTGATGGTCGGGAGCCCCGACCCGTGATAGGGCAACGTAAATTTGCCCATGCGTAAAACATTCTTTTCGTAAATCAATTCCTACTAATTTGAATGTTTGGCCCTGGGAGAAAAGAACTGTTGTTTAGCTCTGAGAAGAACTTTTGCGTAGGTGTAGTTTTAAGAACGAAATCTAAAAAAAATCGCACGAAAATTATTAGACTTCGCGCACGACCGCTGCGTAGGGAGCATACCTTACTCATAGATCTAAACTCCCCTCCCGCACGCGCACCCCCGCCTTGGTGACGCCCACTTCGCAACGGGCCGTGCAGCAGAAATCGTAATATTTTAATTTCGCCATAACTTCAAAACCAAACGTCCAATTTTAATCATTCAAAGACCAAATATTATCTACATAAACTGTACTTAGTGATGAAATAATTTATTTTGATAAGGATTAATAGCATGAGTAAAATAAACGCGTTTAAATGTAGTCCAAAAAAAATTCAAGATTTTTAAATAAAAAACAGTTGTTGTGCCTCACTCGACATAGATAGGTATAGTGCGTCGCGGACTTTTTTGAAGGTATTTATAAGATCTACAATTAATTAGAACATTTTATGGTTCTGTCTTTTATAGTTTAGGCAGCGTACGCAAAATAAGTAACTTTTCTGGTTGATTTTTTACACCTTGTGTCCGAAAAACCCAAATATCTTACGGAACCCTATTTTTTTCCAAAATAAAATATAGCCTATGTTACTCGTGGATAATGTAGCTTTCGAATGGTGAAAGAATTTTTAAAATCGGTCCAGTAGTTTTTGAGCCTATTCATTACAACCAAACAAACAAAGTTTTCCTCTTTATAATATTAGTGTAGAAGTGTAGACAAATATTGTTTATTTAATAGTAGAGGATATGTAAGATAGTGCCATGCACGAAGAGGCGCCCCAGAGGCCACGCTTACAGTACAGTAATCGCGCTTAGGAAGAACAGTGAGGCTCGTCTTCTGGACTGGATTATCTATGGCACTGTCTACACCTACTTAATAACTACCTGATATTGCCCATTATTTGTTGTGTCATGTATAATGTACAGGGCTGCCAGATTGTATAATAGGATACAAAGTTTATATCAAATAATGTTTGTAATGTGTGTTAATTTGTATTGGTCATCTTTGTATACTGATTGTATAACTGCCTTGTATATTGCTCAATTAAATTTATTTATTTATTCAGTAACAATTCATATTGCGTAGAATAGGATACGTACAAGAAAGAAAATAAAAAAAAAATTGAAAGATTATAATGAATTCGAATGTAAAGTAAACTTTATTAACCGGCTGCTTCAGTATTTAGCGGCTATCGGTAGCTAGCGTTACATTTCGCTAAAACTCGTAGTTTACCGTTAGTATTACTTGTAGTTTTACTTCATACTTGTTATACATGAATAAAGTGATACTAGTGCTAACATTACATTAGCAAGATGTCCCAACTAATTTTATTTTAGTTCCTAGGGACCTAGTTCATTAACTAATAGTAAGATATTGTTTACAATTTGTAAAAAAAAGATATTTTTCAATCATTTCTAAAAACTAAACTATTTTTAGATCAACCAATTTTTTTGTATAATCAGGTCTGACTTTGTATAATTTCTGGGACTCTGCAGTATAATATGAGTCGGTACTACTGGCAGCCCTGATTGTGTAATACATAATACATCTTTTGAGGGAGATCCTAAATAAAAATATACCTGGGTGTATTAAGAGCCGAGGTGCTCTGGTACTCCTCGAGCGTGTTCATGAGCCAGGCGCGGTGCTGCGCGCGCTGTGTCTGCCTCAGCGCGTCGAGCTGCGAGCCCCAGCGCCCGGCCACCAGTGCTTGTTGCTCAAACTGTTGCGTCGCTAGCTCGTTGATCTCTTCCTCAGTGGTTGTGGTGTTTAGTAAGCGGACTTTCTCTTCCATTTCTTCTGTTTGTCTATAAAAGAAGTAGATGTGCTTATTCAGATTATTTGTAAAAATTATCTGTGTTTATTTTAAGAAAGTTTGAAGTTTCTTTTTTTATTCTGCAGTGCCGTCAAAATAATATGTTATTGCATCAAATAAATCAGTATTTTCATTCATTTCAATTCTTTTGCATGTAAAACTGTTTTTTGGAATTAATGCTAAAACAAATTAAAATACTTAAATAATTACGATTTTGAGGGTACTCCAACAATACTTACTTCTGTGTTAGTTTCTCGATATCTTCATCCCTGCTCTTGAGTGTGTTCATGACAGTCTTAGCGTAGGAGTTCTCAACTTGCAGGATAGTCTCGAGTGCGGGAGAGTGCACAAGCTTGTGGTATGCGGCTGCAAACACCTCCTCGTCCGATGTGCCCTTTTGTTCTGCAAACTCCATGACATTATCTTTGAACAGCTTCTCCCAGCCCTTCACTATGCCTTCTACGTTGATCTCACTGTTCTTCAGCTGGTTGAGAAGCTTCTTGTCTCTCTCATTGTGAAAGTTTTTAGTTTCTTCAGCTACAAATTGTGCTAATTCCTCATTTAGTTCTGTAATGGAAGTAAGATCTGATAAATTTCAATTCAATCAATCTCAAGTCAGACCAATTTTTAAGTTTAGTCATGTCATAGACATCAATGAGTTCAACACATTACGTTGTTGTGGGTAGCTGCTCCAGTGTTATGCTAACACCGGATACTAGAAAGTGGGAGGGTAACATAACAAGTATTTACAGGCAGTGGTCAACTACTTTACCAATCTAGTACTTACTCAGTACACTTCCTTAAACATACTTTTGGAGGTCCTAGGCACAATATTAAAGCATAAACTACTACATACCTTCCTCTAAATATACAGGAATATGAAACATGTTGATGACCCTCTGCACAAGCTCTCTCGTGGAGCCGGCGTGAGGGATATCTACCGGCACCTCCAGCTTGAACAGTAACTCCTCGTTGGTACATGTCGGGAAGGAGTACTTGAACGTCTTTGTTATATTCTGGCTAATTTCCGCAGTCATTATTTATCACAAATTCACAAAATCGCAAACGCAAACAATGAACTAACTCGATTACTCGAACTCGATTGACTGTCAATGTCATTGTCAAATTGTGACGTCTTTCTGACAGTGATAGTGATAGTTCAGAAACAGTAACTCCTGTTCCTCAGTGAAAAAAGGTCTGCCCTGTTTCCGCATAGGCTAGTTCAAACATTTCTTCAGTATTAAGTGGGTAATAGACGTGAGTACTTAAAGTACTCGGTTTAAGTTCGTGACCTTACTCGGCTCGCCGTCGGTGACACACGTGAAGCTTGCTCAAAATTTCATTGTCAAATTGGCTCGTGGCTCGCGGCGTCGTCAGACGGGCGAGTAAGCTTGCTGAGCCATAAGTACGTGTACTTGCTCGAACGTCTATCACCCCATTTAGAGCTAGTTTATCATCCATTTGTAGGAACCCTGGTGATTGAATAAATTACAAAACATTATTAATTCAAAAGGCATATAAAACTAAAAATAGATGGCCTTCTTGGTCCTGTCAATCTCCAGGTTGGGCAATGCAGTGGCGGCTTCAGGAGGTGGCGAGCAGGGACGCCCCAGGGAACTCGATATCGATTAAAAATTAGCAAATTCTCAACAGGGGTCAAAAGTTATGAACTGTAGACACCCGCTAAACCACGGCCACTGGCGCCGCATGTAATAACCCGGTAAAATAAAGCATTGAAAAAATTTAGCTAATTTTTAAGTGAAATCTCCTAAGCGCGTTGAGTGATTTTTGGTAGGGGCTAAATTTATGGATTCGCGTAGAGCTGGACTATAGAATATAGATGACGTTAATACCAGTTTCTTTTAATAAAAAAGAAATATTAAACACATCTAAAATATCGATACCAGAAGTCTCAATTATTGTAAGGGACAAACCACGGTTTTACAAAATACACACATACGCTACTAACATAGAACCTCCTCCTTTTTGGGAGTCGGTTAAAAACCGAATTACACTTTGCTCGACAATCAAACCCAGGACCTCATGCTCAGCAGTAGCGCTTGCGTAGCACCAACGAGGCAGTCGGTATGTGTCTGTACTAATACACTCTCTGCTTACACTATGCGTGATGTTGTGTTTACTTTACGTACATAGATGATCACGATTAATAGAGAGATGGATGGTAGTTAGGTAGGCATAGTAACCTACTACTAGGCCCTTACTCTGATGGACTGCTGTGCCTATTATGAGACACTCTCGAACTTCAAGATGTTCAGTATTGTTCAGTGTTGAAGTTTATTATACTCGTAACTTCACCCATGTTAAGCAGAGTTCGCTGATGACGGCTATTGTTATAATTCGACACAGCACCCGAACTGGGAATGAACTGGGGATCGAACCCAGGGCCTTCAGCTCTGTTTGAGAGCAGATAATAATAATGTCCCTTCAAAATAATAGTATTGAAGCTATTGTTGGTTGGCCGTGTGTGTGACTGTGTCTGCTAAAGCTATTCCTATTACTTCTCTGAAATAGCTAGCTGTTGTGAACCCAAGAGATTATTTTGGTAGCTCTACTACATTGTTTCAGGGCAACGTAATGCCTCGCTCAGGTTACAGTGTAAGGTTTTAGGCTCGAGTAGATACCAACAATAGGTTGCAAGTCCCACCTACAACAGAGTTGCAGTCAGCTGTTTTAAATGAATGTCCCGAGTGAACTCATGCATCAAGGGGCTCGATAAAGCTGCAATCAAGTCTTCCATAAGCTCAAATGGAAAGGTTATAAGTGAGTGAAGAGTTTCCAAGTCTTCTAAGTACTTATGTATAATGTACAAATATAATTCTAGCCGCTACTTTATTACTGTAAGGGTCTTGTCTGACTACGCAGGTGCATCGTGTGGTGTAATGATAAAATTCATGTTTCTGTAAAAGTGTGACCTTTAGGACACATGTCATTTAGTTCAGACTTTATAGATTCTTTATTTGAAACAGAATAATTTATGAATACATAGTATTCCTTATAAATATCTCTTCTGCAGTTGGTCAAACATAGTACGGGGACAGTACTACACAATACTTTGGTAATAGTAGAACTATATTTTCATTATATATAAATTAAAAAAATGGAAACAATAAATTAATTACATAAAGAAATTAAATAAAAAATGTTGTCGGTTCACATCGTGGTCTTTAATCCGATGAGTTCGAACCGTGCGGCGGCCGGGCGGTGTGCTGCTGTGCGCGTCTCAACACCTCTTGTTTCGATGATGACAATGATGGAATATTTACGCGGCTTCGCCGCCCTCCTCCTCCTCAGCGCTGGCGGTGAGCATGGAGATCAGCTTCACGGTGTCGATGAAGCCTTTGTCGTCGATCTCCATCTGGTCGTACGCCTCGTCGACCTCGTCGGCGGAGAACTTGTCGCCCCAGGTCATGAGGGCGTGCCTGAGCCTCTCGGAGTCGATCTTGCCCTCGTCATCGAAGGTCTTGAAGGCGTTGATGACGACGTCGTCCTCGTCGGAGCCGCCGGACATGCGGTTCGCGAAGAGGGTCAGGAGCTGGGTGAAGTTGATGGGGCCGGATGCCTCATTAACCATCTCGTCGAGCTCCTTCTCCGACGCCAACCTGCCGAGCGAGTCGAAGGTGGCGCGCAGATCGTTCTTGCCGATGATGCCGTCCTTGTCGTGGTCCATTAGCTGGAAGGCCTGTAGAAGAGAGATGCATCGTCATTTCATGTAGAATATTACAGGATTTCTATGAGGTGCTAATAATTCTGCAAAGTTATTGTTTATCGGGGAGTCCTAGCTCAATCGACGATCTCTTACATCCTTATAGCATCTTAGTAAGCTGAAGTTGTAAACTGATGATGTCACGAGCGTACAATTTTGAAAATGTAGGCATTATTAAAGACAATGATAACAAGAGATGGCGGGCCATGTTTACAAAACAGGCGAACGAGCACGAGCTAAACACGACTGTGACACAATTCGTAAAGTTCTAGATAATTGAACCAGATAATTGTTCCAATTCATAGAATTTCATAATATTTATCATCATACTTATTCATTACATCAAAATATTGGGAAGGTACTCATTCCACTGTAAAGGTTCTTCAACAATTAGATTATTATTTCCAGACCCAAGTGAAATCTGGAATTACTCAAATCAGGAAGCACTAATTTACCTACAATTTTGGCCACTGTTTTGACTGTGGCCACCATACTCCTAATTGTGAAAACTGGAGGGCAAGGATTGCATTATAATTACTGCGTGATATACTTTGTGTTTGCTATAGGTACGAACATAGCTCAAATACTCGGCTCGGTATAGGGGTGTTGTTTTATAGTGGTGGTGCTTACCTCCTTGAACTCAGCGACCTGCTTCTGTGAGAACATGGAGAAGACATTGGAGCCGGTACGCTTGGCCTTGCGGCTTCCGCGGGACGACTGCCTGTCACTGCCCCCAGTGGCGGCGGGCGCAGCTGCTGCTGGCGCCTCTTCTGCTGGTGCATCTTCCTTTACCTTCTTCTTCTTTACTTTCTTATCTTTATCCGCCTGTAAACAATTATAATCATTAGTAAGCTGCCTTTAAACATTTCCTATAAAGTCAATATATGTGTGTTCATTGTTCAACCTAGTCTGTATTTAGTTTCAGCGGCTCTAGTTTATTTTCCACGTGTGTTTGCATGTCGTGGAATTTCAGACGCTGCGGTACAAATTCCTCATCGAAACGTCAGTTGGCCTGACTTATACCGTTGCTATTTTCGTCATAGTTGGCTCAGAAACTACTTTTCCTTTCGTTATTATTGGTGTTTATTCCCGTTTTAAAAGTTACTAGTTCGTCTAAATGATTTTCAATGTCTGTTTGATTTCTAGCTATAATTATATTTTATTTTTGGTCGCTGATTGCACGATAATTACCGCGAGTTTTCACCGGCCCGAGTCCCGATTAGGCGTGTCTTGTGGCGCCTCTATATTTAGCACGGTCTGGCATGAGCTGCCGCCCGCCTCATCTCCACTACTCAGTTACATCATGTTATTTATAGACGCACGCGTGCTCTCATTTCTTCAGCTTCAGGTTTGAATTATTATTGCATTACTAATTAATAACTTCTTTTACTTGCGTTTGAGTGTTAAGTTATATGTTTTCCAGATAGTTCGTTTTACCTTTGGTTCCATTTCAGATGGACTTCCTCAATGTTTAGGTTTAACCGCTGCATGTTCGGGCTTTGAATGAACTTTATTTAAATAGCATTAAGTTTGATTATTTAGTATTTGTATTCTGCGTATTTGACTGTCGAAATCGGAAACGGGTGATTATTTTACGATTGTTTTATATATTGTTTTAAAGCACTTGCTGATGAATTGTTTGTTTAAGTTCTACTTAGCAACTTTCGTTAACATTTGCTACATTATTACAATACGATGTATAGTTATCACCAACACTATCTATTGGTTCACTACTATATTTATCGCGGCGTTGTTTCGTATGATTTGTTTTGGTATTTTTGTGAAACCGGCAATGACTTCATCGGTATCTGCAGCGCGAGTTTCTTCAAAGTGTTCACCACTTGCATCACAATTCACTTTACTATCACTTGTGTATCCACTGGGCGTCACTGTGTTAACACTTACCATTGTGTTGTGTGTTGGACTATCGACGAAGGAGAGACTGTTCCGCTCGGCAGTCCCACCCTGACTCCGAGTTTTCGTTCCCTCTCGTAGATCCAGGAGAATCCCCCCTCCGTCTCTCCCCTCCCAACAGCCGCTGCGCTCACCATTCCTTTTTTAGTTCGACAAATACGATAGTCTTCGAATCAGCATCAGAACGGTTTGGGCGGCTCGCCGGCTCAGCCGTGGCAACGCTTTTGTTTGGATTTAAAAATAATCAGCTCACCTGTCACTGTTTCCTGGGTACAACGAACGCCTCAATTCTCAAATATAACTTATATTGAATGGAAGTTTACCGCGATCGAATCTCTTATTACTTGAAATACTTTGTCTTCTACATTTGCTGGTTGAGGCTGAACCGCCACTTTACCACGGAACGTCATTTAGTTTACGCCTTCTGATTCGTGTTCAACTCTGAGTTTAGATCAATGATAGTAGGTTACTAGATGTAAAGATACGTGAATCTTCGTGCAGAGGTACCTGTTTGTTGATCAGTATCAGCTAATTTAGAATATCAGCTGACGATGTTCTTATATTTTAAATCTGCGATAAGCCTTCGTTCTATAAAATGTACACTATTTAGGATAACATTGTGGGGAGCAGAGTTTGTTTAAGTTGATGTGTTTAGAATAACCTCATAATTTACCGGTACTGTTAGTGGCTTCTAGTAGGTAGGTAGCTGAAGCAACGTCAACGTTCAAAGCCTCGTTTTTCAGAAAACCATGTTATACCTACACGTATAACAACGTCAGCTATTAAATTGCATTACGCAGCGGTTACGTGACGATAACGCCATGTCAATGCCTACGTTAATGCGAATAAACTCTTAGGAAACGTAATGGTGCACAGTTCCTCAGATACAGCAACACTTACTGAATGCTGCGGTTTCAATCATCGTGTATTTCAGCAACTTGGTAACAGGTTTTTTTCTAAGATAAAATATAATCATGTAAATCTGAATGAAATCCCTAAACCTAAACCTATATGCAAATTGCAATGTTGGTTCTGGTGCAGTGAGGTGACCAAAAAATTTATTACTAGCCGGCATTAGCCCCGGTTCAGGACTTCCACAGCACGTAAGCATAAAAGGCCCAAACAATGATCGAATGTTGGGTGAGATGATTATTTTTCAGATATTTTTTTGCGGTTATAAACCTTTTGTAGTTGGAATTGACTGAGACGTAATGTATCGGAGAACATTTTTTTCAACAACAACGTTAAGTTTGTTATTGGGATAAATTCTTCCCATCTACGGACTTTTAGTTTAATTTCGTGTAATAGAGGGTAACCCTATATTACTATAATCATCATTCAGTCAAATGACATACGTTTGCTTATTGCTATTAACTGAGTACAGATCCAGACTCTAGGCTGTTACTGAGAACTTCCTAACTGGAAAATCCCAATAACAAATTTTCCGTACTTGGGAATCGAACCCAGGACCCCAAGCTCACCAGTGACGCTACGACTACTAGCACATTTAGGCCGTCTTTATCATAATGATATATGGTATTAATATTCGATCGAGTTGGCTGCGCCGCGGCCGGCGCCGTATGGCAACAGACGGAGTCCTACATTCTATATCGGTTCGTATTGGGAACTCATTGGATATGGAGCATTCTTGACGGGTTGCCAGCTGTCGGAGACGCCGTCACAGTTTACGGTATTGCACATACAGACGCCGTCACTGAGTTAGCACAGTGTACGGTATTGCACATACAGAAGCTGCCACTGAGGTAGCACTGTGTACGGTATTGCACGTATAGACGCCGACACTGAGGTAGCACAGTGTACGGTATTGCACGTATAGACGCCGACACTGAGGTAGCACTGTGTACGGTATTGCACGTATAGACGCCGACACTGAGGTAGCACAGTGTACGGTATTGCACGTACAGACGCCGACACTGAGGTAGCACAGTGTACGGTATTGCACGTATAGACGCCGGCACTGAGGTAGCACAGTGTACGGTATTGCACGTATAGACGCCGACACTGAGGTAGCACAGTGTACGGTATTGCACGTACAGACGCCGACACTGAGGTAGCACAGTGTACGGTATTGCACGTATAGACGCCGGCACTGAGGTAGCACAGTGTACGGTATTGCACGTATAGACGCCGACACTGAGGTAGCACAGTGTACGGTATTGCACGTACAGACGCCGACACTGAGGTAGCACAGTGTACGGTATTGCACGTATAGACGCCGGCACTGAGGTAGCACAGTGTACGGTATTGCACGTATAGACGCCGGCACTGAGGTAGCACAGTGTACGGTATTGCACGTATAGACGCCGACACTGAGGTAGCACTGTTTACAGTATTGCACGTATAGACGCCGACACTGAGGTAGCACAGTGTACGGTATTGCACGTATAGACGCCGGCACTGAGGTAGCACAGTGTACGGTATTGCACGTATAGACGCCGACACTGAGGTAGCACAGTGTACGGTATTGCACGTATAGACGCCGGCACTGAGGTAGCACAGTGTACGGTATTGCACGTATAGACGCCGACACTGAGGTAGCACAGTGTACGGTATTGCACGTATAGACGCCGACACTGAGGTAGCACAGTGTACGGTATTGCACGTATAGACGCCGACACTGAGGTAGCACTGTTTACAGTATTGCACGTATAGACGCCGACACTGAGGTAGCACTGTTTACAGTATTGCACGTATAGACGCCGACACTGAGGTAGCACAGTGTACGGTATTGCACGTATAGACGCCGACACTGAGGTAGCACTGTTTACAGTATTGCACGTATAGACGCCGGCACTGAGGTAGCACAGTGTACGGTATTGCACGTAAAGACAATACAATGGAAATGGAAACTTCATTGCATGGGAAAGAGATTTCAGAGAGGGTAAATAATTAAGAGTACAGTTTTAAAATAATGCTGTTTAAAAATAAAAAAGAATATAATTTATTGTTATTTTTAAACAGCATTTTTTATTCTTTTTGCGGTCCGTATAAGCGAATTATGTAGGTTACAATCTGTATTAGAGTACGGAGATAGCCTAAGGTCGATCTATGGATTGAAATTCTGGTTTCACACATTTCGGGGTGGGTTTGAATTATCTGATCCTAAGGAGTGCAAGGATTGTGCTTGTGAAGGGAAGAAGGCGTGACATATCCTATGACTACATTGTACACCTAGTGACTGTTATTTAAAGATAGATTGAGAGATTTCCAGAATGTCCTTTATATACATCTAATTTTTATCAAATTTATATCATCGAAAGGACTAGGTTGTTTTCTCTACAACGTTTTCGCGCCGCGTAATGTTACGTGTTCGCAGGGATAGGTAACAGGTATCTACCAGTATTGATGTAAATCCGTGTAATGTATTACGTAAACTGCATTGGTAGCATCTGTTCTGACGCATTTGGTTAGTCAATATTGAGGCCAGGGCTTCCACAGCTGACGGATTACTGTGGCCTCCACGTGTTACATACTACCTATACAGAGAGACTGCACTTCCACTGCAGGGTAATTGCAGTTTGGAAACCTACTGATGTACTAATTTTAGTGTAGATTATTTATTTTCAACACATTTGCTCGTAAAGTGGTTCTTATTGAACCGCTTTTAGGTTCATAATGCAGTGCATTAAGCACGCGTGCTTTTTACTTTATATTACCGTACCAGTGCGGTAATGTGCGCAACAAATAACTATTTACTACTCGGAGTAATGACATGGCAGTATGGAATTAGTAAGAACTATCATGGCAGCATGGAATTTGTATTTAATAGAAATTGACTTTGGTGAAGCTTTTTAAAAAAGGAACGAAAGGCAAGCAAAAGCAAAAGCAAGTTTTTGTAAAAAAAAATACCATTGGCAAACCATGTTTAGCTATAGTAAAAAAAAATCCCATGGGCAGGTCAGTGCGTTACTAAAACATTATTTTGTGTTTATTATGTTAACTAACACCTATCGTCCATAAATGCTAAAACAAAAAGCACAACAAAAAAAAAGTTTTTAATATTATATAAATACGACGCTATACTATTGCTGGTTAACGGGAAACGCCCTTCGTTAGATAAAATACTGTATTTTATAACTATAGGCTGTTCAGCGATTTTGTCAGTGCCTTTATTAATACACGCGCGCGCATCGCTAGCGAAAAAAACAAAACCAGCGCGCCATTTTTCATAAATATATGTTATCGTTTTCGGTAACGTTTTCAAAATACGTTCAAAGTATTGTCACTAACTGACGTACCGGTACCGGTGACAGTACCAGTACCTGGCTACAGAAGTCAGTTGAACGTTATAAATCTCAATATACTTATCATCTGTATAGTTACGTTATTGTAGCTTAAGTTCTTACAAGTAACAGCAAGTCTGTTTTTTTCCTCGCAAGTGTGTTGAAAAGTGTGATGAAAAACGTTGTATGAAACGCGTGTGCATTGCATTACACACTCGGCCAAATAAACAGAGGGGCTCATACACACTCCTACACTTTCACTAGTTATGTTTAAATCACATGTACATGTAAAGAAGAGCCTATTCTCATCAACCGGAAATAAATCTAGACTGCAGGCTTCTGCTGAGAAACTCCGGTTAGAAAAGAATAAAATTCATCAATACACTTGCATTTCCATCGTCTTCTAGACACAACAAGAACAATGTATCCAGAGTCGCACGTAGTTTACCTACCACAGTGCATGCATGGCCGCCATTAGGACACGCTATAGAAGGCATGCAATGCCTTGTGAACATGAAGCTATCGATACATTTCACAACAGTATCGGTTAGGAAAGTGCTGGCAGTTGGCACGTTGCGACTCGTCAATTGTAGACCAGTGGTCCTAGACAAAGTGACATTCTATCAGCGATAACGATGATGGAAAAATGTATAGGACTGACATATTAAGCTATCGAAAAGCTTATGTTGTTTCGTATTCCTACAACGACTTTCAACAGGATTGACATAAGCTTTTCGATAGCATAGGTTGTTGCTTCTTTACAAATTGCCACTTATTAAGCAGTTAAGGAAATATAAGAGTGAGAAGAAAGTAAACGCGGTTGCGCCGTTACATAAGTTGCGCTGACCCCGAATAAATTGGGATAAGGGCAGGAGAATGATGACTTAAGTAAACGCGGTGTGGATCGATCGATCAAGGTGAACTACTTTATCGCGGTCGATCCGTGGATGGGTGACCATCCATTTCATACCGAGACCCCTCCGTGCCTCAGAATTTCAGAAAGCACGTTATAAGAAGATTCATATGCTCGAATAAAATTTTTGATTTAGTTTATTGATTTCATATTATCCTTAGTAATCTTTTACGTCAAGTAATTTTGAACTACCTATATTGCAGCTACATAGTGTGTCATAAGTACGATAGATTCAGTTACTTAATTTAGTTTGTTAAGAGCAATGTGCAATATTGAGAGACTTTTACTTTGGAAAATTGAAGTTTTTTATTTCACAAATCGTCCATGAACTTCTTATACCTCCTAACTAACATTTTTTCGAAAAACTTTGTTTTACTAAAATCTCTTAATTACGATTAAAATAAAAAAACAAATTTTACGTTTCTCCTGTAAAATTTGTTTGAAAGTAGATAGAACATCTCAGAAGTTCACGGACGAAATGTTCCTTACGTTAACGTAATGGAAATATTATCTTTAAAACAATAGGGTTTACTTAATATCTGCTAACTTTGCCAGATACACTTTTCAATAGAACATAGAGACAAAAAGTTATGGCGTATTAAAAACAAAACTAATTTTAGCTCGTCTGAAAAACGGAGGTTTTTCCTTTACATTATTTCATATTACCCACGGCTATACCACATTAGTTACACACATACACAGTACACACATACAGTAAGGACACAGATACAGTAAGGCGTTGAAATTATGAATTGGAAATATTTATGTAAGTAGATTTACATCAGGATCTGCAGTGAGCATATTCCACATTTTCGCTGCTATCACGATTGTTTACAAAACATTGATGTGTAGTACCTTCTGTGTATCGCCGTTATGCCACAGGTTATATTACCAAAAGCTACCAACAATTATTTATGGAATATCCAGGATGGAGAGTTGCTCTTAAAATTGCACAGATGAGCAACAAATTGTCATATATTTCTGCGTAATGAGACGGAGATAAATCTCGTATTTCGCGTGTGTAGATGACATCTTGAAATTACCTGACAGATGTTAATTAAATATTTTCTTTAACCTCTCTGCTCGACAAGATTTTGACACGTGACACATCAGCTAGCTCGACGGGGTGTTGCGAATTCCGTCATGAAAATCAGGAATTTACATGAACTTTCCATTCGAATTTATTAAAAAAAGTATGTTACCGCATCTATTTTATACAATAAATTTGTGGTAAATATCATAAATTATATGTTGAGGTCGGTCAAACCGCGTCAGTCGACTGCGAAAGTTGTATAAAATAGGTATAAATACCCCTATTCAAAAAGTAGGCAACTCAGATTCCCTGAAAATATGTACATAAACAATCTTCTCTCTTGCTGAAAATATGCAAAAGGACCAAATAAAGATATTATCATTCTTTCTGCATTCTTACTTTTACCATTATTCATACTTATACTAGATAAAAAACACGATCAAATATGAACAAAAATTAACAAAAATTGTGGTGCGACGTGACACTTCTTAGTGCTTACCGTTCACCCAATTTTTCTATTTCGATTCAAATGTTGCACTCAGCCTAATCGATATTCGTTATAATCAAACTTGATTAAAAATTGTAGAAACTGAATAAAAACTCTTTGGTATATTTTTCATTAATTATTTTATTTTTTAAATTAATTTTAGTAATAAGTACATACACGTACACTGTGGAAAGTGATGTAACGTTTTAGGGTTCCGTACGACCGAATGAAAAAACGAAACTCATATAGGATCACTCATGTCACGAGTCTTGTGTCTGTCTGTCACAGCCAATTTGCTTCGAATCTACTGGACCGATTAGGTTGAAATTTGGTACACATATACATTTTAGTGACCCAAACACGGAAGTGTAATGTAAATAAATGGATTTTGCAAATAGTCACTTTTGGGGGGCCAAACCAGAAAATTAAAAAAAAAAGTTTTCGGAAAAGCGTTCATACTTGCGACGGTCTTCTTCTAATTTGATAGCAAAAGAGAAAGAAAGGGAAAGTGTGAATTTAGTCAAAATGAAAATCCAAGATGGTGGCTGCAATTTTTTTTTTTCCTAATATCTTTCGTTTTCATAGTTTGCGATGGTGATAAAGTCAATAGTTAGGTCAAAATGTAAATCCAAGATGGCGGCTGCGAAAAGTTTTTGTCATGTGTGTCGTGTGGTTTTCGGGTGATAGTGTTGATACCCAATAAGATGAAATTATAATTGTATTTTAAATAAATTACCATAGACATCAGTCGCTATCGATTGTAAACTCGATAGCCAAAATCCGTAAAAAAGGACCTCTTAATTATTTCGTCACGTCCGTTCGTCCATGGGTTCAGATATCATACAGGCATTTTACTCGGACACCTATTTATACTATATCGTTGAAAATTTGGAAGAAGGTTTATTCTTTACACCACCAAAAATCGTTTAGTAAAATTACGATAAACATAATTAGGGGTGTCATTCCTCAACATGCAATCGAGGGACGAAAAAAAGATCTATTCACATAAGCATGTAGCATTGTTGGATCTTATAATAAAAATGATAAGATGCTTATAAGTGACTGCTTTTTAAAGTGAATAACCCATTGTAACCGAAAATAACCCGTATTTCAACAATGAATTATGGGTTATTTTCGGTTACAACTGCAGAGTTAACTTTGTTTTTCGTAGTTTTTTCTAGAAATACAAACTTAATTTTGCAGTCGAAAAATTAATGCTGTGCAATGTGCATGCGTATATGTTCATCCCAACTACGGAACCCTTTTGTGCGTGGTCCGACAAAGACAAGTCAGTTTCTTAAATTTCGTTGGGAAACTCCCACAAAAAAAAAAAAAATTCTAGTACCTACTAAAGTAACCTAATAAAAACAAAAACTACCAAGCTCATACAACTAAAATAAAATATTTGCGTTTGCGGAATTAATTTATCACCATTACCAAACAAAATTTTGTTAAGCCTACGCCTACCTAAAAAGTATACTGGGCATTCTGTAGCAAACTATCAGAAAAGAGTATAAAAAATAAATAATTGTCCAATATATTAAAATAATTTTGAACAGCGAGCGCATTCCGTTTTTAAATTCAATTATAGAGACATTCCGGCGCGAAATTTTATTCAAAAGATGAGGTACCTAGCCCGGCCATAAGGTCCTGTGATCCTAATAACCGAAAAACGATTAAAATAACATTAGAAAAGTATAAATTATTAATTTAACCAGTGCTTAATGTATTTATTGTGTAAAACAATTTTATTTCAATTTCCAAGTATCGATTTCTTATATTCGACATATTAATTAATCGAAAAGAACGAAATTTAAAAAATAATCGTTTGGCATAATCGTTTTCGGACATCATTACAATAAAAAAAAGTATAATGGTCGGCGATTTTGAAAACATTTTCAGTAGTGGTAATGAATAATACGTGTTATTGGACCTGTGTTCGTATATTATGTTAAGATTTGGACATTTTCTAGTTGTATATAATATCACGAATAATATTTGTCACATTTTAAATCGTATCTGCATGTGTATGAGTGATATTCGTGAAAAGAAAAAATGAAAACACGCACGATTGGCGCGAAACTTCGTCTTTGGATAACACAAAACTTCATTACCACTATTTATTTAACTTGAACAATGGATGAATTCGTCAAATAATTAAATGATGTATTATTCACTGCCCCTGTGGTGGGGTATGGATGTTCAAAATCACCAATTTTTATGTTTTTTAGCCTCGACCACCACTGTCATCAAAATGGTGATTATGGTATTTACAGTCTTGAATTTTATATAGGTTCATTAATTAACTTGCACGCTGAATATGAAAGATTTAATGGCGTAAACATAATGAGTTTTTATCCAACTCTCATAATTAACGCACATTCATAAGATTTGATGGGTAGCATATTAAATATTTCCATAATCGAGATAGGGTGTCGTATGTGGTAATTCTGGGGTCCAATTGGATCCGCTACCGAGCCGGCGGAGGTTTTTGTGTTGGGGTCCAATTGGGGGCGCTTCCGAACTATACGGTTAATGAACTTCATGTATTACATAACTTGTCGGTCATTCACTATCCTGTGAATTTTAAGATGTGTGTAAAATTCTTCATCGTCATTATCTGTCGTAGTACTGTCTTTCTTTTTTGTGTGGTTAGTAACGAACATGTTAATAATAATTATAATAGTGTGTGTATATTTCTGTAGGGTACAACGTATGCCGTAATTTTAGTGCAGTTTAATAAACAATAAAATAAGTATTTTAGTTTAGGCTCGTGGTGCGCAGCTTTTAGTCGGCTCATGCATTATCCATCCTGGTCCATACTCGTCACGAGCCGGGAGTCAAACCGCGATACCATCGGTGTGGATTACAATGACCTTATTTCAGCGCGTGACTCAGTCTGGGCCAGGAATAGCCGAGCGGCGCAGGCGCACCGACGTCACTAAATACGATTATTTTTACTGGTCACCGAATAGATAGGTACAGAAGTTCCACTCCAGAAAATCCACCTTAACAAGCTCATGTCTACATGGATGAAGAACACACTATCGTTGAAGTTTCAGCAACAGCTACCTATGTTGGAGAAATTACAGTTTAGGTTCAAAATAATGTGATTTTTTATCTTAGCCTCAATACTCAATATCTTTATTGCTTTACCATAATGTGTACTTAGGTGGTAACTATATAATTTAGATCATTATGGACCCTGTAGGGCACAGCTAAAGGGTAGAAGAGAGGAAGCCCTGTTTTATGAGATCATTAAGTTGTTATTGTGGGAAAAAGTTTTCGATATCTATATAGTATACGAGCCTCTTAGCGAAACGACTCTAGACAGACTAAAACTGTGCTAGGCCATGCAGCAGCAGCTAAGCAGATCTGACAGTAGTATTAGAAACTCGTTACAGGCTGCCATTGAAACAAATGGGGATCAGAATCTGGTTATGAAAATGTTGAAGATTAACAGCAGCTCATTGCATATTTGCAGGACCTTCTGTCGTTTCGTCGGCTGTGCCTCCTGTGTTATGTTATTCTCCGATCAGGATCGCTATGTTGGTGTTATTCCGATACGATGCGAAGGTCGTCCTATTTCGTCGATTTGTTGCGATCCTAAATATTCAGGGGACATATGATTCAAATAGTAATATTACATGTAATATTGTATAATGCATGACCACGTGCTTTCTATTGAAGTTTGATAATGTTTTGATTGAGTTGTGAAGGTGTGATTTAGAGTTCTAATCCAGAACCATTAAAAGCGTATATCGTAATGTATTTACTAAAGAGTAAATCAATTAACGTTCTTGTCGACTTAAACTATAAACTGCATTTATTATGGAAGCACTAAGAAGTAGTGTGTATGTATGTAAAGTCTATTAAAAGAAAATAACTCGAAGCTTTAGAAAATAAGAACAAAATCACTTGGAAAAGTTATTTTCACTGCTATGTTCTCATAAAATGTTGCCCAATCTCCGTTATGTGAACACTTGTAACCAGGAAATATCGATCATTTACAAATTACATAAGACATGCAATGTGTAACTCTCAATGCAATAACTACCATAACATGGAAACCCTCGAACTGAGAGACGTAACAATTGAGCAGTTGCATGTATTTTGGCAATAAGGGGTTTAGTTTATTTTCAACTGACATGAGACATGGTAATTGGCTCACGTACCAAACTATGAAGATAGAGGTTTACTTGACATGTGAGGAATATAGGCATGTCAAGATTTTTTTGTAAAGAATTTGAAGAAGGAAGTATCATCATCTGCCAAGTTTTTTCCCAATAATATTGGGGTCAGCTTCCAGTCTAATTGAATGCGGCTGAATACCAGTATTTTACGTGAAGCGACTGCCTATTTAACCTCCACAACCCAGTTACTGGGTAATACAATACCCCTTCGTAAGACTGGTTGTCAGATTATCGGGCTATTGACGACCCGTAACGCAGTGGTTAGTGCCCCTTTGTGTCTCAGAAAGTACGCTAAGCGGTTGTTCCCGGCTGTCATTCGTGGATCTTTGACAGTTTAAAGATCCTCGTATGACAGCCGGGAACAACGGCATTACTATAATACTCTATGAACAACTTGCGTGCTTTCCGAGGTACGGAGGAGTCTAATATGTAAAAATGGACACCCATACACGAACCGACCGCGGCAAGCGTAGTTTAACCGGATCGATCGACCCGTGCGGCTGTTATTACTTAATAGACGAGCCCCATTATAGACGAAAGAAGTGTGATGAGTGGAATGTAAGAGAGCCGATATGACGAGGAAGAAAGTGAATATTGAAGAGCTGAATTAACACTAATACAATAGGATATGGGCAGGAGCTTAGAGGAGGGAGATATTCAAAGTTGTATAGGCAAAAGAAAAAGGACGAGAAAGGAGTTACCATGAACAAAAACGACCTCCTTGTCGCCGATGACTAAAAAAGTAAAAACCTCGTCGGTACCGAATACCTAACCGTCATCTGTCGTCGGTAGGGAACGGTATAATATCCTTAACCTTACATATTATAAAACAAAGTCCTCCGCCGTGTCTGTCTGTCGTCCTGTTCGCGTTAAACTCAAAAACTACTACACCTATTTTCATGCTGTTTTCACCAATGGATACAGTGGTTCTCGACAGCGCCGTAATTAGCCTTTTATGCGCCCGGTGCGAGCTGCTATAAAAATAAATAATAGGTATTGTTAGTGGCCCTGGTCTGGTGATTTCTGCGCCCCTCCAGTGTCTGCGCCCTGTGCCTGGGCACCGCTGGCACTGCCCTAGTTACGGCACTGGTTCTCGAGGAAGGTTTTAGTATATAATAAGTAACTGACATCCACGCGGGCGTAGCCGCGGGTATCAGCTAGTTTTTAATAAATATGAACATGAAGTTAGTAAGAGTTATTCGATTGTTATTATTATAAATATCTATGGTGGATACATGAAAATCGTAAACTACATCTTAAAAGACAACACATTACAAGTTACTCACTGCTATATCTTATTTCAAAGTTATTTCCTTACATTTATCACTCTATCTGTCTTGCCCATCTCATTTGGGGTCGGCTTTCTTCGTCGGATTCGCTTCTGCTTGATTTTTCCACATTTATGTGAGAAAAATATTACTTACACACATTCTCAAATAAATAAATTGGTAAGACAGGCAATTTAAATCAATGTGTGTTCCTTTTGTGACTTGATGATCGTGTACAGAATGTACAGGCGATCAGATATACTTATAAGTTTATAACAGTGTTTATTGTAGTCGGAGTTTGGCAAGAGTGGATGGGGCTCCACTGCAGTATCAATAACATGAAATACCTACCACTGCATTTGTATTTTTTTGTCGACATGAAAAGCGAAATCTGCATCTACTGAATTAGGTACTGCTTCCTAAAACTAAAACCCACTTTGATGTGTCAAGTTAGTTGAAAGTTTAACATGATTTTAGGAGGTGGACGAGGCTGTCATAGGTCCACTATATTAATTGTTTTTTTTTTGTGTGGTCCATAAGTGAGTAATGAGTTTTGATGCTCTCAATAGATTGCCTCATATTTCTCGTTAATGAAAAATCCTAGGGCATATAATAATTAATAAATACTTCAAAGCACAGTAATTGGAACACAAGTATACCTAGATGTGACAGATGCAGAACTAAATTAACTTTGACATTGAGCTTGTTTGATATTTATGATCGCCGTTAACCGAATTTACAATTTCTTGACTTCCAAACGATACTTATAGTAAGACATTAGTGTGGGGCTAGTAATAGTAGTAATATAATAAC
The DNA here is from genome assembly GCA_947522985.1 of Lithophane socia. Classification (NCBI taxonomy): domain Eukaryota; kingdom Metazoa; phylum Arthropoda; class Insecta; order Lepidoptera; family Noctuidae; genus Lithophane; species Lithophane socia. The sequence continues at coordinate 446,666 of OX383274.1, forward strand.
CTAATTGAGTATTGAAAGCAAGTTCATTAATCTAATGATAGTAAGTACGAAAGTAGTTATGCAGTTGTCATAAGTCACTGTAAAGTACGTAGGCAGGTACTTATTAATTTTTAGCTTTCAAATAAAAAGTAACTCATTGGTCATAATGCACTAAAACCATTCATCAATTCCTATACTGCATCACCAATTCCTCTAACAAATGTGGTGATAGGGGGGCGCTCTCCCTCACTGCACATGTATGAACACATGCGTCATTGCATCAGAACTAGCCAGTAGTGAACATTTGGCAACCATAGTCTATAGTCTATACCATAGTATTTCTTCGCAAGTTCTTCCAGCAGCACAGTTTATTTTAGCTATCTGTTCCGTTGGTCGATACCCAGGTCGGGTGAAGTGTTACTGGGTTTTTCCGTTTTCTCAGAATAGCTTGGAGTTTACAAGTTGGCGATAGCTCGAAAAGCACGTTAAGGCATTGGGTCCTGCGCCTGATCTCTGTCCGGTCGTATCACATCTCATCGGGCTATGAGAGTGACTGCACTTATTGTGCCTGCGCATACACTTTTGCTTATATTGCATCTCCTGCGTAGATAGCTAGTCTCCGCCGGGATTGGCTGCCATAGCCGAAATTTTGGAAGACTTTTATTTTAGTTACCAAATAGCGTCCAGTTTCGTCAAGATCTTCCTTCATATTTGGGAAAAGGCTAGGCAGATGTTTTTTTACCAGAGTGGCTACATCACAATGGAAAGCAAAATCAACCATGTCCCTAGTTTTGGTATAGAAAAGGCATTCGTGAAAATGTTGCATTGTGTATTATGACGTCTTGCCTTGTGGTGTTGTACCCCAGGCCCAACAGCTGCCTCGTCAAATAAACTGTCATTGTATTTCCTTTAAAATGTCGTGTTTATCAATTTCAACATTCCAAGCAGCTTCCTGGTTTCTGAAAAGTATTCAATTATCTCCGGTTTCCCGCGAAAATCAACGAATGACGACTAATCATTTCCTTCCACACGACCTTAACATCTTGCATCTTGCTCTAACCGTCTACCTGTCTTGTTCTCTAAGTTGTACTTGAGTGTTAAGTCAGTGCCTTTCACTCCGCGAGAGAAACCAGCGGCATCATGCGATACGATACCACGTCTAGTTAACTTAACTATAGTTTAGTGACAATGATTTACGGGTTTAGTCATGTGAGACCAAAGTTCTTGTGTTTAGTGTATTTTGTGTTGTTAAGTGTTGGTAAGTTGGGACAACCGTATGATTGAAAGTTGGAAGTTTGTTTTTAAATCCTGTTTGGCTAGTTTTAAGTTGCTTTCTCTATATTAGTCATGACTTCGTTTAGGATAAATAAAAGGAAACGATATTGTTGTTTTGTAACATGGCCATGGCATTCGTAACTTAAAGATTTTTTTGTTATATTGATAACTAAAAGGGGGTTGGCTGGGTTGTGGAGGTCAAATAGTCGGTCTATGTAAAATGCTGGTATTCAGCTGCATCCGGTTAGACCGGAAGCCGACCCCAACATAGTTGGGAAAAGGCAGGCAGGTTGATTGATTGATAACTAAAATTTAATTAAGTTACCAATGCCATGCTGGCCACTGCCACAACAACAATATCGTTTCCGTAACTTTACAATTTATCCATATTTTCCAATACTTACGAGTAGTTCTGATTTTAATTCAAGCAAGCTTACAAAATTTAAAGTAAGACATAATTTTAATTGAATGACATGGACACGACTTAATCGATTATTGATTAGAAATCGAGATTAATAAAGATGTTATTATTAATAAATATCCGCTTATATTTACAACGAAATGATTATCAAACAAACTTTCGAAAGTGAACTTTGTTTTGTGTTCAATAACAACACAAAAAACATGAAATGTCTCAAGGGCATAAAGTCAACGCCTGGTGTCGAAGTAGTTACCATTGCGATCACGTGTTGGAGACAGTCGCATAACTGAACACTCGCTTGAGTGAAGTTAAGTAACATACCTACCTAATGTATGGCTGTCCTATATATTCTGTTTACGGTTGATGTTTTGTGATATCATAAAAACAATAACCATGTTAAAGCTATTGAGATTGGCAACGGCAGACTTCAAGGATACGATACGAGTTTTCACTTCCTAGTCGAGTAAAGTTGTTACAACTGGGATTCGAACTCACGATCCTAACTCGTCAGTCTGTGCCTTATTCAATGAAAAATTACTTTCTTCTCAGAGTACTCGGATAGAAAAAACCGACTTCATCTAGTTTTAAAGCATTATTTTATTTTTGAAAGTGTTTTTTAAAACCTAGGTAGGTAGATAAATACATACATAAATCAATTATTATTTACTAGCTGATGCCCGCGGCGATGTCGATTATTATATACTAAAAGGCTCTGTAATTGGCTCTGTTTCTTATAAAATTGTTATCCATTATTTATAGCTGTTGGTTCTCCTATAAATAAATAAATAAATAAATAAAACAACGCAAAAAAAAAAAAAAAACCTTCCTCGAGAACCACTCTATCCATTGGTGAAAACAGCATGAAAATCGGTGCAGTAGTTTTTGAGTTTATCGCGAACAGTACGACAGACAGACGCGGCGGAGGACTTTGTTTTATTATATGTATGTAAGGATTTACCATTTAAATACCTATTGAGGTAATTAAATGGTAATTACCTAGATTTGATACGCATTTCGTAGGAGTACCTACTTTAAACCGCAGGCATATTGTTTACAAAATAAATCAGTTAATAGAGCTGCAAATGCTTAGAAATGTGATATTAATCTATTTATTTGTCAATCCAACACTATGATTTTTGGAGAAGACTAAGGATTTTAATATAGTTGTATGAATGGACGATACTTTTGCCAGAACAGAAATCTAAATCAACCTCTATTCCCTCTTCCAGAAATATCAGAATGCCTGGTCCTCCGCGCGTACCTGTCGCAGCACGGTCTGCACGGCGAGGTGGAGTTTTCGCACAAAAACGACACGCTCATCAGCATCCGCACGAACCTGAAGCCCACGCTGCAGTTCCCCGACGGCGTGTGGCGCTGGACCATCCACGAGTTCCCTGTCGACTACCGAGACCTCTCCGAGGGCAGGTGCTCCGACGATAACTTAGGCAAGGAACTCGTTGATCTCACTGAAGAATTAGGCTACCTCATCATACCTGGAAAGGACCATGCGGAATTCGAAAGCAAAAACACGCTGACAGGCCCAAATGGGCTTTGGGGCAAGAGTATAGTCTTCGAAACAGCTGAACGAGACAGGGTCATATGCGCGTCGATATTATCAACAGATAAGACTTACGAGAAGAATGCCATAGCAAGGTTTACGTCTCCGGTGGCGGGGACACTGCATTTCAGATGGCTATCAGCCAGAGAGTCCGACGAATCAGACTCCTACATCCAAGCAGACTTATATCATACCAAAGGTGTATCAGAAAAAGAAGCATTTACAGAACATAAGTGGAAGTTATTTGTGACAGACATTTTTGATGCTGACAAAGGGAATTACGAAGACAATTGTAACGTTCTTCAGCTAGTGTTTGATCCTGAGAACAGTGGGGATGGGATGAGTGTGGGGGACCTGGACAGCAGGCTGGGGATGATCAAGGTGGCGACAGACGCGAATGTGATGAAGACGAAGACGTTGTTCAAGGATGACGTCATCAACGTGCTGCGCAGTGACATGGAGGTGACGCGGCGGAGCTTGTACGTGGTGATATATGACAACAGACATTCCGATAGTTTCCTGGCGTGTGCCAAGTTGAGGCCGATAGCGCCGAAAAGTACAAAGTGAGTATGTTTCTTAATTATTCTTTAGATATTATAGTCACACTAGCTGTTGACCGTGACTTTGTCTGCGTGTATTGTATATTTCATTTTTGATTTTACAAATATCCTGGAATCTCTGGATAGAGAGAGGTGGAAAGAGAGCACGGAGGACTTTGCCGAGCAGAACAAGAAAAAAATCGGCGAATATTTGGTGCGACCAGCTAAAAGTCGTTGCAAAAAATCGTTTGTCGTTAAACATCGGTCGTTGCAAAATTGTGCTCGCGAGGTCTACTGTTTGGAGAACTACTAGTAATATTAATACAGATACTTAAAATGACCGATACACAAGTCAAATGTAAGGAGAAGCGATCGTTCTATGCATAAAGCGCACAAATACATAAGCGGGCTGCTACTCATCATTCATAATTTCAGCCGAAAGACGCGTCCACTGCTGGACATAGGCCTCCCCCAAGCACCGCCACTTCGACCGGTTCTGTGCTTCCCGCATCCAGCAAATTCCTACGGCCTTCACCAGGACATCGGTCTACCTTGTAGGAGGCCTTCCAACCACCGGCCATCTGTTCTACGGGGAATGTGCCCTGCCCATTGCCTCTTAAGTCTGGCAATTCTTCGGGCTATGTCAGTAACCTTGGTTCTCCTAGGGATCTCTTCATTTCTGATCCGATCACGTAGGAAACTACAAGCCTCTCCATTGTGACTTTCAGCCTTCTAATGAGGCCTATTGTGAGCGACCACGTTTCAGTGCCATAGGTCATCACTGGCAACACGCACGTTTTGAGACACGGTTGAAGACGATGCTCTGGGACGAGAACATATCGCGAACTCTGCCCAGCCGAGTCAGATCCGCCGATTGACCTCTTTCTCGAAGTTGGACCTCTTGATAACAGCTTTTTGACATGGGTCAGAAATGAGATGAGCCTATAATTCTTAAAAAGGGCATTGTCACCATTTTTAAAGAAAAGTATCACCACACCTCTGTTCCATGCATTTTACCCTCGAGTGTGACGGATTTAACAGCTATTTGGTTCATTCCCAATCCTTCAAAACCCGTCCGAACGCCGTAATTCCGTCACATCGGGCTGCTAGTAACATCATAAGAATACTAATTTGGAAGCTATTTCTGGCCACAATCTTATGATAATATATATACATAAATTATTTATTATTGTTTAAAATATTCAAAAAAATAAACCGGTTTCTATCATCATTGATCACATTATACACCTCTGCTCTAGGGCTTCTTTTCCTTATTGATTGAAGCTTTATAATTTGTTATAGGTAATGCTAAGGATATAAATAGTTATAGTTTCTAGCATTTTATACATATTATACGATCATTTCATCTTTCTCATGAAAGCTAAAAAGCTTTTATAAGTAACGTTACTAATTCGGAGCTTGAACAACATCATATCAAGGATATTATGGCATTCCTCCTTTAGAATGTTCATTGTAGCAGATTCCGAAAATGACGACTTATTGTCGGGCTACGTTTGCCAATTGATAAACCAAACAAAATACCATCGTTCTATCGCAATTAAGTGTAAGCAAATAGGATTGAAAAATAGTATTGTTTTGGGAACTACAGTAGGTATGTGGCTTGGCTTCAAAGATAAAATTAATAAACTGAATATTAGCAGTGCGTTTTATTTATATTTCACTACATCAAACAATGCCATGAAGTTTCCATTTTGGTTTAACCTATTCAAACGTGAGTCAAGTTAGTAGGGAAGGCTTTTAATGCTTATAAGATGAACAAATTGGATATGTCTTTGTCATCTTACACCTGAATTGTTATATGTTGAATTCCAGAGCTTTAATAAACATGGACGGCATCCGCGGCTCCGTCGACTTCACGCAGCGCTCCCCCTTCGACCCCACCTGGACCAACTTCCAGCTGGGCGCTTCGGATGGGGACTATGAGTCCAACCTGCGGTTCGTTAGCTCCGTCCTGCAGTACAGCGTCCAGGAACTACCTCCGAAGCTCATCGCCGATGAGATGGACTCCTTGTGTAATACCACGGGAGGAATTTATAACCCTTCTGGACTTGATTTGAAGAAGCTACCGCCGCCAGGTGAGATTTAAACTTTGAAATGCCTACTACCGGGTTAGTGTTTTGAATTTTTTCTAGAAAAGCCGATCACTCGCTATGGAGAATTGAATAATCTAGAGGATTTGTATAAACAGTAATTGTAAACATCAAAAGATATAGCATAGGTATAAATCGTTTCTAATATCTGCTCAAAAAAGGCCATTTCTCAAACACTCGATATAATAGATACAATGGACGTTCAAATCTATTTCAGTTTGCATCTAAAAATATTACCCAGTTTATATTTATCAGAAATAGAAATTCGTCTAACGTTACTAGAAAAACTGGACTCTTTCATGCTCGTTAATTTTATTTAAATATTTCTAACCTGTCCGCTTTTGGTCAGTATAATTATCTGTTTTCTGAACAAGTGCATCTGCCTTAGTTATTTTCAAACGTTTCGATGTACATTCATTATTATGTCAAATGTCTCGAAACGGAAATAAGTTATAGACTTAAAGACCGAATTGAAACCTCAAACTTGTTTGCCACAACTTGATTGCCAGAATTTGTAGAACTGTCATGGAAGTTTTTTGGCATAATCTGGTAGATAGTGTCGAAGCGCGTCGTCGTTTGGTGGTGAGCCAACAGCCAATAAGTCGACGAGCCAAGTGAGATGTTTACGTCTTCACTAAGATGACGCATTATAGGTATTCTCGCGATCGACATTTGTTTCCAAAATAACTGACTATCTGCTCACAATATGACAATTTTATTGATCGAATACTTTTGTGTGATGAATTATTATGGTGTGATGTTTAGTATACGGGATTGCGCTTAGAATAGCTTAGATATGATGATCATTTATGAAGAGTTTATCTACCAGAAGAAATAATCGCGTAGGGAACAGAGCCAGGATGGAAAGTTCAAAACAATGCAAGGAAAAAGCTACTTCGAAGTCACAAGTTTTGATTGTATGGGTACATTATAGTTCACAGTTCACGTAAAAGTATGGCTGAAAGAACCTAATGTTATTCCTTAACGTCATCGTCACTTTTTCCAACTATAATTATGTCGGGGTCATAACTTAGGTGATGACGATGTTATTCCTTTTAAGAGCAATATGAAAAATACCTTCTTTTATTGTACACCTCTGTTTTCATTTCTTCCAGGCATGGGCACCCAAGACCAATACCCGGTAGGGGACCTGCTGGGCAAGCATAAGGACCGCACGGATTACCTGAACCACAAGTACCTTCTCCCTGGCCTGGCGAACGAGCTGAGCGGCGCGTACTGGGACGTCTACCTACCCCTGCAGGGTGTGAACAGCGTGGTGCATAGAGCGCTGGTGTTGGAGAGGTATGATTATATATGATTGACAACATATACTCACGGTGAAGTCTAGGATTAAAAAAAATTACTTGATGAATGTGATCGAATGAACAAACAACCAGCTTTGAAACTTGGAACTAATTAAAACTAATTATATCGAAAACTCCCCTAAGATTTAAAACGTTTGTGTGGAATAAGACGCAGTACCTTTTTAATCAAACTTGGGCTTCTCCCGAGGGTTCTAGGTTTGATTCCCAGGTCGATCAAGGTGTTATTGGAGGTTCCTCATAAGAATTTCTCAGTACTGCCGCTCGCAGTTTAGATTTGTGCCTGTTTTACGGCAGTAGGTTCGCCATGAGACTAAAACGTACGTCATGAGAATAAAACGCAACTGGCGTGGGCGTACCTAATAAACACCTCTGTCTTAACTTTTTGGGTTATCAATTCTCGTGCTAGGATTAGGTTCACATACTCGTAAACAGTAATCCATGTTCCAGACGCCACCCAAAACGCGACATCTGCGGCACCATCCTGCAGTACGAGACAGACACGGAGTACCAGACGCCCATGGTGTCGGCGCAGGTGGTGTTCCGGTACCCGCTGGTGGGCACCGTACTGTTCCGGCAGCCGCAGGACCGGCCCTGGGAAGACACCACCGTCATCGTGGAGAGCTTGGTGAGTCGGGGCTAGGGCGGATGCTCTAACAAGTCTAATTATAAGGAACATTTTACTCATAAGTTTGAGCGTTATATTTAGACTTTGCTTAGCTTAGCCTTATAATCATGTTATTTCTCTGATCAGCGAGCAAAAACCATTCATACGAAATTCCTCATTAGATTTAAGTCTACCATTTTCGCTCTCTTTATCCAAAATTTTAGACTGTGTGATCAAAAAAAAAAGAGATCCTCAAAAAGAGGTTAATCTTCCTATATATGATGATTTCTAATTGGAATGTTCCCCGCAGGTGCACGCCGACGGTGCGAACGTGAACAACTCGCGCTCGCACCGCTGGGCCATCCACGAGCACGCGCCGGGCGCCGACTACTACAACTGGACGGCGCGCTGCGTGAGCGCCGGCCGCGTGCTCGCGCCGCACGCGCTGGACATCGACACCAGGCACCCGGAGTCCTACTGCAGGCCTGGCCTTGAGGGGCTCTGCAGGCTGGGAGATTTTACGACCAGGTTAATAATGATCTAAAAACTAATCAAATGCAACCACCGACGATGCCGTGCAAGTGGCGAGGTTTTCGGCCAGCAAAATATTGACTCGCATCACTGTCGTGTACTCACACGATAGAGTAGAAGATCTACTTGGCAGTTCTATTGTGTAGCAGGTGCAAGTATTGCCATCTTGGTTTAGTAGGCCTACAAGAAGAGGCTCAAAACGTCTTTTTTGCAGGTTATAATTATGATAACCTTAGATAGGTTAGTAGGTACATATTTTGCTGCAGATTTGAGATCTTGAGGCAAATTCGATGATAAACCATGAGTTTCTATAAATCTACAAAATAAACTCATTTTATTTAAGGATAACTTATTTACAAAATAGTTTCAATTCTGATAACAATCTAGAACGCCATAAAGTGTAATGTAAATAATTACTGCCTCGTTGGTCTAGTGCTCACAAGCGTTACTGCTGAGCATGAGGTCTTGGGTACGATTTGGGCAAAGTGTTATTCGGTTTTTCCATCAGGATTTTCCCAATAGCAGCCTGGAGGCTGAACTCAGGCCCGGTTGATGACAATAATAGGCTATATTTCCCTCCTTCTATTTCCAGGCATGGCACGCTGCAGGTGGCCGGCAAGAAGGTGGACTCAGCTCGTCTGACGCGGCGCCTGTTCACGGACACAGTCGTGGGACTCGCCGGGAAGCACTCCATCATGAGGAAGTCGCTGGTCATCTACGACGACCATGGACCGGTCGCCCGCGGCGAGCGCATGGCGTGTTCTATGTGAGTTATCTTTATCAAAGTATCTTCGTGTAACAAGCAAGAAAAGGCAGTAAGTCAGGTTTAAGTTTTTTGTGTGTTTTCTAAAATGAAAACTTTTTTATCGTTTTTGAGCGCTTTCTAGATGAAATGGACTACTAATAATGGAACACTATAGCTTGATCTTTCTGACTGAACGACTCTTTTGACAATTCTAAAGTGTCTAGCATAAAGATGGCAAATCATTTAAAAGCCCATTTAGACACTCATTCATTCACATTCATTTTCGGAAATCATAAGTTCCGAAAATGAATGTAAAACTGTATTTATAAAATATTGCGGTTAGCCGTTTTAATAAATTGATTTGTTTATAAATAACAAGTCTTCAAGTACTAGCGTTAAATTGATCGCTTGTTTTGTTTATTTTTGTGCGACAATTTAGTAGCCTAGAAATGAGATTGCTTTGAAAATAACAAAAGGCGCTTATCACAACAATTAACCAATATTCCTAAAGCCATTTATAGAGAAAGAGACTCTCACCGGTAAGAGAGACAGAGTGACACACTGCCGACGGAACTTAGTCTTAACTCGTTGTGCCTTCAACAACAATTGTATTGCTTTGGAATCCGACTCCAAGGATCAACACTTTTGTGGCGGTGTATCTACATCGCCACATGCGAACTACGCATCGAAGACCTGACGTCATACAAAAATCCTGAGGTCACAAAAATCCTGCATCGCGCAATTAGAGTTTATCGTGCAGTGGACATTTACAAGAATCCAATATCATTCATTGGGCAGTTGCCCGCCAGACACAACACCCGTCTGGTCGGAGGATCCTCCCTTTTCTATGGTGGATGGGTGAACTTTACACCCTGTTCCTCATACCCCTAAATTTTTATACAACCTTCAATATCGTGTTCTGTTTGTATGCCCAGTGTGAGCGGCCTGCACCGGCGCAAGGCCGTCGTGCGCGACTGGTTCGGTAACGGCGAGCCGGCGCCGCTGAAGGGTCGCATCGAGCTGACGCAGCAGTCGGAGTACGACGTCACCAACGTCATGGTCACGCTCGACGGCCTGGTGGACGTCAACAACTATAAGATACACGTGGTTAGCTAATAGCATTATTATTTAAGAATAAGTTCGCTTTTTAATGTTTTGAAGTAAGTTAGGATAAATCTGAAGCGGTTTGTGACTTTGGAAAGGAACAAATCCTTTTCTCAATTTTACACGTGCATTCTTGCTCGCTCGGCAGTCGTGATACCAGACTGAATAATCTATGTCCTCAATTTTTATTTTCTCATTGCAGGTGCCAGTAGAGAAAGACCTGGAGTTCCCATGTGAGAAGACCACACTGTACGATACCTTCAATCCGTTCCATGTCAACAAGTCTTTAAGTCCGCCTCCTACGAAAGGTACAGTTTGACGATCGCCTGAAATTAAATGATAAACTCAAAGTTTTCATAATAAGCAGTGTTAGTAGTTGTTGTAACGATAAGTTTTTAGCAAAGAAGATATCTAATCTGGGTAACAAATTATGATCCCTTCAGGCACAGCAGATCAGTACGAGCTCGGCGACCTTAGCGCTAAGTACGGGCTCGTGGAGTCGCGCTCGCTGAGTGTGCACTACAACGAGACGCAAGTGTCGCTGTTCGGGCCGCACAGCATACTGGGGCGCTCTGTCGTGCTGCACAGAAAGGTTCGTTGAATGTTGTGCTTTTTTATATTGAAAACATCCGGACCGTCATTCCAAGTAACGTTTCTGATATTCACAAGCTACCGCATCTAGTTCGATTGAAAGTGGACACAAGAGTAGTTGGAAAGTCAGGCTACTGCGATGATGCGTTTCATAAAGCGGTTGCGGTCTTTACACATGAGGAAAAAAAATCGTTAGATTGGAACAAAATCCTGCTTCATCTGTTACTAAACTAACATTAAATGAAACACACACTCACATGGTACACACAGTTAGTATTTCACTTTCAGAATAATTATCACAGTAGTTACAATACTAATAATGTTGCCCTCACAACACTGAATCGTCTGTCACGAGTCTGTCCACGTGCCGCCCCACTCTAGCAAGCGCGTCACGGCATTTACCCTCACCTTGGTACTACAATAATCAATTGAGAGACTATTATCGTTCAACTTTTATAATTTACGACAAATAAATAAATAGCAAAGTTGAAGGTGCATCAGGGCTGACTCCTTTTCCTCCGTTCCTTGCAGAAGAACCGTCGCTGGGCGTGTTCGTCCATCGAGCGCGGCTACAGCCCGTCCGAGGCCCGCGAGCTGCGCGCCATCGCGTCGTTCCACCACCCGGGAGGCTTCGCGCGCGGCTACATGCGCTTCACGCAGCTCATACACAACGACGGCAGCGCCAGCGACACCGTCATCGAGGTCAAGCTGAGGCATCCCGGGGTCAGGGATACGAACCGGGTGAGTGGACGAGCGAGGTTTGCCAATAATAAGCACATTGCTTTAAGATATGTTTTATGGCATAGTTGACTTCCAGGCGGACGGAAGACGCGGGCAGAAGCTAGTCTCTAATAATGTGCTAAAATGAGTACAAAAGTCATCATTTCATTTAGAGGTTGCTTCAAATGAATACACGAGAAATGCTCGAAACTGTGAAGTTTAAAGAAAAGACAGATAAGATAATACCATATTATGTAATGCTGAGACGATAATGATTGTCAATAACGTGACAGTTGTTATGCAAAGGAAGCAGATTTTTGAAGTCTTTAAGCGCGTTGAGCACTTCTTGGGTGAACAAAAATCATGGAACTCGCGTCATCGCCACACTTGAAGAAATGTTTTTAACGCCATCTAACTTCTACCGTTTGAGTTACGTTGAGGTTACGTATTGTTGATTAGTTTTCACTTCTATCGGTAGTCCTCAAAGACTGCCCCGCATGTTCTTTTTTTATAGCGTTTTCTTATAATAGTGCAATTCAATAGTAATTTTGGCAGAGAGAAAATTAAGGCAGATTAACTCCAAATCCATCTCTTGGCGAAGGATATATGAATGAAAAACAGTGAGTAATAAAGTAATGCTCGGACACAGACGCTGAACCACAACTGGGCGATCTTCGTGAACCCGGTGGGAGTGGACGCGGCCGTGAAGGTCACCAACACGCGCTGCGTCGCCGGCGGCTATCGCTGGAACCCTTACTTCACGCAGCTGGCTGACCCTCTCAACGTAAGCTTACAATATAATAGAATATATAGTAGAATATTATTTATTGTGAGTGCAGGTGGTTAAGATATCAACTCCTTGTATGTTTACAGTTCGACCTGTACAACCAGGAGTGTGGAGCTGACAATCCGCTACGATGTGACGTGGGAGACCTCACCGCTAGACTGGGGACCATTAGTGAGTGTCATCACATACTGTGGACTGATATTTCGATCATAGTATTAGTAAAAGACTTGAGAAATAACATACATACAAACATACAAAATGTGAGATACAGAACAAATTCTATTCGCTCCTGATATGAAACTTGGTATTACATAAAGTTTCATATTTATTTCTTCTACTAGGTAAATGTAATGAGCAAATAACATGAAAATATGAATCCTGATCCTGATGCAAAGATCGACACCGTGTATACCAATGACATTGTGTAACCCAGGACCAAATCATTTAAAGTCATGATGGACAACTGGTGAAGGCCTCGCCTCTCATGCACGAGGATTCTAATCCGGGCAGTACCTACCAATGTGACTGTTTCAATTCATATGTACTTTTTAAACCATCACTGACATCGGTGAAGGACAACATCGACATCGTGAGGAAACCTAGACTTATAATCAACACTAGCTGCGCCCCGCGGTTTCACCCGCGTAAGTCTCGATCCCGTGGGAATATCGGGATATAAAGTATCCATGTGTTAATCCAGGTTAAAAAGTATCTGTTTGCCAAATTTAATCCAAATCCATTCAGTAGTTTTTACGTGAAAGAGTAACAACCATCCTTCCATCCATCCATCCATACTTACAAACTTTCGTAGTAGGATATTAGTAGGATGAGTTTGAAATCGCAAATCCACCTTGAGCAAGTTTGGTGATCAATGCGCATGCTTTCTCGGTTTATGAAGAGGCCTAATGGGTTGCCCTGCAGTGGGACAATAGGGATTATTATTATTTTAGATACAATCTAAAGTCCTTCAGACCCTAACTACCAGCTCGTGTACCCAGACATAGGCAGCTCGCGCCAGATGTTCGTGGACAGCAACTTCCCGCTGGAGGGCGCGGTGAGCGCGGTGGGGCGCTCCATCGTGATCTTCGGTCCCGAGCGCTCCTCCGAGCGCTTCGCGTGCGCTAACATCGAGCCCGACAAGGACATCATCAAGTACGTCAACATCATGAAGCCGCCGAGATTTGTGCTGTGAGTATCGAACGTACCTACTTATGTGTCTTTACGTTCTTCTGCTTCGTTTCGTTTTTTGAAAATTATTCGCAGCTGCATCCTGATGACCTGACATGACTACAACAGACTATAATCAATCAATCCTTCTGTTATGTTACTCATACTAGTTATTCCCATTTAATTAAGTAGTTTCACAAGGCGGTCCGTCCGAGTCGTTTACTACAAACTAATAATAAAATTATCATTACATTACTTATGATTATCCTATGGGTGTGTATGTGGTATATATTTAGCTTCCGTTCTAATGCCTTTCCGTGCCTTTTAGCCTGTGATAATAGTAGATTGTGATACGAGTGTGCTCTATTGGATATTATACTCGAGGCAGTATTATTATTTGATAAGGTAGCCGAGAATGTAATGATCAATGCACACACGGTTCATACGACGTTTGTCAACACACTTGCGAGGAAAAAAATAAGACTTGTTTTAAGAACTTATGCTACAATAACGTACCTAAACTATAGAGATGATAGATTTATAAAGTTTAACTGACCTTTGTTGCCAGGTACTGACTACCCGGAGATTCATTTTTGAAAAAAAAATTCTACGTTGGTTGCTGACATACTTTAAAAGTTGCATTTCTGACAATATTTAACCATACAACGAAAATGATAACAAATATTTGTGGAAAATGGCGCGCTGGTTTTATTTTATCCGCTAGCGATGCGCGCGCGGGTGTGAATAAAGGCACTGGTACCGCTGAACAGCCTATATAAAAATATAATTACGTTAATAATACATAATACGCAAATGGGGTTAGGGTAGTGAACAATATATAATTTTATAAAATATTAATAATATTTTAATTTAAAATAATATCATATTTAGTAATAATAATAATATCATATTTTATTTATTTACACAGTAGGCGCAATAAAAAGGCATGAAGTTTCTTTGATGAGATTAAAAAAAAGCGCAATGGTGTAAATTAGAGAATGCTCATTTATTAGTAGGATAGTTCATACTAATTCAATGTATAGTATCCCACAGACGTTTAGTTATGTTAAAAAAAATCCCATGGGCAGGCATGGGATTTTTTTTTACCATAACTAAAAGTCACTGGTTTGCTTATGATTCTTTGTTTAAATAACAACTTGCTTTTGAGCGCTTGTTTTTGGTAAAAAGCTTCACCAAAAACAATTTCTATTGGATACAAATTCCATGCTGCCATGATAGTACTTACTAATTCCATACTGCCATGTCATTACTCCGACTAGTAAATAGTAATATGTGGCGCACATTACCGCACTAGAGCGGTAATATAAATTAAAAAGCACGCTTCCATAATAAACTGCATTATGAACCTAAATGCGGTTCAATAAGGGCCACTTTACGAGCAAGTGTGTTGAAAATAAATGTATTTGCTTCTTCTTTCTGATATGAAGTAATGTGTCATGTCCAGTGGCATGTTCCTGGCGGACGTGCGGAGCGTGCTGGGCGTGCCCGAGTGGATGCTGTCGGTGGACGCGCGGCGCACGCGCGCGCTGCACGGCGGCACGTGCGTGCAGCTGCTGCTGCACTTCACCGGGCCGCACGCCAACAGGCTCGAGTTGGACTTTACCAAGTAACTACACCACTAACATACTTTCTATTTGAATCCGAAGCATTGTGAGAGAGTGACGTGTATTCTTCTTCCTTCGAAATTGAACCATTACGGAAATATTTTTATAATGCATATTGTGCACGAAAAGAGCATTTTCAAAGTAGCCAATTTGTTTCGGAAAGTGCCACTTTTTCGCACTAGTGGTTTTTACTTTTCAGTCTTTAAAAAAAAATTATATCCGTCATCAGCCCGACGTTTTTTTTGTTTTAAATCATACGTGAGGGGGGGGGGGGCAGGGCGGTCACCACCTGCCTAGCAACAACTAACGCGATATTATGGCATACTCTAGATTTAGATTTTGATCTTTTTCGATATAATTTTTTTTGAAGATAAGTAAGATAGTTTCCGACTCGTGTCGGCTTATTATATATTACATAACATAACATAATCAGCCTATAATGTTCCCACTGCTGGGACACAGGCCTCCTCTCTGTGAGAGGGAGTGGGCCGTAATCCACCACGCGGGCCCAGTGCGGGTTGGTAGATGTTACATGTCTTCGAAGTTTTGGTTCTAGGACATGCCGGTTTCTTCACGATGTTTTCCTTCACCGTTTTTGAGAGCAGTGGTGATGAAATTATTTACACAAAGTAAAGCGCCTGTCGGGGTTCGAACCTACGACCTACAACTCGTAAGTCGCGGCCGTTACCACTGGGCCACCACTGCTCTGCATATTATAAATCATAAATAACTATTGTTAAAACAGACATTTATATAATTATGGTAATTTTTTTCACCTATAGTTACTTTTTCTTCGGGAATAAAGACCCAAGTTCCGGCGCCTTAAAGTTCTCAAGTCAGTAGGTAAATCATGTTTGTAGAAGTACACTATTTGGTGCTTAATGTGGACACAAATAAATGTCTATTTGCAACGAGTAATCATTTTTTCGGGCCTTCACGACCAAAAAAATATTGTAATAGAAAGTTACAAAATAGACATGACATATTATTTCTGTTCTGTTCCAGATTATTAGCATCAGGTCGTCTGGACTCGCCCAGTATGTTCATCCCAGGGTACATAAACACGAAACGAAAAAGGACCATCTCGTACAGACCGTGCGGAACCACAGACCCCAATGAGAAAAAAAGTAAGTAACTTTAAGTACTTAACTTTTATTTTGGCTTACTTTTCCTTAGAACATGAGTCATTGACATAAAATAACCTATCATAACATCACGCCTGCAATCCCCAAAGGGTTAGGCTGCCATCAGACGGACTGCATTCTTGCAGTTTGAATGCAGTTTAATACGACTGCAAGTACTACAACTGTTGGAGTGCAGTTGAAACAGTTGAAAATGCAGGCCGTCTGATGGCAGCCTTAGGCTGCATGTCCTCTGGAGCGGAGGGGAGAGGAGAGGAGCAGGGATGAGCCAATGTTGACCAATAGAATCTAAACTCCGCTCCAGAGTTTAGATTCTATTGGTACTGACAGTGTCCTCAATGATCATGTCTTTGTAAAACCCACCACCTAAGTTCATATTGTAGAATGCAATAAATATATTGAGTATAAGGACCACCTATATTATGATATATAATTCTATCATTCTTTCAATGTTCAAAAATATTGGTAGGTATTAAAGTAGAGAAAGGCAATATTTGCGCGTTAAAATAGGTATGTTTCATTACTTTAAATTACACATCGTCAGTCCACCCGCAGCGCTCTGTTACCGGACTCCCCTGTGAAATCGCAGACAGTAGCATTTAATTAACTTCGTTGGACACAGGCATGCTGCACATAACGCACGGACAACATAACTGGAAGACGAGCTCGTCGCAGAATGACAGATAAACGGTGACATTCTGTTAACATGCTAGTTTCATTTGTTGTTACAAAGTTGAATAGAATTGGAGCTGTCACAAAGTTAATCAATTCCGGAATAAGATCGCTTAGAGATTGGCTTAGATGTTACTAAAACTGGTAATTACGAGTATAAGTTTGATACTGCACTAGACCAGTCCGGTGCGTTTAAATATAATTACCTAAGGCTTAAATGATTTGGCGTAATGAAACCGCGCCGCAACGCAACGCATTGCAAAAATCCTCTTTCGTCCGGCTACGGCTACGGGCGGCCCGCACCGCACTATTTTGTATGCTTTGCGCTGCGGCTCGTTGCGCCTGTCATGTACTACTTACTTGACTTTACTTTACCATCGCCCTAATTGATAGAGATGAACAAAGTTAAGAATAACAGCGGAAAGATATTCTCTACCCTTGAACTATTCGCTACCCAAGAGGTCAAGGTCTTGAAGGAACCTAAGATATCTTACTGAACGTTAAAGTGTAATCTTAGACCTCTACGTTTAAGCGATTGATACGGACGGAAAATGATTTATATTGTACATGACCAAATTGTAGATTTTGACAAAGATGTTTTCAATAACATTATAATACTTGACTGAGCTTTTCAGGAATTTATTTATATAGATTGTGAGAGTTGGTTTTCGTGGTGTTGACCTTGAGAAACTTGTGAAGGACACGCTATCGATTGCTCCTACCATGCAACCTTGGCCTTGGCTATTAGAATATTTGTATGTTTCTCTCAGATTGTGTAAGGTCAGGGTAGTGTTCAAACATATTGTTAAGAAAACTGTCATGTCACCCGAACATTAGGTAGGTAGGTATAACATTCAGGAAATTCCCAAACTCCCTAGATAGCCGACCACACCCAGTTTCCCACTTACCCTGCAACATCATAGGAACATGGTCACTACACCCGCATGCACTTGTGTGCATCTCTTTGTTGTCCGCGACACAATCCGCGGGACGCATGCGCGGCGACCTGGTCGGGTCGATATCTTAGGTCTTCTGTGTGCCTAGTACATAGGCACCGTCTGAGTTCGTATATAAGGACCGAGGGGTAGGAAAAGGGAGAGGGGACCGTAATGCAGCGTGCAGTGGAATATGCGGGCGCGGTGGTACTGAATTATTGAAATACTTCGATTCTCTATTTTAAATGTCGCAGTAGTAGTTTCAGTTGGGCTTGAGACTACTTGTTTTCATTAATAAGACTTCTCTTTCATCAATGTTTTAGTATCCTTTATTCATTGGTATTTTAATTGCCTTCAATTAACATAGTATGTTAGAAAACCCATGAAACAAATTCGAAAAGTTCGCCGAGTTATATTAAGTTATCAAACCACACTTTTAAGGGTCCCCGAAATGATCAATTGTAATCGTCTATTTTTACGTGATTGATACACAATGATGCACAAATTGATCGTCTGCCAAATGCAATTGAAGCGATTGACAATATTACTACAATTAAAATTGATGATTGATCGTTCTGGGGACCCCTTACAACCTATACACGAAGATGTTTTAGGGTATTAGCACTTTGGCACTATTACACCTACCATGTATCCTACTTATGGTAAAATTAACATAACATAACATACATAGTGCGACCCTTGTTTTCCTCGAAGGGTTAAGCAGATCTGTAAAACAAAACAAAACCCAGACGTAGACGTCACTTTCTGCTCGTAGTCAATAATAATATTATTATAATCTTCTCTTAGTCAACAGGCTGGCATCCTGCCACTATTTGTTTATTTATGTTACCCCTCGTTACCCTCCGATCATCATAGGACTGTACCCCCTACACGTTACTTACCTACCACAATAACGTTCCTTGATTCAACAGGTTTCTTGGCAGCTCCTTTAAGTGAGGGGCGATCGTTGGAATAAGTTGTCAGTTGTTATGTGCAATCATTTTATTTCACATGCGCTTGTGGATTATTTACTTTATAAACTTACGACATTTTCCCATGGGGGAAGGCAGAAACTATTACTTCATTTGCTTCGTCCACTTCCATACATCGGCTATACTGTAAAAATCTCACCGTGACAACTACGGTGAAGTGAGCTGTCATTCCAGCTGTTGCTAGGGACCACTGGGATTGACACTATTGACAGCTTACTTCATCTCAGTTTTCTAGGGTGACATATTTACATAATAAATCGGCTAATAATTAATGCACCCCTTTTCGGGTGCTTCGCACTTGATGTTTATGAAGAGCTTCACCAATAAGGACCAAACTAACAAAAACTTAATATTTCAGAGAACTCGTACTTCTTCTCGTCGAGTCCGTCGTCGGCGCCGCTGACGTCACCGGCGCAGGCGCTGCTGCTACTGCTGTGCGCCGCCGTGAGACTGATGCGACTGTAGTGTAGTTGTATAGTCCGTTCCAAAAGTATCTTAATTAAGTGTAAACAAACCCTGTTCAGGTTTCTTACTCAATCACTCTAGAAGATTTCAACTTTGTCACAAAATTTTCCAAACTCTGTTTTAATTTTTTTCTCTTTTTCAAACATGATTAAATTGTAACTGAGAAATCATCGACAAAAATTGAGATTATAAAATTAACATCAATTGGCAAATGAAAAACATCTTTGGTGATTGAAAATATAATTTAAAGTATTTAAATACCTAATGAAATAAAAGCATTGAATATAACATACGTCGCACTACACAAGCTGGCATCCACAGGACTTTTCTGATCCATTTGTTTACATTTACATTAGATACTTTTGGAACAGTCCTTAGTTAGGTACTCATACCAAACTGTACATAAGTAAATATATTGAATACATTGCTTGTTACATAAATGGGGCTGTTTTATTTTACACTCAACTTCAACTCTTCAATGGCTTTTGTAGAAGAGACTCCACTTTGCCAATAATATCTCGTAGGTACCGATACACCATGAAACGTTGAAATGAAATGAAATGAAATGAAATGTTTTTTTGTTGGTCGTTGAAGTGATACGTATACGAAGTGCCGGCAAGGTTATCATCACATTACGTTCTTTGAACATACACGATAAAAAAATCCAAATTATAATAAGCAAAAAAAATTTTTTCCTGGGGTTTGTTTTTTTTTTTCGTCTGTTTCATGGTGGGGTGGGATGCCGTTGGAAAGGTCGTCCAAAAATATTGTAGGTGTGTGAAAACCATTTTTCGATTCAGGGATCCGTTTGCGAAATATTAAGCTTTAAAGTGGATATGTGAAAAAAAAATTACGACGGTAGTATAATAACGAAGTTAAAAGGAAAACTATAACAGCTAAGTACAGGACAGGTTAACGAGTAATAATCTACCAACTTCGTTTGAAGTTGCAAAAACATGTTCTCCCATAAATTCAAAAGGGGAAAACATGTATTTCAACTAACCGAACTATGGAAATACACCACGCACAATGAAGGGTCATTGTGCGTGGTGTATTTAACAATATCATGTACCTAAATGCATAGAAATATCACTTGACGAATACGAACGAACGATCAAACTTTAATATTATTGTTTATTATTTTAGCAGACGATTGTTTTTTGTGACCCTGGATACAAACGAAAACAAATCCACACCGACATCCAGTGCTCCTAGAAAAAAAGTCGTACAATCCTCTACTTTTCCACGGATAACAAAAATGCCATGTCGAAGATGCTATGAAGTTATCATGTAACCTATAAGCTAGCAAATAACGTTCAAGTTGCATTAGTGCCTTTCCATCGATCGCTTTTTTTGAAAATGCACTTACTTCATTATTAATTCAGTGGTCCTTAGATACAGGCAGGGCGAGTGATCGCGAGTGTTACATCTGACGGCACTAAACTGTTTGTAATTGTACCGTCACAATAAATTTATTTGTCTTTGGATTTTCTCGATTTTAATTGTTTGAAATTTTAGTTGCACTAAATCATAAACTGCAACTTTTAATATTAAGAGTTCGGTTTCAAAATATTCAAATACAAAATCAGTCTGCAGCACCACAGGTACATCATAACAACAATTCAATCTCCCCTCGAGCCCTCCCCCCCTCTGTCGAAGCTTCGATTTACGAATTAATTAGTATATAGTCAGTCTAGACAATTGCAGGAACCCTTAGGTACGGAAGGGGCGGTTACATAAGCGCTATGTGGAGCTTAGGGCGCATGCGCGGTGGCGCGGTCGATAGCAGTCGGGGCCCGGCCGCGGCCCACCGAGCCTCAGACATGGACCGCGCCTAGCCCGAGCAACATGCGGTACGAAGTGCTGCTCCTGCTCTTCCTATATTCAGTTCAGGCCAATCTAGAAGGCCCGTTTCTCTTCTTCGGGCCAAAGTGCCTAGAAAAATACAAAAGACCCGCGTTGAAGTATTTGGATCAAGATGAGCTTATGCGGATATATGGAGAGCAGGCGGCGATCGTGGTGTTCAACGACCAGGACTCGGTCCCGCTGTCCAGCGGCTACTTTCCACGCCTGAGGAAGATGCTGGAACGACAGACCATGCTGGTGCTGCCACAAGACTTCCTCGACGTTCACCCTGACTACATCAGCAACGAGACGCAGGTGGGTGCTACTAACCGTTTCTAACACACGTAGGTACACTATTCTCTTAAGCCAAAGTCTAAATTTTTCTCTCTGCCATGAAGTGACTAAAATGTGCTCGCCACGATACAGAAACAAGGATTCTGGGGCGCCAAAGGTTGTTGTTTAAGCCAAGCACCGTCCGATGTTTACAGTTGTACATAACATTTCGAATTCAAATGATGTGTATGGGCACAGGTATGGGTAATAATGACGAATGACGTGTCGTCAAACTTGTTGGTAATACAAAATGTATGCGTGGAGGAGCACAAGGAGTGAGTGTGAGTCTTATAGTTTCAGCTCACTGTCTAACCAGGATATAGTATTAGTCTTATACATAATATAGTGATATGAATGTATTTTAAATTATAATTATATCTTAATACCTATTCATAACATCTATCTTATTATAAGTTAAAATAAGTGAACTTAGTTTTTTAATTTAGTCAATAAGAATTTTTTTATTAACTCTTACATTCTTGAAGATTAGGGATTCCAATATGATAGCAAAAAATACCATATTGGGGTGTTCAGTAAACCAACGATGACCTTGCCGATTGCTAAAGGACGGACTCATAGTTGAGTGAAATGGCACGATGTGACCCTTTGTGAAACGTTGTAGTATTCGGGATATTGAGTCTTATTCCACACTTATTTTTGTAAACGCCTTAAACAGATTATATTTTATTAAAATGTCTCGAAAACTATGTCGCTTTTAAGGGTCAGCTCAAGCAATTTTATTCTACTATGGGTTGCCTTTTAGCATTGGCAAGGTTGTCATTCGTTTACTGGACACCCCACATATATCACCCCCAGGTTCTGACGCTGCAGGGTCCCTGGTCGGAGAGAGATGCACAGATGACGGAGACCTTCGCGCGTCTGCAGGACATATACGGAGCAGGCAGGGTGTTGGGCATCTTAGGTACTTTATAAAGAAATTATTTATGCAAGCCAGCCCTATAACATGCACAAATTAAATTTTCCTGCGTGTGCTTTTTACAGACGAAGTACAATATATTAATATTTATTTTATACGCGTAGGTAACTCTGTATCGCAGAGCACGTCGGCTGATTACATCGATGGAGAGCCGTGGTCTCGTGTTCGAAGGCAAGTGATGAATGAGACGTCGTCATCAACCAGCCCTCCTGAGGAGGAGAGGCCTACGAAGTACATGCAGAAGTTTGCGCTCTATAATGCTACAGGTAAGGTTCTAAAGTCCAAGGTCTACAAAAAAGGCAATTTATATCCAATGGTCTTGATTACCGATCTAATTATATACTATTCTTCGCAGGTTTTCCAGGTAAAGGTGCTCTGCTATTCTCCTCAGGCTGGCCAGAGCTGCGTCGCACCAACGGCACTACTATAAGACTAAGCACGCCTGTCGGAGAACCTACCATTAAACCTACCAGGCTTTACACCATCATGGTGGTACGTTTCGTGGATGGGGATAGCAAAGATAAGGTGAGTTAGCAGGTCGGTGATGGTAAAATAAAGTCTTGGATCTTCTATCATTTTCTCTATCACCTACTTTACTCTTCCAGATAACTCTTGAGTTCAGCTTCAAGCAGTCAGCAGGCTGGTGGACGGCAGTGGGTGTCGAGGTGAAGTTTGGTCTAGAAGTTACGGGCATTAGCTTGAAGGCGCCCAGCCCGCCCGATGCCCCATCCGCTGTGCTCGGCAAGTCGTATCACTGCTCACTGCCCCTGGTCTACTCCTCGGAAGATGCTACACTAACGTTGCCAGACATACAGGTTGGTGACAAAGCAGTGAATGATGACGGATCTCACGCATCTTCTTTTGAAATAAGTGGAATTGTAAAACATGTTTGTTTTGTGTTAACAGATGCAAATGTTCATGGACAGCACGGAGAGGTTCGCTGATGCTTTCGATTGCATCGGCTTCACAACTGTACCCATCTGGTAAGTTTTACCGATTCCCAAGCAATTTATATCAGTGATCTGATCAGAATCGCCAGAATTATAGTCAAAGTACTTTTCCTGAAAATGTCGATTAATGAGTATTGTTTATCTTGTCCGCAGGTCGGGCATAATGGTCTCGTTCATCATGCTGATTGCTTTAGGCATCTCTATAGCGATGATCTTGGACATCAAGACGATGGATCGCTTTGAAAACAACAGAAGCAAGCAACTGACCATCACCGTCACCGAATAATTTGTATTTAAGGACAAACCCTTGCGTAAAATCTAAGCCTTCTTAGATAGTTCTCTAGCTAGATGTTTAAGTGCTATTCTTCTACGCACAAAATGTTTTCCAAATTAGGCACGTAGGGTAATCCGTAAATATATAATATCGCGTTTCAAAGGCTTTATCATATGATGGATATGATAATGTCTTCTTCAATAAGCAACATAATCACTCTTTGAGAGCTTCCTTTTACGGGTGACATAGTCCATCGCGAATGTCACCCCACCCAAATTCGTCACGTTCATTAAGATAATACTTAATTTACTTTATAATTTCAGTGATTTTGCTTTGTGTGTTCATCTTACTGAACGTGATAACCGTGTCTTTCCAGGCTGGTCTGGGAAAGAAAGAAAAACATAGAAGGGCCAGCTGCTTATCATCCCGCGCAAGTCGTAAGAGTCGACTGAGGGAGCCGGGTTCAAGTGGCGCACGGGGCGGCGGACTAGCAATCCGCCGCCTCAGAGGGCGCCGCCGACATCCCAACCCCTATTGCTAGCAACGCTTGAGGAGGTGCTTCTCTTGAAGCGTTGCTTATAGAGTATTTTTGTACCTAAATTTTAATCGCAGCATATAAAGCCGGGAAAACGCTTAGCAAAAGATATAATATAAAGTAGCATAATAATCTGTCGTCTCTGTTCCTGTCCTCTTGTCTTTCCTTAGGTTAAGGTTAAGTTAGGTTTAAGTTGTAAATAAGTAGGGTAGACAATGTCTCGTACACTGTGTATTTAAGGATGTTGTTTAGTTTATGCCAACGATACAAACGATTGTAAATGTGTATTATAATTAAATATCATATCAATGTTATTGTTGAGTGTTTTATTTACTTTTTCGTAAAAACTATCTTAAAACCCTATTCGAAACAAAAGTTCACGATAAAATAATATATCTTTGTTGTGTCAACAATTATTTAAACTACACTGGTGTAAATACTTGCATGTGTCGTAACATAAATAATACAAACGTACAATATGCTCGCCTTACTCGAAAGTATGTATGACACAGTAAATATTGTAGCATTAACTTATTTTTATTTCCCAACTGATTATACATCTTATTTACTTTCCAAACTAGTCGGTGATATATCCCTGCATTTGTTTACTCGTAGGTAGGAACATAGATTTTTTTACAAAAAAACATTCTTTATCTTATCTATCTACTTTTTTGACTTTAGATTGCAGTAAACCCCATAGGAAGTCCATGGCCTGTGAATAACATGAGAAATTTCTCAATATTGTGCGTCCAAACTTTCATTAACAGTTGGAATGTATGGGAGAACATGTCTTTGAACTACAATGTTAAGTTTGTCTATTCGGAAATAGGCTGTATCACTTAAGTCAAGCCGCGGGCAGCCGGGCACAGCTTTGAAACGGAACCTTCAGGTTACGAGTCCTACTTGCACTTGTCCGGTTTTCTTTACTACTTAAATATCTCCGTTTCTATTTAAGGATACGTCTTTTGTCCTCTTATATCCTACTAAAGAGTTGTAGAGTATTAGTATTCCAGCAGCCACTATCCTCCTCGTACTATCAACGTTGACAATCAGCGTTAATTCTCCGACCCGTGGTATGCATAATTACAAAAGTGTGTGACAAACGCCTCCGGCTCTGCTGACCCAGTCTGCGTGATGTAAGACACAGATAATATTCATATTTGCCGGAACAGCTGCATATCTGAGATGTGCAGTGACATGTTCTTTATCAGGGAGACTTACCGCTGTGAGATCAGGCTGGTGATTTGAAGTTAAGAAAGCAGTTTCTCTGCAGATTATTGGCCTATGCTTGAAAGACAGAACAAGAGCGAGTCGGAGTCGCACACGGAGGGTTCCATACCACCGTACAATATTGGACACTACATATTTTTTTATTAATACTTTAGTTCCTTTAATTTTGTTTTTTTATTTATTGTTATAACGGCAATAAAAAAAAAACTGAGATTTCAACTGTCTACGTATTACGGTTCAAGAGACACAGCCCGTTGACCGACAGACGGACGGACGGACAGCGGAGGCTTAATAATAGGGTTCCGTTTGGTCCCTAAAAAGCATGCAAGTAGACTGGTCTATACCAATATTTCATCAGACTTTGCGCAAAGCACCTGTAACAGCACAGAGGGCCTTTTCGATTCCTCGACACAAGGAATGGAATGCCGGATATCAGCGGAAGGATGTAACAGCGTCCCCGCCCGTGCTACGTACGCTATTGGAACAATCAGTGAATCAGGGAAAACAAGGCTGCTACTGATTAGTGATGTGGTTAGGAACTTACTAATTGTGACATACAATGTGGAGACGACAATACAACAATAAATGAAAACACTGGCAATACTAATGCATAAGAGTATTTTGGAATCAAATATTATGTTCTAACATCGAAATTAAAAAAGTCATTTTTTCAAACAAACTAAATAGTAGTGATTGGGCCGACTATGGGATTTGCCGATCTTTGACTAGCTATCGTAACTAAACTATTGGATATATTTGATTAATTTTTTGTATGTAGACTGAGAACCTCATTAGATATACGGAGTTTCATTTTTTGTCGTATTGTGGTCTCCACCTTGTATTTAGCACCACTCGCCTATTTTCCTCTGAGACCGCTCACAACGCGACTCTTAGATACACCTCAAAAACGCTTTTCTCGACTCTGGAATCAATGATCCCTTTCAACCACCTGTCCTCTTAAATGCTAAACCAACATTGAATTATTTAACATTTGTTAATTGATTTCTAAATACTTACTGAGGTTTTAGTTTAATTATAAATTAATGAATTCGTCTAATAAGTCGCTCGGCCATTGATCCACATTCTCGCATATATTCGCACTGCCTCACCTCAACACATTAAATGTTAAACAAACATATTTCCCCACATTTTGGCGCCAGTCAATGTGAAGCATTCACGTTGTATCCTTTTAGGGGTAAGTAGAACGGTAGGTGACATTGACACTGGTGATTTTATGATGTTATGGTCATAATTTGCCAAAAATAAGAACTCAACATGGAATACTTATTAAAGAGTCATAAATGTTTATGCTGAAATTGTATGAATGAACCTCAATAAAGATTTCTATCGAAGCCTTTTCGAAACAATGTTTACTACCTGCCGAGCCTTTTCAAAACTATTTTGGGGTCGGCTTCCAGTCTAACCGGCTGCAGCTGAATACTAGTACCTATTTACATGGAGCGTGTGTGTCCGTGTTCATACAATATTTTCCTCATTTCCAGCTGGTTTCTGGTATATTATATCTTCGTAATACTAAGAAAAGAAATTGATTAATTATAAGGTTCACGACCACGCTCTGTGACTACTGTGACTAGGTCATGATACTTCTAGCGTGATTCTGAGACTACATGGGCAATGTACATAAGTAAAAAATGGTTCCTTGTTGACTAAGGAACCCTAAAAAAGATGTAAAGAACGCACGCGAACCTAGGATTTGTAAAGTGTGTACATTCTACAAACCCAATGCAAATTGTGATTATGAATCTTTCTATTGCTGATCTAACGTTTCCTAAATCACGTTACATTTAGTTGTCTCATCAAATTAATATCTATATAAGTAAGACGCTTTCTACCGCGAGCTCAATAATCCTTGGCAGACAGGTCTTAAGTGTGTTACCAATAAAAATAGCATCGCATTTGTTGTGCACATTCCTAGAAGTAGGAAACTTGTTACATGTCTGCGAGATCTAATAAGGGACGGAGATGTTTATTGTGAAGGCTGCTGCGTGATAAGGTTTAAATGGAGATGGTGTGTCTGTGTACAAACGAAAGGATTAAATGTTTAAAAAAATATGGTTAAGTAGACGTTTATCATAACTTATCTTTATGCAATGTTTATAAATAAACCCCTAAACAAGACAAGGGGAATATGGGGATAAGGGGATAAGGGGATAAGGGGATAAGGGGATAAGGGGATAAGGGGATAAGGGGATAAGGGGATAAGGGGATAAGGGGATAAGGGGATAAGGGGATAAGGGGATAAGGGGATAAGGGGATAAGGGGATAAGGGGATAAGGGGATAAGGGGATAAGGGGATAAGGGGATAAGGGGATAAGGGGATAAGGGGATAAGGGGATAAGGGGATAAGGGGATAAGGGGATAAGGGGATAAGGGGATAAGGGGATAAGGGGATAAGGGGATAAGGGGATAAGGGGATAAGGGGATAAGGGGATAAGGGGATAAGTATCTGGTTTTTAATTGCAATTTCTGTCAAAACCATCGAAGTTTGTACAAAGTTATCATGGGCATTACATTAACCTAAAGACTCTACAGAGGACTTTCCGAGAAGGTCCTGAAAACAATACTCTGTTCAATAGACTCGACCCGATGGCTATTGAAGTCACTCCGGTTAGGTACCAAAAAGCTGGAAGAAAAAGCACCGCGGTTTTAGCCAGCAGGACACCAACAAGCCCTCCGTCGACATGGGAAGAAGGATACGCATAACTAGACCAGCTGTCGAACAACGAATGCTTACCATAATTCGTTTTTGTTTTACTAAGTATTCGAGCTAACTTGTCTTTTTTACATGCACGTTTCTTTCTTTATCTCTGACTCTGTCACCAGCCCATTACCATTAAAAATTATACTTTACTCAGAAATGAGTACTTGTCCGTTAAAATCGAATAATTTTATCTCGTCTGCTATAAAAAGCTATAGACTGTAGAGCCCTCACGCGAGACAAAAGC
This sequence comes from Lithophane socia, assembly GCA_947522985.1. Classification (NCBI taxonomy): domain Eukaryota; kingdom Metazoa; phylum Arthropoda; class Insecta; order Lepidoptera; family Noctuidae; genus Lithophane; species Lithophane socia. The sequence goes on from OX383274.1 coordinate 475,024, forward strand.
GAAAGTTGTTCCAATGTATGATGCATGGCCCACGATGGTGAACCACGGACCATGGTGCTCCATTGCGTTGTGGCTTTCCCTCGCATAAATCGCAACAGGGCCAAATTTTAACGTTCATTGGAAAATATAAAATGTTGATGGATGGAAAAGGTATTGTTCTAAAGATAGTCGATTCGATATGGCATGTCGTGGTGGTCTGGTGTTTTTATGACCACGTCTCTTAGTTTGAGATCTATAAACGCTACTTAGTCCGTGCTTTGGCTTACACATGTCCTGTCTCTATCTTCCATTTGTAGTTTGACAGTTGTGCGACAGTGACAAGATTAGCCTTATAAAACGCTACGTTTTTTTTTGTATTATTTATTTGTCTGTCTCTACGCGAGAGTTTTGTTTCAGCCTAACTAACTTACCGGACAAGGTCTCCGTTAGAGCTTCATTTTCACAGTAACTGTGTTAGGTCAAAGACATTACTGATTTTATTTCACCAATATCAGCCGGAAAACACTTTCATTCCTCCAAGAACTCCTTCAAGGTTTTCCACAAGGATCTATGCTGAGCCCTTTAGAGCTATTACTCAGGTCTTCGGTTCATCTGGTTTTTAATAGACTTCTTCAAAAAGGAGGAGGTTCTTTGTTCGTCTGTAAGTATTTTTTTGTGTATATTCATCGATATTTTCGCCAATTGTGAACCGATTTAAAAAAATCTTTTTTAATTCGAAAGGCTATGTTAGTAACGTTTTCAAGCATACGATTTTTTCAAACATATATATGTATACTATACATAATTATGTATAGTGTTTTTATGCAGCAATGGAATAGGAATTTCTTCAAAATCCTTCGTATTGCGATTGAAAGTGTTTAAAGTAATTGGGGCGCTGGATATCCTGAAATCTGGGTTGAAATTTCGGCCATTTACTATTTAGACTAAAATTGTCAACACACAGTCAGCAAGCGTATTCAGTACTCGTTGGAGCTTTCTGTTAGCTCGCTATAGAACATTACCTGATAATAATTATGTTATTAGTACAAATGTACGTAATTCTGTTTGTAATAATATGGTCAATGGTAATTTAGCGTTTGGATATAGAGAGGTTGATATTCCGTATAATGGGTTAATGTACTTGATTGGATTGGCCAAGTTATAAGCTGTAGCGGTGAGAAGGAGATAATACAAACTATGTATAATAAATGTTAACTTTTAAGACAATGGACAGACACACAATTTGTCTTAATGTAGATTTGTTTTTGCAAAAAGGTATTACTTGGTTTGGTCCAATCTGTGTCAGGACGAGTGTTTTGAGCTGTGGCCTGTGGTTGGGGCTAACGGAATCACAATGAAAAGCGATCAACATCTGTCATATTTTGTACGCTGTCAGGAAAAAAATAAAGAAGGAAACAACGCAAAATAAAGAAATAGTATTGAAATTGAATTTCAGAGTTAATTTGGGAATTCTAAATATAGATCTTAACCTCGCTTTTCTCATCACTTTGCACCGCACACCAAGCTAATATTTTTTCCATCAGTGATAAACTTTCACTTATTAGCGAGCGGCCGAGCACGGGGGTGAGACACCTATCGACCGGTGGCACGGGGGGGGGGGGGGGGGGGCAGGGGGAATAGCTCCGATTATTGAAATTTTATTTAAATGGCTGCGGCACACTTGTGGCACCGGCGACCTACTGCGACTGTGTTATGTACTAGTTCAGATAATCGATGTTACGAGTTTATTTCCGATAGATCAATACTCTATTTTTTATTTCTTTGTTCGATTCTTTCGCATACCGTTGTGTTTCACACCGGAAGTCTGTCTATGGGTTAAAAAAGCAACTATAGTACTTACATCAAACGTAACGTACGTTTGAACTCATAGTAGTAATTACTATCTTTTTGTTTGATATTGTAAGTAATTATGTACTCAGTTACGATACCCTGCGTTGGCAGAATTTAGTTTTCCCAATGCTGAGTCATCAAAAACTAAAGATTTTCATTTCAAGTATTAAAAAGCTATCAATGCGTCCTAAATAAAAGTTCCCGCCTTAGAATGAATAGCCCCGCCTGCGATGGATGAAGCCGACTGGTTGTCAAGCACACGGAACAAGTAGATATATATACACATAGGATGAGAATACACATGTATACGTCAGATTTGATAGGACTAATCTCAAATGAAGTTGGGCAGGCTACCTGGCAAGGCCCAATGATGACAGTTGGAGTAAAGCAGTTACCGAGTGGCGTCCCGGGACTGGAAGTATCAGTCGTCAGGCGGCGAGATGGGTGGACGACATTGTTACCATCGCGGGTATAACCTGGATTAGGCTGGCACAGGAGCGCGGGGATTGGTACAAGAAAACAGAGGCCTATGGCCTGCAGTGGGTGAAATCGGCCTGTGGATAATGACAGCGAAATCGCGAAAAATAAAACCAACGGTTCGCTACATTTTTTCGAGTAATTCCAACCATAATATATGTATGTAAGTATGGTGCAGCTGTTTTTTTTCTCACGATTGCAGTGTTAGTCCCATAGTAAAAGTTGTCATATTGATCAGTACAATGACCCCTGTCACAGATATTATAATACTACGTACCCCTGTGGAGGTTTTCAGTTATGAAATAATACCTTGTATGTATAAACGGACCCGTGATCCTGGCCGGAGACATCCTAGGTAGTAACAACGTTTTTATTTAAAGAAAAATATCGTACCGGCTAGGATATGAGAGAAAAACATAATCTAGCGTGCACATATTTATGTTTGTTTGTTTGCTATCCACTTTCGCGGTATTGTGGGAAGGTCGTGAGATGACTTCAGATAACAAGTGCATGCTCGTGCATGAAATCGTAATGTGCATGAGAAATGAGAAGAGATTACCTTCATAAGTGGGTATATATTAGAAACGTATTGTGGATTTATGGCAGTAGCTCGTTATGTTTTTGCAAAGGTGAATAGGTAATGTGCATTAACTTTATGCAACAGAAACCGTAATTGGATTAGTAAAAGCTGGGATTAACATAACAAAAAATCTCTTTCAGATTAGTGTATTCTTTGATTGTAAACATTATTTATATTTATTTATTTATTTATTAAACTTTATGCACAAGTAAAAAACTACTGTACAAAGGCGGACTTAATGCCTGAGGCATTTTCTACCAGTCAACCTTAGGGTGGTGCAGAGACAGACATGGCAGGTGCAACATAAGACAATACATGTAACTTGAATAAAAATGAATACTAATTAATACATACACATACATACATAAATATAAACTAAAGAAAAAAACTTAGTCAGGAGAAATAACGACAGGTAGAGGAGAAAACGAATCCAGCGAATTAGCGCCGGGATGATTCTGCCAACATCTTATGAATATGTTCACGTTTATATTATTATAAATTAAACATTATCAATGTTAACTAGCTTGCTTTCAAAGTTCCTAATCAATATAGATTATAGATCAAGAAAGGCATAACCAACTTGAATGACCACACTTGACCAATTACTTACACATTGATCAGCTTTGTAGATACGTCGTCGGCAGGTACTTATGTTTAGAAAGTGGTAACTTTTTGTCACTTTATCAAACAAGCTTTAGCAGTTATAGAGAAACCTGTTTTGTGTGATATAACATATTTGATAAACCAATGTATCGATACCGTCGAAGGACTTTAGGAAGGCTTAGTTTGTGATGAACAAAAATTCATCATTTTAAAAATCCTCAAACGAACTCCGCTAAACATGGTCCAAAAGTCAAATGCTGATTACAATATTTAAAAGAATATTATATTCCCATTCAGCACAACTGCTACTAAGGTTGATTATAGCTGCGTCTTGGTATTAGACAGAAAGCAAAAACTGCTGCATGTCTCCTTGATGGCTGCCACCCCTCAAAGCATTGAGGTCAACTGCTCTAAGAAAGCCCTTTGGGGAAAATTGATGTCTTATGAGTTGTGGCCGAATCGATCAATAATGATTTCTGGTACCGACTATAGCTTAATATTTTGTTAAAAGTTAGTCAACATATTTAATATTGTGACAGCTAGTTCCACCGCCCATAAAGACTACTTATGATAAATCGGTAACTGATCGCGTCACTATAAACGATGAGTGATGTGATCGTAAGCGCGATGCTAAACGATCACTTGCGTCTAGCGGGACAGTTGGACGATAGGGTGAGAATGTACCGGTCGACAATATATAGGGTGAAGGGTGGATTTTTAAAAGGCGCTTTCATTGCAATTATAAATATTGATACATTTTTAGACGAGATTCGAAGTGTATGTTTTGTATTTTAATAATACATATCAAAACTGGGTGATTAATGCCAGTTTCGATATTTATCTGCAACTGTGTCTTGCAAGCAACGGCCGTCAATTACCAAGAGGTTTCAGTCCACATACTACTACAGTTCATATTAGAATATCTCACTCAAGTTTTCCTTCTCCTTGAGTTACTAGCGTCCGGGTAAAATATTGATACAATGCCGAGTCTGCGAACACAGCCTGGGTATGTTCACTACGAACATAAAGTTACGCAACACTATTTATCTTGTTTAATCCAGACACCTCGGTAAGAACACAATTCGCCTATTGCTAATACAAATTGCAAGGCAAACAGCACACTCTCAATGTTTATCCTCCAAATACTTCTCGAACAAATACCATGTAATGAGCAAAGAACTTTATGTAATGAAGTCAATAGCCGTGACTTTTACCAGCTTGTGTCAATAAGTGAGATATACTTTGATTGGAAAGCTGGTGCGGCTAGAGTGTGGCGCGTGGGCGGGAATCCCTGGGCTGTGACGTAGCTGGGCTGAGAGACGTGGCTCATCATAAAATATCATGTTTTGTACACTTGTCTGCCAGGTTATCTTGGTTTGTGAGGATATTGCAGTTGTAAGGCAACCATTTCTTAAGACTTTGCACCATAATCAGTGGGATAAGGACTACAAACATTGAAAGAGCCACCATGAGTGTGACCTTACTTCTTCAGCACGCGCTCTTGCCTGATTAACTAAAATAACCCATCTTTACACAAAACACGACGGAAAATAAAAAGAGCTCCACATAAGACGTAGCAGCCCAGCGTGCATCTATTGATACTACAATCTGATCTTTTAGATATGTGTTCGTGAGTTCGTGGACGGGGTAGGATATTAACTTTTTTAAATCTTTATATAATATATGTATATGTATGTATATATTTTTTATTCTTTTGGGACTGCACTTAAAGTCGATCTCGCCTGATGGAAAGCTATAGATGATGTCTATGATGGAACGAGCAAGCCCAGAAGATGCCTGTTCACTCTTGTTTTGAAGGCTGACGGGTTATACGTGGAAGGGAACACAGATGCTGGCACAGAGTCACGGCCACACTTTGGCCGTGCGCATAATAAATGTGGAAGAGAAGCACTTAGTACGACTAGACGGTATATCGACCAAGTGCGGATGGTACCCCGCTGTACGGGGTACCATCCGCTTAATTTATATGAAATTAAGGTTTTTTTTGTTGTTACTGGGCCATTTAATTTTATATGTAAGTCAACTACCCATGGTTTGAGTGACAACGGTGTTTACCCTTACATACTGTATAGCCAACTTCTTTGTTTTCAGTTCTCAGTGTGTCCCAGGCCTGCGCACCCGCGGTGGCTAGTAGCTGTGGCTACATTCCGTGTGTCACTCGCCATTACACTATTATCTGCTCATCGCGACGTTATGCAGATGGCGCGCACGCATTACTAGCGGTACACGCCATTCAGTTGGGTGTACGCACTGGGTGGGTAGATTGCAGCAGTGGATTGGGATAGTAATACCGAAGATAAAGAAATATTTATTAATGGTAATACTCTAGCAATATAGGCATAGGTAATTAGGACATAGGTATTAGGCATATAGGTAATTATGTGCGCTGCGTGAATTCTTCTATCATTGTCTAAAGAATTTAAAAGACATGCTGTAAAGCCAAAGTATTATTTAACAAGAATTTTAGCGTGTCCGGTACTGGCAATGATCCAAAAGGACACGACTGTTCAGGAGCCGACACGACGTGTAGCTTACGCTGCATCTACATATTTCACTCGCTGAATGTAAATTCATCAACCAATTCCTCCTGTTTTTAGTAAATCATATATTATATAATACAACAAGTATAATATAAAAATTAGTTATTAGAGTAACACACCACACACTCGTGTGAAGATTCTTTAGTATTCTAACGTAAAAAAAATTAAATTAATTATTTTGCGGAATGGGTCGGTACAATTGCCAAGTTGAATAACCAAGACGAAGTGACAGTGAAGAGTCCGTTCATCCGTCCGTTCGTCCGTCAACTATAATTCGTTCTTTTCGTAGTTTCTACTCAAGGGGCCGACATAACAGAGAAATGTATTCGGAAGGAAGATATTCATGTTTTGTCGTCATCATTCATTACATATTAGGATAGGTCCTAAGATGTGCCTGGCAAATTCCTCGTAAATAGTCGAAGTTTTGTCTAGCTAGTGCGTTGTACTTACTACAAACACGCAAATAATCGAACAAATATGTAAACTGTGGAAAAGAAATCGATTAAAGCAAACACAATCGTTCTAATGGATTAACTTAATCAATTACCAATCGGAATAGTGCTAGCTTTTAACTTTTCAGTTTATCGATTTACAATTCGCTGTTTTTTCTTGGTACGGGTTCATTGACATTGTGCGTTGTGAAGTATGAAAACAAACTTCTTTTCAATGTATCTAGTAAAACTATGAAATAATATGGTTCTACGGGTGAAAGATACGCACAACTATTGGTATGGCCATAACCTACTGATTTTTCATATTCATTTTGACGAAGATCCTTAACTTATAAATGCGAAAGTGACTTTGTTTGTTTGTTACGCTTTCACGCTAAAACGGCTGAACGGATTTGGATGAAATTTGGCACATGGGTAGACCATGACCTGGAATAGGATATAAGATACTTTTAATCCCGACATTCCCACGGGATCGAGACTTACCCGGGTGAAACCGCGGACGCAGCTAGTTATATATACATGTTGCTCTGCAAAGAACCTGATGATTTTTCAGATTTTTCATCTTACAATTATTCTGATTTGCATCTATGAGACGATCGATAATCTATGCGTTAATTACCCATGTTTGCAACCTAATAAATGATTTGATTTTGACGTAATGATGATGCCGATAAAAAAGAATAACCAGCTGCAACATTGATGTGAGATGACAAACACTCTTTCTCCTTCACTCAACAACGTATCATCACCAGCCAATTACAGCCATTACAACCACGACATACAATAGAAACCGCATCATGACAGTGACGAATGTTCTTGACAACATAATTACTGGGCGTCGTTTGTAATTGGACATGTGACATCTGTTGTGTGTCGAACTTGACATTGAGGTAGTGGTGATGAGAATGATGTGGTGTTAGTATACGTTATTTTATTGGTACCTAATTAAAAATTTACTAAGCGCAAGATGGTGGATTTGAAACTATACAGACTGGAACTACAATTATCTTAGTGACAATGTATAGTCTCACTGACTTACCGACGACGTTGGAGAGCACAACTTCCGTCTGAACCTTTAATGAAAAATTGGTCGACTTTCTTGAAGCGTTCAATGATGATGTTTGTCAGTTGAATTAAAAATATTCAAATGCAGTTTCCTATTCGTATACAAAAATCAAGACAACTAATTTAGTAGAAATCTCTAAATACTCTAACAGCCTGGTAAATTATTTGTCTAACTTAACTAATTACTGGCCTATCTTCACGACTCCACCTCTAATACCTGTCAGTACGAAACACAACCAAGTGACGACCCTGACAGGTGTACAATGTGTACATATCAGTCGTTTTTATGTAATTACACAGCTATGTGAAAGGCTTCTGACGGATCCCACGGAGGCAAGTACTTAGGAATAAAAAGTGGAATCATTTGTAATGTAATCTGTCTTTGGAGATGTTTGTTAAAGTTAATAAGGAAGGAAAGAATATGGAAGATGACAGACAAGAATGTGAAAGAATTTAAATTAGGAAATCTGTTCGGGGTCTAATCTAAAAGTCGCTTTTGAAATTGTAAACTAGACACAGTTGCGAAAGGTCTCAGAAACCTCTGAAACTATAACACAACAAAGTAAAAACATTCTCTTTAAAAAAATAACAAATCTAATATCACCCCTACATATTAAGCAACGAAAAACCACCCTTAGAAGCCATAGAAAAGCATTCTTGACAAAATTCTTTTTACCGTCAGCGAATTTGAATAAACTTTTGAAGTGGTCCAAAGTTCTGCAAAGAATCCGTACAAGTTTTATAGAACAATTTGATTTGGCAATATCTAATAAATAAAGTGATAGTTGTGTAAGGAGATTTATACGATAGAGTTTGTATTTTTTTTAGCTAGATGTTTGCTATGAATGCGTAACGAATTGGTGATTTGTTCGCTGATTATAATTACCTATGTTGCTGGATATTACTACATCATGCCATGTAGGTACTTCACATATACGTACATACATAGTTTTACCATTGACAACTGTACGTAATATAGGGTGGCAGGGACATCGACGCGTGCACTGTTACCATGGATTCAGCACATGATTCTAAACCTAGCGTAGAAATTTTATGTCGGTTAGTAAAAAAAACAATTTGCTTGTTTCATAGATAAAGTGCAATACCTACGCAGTCAAAATGTATGGATAGTTGGTATCAGTAAGTTAATAGAGAAACAGACAGATAACTTGAACCTGTTATTTAAGACTGCTGTAGTTACACGTGTTGAAGAGAGAGCTAAGCAAGGGGACACTACAGTAATGTGTTATCATATCATACTGAGCACAGGTGCTGCCGAAAGTTTTTATATAGGTCTCAAAAGTATCTCAAAAAGTTGCAAGTTTTCCTCGTTCAGCCAATCGAAGACAAAAGACGTAACAAGCGTGGTACCTAGTGAAAGTTGACACACACACAGCCGCGACAATTAATTATAATAATAAATGTTGGTGCGCCGTGAAAGGTGATTGATTCGCGATAAACTCGGCGCCTGCGTCGGTGACGGCTGACGGAATGTGAGGCTTTTGTGATGACAACGAGCAGCTTATGGTGCGTGATGGTAATAAAGTTTAAGTTAAAGATATACAAAAAAGACCAAGTGCGTGTCGGACCACGCACAATAAATATCCCAAAAAAAAACTTAGCATTGTCGTTGAAAAACATTTGTGTGCATTTTATTGTTCTCACTGCTATTGACCAATCATCTCGAGGTTCCATCATATTCTATGTTTACTGATTCAAGATCTTGTCTTGTTGTAGCCACTTTCTTCACCCACTATTACTAAAACGTAATATTTTATCCAAAGCTTCATAAATCAACATATCGATCGTTAACCAACCGGGTGCTTCGGCTTCTCACTAGCTTCTCACTAGCACGGCTAGCTTTGGTTGCGTAACATATAGATACGAATCTAACGAACGACTACTGATCCTTATCTGTAAGGTGGTAAGGCTGTCAATTTGAGGAAAGGAATAGAAATGCTGCTGTAACGTCTGTCGGCGAATGATTAACGGATGGTACTCTTGAAGTGATCTTGGAGTAGATAAATGATAAATTAATGTAGGTATTTGCAGTACTATGTAATTTATGCCTAGAATGCTTTAAAAAGGTGAAACTTCCCTGAATTTAAGTGCACTCTGATTTAAAGATTTCCGATGCGATACTTTCGTATCTGCACGATCAATATTATGATGGCAAAAAGGTTAGCCAGTCAAAACCAGACTATCCAGGGCGTGCTGAACCTACTAATTAACGCTTCTTTACTCTTGGAAGATATTATATTATATTTCTTATACAAATATGGGTAAGATTAGTAATGCTATTCATGCTTGCGAATGGGTGCTGTTGGGATCGATAGTGGTCAATACTTAGCTGCGTTTTCCGGCAGCGGCAAGAGCTATATGAGAAAATGAGAAAGGCTCATGTCGTCTTGAAAGCCAGTCAGTATGAGGTTGGCAGGGCTGAGTATCCAGTGAGCGCTGGCCGTACCAATTTAGGTACGAACCATGATTCGTATGTATACACTGCTTTTTAAAACCATTTCTAATAATCTTATGTAACTATTTCTAATAATCTGAACTTGTTCTCCGTTGACTCATATCCGTTTATACAATTAATTAATCACAATATCCTAATAATCTGATCTTTAATAATCAAGTTTGCGGTTAAGCACAGATACATAATCGGATACAATTTGTCACAAGCGATTAATATAAGCTCGAACTGCGATAGACATGCACGTTCATTGACTTGGTCACCGTTCAATCATTCACCATTCACTTGAGTAGTTGAGTACATTCGTTACGTAAAGTGGACGTGCCTTCTTCGATGATGGGGTGGTGTAGGGCTGGCGCAGCTTTTGTTGGCAACAAATAATAGAGATGGGAAAATTAAAAGTCTTTGAGTAACTAACTACATATTGGTTATTGTTTTGGTGAACCAATCATAATAGTTTTACCCTCACTTATTTAGCAAAATTTTGGTCAGATTTTAAGAATTTAAATTGATGAATGATGAAGATGATGAATTTCTGTTTAGCCCTAAAAATATTTGAAATATTACATAAGAAATTTTTTTTTTGGCTATCAACGCGTAATCATAATCATCCTATGCATCAATTGTAATATCAACACGTCCGCGTAAATCCGTGGTACATCCTTGTCTATGATTAGGGTGTAAATAAAGCATTAGCATTGTTTTAAGCGCGATGGTACGGTAATAGTGCTCATCTTGAGAGTCCGTGTCGAGAGGTTGCGCTCGCGCATCGTTGGGCGCGACGCGCGTGCGTGACTGAGGAGGTTGACTGCTGGTAGGGTTCAGTTGGCACAGGTTGTTATGGCAGAGAATGATAAATGATATTTTATTTCCGTTTATTGGTTGTAAAACACACTTTTACACGTGAAAAGAAATAATAACATTTTAAACTAGATGAGGTCGGCGTTTCGTATCTGAGTAGTCTGAGAAGAAACACCGAAACCAACACAGAGGTCACAGTCTCTTTTAAAGTCCAGACATAATGTTAGTCAAATCAAGTGTGGACCATGACGTAACAGTATTTCAGTCCATAATAAACGTAGCAACTAGATAGGCTAGGGTTTAGGCGAATGTTTATGCTCACCTAAATAAAAACAGATTGTTCTACTATCATCATTTAATATCGATCGATTCCTGCCTATAAAGTTTTGCGAGCTGGGCATTTAAGTAACTTGTAAATACCTACTTATAGGAATTTAAAATTCATCAGAATCATCAGCCAGTACGGTAATTTTCCTGAAGTAGACTAAAAAAGGTTCATCTACTTAATTGGCTGGGATAAAAATTAACAAAATAAGGAGTTTTTGGAGCCGATGCCTGCCTGTGTGTGCCTTTTATTTAATTATGAATAGTTGAAAATAATAATGCCGAATTAATACAGATTACAGTCAAAACTCTATTTACATACGGAATCTTCTCAAACCCAACCAATTTATTTAGTTAACCCGTGCTTCGCTGACGTAACCCGCGGTAACCCGACTACAGTTTTTGTTGAACGAAAGTTGTCGGTTAGGTAATGATCAACTAACACACATCTGTGCTATCCTGGTGATTGGTGCGGTGTCAATTACTCGTTATCTAATGTTTTGGAGTTATTTAAAACTTAACGATAATTTAAAACAAAAAAAAAACCGGCTGATTTATGTAATAGGTTTTGTTAAACAATACCTTTTAGATTGTGATTTCCATTTATTTGTCTAGGAGATGATTATCGGTTTTTTAGCTCATGCTCTTAGGTTTTAATTAATTCGATTAGTAACGTGAAGCATGATGTTACCTACAATTTCTCCTAATTAGAATAGTTCTGTAGATAGTAATGATTGGACAGCAAATAGGTTCTTTAAAACAATTGACGCTCTATCATCTGCCTAACCTTTTCCCAACCAAGTTGGGGTCGGCTTCCAGTCTAACCGGATGCAGCTGAATACCAGTATTTTAAATGGAGTGACTGCCTATCTGACCTTCACAACCCAGTAACTGGGTAATACGATACCCCTTGGTAAGACTGGTTGTCAGACTTTCGGAATTGACGCTCTATGTCGAACAAAAACAAGAGACGATCAAACGCTGCTACTAAAACAATGCTATTTTCCATAGCAACAGATAACATGAACAAGTAGAATGTATAAGAGAGTGCGCGGGCGCCGGCGGTCACGGGAACAGATGTCGATCGACAGAGTTGTGCCGAGTGTCGATGAACTTCCGGCCGCTGTGGTTACTGACTACTGTCTCTTTGTTGATTGTCTGCATCTGAAATAGCATTTTTCTTAATAACTGTTCTGTTACCCTAGAACTAAACTTAAACAAAACTTGTAAACTTGTATAATTATCACAGTAGCTAAGCGATACCAAAAGGATTGCTAATTGCAGTTTGATGTTATAATATACATCAGGCGGGCGGCGTTGATACGGACTAACGCTACCAACTGTGCTTTCTTTATTAATATTATTGTTTCGGCTTTTATTAGTGGCTCACTTTTAGAAGATAGGTCCGAAAATACCGAAATAATGATGGTAACTTAAATACTTGTCATTGGTTATAGATTTACAAGCAAAAAGGGTAGGATCCTACCAAGGCGGTTTATACCCGTCCAATAAGAATAAAAACTTTGCTTTTTCCGAAACCTATTTACTTTCCCAGCACCGTCACGGCGTCACCAGATCAATGCACTTCCTGCAGCTACCGTCACTCTCCTGCGATAGTCACCCCTGTCGGTCACAGCAGTCACGTCCAAACGTAAAAGTAAATGTCGCGTGTCTAATGTTTCACTTTTTTGTGTCGAATCAATTCGTTTTGTTTACCGACCGTGTATGAGCAGCACAGGAAGGGTTAAGACATTTCCTGGCTAGGTTTTGTAGGATAATATTTGTTGTATCGCTTGATTGGATAGTATCTATTCGATTTTGTGTTTTCGGGATGCGGTGGTACGGACAGCTTCCCGTATTATTATTGATCGGATTTTTTGGGAACTGGACTTAACTGGTCTTAGTTTGTGACTTGTATAGCCTGTTTTTTTGACGTTGCTTTCCTGTTGGCTCCAGTCGTAATAGAAAGTGTACCTGTTTCGTATCCATTACATTTATTCAACAGGTTCAAATCTCAAGATCAAACGTCAATATTACACAATCTATTTCAGAGAAAAACGGATGTATCTGCGCTAAGTGACCAGAAATATGTGACAACGACGGTCAAGTGTGTTGTGTATAACCATTAGCAGCACACTTCCGAAAGTTACACAATACCGTATAGGCCCAATCCATTATCCGCCTTAAAACAATCTAACAAAAAGGTGAATATGCCTTGCATATTAGGTGTGATATAATATGACCTTTAGTGACCCACTGTTCTAGGATGCTATTGTAGTTTGTTCGATTTAAAACACATTATTTTTGTTAAAGAAATAAAACTGTGTATCACCGTTATGATGACACAGTTTAATAATTACTATTCGTGAAATAAATTTTGATGTAAACAACTCTGATATAGAGTTTATCATAGATTCAGTACCTACCTACTGACTTAGCTCAGCTCAACCTTTGACTAGTATATGCATAATCAGCCTTTAAAGTTCTCACTGCTGGGACATAGGCCTCCTTACTTCGGAGTGGGCTGTTATCCAAGCAGTGCAGGTTTGGGGTTTCTACATTTCTTCGAATTTTTAACCGACTTCTTCGAAAAGGAGGAGGTTCTCAATTCGTCTGTATGTTTTTTTTTTTTTTGTTTGTATGCTACGCGATTACTCCACCAATTATGAATCGATTTTGATGATTCTTTTTTTGTTTGGTAGGTCGTGCTTCAGAGGTGGTCCCATATAAATGTTATTAATTTTGCTTGCGTAATTTTTGAGTTAGCTTCAATAATTACGTATTTTTCCCACTTTGCGTATGTAGACGATATCCTTATCTTCATTTACATAGCAGATAACGGTATACGAATTTGTGTGGGGTAGGTACCACAACTAAAAAGTGAAAAATAAAAACTTTTTACAAGAAAAAAAACAACCGACTTCACAAAAAAAACACTAAAAAAGTGAAAAATAAGTTTAATTTCGGAAGTCGGTGGCAAAAAACGAAAATTGAAAAGCAAAGACACCGACTTCAGAAATTAAAGTTATTTTTCACTTTTTTAGTGTTTTTTTGTGAAGTCCGTTGTTTTTTTTTTTGTAAAAAGTTTTTGTTTGCTGGTTTCCTCAAGATGTTTTCTTCACCGTTTTGAGAGCAGTAGTGGTGATGCCATAATTTACAAAAAGTAAAACGCCTGTTAGGGTTCGAACCTACAACCTCAACTCGTAAATCGCGGCCATTACCACTGGGCCACTACTGCTCCTGAATGGTGTCTGTGTGTTTAATTTATTTATCTCTGGGCCAACTTCAATGCCCCATGTCCTTCCTAATTGTTTTGTTATTCCGTGGCAGCATAAAGATATGTACGCAAACAATTCCCACAGAGCAGTAATGTAAGTTCACGCAACATTATCGCACTGCATGTAATCTCGGTTTAATACGGCTTTTATATTCACATTAGACTCGCGTTTACTTAGCTGTGGTTATCGTGATGCTGTGAGGTCATAGGAGGTTGAGTTGTGAAGTTGGAAGTCGAGTTCCACGTGGCAACTCTTTTTAATAATGTTGGTTCTGCTCAGATCCCGGAGCCCCTTAATAAGACGGTTTTATGTTAGTCGAGGGAACTGTAGATTACTTCCCCTACGAAAGAATATTAATTTATTTCCGTTTTTTTTTACATGATTATGTAAGATTTCGATACAACAATTTACAGATAAAGTTTGTTGCCTTTATCTGGATGTATCGAAGCATCTGACTATTATACTGTATTTTTTTTTTTAATATATTTGTTTTCTAATGGCTTATGAATGCCCGCTATCAGTAGGTAGGTACAAGGAGTCAAAAAAGTTCAATACAAATCTAATAGCAGTAAAGTGTCTAACGGCGGAAACACAGCAATACCGAGAGAGATGATTCCATAGTTTGGTTTGGTAAACTTGGCGTGGAGACCAATTATGAAGTTGGTAATAAAGCTTTATCTAAGGAACGTATAACCATTGATCTAACGATGTGTTAATTTCTTTGAAATGATGCGCATGTTTGTATTGGTATAATACATGCAATAAAATAGAGCAGGAGATGTTACTTAGAAAAAAAAATGCAGTATGTTTATTTATTTATTTATGTTGGTCCTTAAAGGGAAAACGTCAATATAAAGTCTTATCTAAACAGTTTATTTCTTTATTTTTCAACACCGGATTAAGGAAGCTCTGCGATGATGTACGAGCACTTCACACGTAGTAATTATTAATAATAATTAGTAATTAATTTCAATGTTCTGCTCATCAATGTGTTGTGACCTTGTGCTAAGGTTGCTACAAATTATTGTTATATAACGTTCATATTTCATGCCTCGTTTAACGTCAGATATTGAGGTTGTTTTCTTTTGTTGTAACTTATTAATGCTAATTTTAGTTTGGCGTGAAAATTAGGCATATTTATTTTTTGGTAGTCAACGGCTATATTTAGCAGTAGGTGAGGTGGACATAGGTGCTTCTACTGATAACATACCATACTTTGTACAATAAGTCTAACTACCAGTCTTGGCACAAGGTATCGTATAACCCAGTAGGGGTTGTGAAGGTCAGATAGGCAGCAGTCCCTCCATGTAAAATACTAGAATTTAGCTGCATCTGGTTAGACTGGAAGCCGACCCCAAAATAGGAAAAGAGCTAGGGGGATGATGATGATGATGTTGATTCAGTTCTTTAATGTCGTAACCTTTTCTACCGGGATGTAACCGGGGATGTACTTGTACCGTATTTTCTGGCGGTGTCTTGGAGGTTAATATCTTCATCCATCAACATTTTTTATCTTCATCTTCCCGTCATGTGTTTCATCGCCAACACAAACGACTCCCTTTTAACTTTTCTGTCACTGACCAAACATCCAGATATTTGAACACAAATACTGCAGTAAGAAGCCATCGAATTAATAGACGAATGAGATCTATTAGCATATTAACACTCGAGTTGTGATCCACCTCGGTAATCGAACGGCACCATGATCGCCGCATCGCATAATAAATCATGTCTGTACCTACTCTGCAGCCGCTTGCGCATGGGAAACTGCCGCGGAAGCAAGACCACCTGTCGCTAGAGGATGGTGTTATGTTTTATGTACCAAGATTGGGTAAATGATTTTTTATTTTATTTTTATGTTTGTAATCTATCATCGATAGCTTAGCTGCATAAAGGTATAGCGAGATGATAATCATTTAAAAGGTTTAATCCGGAACTATGTGCAATATTCTAACCTTTGGACTCGACTTTTTATAATTTGCGGTAACTATAGAAGAATACGAACAAATTTCAATATTGCTCATCCCTCATAGCAAATAGCGTGATAATTTATAGCCTATTTATAGCCTATAGACTAACCAGTCCTATAGGGAATATTTATGTAAGTACAAGCATTTGAACAAAATCGATCGGTAATATTTGCGTGATGCTGGAACATACATTCAGACAAACAGACAAACATTCTAAAAACTATATTAATTTTCGGCATTAGAATCGTTCCCAAACCATGTAGTAACTACTTTTTTTCAAAAATATCCAATGTTCAGTTTTGACTACGCTACAGTTTGATTATATGTAGGTATGTATATATATTATTATGTATAGAAGATGTAAGTATGTCCATCATTTTGTCATTAAAATAAAAACTTATATTTAATTCACATAATAAAAAAAACCGGCCAAGTGCGAGTGGGACTCGCGCACGATGGGTTCCGTACACACGGCTACACATCAAGCTATACATATCCAGTATAAGCTGACCTCGCATCGTATGGAAACCCTAATACAATGCGAGATCATCATACACTGGAAATGTATAGCTTGATGTGTAGCCGTGTGGACCACTATCTATAAAAACGGAAAAAAAAACACGTTTGTTAAATTGGAGCACCCTTAAATATTGATTTTATTCTGTTTTTTAGTATTTGTTTTTATAGCGGAAAAAAAAATACATCATCTGTGAAAACTTCAACTGTCTATCACGGTTCATGAGATACAGCCTGTCACCACAGATAGACGGACAGCGGAGTCTTAGTAATAGGGTCCCGTTTTACCCTTTGGGTACGGAACTCTAAAAATAAACAACTATATCTGTTTACATTCAACTTCTTTGAAATGATATCATTGTATGAACATTTCTAATAATACTTAGTCGTCTGTTATGTAATAACATTGTGTTTAGTAAACAGTTTTCATGTTGTATGTTTGATAGGCCCTATTGTCAGTGTATGATGTTGAATAGTAGATAATTCCAGTAGTGGAATTGTAATTGTATTGTGGCTATTGTGTTATTGATACAAGCACTTCCTTTTCTTTGATATCGGTTAAAAAGTAGTGATGTACATTTAAAACAAATACTACAACTGTTTGAAGCACTTTCAATTACTTTTCATTTCTCATATTTGAAAAGTGAAAACATTACTTTTCGTTTCTGGGAAAGCATTTTCCCTGCTTTCAAATTGAAAAACTATGCAAAGCTATGTCCCAACTGTTTATACAGCCACTCTGTCGAAATCACGGCGTAAAAATATGTATAATTAAACAATTTTGTAACATGACTTAATACTTATAATTTTCTTTTCACTAAATTATTATTTAATTTACCTTTATAGATTTGAGCTAAATATTTATTACCATCATTAATGATAAAAGTACCGGCTGGTAGAATGCCACAAAAACGAAACATAACGAAGGCGGGAAAGCGGCAATTCGATCTTCAGTTGTTTTGTTGAGTGCTAATTATTTAGGTACATAAACAGATTTATCCTATATGAGCAATATTTGTTTAAATATATTATTAATCACGTTCTCGAAAACGGCCCAAACGATTTCAATGAAAGTTGCTATATAGGGGTTTACGGGGGCGAAAAATCAATATAGCTAGGTCTCATAACTGGGAAAATTCATTTTCTCTATTATCATCCGAGCAGAACTCGATCGCCCAGGTACTTTGTCTAAAATGAGTTCATCAGATTCTAATTAATCAGGTTTTTTTTTACTTTCTTCGTATTCGAAATGAAAAGGACAGTGATTCTCTGCGGGTTTACCCGCACGAATACCACACAGAATTTTAATGGTTGATGTATTTTTAATACAATAAGATTTTATTTTCATTATTGTTCATTGTTGTGTACCTACTAAAAATTTAGGTTAATCATTTACAGCAAAGGTCGTGACTCACATCATATACCAATTCACAATTCTAATCAACACAAACCCTACTAATTTGAGAACAATAACATTTAATTTGTTAACACAATACTGTTGTCCCCGAATTCTGCAGATAAAAAGACAATACTATCTATGATATCATTAATTCAATATTGTCATTATATGATATCATTCAACATTAGAATAAATTCTTCAGTCTCACATGAAGCAGTCTGAAAGCTTTCTCGCGCTGCGTCTGGGTGAGTCGTAAGCTCGGCGCTACTCGTGAATCAACTCCCGCGCACGCCGCACGCTCATCCCAGTAACGCGTATTGCCGGCGTTCGATCATTCGATTTTTAAATTAATTATTTTTGTTTTGTTTTTTTTCTTCTTCATTGTGCACTATGGATTGGACTCGAGTGTATTAGTGATTGGATTTTCTATTTTATTTTTGTTGGATTTGTCTCGTATACCTAATTGTTGTAAGTATGGATGTTTTTTTAAAAATAATTGCAGGTACATAGGAAATAAATAGTTTTTAAGTCTATACATAATAATTATGATTTAGGTATTCAAATTCTATCGAACATAATTATTATCGACTAATGAATATTGAAAACAATGCACCCATGCGTGCATGTATAACGACTGTGGGTAAAATATAGGTACCATTTCTGGATCTACTTTTAAGAGCCTAGATGTAGCCAATTTGATTTTACCTTTAATATTTAGACATCTTTCATGGTTTCATATCCTACCAGGCAAGGCATGCCAATTTCTCAAACTTTCGTCTCAACTCAAACAAGTAGGCAATCAATTAACACTTAAAACCAAATTAATCTTTCCTAGTTATAAGAACAATTACCGCTCCACCGAGTACAGTCTCGCCTCACTAGAGATCAAGGTCGCGGGTTCGATTCCCCGGCGGTACGCATCTCGCGTCGCATCGCATCGATATGAAATTTAATTACCGCCTTTGTTTCAAATAGAGCGTTGATTTTCTTGTTTAAGTCTGTAATCTACGGTTTCCATGCGCATTTTTTTCATCTTCCCGAAACAGTAGAGGAAGACCAGGTAAACGAAATGTATCGAAGAAAACACGATACGAGCAGGTGGCGGACATTCACCAGATATGGCCAGCGCAGCGGTCGTGGATGACATCCTAGGGGACTATGGACAGTGGACTTCTTTCCGGTACAATGATGACGAAAGACAGAACCAGTCTCCAAGGCTCAAGGGGATCGTATTACACAGAAACTGCGGTTGTGGAGATAAGAAAGGCAGTCTAAAACACTGGTATTCAGCTGCATACGGTAAGACAGAAAGCTGATGATGATGATGAAAGACAAAACCATGATGATCACTAACCCGAAGTATTTTAAGCTGAACATCTGCCTCCGAGCCTCCGAGCAGCATCATGCGATTATAACGACTGAGATTATAACTTAAAAGGATTGTCGCGGACTAAAGTTGTCTGTTTGATACAGCCCCCAATTTTCCTGGTTACAATTGTCGAGATTTTGGATTATTGCTCCTAAACAAGCAGATAGAAGAGCAGTGCTAGTCCAGTGGTATTGAATCGGCCGCGACTCAGCCAGGCGCTTTACTTTGTGTAAATTATTTCATAACCACTGCTCGGCAAAGGAAACCGGCATGTCCTAGAACCAAAAATTCAAAGACAGTGACATTTACCAACGCGCACTAGGCCCGCGAGGTGGATTACGGCCCACTCCCTCTCACCAAGAGGAGGCCTGTGTCCCAGCAGTGGGAACAATTTGGGCTGATTATGAATCATGAAGCAGAGATATAATTAAGTCCATAAGCTAAATACTACTGTCAATGATTTCATTCATCATCATCATCTTAGCTGAAAGAGGCCACTCAATAATCGCCATTACTTTACCATTACTGGTCCTGCTTTTCCTGCATCCGATTTCATTATCAGACATATTGCACGTATATGAAAGTGTCAAAGCAAGACCCAACATATCTAGATTTCGATGTGCTAACTAGAAACGATTAATGTCCCACACTTGAGGCTCAAAACGAAAGCCCGTCCCGTCGGGCAGGTTGTAACATTTCACCGTTATACGACTTGATGAGGAACCCGAGCAGGTGGAGGCATTGAGAAAGTTGTGTGACGCTGCGGGCTGCGGGGTTGTGGCATGTGTGGCCAAGATCGGGAGATTTGTTGGAAGATTTATGACGGAAACATTTTCGTAAAATGACGTGGGGAGATAAAAAATTGCATCTCCAAATTCAAGTGTGTATGAAGTTATGAGTACATATACTTGGACACAAATATTATGAAGCATAGATCTAATATAGTCTGAAGAAATCAGGTTCTTCTTATTCTTTTCGTATATCTGGCCCAGGTAGATGATGTAATTTCAGTTTATTGGGCGAATATTACGAAATTGCGAGAATTTCATGAAAATGTCCCAGTACCAGTGTGCCTTTACCTTTATGAAGTAATGTTATCAGCACCAAGGACAGATAATATTTACTTGGAGATTATAACCTTAAACTAAACACTTCATGTTGTACCTAAGAATATCGTATACTAGCTTGCTTCTGTGATTTTAATCTAGTTAGCTATTATGTGTAGTCAATATTGATTAGCTATCCTGCTCTATTTTTCCAACGCACGTCTATATTATTAAGAACATGCTTACCAACCATAGTCCACTACTCATTATAGTTAATTATATTCCAATCATAATCTATTCCATCCCGCTCTATCATTATTTTCTTAATATTTCCTTCGTATTTCTCTCAAGGTTCAATTATCTCTTACTCGGGCGGGAAGGAAAGTGGCTGACCTATATTCTCCTATATTTTTTACGGTTTCTATAAATCTCCATATATCACTTGAGGTCTTTATTGTAACTGCTTCCGAGTACTGGTTTATTGTTGTCGCCTATGTCTTCAAGTTGTGTCATGCTTGATTAATTCTAATGAGCATGAATAATGGCGGATGGTTTTTAGGTAAGATGTGCTATGTATGGACAGTCAATATTATTAGTACTTAGCTGAATTACGTACGAAGCTTGATCAGGAGGTACTAGGGAGCTTTCGTGTGTAGTCTTGTTACTCACTTTCCACTTTGCATTCTCAGTTTATTATCATCCATATCTTTTGTTCCATTCTGTCCTTACCTCGCGCGTATTCCATCCATTTCTCGGCCTATTTGACGAGTACAGATTATGCTAAGTTACAGATACATTATGCATGGCCGCCACCTCAGACTAGAACATTATACTAACACCTAGATCAGTCGCCTAAATACCACGACATATTGGTAACTGATTCACGTGGTCACCTACTTATGGGAGAAAATTACGCGGCTGGCTCACCTGTCTATTGAATGTCTATGACTGGAGAACTATTAAATTCGAGCAACAAGTGAATTTTGCAATTTCCAATATTGAATTCGTTAAAACCTAAAACTGTTAAGAAATGTTAGTTAGATGCTGAGAAAATGTTTTACACACGCCGGATTCCAAATTAATGTCTTGTGGATACCCTCCGTCTGGTAAAGGGGAATAGGTATATTGGACTTCTTCCAAAATAAACCTTAAGGTAGCTATAATTATCACGTACTGAACTCTTCGGAATACCCATTGGAAAGCACCCTCCTGTCTTATGACTGAAAACCATTAAGTATCAAAGGAAAAGAAAATCGTCTGTTTGTACCAGTTGCATAGTCAAGTGTGTTACTTATCTTAATCTACATAATCAGTTCACACCACGTCATAGTGAAATGAGAACAGTGAATCAAACGCGTACAAACACTGGAAATTGTTACACGTTCCGTTTGTCGTCGCGAGAATTTTGGGAATTATGGTAATTTGTGTAGTTCGGATAATGTGGGGAATTATAATAAGTTTAGATCGAAAAGATTTTGGAGTTTTCGTGTCAAGGTGAACAAAAAGTTATTTTATCGGTGTTATGTTAAGTGATCACAGTCACTGGTTTTTGGAAAATTTATGACTTTTGTTTATTTTTATTGAATGTAAGTTATGCTTTTGGCTCTAGATGCTTATAAAACCCATAAATTATAAATACAAACAGGTAAACGATAAAAATATAAACGAAAAAAGACTTAAAAGTGGCAATCCGTTTATTTAACAAAAACACATAAAAGATGATAAATCATTCCTCGTATAAGAACGTTAACGTTATAACTTCATAAGTAACGTTGTACATAATCGACCTCGATGACTTGCACCCAGTGGAAAATCGATAAACAAGTGATCGAGTTTATTTAGCAACCATTATGTTGTTCCGTTCTCGATACATTTTCGTTCGATATCTCCGGAAGAGGAAATAATTCAAAATTATATTGATATTGATTGTGTAATCGATCGACCGATAACGATGCAATGGAATCTTTACTATCCACGTTAAAATATTGGAATCAAATAACTTAATAATTTGGATAAGAACCGAAGTTACCGACATAGTATGCAAAGTAAGCAAGCTGAAGTGACAGTAGACTGGCGATGTTTGTCGAAGGACGGATGGCCGATGGAGCAGACGAGTCCTGGGTTGGAGACCGCGTGAAGGTGCCTGGGACAGATTGGATGCGAAAGGTGGAGCATAAGGCGTGGGAGAGCCATATGTACAGTAGTGGACTGCGAAAGGCTGAGTTGATTGAACTTAATAGTGAAAAAAATCACGTGTGAATGAATTAGTAGGTAATCAAAATCATATTCAGTAATCCTACTTAAAATTTAAATTATAATATTCACAGAAACAAATACAAAGATTCGCATAACAAAAGTAAATAGGTAAGACAATTAAAAACTCCAGTTACTTAAACTTGCGTAATTATACAACAAACACGAGAATAGAATAATTCACATGAAAAGTCGTGGGTTTTTCTCATTTTTATATTTAAAATAACAATATAAAGTGTAACAAAACGTGTTTTTTTGCGTTTTGCTGTGATTTCGTAAAAAACTGTAATTGCGTTACTATTGAAAATGAACCGTGGCAACAGTCGAATTATGTCGAGTCAATTATGGTGTTATTTCTTTAAATATGCGAAAGTGATTAATTAGTATATTTAGATTTACCATTGTAAATAAAACACTAATATAGTCGCTAAAGATATCAGGTTATACTAAAATTCAATTTTTAATTGTTTTTATGAGGTAACTTCAGTAAAGATTTTGTTCAATTCATTTATAAATTAGCTTTTATTCCAAAACTATAATGATTTATAACAAGAGAAAACATTATTATAGTGCAGGTTGAACTTGTTGTGAATTTCCGAGCGAGTCGTGAGTTCGAGTCGTGATTGAGACAGAAACCTAGTTCGCAAATAGTACATACAACTAACGGCGCAGTCGGGATAGCTAATGTTCCAGGATTCTGTACTGTTACCATTAACTGTGATAAAATTCTTAGTTTTTCTGTATTATGGGAGAACAGTTGCATTTAAAACTCTGATAATGAGGTGCGAATTGTTCTGTAGGCAATGAAATGAAATTGTTTACCTATTAAGGATATCGGATATCACATTTACACGTCATATTATAAAAAAATAAGCTGGATGTAGTAGACAAGCAAGCGACGCAAATCGTAAGCAAGATTTGCTAAAATATATTGAGAAACCGGTGACAGTTTTATTAACCATATTTAATAATTAAAAATAATTAAAAAGGAAGGTGTTGTTATTTCTGTACATATTACATAGTAATGGTCGCGACTTGCGTTAACGGAAATCCGTCAAAAATACTTTCACATTTGTTTCCCTTATTAAGACGGAACTACAAGTAGACTAATGGTAGGTATATTGACACACTATTTGCTTTTCCTAGACTAGGTATGTATCAGCCCAAATTCTATAATAATTAATAATCCAGAAGATAGGCTGATGATAAATAATTATACTAAAATTAAATAAGAACTGGGGGCTGACTATGAAGTATTAATGCCATCATTATTCCACTGCGAAAAATGGATGGTGCTAGCGGCAGTAGCGGCCTTGTATAGCTCCGTCTCTCACTAACACTGGAAAAATGGTGGCATTCATACGTCGTGGTATAGGTGCTGGTGGTTTTTAATACTTTGTTTACAATATTTTGAACAATGTAAAAAGTTTGTTGATGTTTTTTTTTATTTTATCGTAAGAATTCAAGCCTCTAAAAATCTTACCTTCTTAATTTTCGACACCACGAATTGCCAGCTCATCCCGTTACCATGGGAACGCATAGTAACTAACGGAACCACATAGTTTTGTCGCACCGTCGACAAATGTCGCGCCGCGCCGTAACGTTTGGCTAACAATGAGACGGTACTTGTACGATTATGATTATGACCAGTTTTGGCATGTGTGTGAATAGCTTACGGTACATGAGTATATACCGAATGGAGCGTTAACTTCATGCTGGAATACTACAATAGTACACACACGGCTCAGTGGGTGAAAAACAGTCGTCTAACTAACTATTGCAGCTTTGTGTATGGCGTGGTCTCTGTTGGATGTTTACTCATGTGATTCTGAATCTAGTTTATCTGTTATGAGCTCCGCTGTTCTCTGAAGAACAGCAATAATGAGAATGCACACAGTATAAAAAGTAAGCTCCCAGACGGCAAAAAATTATTATGGACTAAACTCTAAAGGAGGCATATTTAAGTACGTGATATTAGCAATATCCCGTACTTACATAATAATATTCTTCCTTTAGAGTTTAGACCGCAACGCATGCACAACATACCCTGGCTTTTCCTACATTTTTCACGTCATACATTATTGTGTTGCTATTATTTATCGGTTTTCTTACGATTTCAATCAGTTCTTTTGTCCCCATGGCCGTCATTTTCATTAGAAAACTCATAATCTCAAGTATTTAGATCTGTATACCAGATCGAAATACTTGAGATTATGAGTGTGTTTGTGACGCTTCCTAAAAACAGAAAAAACTGAGTCAAAACATCTATAACAGCCAAGTCTTTTCTATTTTAAAGATGGCGAGAAAACCGGAATATCAACTATTTCCATATTAAAAACACAGTACTTCTTACCTTCACAACCTGTCCTTTAAAAAGAGAGTTAACTAAGTATTCTAGGACTAGTCGATAAAACGGTTTTTCTTATACTTTCTCGCTTCAAGCCTTTACAATATCAATTTGCCAAGCCCAAAGACACTGCTCGATGTAAAACTAGATGTTACTCTATAATCTATGGGCATAGTAACCTCTTTACCTCGATAGAATCACTTTCGCGTCTTATGTCATTATGTTTTAAATTATTCGATTATTTTTGGATAATAAAAGGCTCTGTTGTTGTCGGGTTAGGTTAGATTGATTTGATAGGGTCACGCTGAGCAAAAAAGTTTTTAATAATTTGTGACTGACTGTAATTGTTGTGACTATTTGACTTATTACAACATTGGTAATTAAATGTCAGTAATGCCTAATTAAGATAAAATGATCTTACGTCACACACGCTACTGTTGTACGCTGAAATTGGGGTTTTCACGAAAAAAAAAAACTATATAAGTAGGTACAATGTCTAAGTTTCACAATTAAGAATCTTAGTTATTACACAAGACATTGTTTGCAATTTACACGACTTTGAACGCTCTTTAGGGTCAATGCAGAATACGGATACGGCTAAAGCCGAGAAATATCAATATTTAACTAACCTACAGAAATAACAGTTAAATAAACTGATTACAATACCAAAGAGCTAAGTATACCACTATACGGAAAACTTTAATATCATCGAAGTTAATTACAGACGTTGACCTAAAAATTATCAAAATGGCGCTGAAATAAAAGACAGTCGTAGAACAGTGAGGTGCCGAGACGATGGCCGATTGTCAGCTGTCATTGGGGTACAGTTATGGCATTGTTGTGTGGTATAAGTTGTAGGAAAGAGATTTTAACCACTCTGAGACTCTGCTTGACAAGATTGACTCTGACTGACTAGCTGACTCGACGGGATGTTACGAATTAAGTCATGAAATTCAGGAATTTACATCAAATTTCAGCATTCGAATTTATTAAGAACGGTTACGGCTGCTATTTAATTACGGATTCAGTTGAGTCAAACCTCGTTAATCTACTGTAAAATGTGAGTAAAATAGGTTTTGCTACATCTACCCAAAAGGTAACCAACTTAGATTCGCTGAAAAGATGCACAAACAACCTTCTCTCTTGTTGAAAAGATGCAAAAGAGCAAAATAGAGATCCATAATGTATAAAAACACGATCAAATCAGGAAAAAAAAATCCAATATTTTGCGACGAGACTTCTTAGTGCTGACCGGCCACCAAAGTTTCTTATTTGGATTCATAAGTTGCGTTCAGCGTAATCGATATTTCCTGTGCCTATCCCAAATAAAATATTTTTGTTTCTTATTGGACAGCTATCATTTTTTTGATAACTGTTTTTAAGGGTCCACAGCAATAAGGCACAAATGCCACAATGCAACCGGAACTAGTATTTGTAATTAAACCATTTAATTTGCTAAAATTTAACTATTTTTACATTAATTTGTTGTCTAATGTGGTATCTGAACAGGCACTCAAATCTCTGTGGTTCTTTCCTCAAAAGACCATTTCAGACTAATCTACATGGTCCTCACATGATCTGACCAAGATTATTTCTGGACTTTAAAAGAGACTATGACCCCTGAGTTTGTTTCGCCATTTCTTCTCAGTCAAATAGGAAATGTCGACTCCATCTCGCTTATTTGTTTTCTGACATGACGTGTTAAAGTTGACGTGATTCCGATATCCTATTTACAGAATAAACAATTTCATTTCGCAACGAAACCGAAATAGATTAATTTTGTTACGCAATACTTTCATTTGTAGCACGATGTGCAGTGCATTGAACTGTTGTAGCCGTACTAGTAATGCAAAAATGATTAAAAAAGTAATTTATTTAACAGACATTATTCTAATAATTTAAATCAAGTTAAACTAGTAATTGCACTGACTAAGATCCGTAGATTCACTTGCATTTAAAACTTAATTATTGATTCTTAAATTACTAATCAGAATTTATTGTAGCGTGCATTATGATCCAGACATCCTATATTTGAATTTAATGTTAGTGTTTAATTTTTCGAATGAGCTCTTTTCATAAGGTAGTGTGCAAATAAGCATTGTTCTTGTTTTCTATTCTTTTCATACACTAAAGAATTTCCACCATAACTAAAACGCTGCCGCCTGTCACTTCCACCTCCTGTATAATCCAGTTATTATCTATTACGTTTAGTCACTTCGACACTACATTTCTGTAATTTCTCACAAATCGAACTACTTTTTGTGAAGCTCATTCTAATCTGGTCAACGGTATTACGAGTTTACGACGTTTTTCCGGCGACTGTTAGATTAGTAAAAACTGGTATCATGCTCTGTAGGTCATCGCATCACTAGGCTTGTTTTCTTTATTCCACTTTTGAAGGTATTTGAGTAGATCTGTCTAAATGATCAGAAGAAAATGTGATCTTGCAAAAACTTTTTGTAAAAAGTTATAGGCTACAGATTGAGCTGTTTGGAAATTGTTACTTACCTAAGTCTATGTCATATTCCCTCTTGTTAAAGCCCATTCTCACTCGCCTACGTATATTGGAGAAGTTGCGATGTATTGCGTGCTGATAATATGTACAATTGAATGGTAGGCGTATGAAAATCAACTTTATCGTAATGCCTTTTGTCACCTTCTGAAAATATATGTGTGAAAATATAAAATTGAAGAAAGAAGGTTAATTAAATTAGATAGAAATCCGGTGGCCTACCCACTGGATTTCTACCTAAAAGTTATTTCGAAATTCTGGTAGGTACATAATTCTAGAAATAGAATCCAACAAAGCATGAAGTAATATTTAATGCAAATTGCAATTTAATTTGATTTATATTTTTGCACAAAAAGGCTGATGATTGGTTGTATTGCAAGCTGTAAGTCAACATGCATCTCCCTTATTACCAAGAAGTATGACTATTGTATTACATGTCATGTTACTAAAAGTATTAAATGAATTCCGAATCAAACATAACAGCTATATCGGATTCTTATCTTTCTCTACTCTCTACATGATATCAACTTTCATCGAATGATATAACCACACATTGTACTTATAAGTTTAAATTCTTTCACAGATCGAGACTTAACTTCAAAAAATTTAAAGGAAAAACAATGGGCACTACGCCCTACCGCAGAAACTCGAAGCAAACATGAACGAAAGTCGAGAGCGAATTCGTCGTGAGCGAGAGAGGGAGAAGAACACATACACTTCTCCTCGTCTCGCGCTGCGTCGCGTGCTGCTATTGGCTGAGGGCCGACAGTTCCGCGAGGCGGCGGTCATCATGTCCAGGCTGGGGCCTGGAGTGCTGCAAAGCGTAGCGACGGAGTTGCCCATAGATCTGCTGGTGGAGGCGCTGCCACACTCAGCGCATCTGATAGAAACTCTATTGAACAGGTGAGTGATTGTGTTTATACAAGGGATTTGGATGGGGTCTAACTCACAGTGCGTTATTTTCCCGTGCGGTCGTGGTCCGCAACCGCATGCGCACGGGCGAATGCCGCACCGTGAAATCTTAGCCTTACTTTAAAGTAAACACTTGCGAAGGTTTTAACTTATTGGTTTCAGGGTATAATAGAATTTATGTGTTTATTGTTTCAAGGATCGAACAGGCTAGACCTTCTATGAACAAAACAATGTAAGCAATGTCATTTGGTATGGAGCACAGTTTTTAGACGCGCGACTAAATGTCAAAAGCTTTCGTGGACGAAGTTTGGTCAAATGATTAACACCACCTACCCGTTTCTTGTGGTACGAAAGTGTTTACAATCTTTTCACTTAACACTTTCTTACATACCTTCACAATTACACAATTAAATGTAATAAAAGCTAATCGTCATAACATCAGCACATTAAGTAAATTAACAGCCCATTCTTCGATTAGCGAAGGTTTTTCTTACCATACTCTTACAACTAGAAAGTAGCGTTTACAAACGATATGACACAAGTCGAATTTCTCAACAATTTGTAAAACAATATTGTTTAGACAGTATTGCCACAAAATAGATAAGTAAGGTACAGGAAGTCCGCTTCATACAACGACTGAAAACTCTCCCCGACAGGCGCGTTTTTATCGCGCGATAATAACGCAAGCGTTATTGCTGTCTTCAGTATATTTTGTATTAGGACGGCCACGACGTTACATACCGCTGCGATAATAATGAAGCAATAGAAGTTGGACGCTTCCTCCGTCCTGCGGTATTGCGATAAGTATTCTTAGAACATTTTGTATTAGGACGCAGCGTGTCTATGTGTGTGTGCACTTTCGTTCTTTGAATGGAGCCTGTGGGTAGTCGCTACATCTCTGTCAAGGGGCGCGGCAGGCGGATGGCCCTTAAGGTCCCGCGATATAATACGGTGGCCGTCAATATTGGGGCCTGTATAATATGTAGGCCTGGCATGAACCAAGTGCGGCGGTCCGCGGTAGTGCAACTTGCCTATGTGTGCATGGTTGTATGGAGCCGACCTTCTGTACCTTTATATTTTATGGTATTGCAGAGTAATTGTATTGGAAGTGATTCATTTGAGTAGTTACCGTGATGTTACGTTTCCGATGTCCGTTATATCGATCTGAGGTTTCGGTTGACGGCCCTCAGCGGTCAACGGCGGCGAGATTACAGTAAATATAGTATCCCATTCATATATGAGTTTGTCAACATCATCTGCCTGCCTTTTCCCAACTATATTAGGCTTCCAATCGGCTGCACATCTATTCGGATCCAGCTAGGTAAGTACCAATATTTTACATGGAACGACTACCTATCTGACCTCCACAAACCAGTTATTGGGTAACATTATACCCCTAGCTAAGAATGTTTGTCAGACTTTCGGGGTTCTGACTACCTACCCGTAACAACTGCCAAAGATAAATCAATGACAGACAAGACCAAAGGGTTAACGGTAAGTCAAGATGGTCACCCATCCACGGAACACCCTCGGCAAGCGTAGTTTAATCTAATTGATCGACTCGTGCGGCTGTTATTCGTCGGCCACGAATCTATGGGGTTGTTATATCATTCGGATTTTTGTATTTTTATTCCATTCGATTTTGGAAGACGGGTAAGGCCGCGTCCTGTTTAAAAGCAAACGTCGCGCGGATACAATATCAGTCGGGTGCATATTTGTCACTTTTTGCTCGGAAAACCGGAAAGCGCCCTCTGTTGGCACGAACACGCATTCAGTTTCACCGAACAAAAACATCAAGCGATCGTGTATTCGCGACGATAGCTTTTAAATAGCACGCGGGATAAGACGTGTGGTTAGGGCACGTTCGTTTTCTGTTCAAATAGGTACTGTGATGGGTAATCGTACAGATTATAAAAGGACTAGTAAGTAGTCCTTTTAAAACCTCTACGATTTCAAATTCACCTGCAAATGGTGAAATGGTGGTGAACATGGCAATATCTCACGTATTGTATCGGTTATTACAACTGATTGGTAATTTATGACAGCGTAAAATTAAATGTCGTATAATGAAGATGAAGCGATCTTCATCTTCATTTTACGACATTTAATTACATTAAAATTAATTACATTTAAAACTATAGTAGGTACCCACTATAGTTTTGATTGTTTTTAATATGGATAAAAACAAATCAACGACACTAAAACAAATCAGTTGTTGTGATTGCACAATCAAATCAACTTTTTATTGTAATTGTTTTGAGTATCTCAATTTTGTATGGTTTCAATTTTCAAATACTTCACGGCGATTTATTGTAGAGTTGATTGCAAATGCAAATATTATATTTCTATGTATGAGATGTGTCTCAGTGTGATATACCTACAAAAATACATACTTATTTAATTTAGGTAATTGCAATAAATAAATAACGAGATGCTATTAATCATTGTAATTTGCTTTTATTAATATCTTAAACATCTTTAAATGGCTTCATCATCACACTAATGAATTGGTACTACAAATTCAAATCTACACGATGAACTAAAACGCTATAACGCTACAATTTCTAAATTCCTCATGTCAGTAAGATTATACGCCCAGTTGCCAATACAGCTCACCTACTATCTTCGATCTTAGATTACAGGCATGCTAACGTATGCTACATAACCCCCAAACAATAATCAACTCTTAAAACTACGCAATAAAGTCCAAAATAAAAAACCTCTTCCACTTAACGTGTTCATTACAATATTATTAAGACTTTAACAAACAAAAATAGTCCTTAAATCCTTGTCTTAAGATCCAAGGATGTCATACAAGTTAATTTACGGGGTTCTGAACGAAAGTGCCAGGCGACCGGTTTCCTTGGTAGGTATTTAGTGTTCAAACTACTTTCACATGATTTATAACGATAATGACCTTCAAAATTGAGACTTGAGCCCACATGAAGCTGAGAAATTCTATAGTAGTCCATTGCGCAGATAGCAGCAAAGTTGGTAAAACTGCTTACAAAAGCAGCAATGGAATTTGTAGCTCCACTGATATACATTGTACTCATCATTATGAACAACTTTTACTATGGGAACAAATATGAAATCGCGAAAAAAAAAAACAGCTGGTCCGTACATTTATGTTCGCATAACTCGTCAAAATGTACAGAACAGCTGTTTTTTTTTTATAATGATGAGTACAATGACTCCTTAAGAGGTAATTATTCCATAAAACACTTTAAAAACCGAACAGCGCGACGCGGCGGCGCTGATTGAAGATGACGAATGAAGTTTTTCATTTACTTCCAGACAAAGTTCCTTATAATCCAAACGAAATTCATATGAATTTCATCAAACATTGCAAATGCGGAATACAATCTCATCAGTTAAGCAAATGTAGATTCTTCCTCCTTTCAGTTGTGAGTAGGTAACAGAGGATGTTATGTAGTACCGAGAAATACGTCTTTTCAGCCTGTTCGTATTTACTTAATATATACAGTTCTGTTTCCTCATCCTGTAGCTATACTGCCACTATCTTTATTAGATATTGTCTCTTGTTCATCGTTTTACGAAAACTATAAAACAATATCAACCAACCCATATACATTTATTATGTAATTGATTTTGATCCCAATAATCACAGGGGAAATTGACGTAATCACCATGACTTCTAGTGAATTTGTGATGAATATAATTTCTTCTATTCGTGTGGTTAGTGACTAACCTGGTGAGAGAGTTTTAAAGCCACTCGAGGGCCCGTGACTTGGCTTCATATGCCATCGAGATATATCTCTCTGGCATGCCGGTGCCGGTGAATGTTATTCCAGGTGCATATAGGTGGATGGAAACCTAACGGACCAAAATGCCGAGGTGTATTGACTATGTCCGTGATTATAAGGTTCGACACACGACATAACGATGACCATAATGTATCTATACCGTGTGATTACTCTGAAGACATAACACATTACATAGACATGATTAAGTAATCACACTTGCTTCACGCTATACTTAAAAGTGAATATTATGGCATAACATCTTCCATTAAACCAGTACATTGTTACCGATATTGAATAACACTAGTTATGCGAAATGATTCAGCGAGTTCAAAGGTTAGAAGCAAATGAATTGCATACAAAAGCATGCTGATGTACGTATGCTTGAGTTGTATAAGCTTTTGTATCTACATTCCGTAATAGTAGTCTTCTCTCTCCGTTCTTGGTTATTGGTCGTCATCTCGTCTTAAAGACTACTCTGATTAATATATTTTGTCCTTGTCGTTAGGAGTGTTCTGGTTATTGTACCTTTCATTAAAATAAGACCTGTATATTGTAAAATCTGTTCAGGTGGGGATTCGTATGACTCCATCCTAGAGTGTATATCATCCTGTCGTCTACACGGTACAGGAACTGATGGAGGCTACCCGTATTCTGGGCCGACTCTATTTAGATTGACATCGACACGAAGAAGAAATGGGACATGTTTTTTTCGAAATAAGAGTAGGTAATCCTTTCTTTATAAAGTGTCATAAGAATTGAAAGAATTAGACCACACTGGCCCAATCCACCAATGACACTTGACCTGCGTAAAATATTTTATGAATCGACATCTATGAAAGACGAGGTAAGTAGCATAAATACTTACCTAGTTTAAGAAATAAAAGCTCTTACGAAAGGTTCATTAATCAATGCGAGTATCTTCTGCCGTATCAATAAATAGAAAGGATAAT
This sequence comes from Lithophane socia, assembly GCA_947522985.1. Taxonomy (NCBI): domain Eukaryota; kingdom Metazoa; phylum Arthropoda; class Insecta; order Lepidoptera; family Noctuidae; genus Lithophane; species Lithophane socia. The sequence continues at coordinate 508,509 of OX383274.1, forward strand.
TTAATTTAATAACAGAGTACTAAAATATAACCCACATTACTCAAACATGGGATTCGAAAGCTCAAACATATATGCGACAACGATTAATTACATGGCCACGCTCCGATGATGTTGGATTACCAATAACAATTTATTGCATCTCCCGCCGAAATCGCCATCTTGTTCTGTACCTGTCTGTTGACCAAGGCGTTCACTTTTACTGCCTAGATTTTGACAGTTCATGAGGTTTCACTTTCGAGAAAGGTTCCTAATGCAGATGATACGTTTATTGTCAGTCATGCTTGATTGCATGCGTCAGTTCTGCATGATGTGTTTAATGAATATGTAATATTTAATCGGTGTAACTATCGAAGCTTGATTTTTATTACCGGATGTTTTGTCTTAAAGTTTTGTTGATATTTTAAGTAAGATTTTTGAAATTATTACTGGTTTAACCTACCGACCTTACAGTCAACTTTTTCTAACAGAAATAATAATTTTGAGGTACTAAATTATGATCATAATATGCCCAACCATCTAGCGACCCAAACCGTCTCGTTTAACTTTCTGACCCACGTTGCCATTACCATTCAAACCGCTAATCAAAGGCAACACTCTGAACACTTTAATACCTTACAATCAACTAATGCCGAATAAAAGACCACATTACACCTAGCATCCGCAAATACCAATCATTATAAACAAAAAAATTAAGCCACGCCGCCTTTTAGTCTACCGATACTTACGTGAATGGTCTTTACGTACATAATCGTATAATTATACGTCGGCTGGTCTTTCTTGGGTGAAAGTGCACCGGTCAGACCTGTTGCCCAGACCCTCGAATTGGTGATACAGTGAAATTTATGAACCTGTATTGATTGGTTCTTGTAATATGTGCTTTATTCCATGTTGAGAATATGGGAGTGTTGTGATTGTTATTCTTCTTGAGGGTATGAAAAGCGTGGATATAAGAGAAACGGTGGAAATAGTGCTAAACCGACGAATGTATAAAAAGCAAACACGAATAAATAGTGTCCAGAAATCAAGTTTAATGACTACACTACTGATTGAATAATAATAGTGACTCATAAATTTGGGTCACATAAGCAATTGTAATATCGATATGCGAAAAGATATTCCCGCGTATAATGTACCTACTACGAACGGTTGAAGGAGAGACTCGCAAAGATATCTAAAGCTACTACGATCTTTAAATCTAGCAAACGAAAACAAAACGCAAACGATCCTCGCTCAACTGATTAAAAAAGACTCAGGTCTGATGGTTTTGTTGTTATTTATTTGTTTATTACTTTCATATTTTATTGTAATGTCTTACTTCACTCCACGTTATGTTACATCCAAGCACGCAATAATCTCAGACGTGAATTTAATGTTATCTGAAGCGTGAAGAATTACCACCTACCTGCCATTTTGTGATACTTATGAGATCTTGCTTTCGGTGAACATATTAATGTTCTTATGAGTATCACCAATTGATTTGATAATAATGACTTATATAATTTTTTGCATCATCACTGTAGATGGCATTAAATAGTCAGAGTCATTGACACCAAAATAAGTACAATATGTGGTTATTTCTAGGTATATATGAACATGATTATGTAAATCACACTTACATTTATAATTTATGTAAGACTAGCTGATGCCCGCTGCTTCGCCCGCGTGGATGTCGGTTATTATATACTAAAACCTTCCTCGAGAACCATTCTATCCATTGGTGAAAACAGCATGAAAATCGGTGCCGTAGTGTTCGAGTTTATCGCGAACAGACAGACAGATGCGGCGGAGGATTTTGTTTTATGATATGTATGTAAGGTATAAAAGTAGCTATTATATGTTTTGTATACTTACATATTATATAAAATATATAATAGCTTCTTTAGTTAGAAAACATCATCGAGTAAAATATGTAAAATACTCGTCTTTTACGTGGAGGTGTAATGCAATTAGTAAAGTTAACGAATAACGAACTAAACATACAGACAAATATCATAATTATTGATTGAAAATAACTTAAAACATGATCGTGCCTTTAAACAATTTCACTTGCTACTGAAAACTGAAAGGTATTCACGAATGTATACACGTAACAATGGAAAAGTAAAAGTTAATTAGCTGATTGTAGTTGGTTTGTTACAATTAAAGAGAAGTGGAATTATAAAATCTACTTTTTCATGATTTAGCTTTTGATGCTCAATGAGCTCATTACTTTTTATATACTCACTCGATTATAATAAATATAATTTTAGTGTTAGCTATATAAAATATACAATCTAATTCTAGTATTATAACCTAAATAAAATTAACTATACAAACACGTTATGTATGTACAATTATATAACAAAATTAAAAAGAAAAAATAAAGGGGAGGGGCTCATTGAGCATCAATGAATTCGTCCGCATCGCTGTCAATGAGAAAGGTGCCCAAAAGGCTGGCAGCAGTATTAGCTTGTATATTGTATTGAAGATAAGCCAAAGCTACATAAAATGTAACTAAATAAAACTGTGAGAACTACACTTTTTCGTGAGAAGAAGAAATGTTGCTAAACTGCTAATGCAGGGTTTCAATATAAAAGAACAAACCTTCTGAATGTCTTTATTGTCCAATTTGATACAAAACAGTTGAATTAATGACTCATTGAAGATTGACTAGTTCATGGTTTTACACAAAGCAAATAACAATGTTTAATAAATAAATAAAGTTTCCGACTCCCATAGCACACACAATATCTCACATCAGAATCTAAGAAACAATTTCCACAGAAGAACTGCATGAACGGTAACACAAACGAACAATAGAATCAATTCGAACCAAATCAAACAATCATCAGAAAAGCAAATAAAAACCGTTTCATTTACTCTAAACGCTGGTTATCTTGAAACAGCCTCGTCGCCATCTTTCTAAGACTCTTAGTACTCTCATTGTTAATTCATGGAATATATGATGTGAGAATAGGAACGACATTAATGAGGTGCATCTGGATCGCGAACCGTTATGCTCTGCGCAGTTATGATGGTGGCACATTTGATGGTGTATGGTCAATAGGTGCCATGATTTATATTGGTGTTGTTGGACTAATATGGTGGTGTACCAATATATGTGGTGGACAGTAATATGTATTAATAACGCTGAAACGAATTCGTCTTAGCCGATGTAAAGACTGCTTAAGTAAAGAAGCCCTTTGAAGGAAAATACTTAAAAAAAGTAGAAAATGGTGTCGGTAACTGAAATGGTGGTTGAGAACAAAGTTTTTTCATTTGTTGGATTTTAAAGTCTACATTTACAGTCTGTCTTCTAGAAGATTTGATAAGGAAACAAATATAATTGTTAATTTTTCTAAAATATGAATAATAAATTTATTAAAAGGTATAAAAACAAAACTCGAGGCCACCAAACTCAGTGGCGCGTTCGTCCTTGCAACAGCACGGAATATGCAACATTAAAACATTTATATGAAAATGTGTAGTAATTAAGATGCTAGGAATGGGAGCAGCCATTTTTATGATACTACGAAGAATGTTAATGAAACAGACGCAATGGCTGCTCCGTCGTATCGATACTCCATCTTTTTAATTAAAGGATGCCCTTAATATAGAGTTATTTATAATTGCTTTTTATGCAATGGTTGCTTTAATATTGTTTTATTATATACTTCTATATCTTGAGTACCAAGTCTTGTGAAACCTCGGTTCGATTTCCATACTGCTTCGATCGCATCACTTTTGGCATTAAAAATGAATGCTTACGTATATCGATTTTGCGTGTGAACATTTTATAAGTGGCCTGATGGCTTACTGATTTTTGGTTCAGACACTCAAGCTAGCGTGTATTCTACATCTATATTGCCCATGATATGACAGGATAAGCTAAACCTGTAACATAATGGTTTTCAGCAGAGTATCGGGTTAGACTGGAAGCGGACCATAACATAGTTGGGAAAAGGCTAGGCTGATGATGTTGATGATGAGGATGAGCTAAAATGAGCGATAACAGCACTATCCAATATTATGTCTTGTGATGTAGAAACTCCCAGCATGGTCTAAAATACCACACATGGAAGTTCAAAATATATTTTGAATTTGTTTTAATCATCAATATTGTCCACAGACTAATATCCCTGGAAGTGACTCCCCGGCCGGACGTGCAGTGTGAGGCGATAGCATGGCGTCTGGTAGGCTTACTGGGAGTAGACCAGGGTTCAGGCTTGAGGGCCAGGACCTCGCGTCTGGCAGCCTCTCTGGTGCACTACACGCCAGATACCAAGTATGCCATCGACGCGAGGAGAAGGCAGTTAGATAATGCTGTACAGGGTAAAAATTTTATCATAGTCCATTTATTGCTAAGGGATTCTTACAAGCCATCACAATAAACATCATTATAGTGAGATTTTACAATAAAGAATATTATTATTATTCTGTCAAGAGTAATAGTTTACACATGCATCATGCAAATGATGGTCATATAATTATCATAGAGATAATACCTACTTTAGGTTTGAATGTAAAATAAATATACTGCATTCCAAGTTTTCCTACACTGTTTACAAAAACCAGGGCTACACAATCACTCAATACATCCTTTGTTATTAATAATGCATCATAACTGATTCATCATTACATAATGCTGCATGATAGTTATTACGTAACCAATAAGTCAAAACGTCATTACGTCAAACCAATAGTTTTTATGACAGCTGCGCGCACAGATTGCAATAAGCCTTTGGCGCGTGAGTTGCTGACGGAACGGAATGTTGCCATCTTAAATATGATTTAATATACATATACAAACATTTGGGATTAAGTTTTGTGTTTATTTTATTTATTATTTCCTATTTCATTATTTATGATACACTGATTGACGTCATCACGTCAACGCCGTCTGTCACAAAAAACCAGCACTTGTCTTGCATAGGGTCGCAGCATTATGCTGAGCGATGGCCGTTTTGCGTGGATGTGACGCAAATTATCCCCCAACTTGTTATTTTCCTTTCTTAGCATCATATTTTCCGCAAATAAACGTATTTTATTTCTTTATTTCAAGTGGATAAAAAAGGTTATTGAGCATTTAAGTGTTAATGAAGCGACCTCCAATTGCGACGAAGCAGCCAAAAAAAGAGAGAAGAGAGAAAGCTGTAGACAATACCTTTATTGCAGGAACTAAACATTTAAAAGAAGCAAAGTAGATAATAATAAAACTACTTAGATGTAAGAGTATCTACTTAAAGTAGCCAGTTAGGCAATAGAGCTATTACGAACATTGAAGCGCAAAAACATTATACAGCCTAAGCTACCTATTTAAATCTCACCCAAAAACCAATAATTACCTAACATAAAAAACTCAAACATGCATAATTATCTAAATAAACCCCAAACCATGAAAGATATCCATCATAATATTTACCCATCACTTCCATGTGTTAACGCCGTGGGATGCCACAAGGTCGATCTGAAACCGATTAGCGATGAGTTAGGAGCAGAAACAAGATGGTCGGATAGCTGGCATCCTACAACGGATGCCATAATTTAGCTGAACGAGGAAATATTACACTAATTACGTTTGTTTCCTTTACCTTAGCTTGATGTTTTCTTATCGTCCGTGGGTTTTGGTGCGGAACTGTGAATGCACTGTTGTAATGGACTGGTTTAGCTTTTGACTTTGTAAATGGTTCGTGAAGTTCTAGGTTAACTTGTTAAGTTATTAGTCATGTATGGCAATTTCAATTATATTGGTCTAAATTATCAATATGTGTTGTTTTCAAAACCTTCACCGGCATTCCTTTTATTGCTTTTCCCTAAGCAGATTCATAGGGCCTGGTTACGACAACCTCCATATTGATTTCCGTAACCTTAACACTGCTTCGATTGCTAAATGTATCTTTATACCTCCAGGTCTGGGCACACACGGACTGACGGCCGACGCGACCGGCTCTCTGATATCTCTGCACGTGGCCATGAAGAATGAGCTGCAGCGACACGTGGAAGTTTACAAACAAGCACTGCATAAGTTGGAAGAGCTGGTAAGAAACAAAAGTAGCATAGTCCGCTGCGAGAAAACGTTGCACTAGTAGTTATTCATTTTCAAAATGGTGTCTAAAATTATTGCGTAGAATAACAATATTGTGTTATCTTATGAGATAATTATAAATATTTTCAAGAGTTCCACTAGCAGAACCAAAATCAATCTGCCTAGCCTTTTCTTCCACTAAGTTAGGTTCGGCTTCCAGTCTAACCGGATACAGCTGAATTTATATGAAAATATTTAACTGAAATTATTTTACATGGAGGGACTGAGGCATCTGACCTCCATGACAAGTCAGTAACTGCGTAATACGATACCTTGGTAAGACTGGTTTTCCGACATTCGGGCTTTTGACGACCAGTAACGACTGTCAAAGAACCACGAATGACGTGCTTTCCGAGCCACGGAAAAGTCTTGGTACGTAAATGGTCACCCATCCACGGAACAACCCCGGCAAACGTTGCTTAACCTGATGGATCGACCCGTGCGGCTGTTGTTACTTACCCACGAACTCGACATACGACCAAAAACTTGATACTTCATGTAGACACAAAAAAAGCGTGAATTCTGATGGCAAAACGACAGACTTTATCAGATATCATTAATTTATGCGATTTTTAGTCGCAGTATGTTGCCCTATCTTCTTGATATAATATCCTAGTTGTCACTCGACATACGCACATGAGTCTGCTAAGTTGGCCAGCATAAAACACCCTTATCGATGTAAGTATAGCTTTTCTTTTCCATTAATTGATTATCTCTTTCCTGCAGTCTCCAGTCACCATAACCCAAGACCCAGCGTCGTCCTCCCACCAGCGTCTCCTGGCGCTATCCCACGCTGACGTGGAGAGGCGGCTCATAGACAACAAGTCCTTGCTGACCATCGTCGATAAGCCGGCTCTGAGGCAGCTGCCGACGTTGGTGGACGCCCTCGCTGCTAGGGTCGAGAGCGACAAGGCCGTGCTGGCTTGCATTGGGCAGATCAAACGGAGTGACCCCTCGCTGGACTTGACTGACACGAGGTAATATATATTTTTTATATTCATCGTGGTGATGTTCGTATCATCAATCTTGTCATTCATTTTCATCATTTTTTTGTAATGATGTCCTAAGGGCGTAGACTAGTGGCAATCGTTTTCAAAGCGTTTCGTATTTCTACAACGACTTTCAACAGGATTTAAATAAGCTTTTTAATGTCCCTCCAATACATTTTTGACTATTCCTCATCGTTATCGCTGATAGAATGTTACTTAGTCGAGGCTCCTTGGAACTGTTACTAGAGAATGGGAATCATTAATGCATGTGGATTCTTCGTGTTACGGAGTTTTGGTGTTCACTTTAGAACGAATATCTTACCTAATATTTAACATTTGAGTTCATTTTTGTGAATAATAAGTACGATATCATTGTTTTTATTCATTGGATCACTAGTTTACTAAACAATCGCAATTCTTAATTCCTGTAAATGCGTATACCGCCTCATATTTTTTTATAAGGTTTTTTTTCACCTGAGTTCTGGGTTTTTCTGATTTTACTCTTGGCACACATTACTTGGATACACACAGTACTGGAAAACAGTGAATCTCTTATGAAACAGGAGGTCCAAAATCAGTACCAAAAGTTGATTTAAATCTTAAATCGTAATAATTTTAGAAAGTGGTCGCTCGACTTTCCTTCCAGTATATCATTTAAGTCTTAAATTAAATGCTGTTAACTTTTGATTAAGAATCGATTGATTTATCGATTCATTAGATTACTTTCTTCTCATTTCGTTGTGTCATCTGTTAATGATGTTACGTGAGTTTTGAAGTCATAATCAGATTAATTGGAAACTGGTTTTCTGATGATAGATTCATGATAAACATTGATTAGGGACCAAGCTACTCAGAAAAATTATACAATCGTCAATGAAAATGTAAAAATGTTCTGGGCTTGTATTGATACCAATAAGATTATGTTGGTTTTGTTCAAGAGTGCCCTGTGCCTTGTGAAGCCCCAAAAGACTAGCGTTGTCAATATGGCAATGTAGTAAGTCGATTTAGTTACCAAATTATATATAAAAAATTATGGACTGTAGGCATCCTTCGGTATTGAAAAACCCATAGCGAGTTAAATGGCCTATTTGAAATAAATGATTAGGTATTTATGAGATGTTGGAAGAAAAGACTTTATTTAAGGCGTCAATAAAACGAAAAATCTCCTATCTTTTCATGTTTTTCCTGCCAATAATCCAGGTTTTTATTTAAAAGATGCGCATTTGCGCAACGAAATAAATGATCCCAATACTTCACTGTTCAATAACTCTTTGCGACGGGGTTTACAACTACCATAATGATCACGTCCATAAGATAGCAATAAAGATAACATCAGACCCAAGTACCTTTTATTAAAATTAAAACAACATGGAAACGTAATTTGTGTTCCTATATCAATTAACTTAAATGGTAATGTTTTGATACAGCACATTTAATTGCTTGAGTTAAAATGATTTTTATTTTAGTGCTTATAATTAAGTGTGAGTACATTGTGATGATTCGGTGTTTGTTTACTGTCCTGCGAATGCAAATTACTGTCTTTTAATTCTCCAGAGCAGTGATCTATCTATTATTATATAAATAAAAATGATACGCTGTTCGTTGGTAGGCGGATCACGACAGATTTGGCTATGGTTTTATTTAAAATGTACGTAATATTCCGAATTATTTTTTTATGGAAAAGTTGTCTTTTTTATGTCTATGTCTATGTCTTTAAAATTTTGGGAAAAACTGAAAGTGCTTTGTGAATGACGAAGACCATATTAAAGTTATAATAGGACAATGCCTCAAAGTCGGGTCAGCTAGTGTAGGATAAAAATCGATAAAAACATATTGCAGAAATAAAACACAATCTCAGAAATAATACTGGTCCCAATTAAGATATTAAACAAAGTCAAAGTCAAATAATGTATTTCAAGTAGGCACATTAAAGGCACTTTTGAACGTCAAATACATAGAAATAGAACTGATTCTAGTTGCCCCTTCCAAAAGGTAGTTTTCGTATGGAGAAGAATGGGCAAGAAACTCCACCGTTTGAACAAACGTTTAAACAAATGAACACGTTTATTTAGAAGTAGGTAGGCACCACGTTGCTAAATTAGATTGAGCTACGTTCACAAATAGTGCAGATTATGCTGTATAAGTTAGCATTTTTAGAAACCTTGGTTTGAAGTTCCAATGGACCTAAATAAAGATTAACCAGACAAGAAATAAATAGCAAACTTTAAGAGTGACCAAGTCAATCGTAAAATTCGTAGTTTTCGCTCTAAATGCTTAGTGCAATTAGCTAAGAGTACCTACGACATAAACACCATTAAAATGAGGAACTGCACAATTGTTTTTGTGTTTAACAATTGTCATACATTTCTCCATTATCCAAGAGTAGAAAGACCTCATTAAGTTGGAAGGTGATACCATCAAGGAAAAGGAAGGCATTACTTCACACATAATACCTAATTTATCTTGCATGGAAATGTGTGTGTGTCTGATATAGAATGAGTATGTGCTTAACAATTGCTCATACGTAATAAGTATATGTGTGATTGTGTGTGTGTTTAATGTTTGTGTGTAATGAACAAATTCGCACTAATTTCAGAGAAAGAAATGTGTTTTTGCAATTGTTTTGGTTGTTTGTTTTTTATACGTAGTTATGTAGTATTTGTTTAATGGTTTAAGCTACTTTTATGATTCTATGAATACTTTAAGAATAGATGGCGATGGCTATTATTATAATTATATGACTCCTAGGATATAATTTAGCTTTTCATGATAACTCTAGTAAATAATTAATGTTCAGCCATTGCTTATTACATGAGCCGGCTCGAAGGACCAAAGAAATATTTGTTCGGTGCGTAAAAATAAACATACAACGAAAAAACCGATCGCTGGTTAAATTCAAACTGTATGCTAAATTACTCCAAACATTCATTTTTCTACAAAACAGTTTCTCTTTTACGATCAACCTCTTATTACGATGGGTGATGAAAACTTACGAGAACTATTCGAGTTACAATCAGCTGTCCGTGAGAAAATCGAATTCGAAACAATAACGTGATAGCCGTGAAAAGTAATAGTTGTTAATTTAGAATATTCTCTGTTATTATAGAATAGCTGTGTGATTTATGTAGATTTCTTATGTAGTGTGGCATTGAATGAAGATTTTATGTAATCTTTGTTATTGTTTCTGTCCAAATGTAGTAATCCACATCCTGAGTTGAAATATTATTTAAAAGCTAGTTAGCAGCTGTTTCAGCACATTCTAGAGGTGTACAGATAACAGATTTGAACACATTTGTTCGTTGGTTGAATTATCTCGCATCTACCAACACAGGTGCAAATTGTATGAAACGTTACATGATAATCATTGTTTCGTCATACAAAGTGCTTCTCATACAAACTCCGTTAAACAACGATAGTTCTTCATCATAATTACAAACTCTCACATACATTATAATGAGAGCCACTTAACAAACGTATCATAGCACATGCGCCGGCGCAATTGACCGCAATTACTTACGTTAAACGCACCGTTTATCACATTAAAATTACCACTTACACTCATCATTGAACAATCAACTTTATTTTGAATGTTGTAGAGTAGATATTTAATTGTAAAGGGAATGTTTTAAATTCATGCATGAAGATTCATATTTAATAACAGATATCATAGATAGTTGTCATTAGTAGTTATAAAAACTGACAATAAGTGCATGTCCAACCGAAACTGAGGAGTGTTCTGTATCCAATGTAGAAATCTCTCTGAAATCTAGGAAAGAAAGGTGCAGGCGAACAAGCTATTTGGTATACAGGCAAATAACTTGCAACTACTTTAAAGAATTTTGTGAGTGGTTTCAGTAGTCAACAATCCTTTTTACGTCACTCTCCTAAGCCATAAGCTCAAAAACTTAAATTACATACACAATCAAAACGAATTTTGGCTGTGTAGCGGAAAATGAATATATTTTGCATGTGTACTAGATAGCTTGTTCGACTGTACCTAGGTACTTCATTGTCTGGTAGGTATCCTATGTTTTTAATTAAGTTAATGATGTCGTTCTTAGTTATTATGTATAATAATTATTGTCTCATATTTGATACAAAGATTTTTAGATTTTAAACCTTGTTAGTTCATTCAATTGGAGGGTATAGTATTATTCTGTCAAAAACCGCCGGACAGGCAAATTAATAGGGGTTCGTCATTAACAAACGGAACCCTAAAATATTACTTAACAGTGATATAACAGAGAAAGCGCGCTTTCGCATACCGTGTGACACATTACGTCACATTAAGTTATTTTGTGCGTTTAGTGAAATCTTTCTCAAAAACGCAAATCATTGATGCGTTCAGTTTAAGTTATGCATGAAACCAGTTATTGTGAATAATTTATGAATGGTGAATAGATGAGTCAGGGCCCATTGGTGTGGTGATAGCATGTGTTGCTTGGGCTTTACAGGGTCGTGGGTTCGATTTTTATATTGGAGAATGGCCTCGCATGATTTTTCTTCCTGAGTTCTGTAGATATTAATATTTGTATTAATGTCGGATGTGATAACTTTTAAATATACAGGAAAATGTAGATCAACATACAGAGAGATCAGGATACAAGTGCGGCGGCCAAATCTGAATTCCTGGGTATAGTTGTAATAAAACCGTTTCAAAACAAAATCCGTGGAAAAAAACCGTAAAAAGAAACTGTTTTTAAACCACAGATTTTGGTTTAAAACGGTTTAATTACAACTATATGCCTGGGTTCGAATCTCAGTTCGAGGAGACTATGTTTCATCTTTTTCAAAATCAAATTACCTACCTAGAATGATGTGTTAAAGTGCACCAAGCACTTACTTCTAACCCCCTATACCCTTTGTCTTCTCCTTTCGGAGGATGCAGTCCTGAAAAATATTTATATCTGAAGTTATTTACCCCAGCTCGGCGGATTCTGGCACCAAGGGCGGCACCACACTGAGGAGGAGAAGGAAATTGCCCGTAGCCAACTGTGACTATGACGAGGGGTGAGTCTACCGCCACACTGGGCAAGTTCAAACGTCACGTTACCAAACGGGGCTATTTTTTCATGGTGTAGCTTTCTGTAGCCGAGGTTTTGATATCTATGGTAGAATTCGTAGGTGCGTTTGCTGCTCTTGCGGGCATCAGAACCTGCCACTTGTGTGTATGTGGCCAATCCTAACTTTTATCCTAATCCTAACAAATATTATAAATGAGAAAGTGAGTTTGTTTGTTTGTTGCGCTTTCACGCTAAAAAGGCTGAACGGGTTTGGATAAAATTTGGCACATGGGTAGACCATGACCTGGGTTAGGACATAGGATACTTTTTATCCCGATATTCCCACGGGATCGAGACTTTTGCGGGTGAAACCATGGGGCGCAGCTAGTTAGCCAATAATGTTGTCTGTTGCACTAAAATCGAATTCAGAACCTGTAACTGACTGACTGCAAGCTGCTCCCTCTATGTCAATTCATAGTACGCACTATACGTGTATTTTAAAGTAAATAGACGAGTAATTACATAATGCTCACGATTTTTGTCTTAAGTGAGAGTTTTTCTTGCGTCCTATTTGCAAGGTACTAGGTACGTCCGTTATGGTCCTTATTGTTTGCGTTGAATTGATTGGTCCTTATAATCACAATAAGTATAAATAAACGGTAATTGTAGGTACAATTAATGAAGTTTTCGTCTTAGTAAAAAAATCTGATAATTTTATGTAATCTAATACCTAATCACACGTTTAAAAGTGAGTTCACAAAGTTAAAAGATACTCTGACCGGTTTCTTAAACCAAAGGTTTTAATAATCCTTTCAGTATAATGCTACATCGGGAGAATCTCTCTGTTCCTATTGTTAAAGAGTTGTTTCAAATACCCACAAAACGTTTTCCGTCGCCTTCAGTTCAGTTCACCAAGTACAATGACCTGCAACAAATTAACACGGTAGGGCAAGTAAACAATTCTTCACGAATACCTGCTAATTACCTAGTAGGTATGTCAGATCCTGTTTGTAGTGAGCAGCCCTGTGTGACTGGCGTAATATTCGACCAGGACCAGCATCTACAATTCTGACTTAAGTAGCTCGTACCGACAAGACAGAAGAATCACTTACAAATGCATAGGATATAAATCTCACTAAATGTATTGTCAATTACCTCTAACACTTTCCACTATAAAAACCGTAGAACTATCAGAAAACCTTCCCATTTAAAACCAAACCTTACCATCCACATGCTTGAGTCGAATTTTCAATAAGACATACACGTGAAGAAAAGTTAAAGATGAATTTATAGTACCATACGTCGTATTGTTCGAACAGAAACATGGAAAGTCTGTTTCGACTTTCCAAACTGGTTAGGAAATCATATAAGCTATAGCATAGTTAGGTAAGCTCACACAAACGTCAATTTACTTTAAAACCATTTGTTTAGACGATCGTTACTTGAGTTTCGTAACTTAAGGGTCTGTGAGACGAGCGAACAAACTGTTCTCGATGCTGTAACTGTCTTTTGTTTCTGAAATAACAGTTTACGGAGTTATGTTTATCGTAAAATGTAATGTAAGTGACGTTCTTAACGATCCAGGGAACTGTCAATTGGGGAAATTAAGCGGGTTACTAACTGTAACTCTTTTATGGTATTCAGCTTGAATTACTCTGGATAAAAAGTATAGCTAGCAAGTTCAGCAGTTAGTTATTCTTCTGTAATTGAACCCGGTGCATTATCACAGAGCTAAAATTATTGCTTGTATTTTTTCAGAAATTAAATAAATTATAGGTAGTTAGATCATTTTTAGTTTTTGTGTATTCAATTTTGTTCCTTACGTATAGGGACAGAGTAACTGCGTTCTAGAAATGGAGCAGTAACATCTATCTTAAGAATGGGACGACCCCAAACCAAATATTGGGTATATGGTCACGCCATCTTTATGTCAGAAACGTACAGTATGATAATGAAATGATCTGTTAAAATGAGTTGACGACAATGATAAGCGATCACGGGCAGGGAACCCACGTTGTTCACACCAATTAACTAAAACAGACCAACTGAGGAATAAAACCCCGTTACCACCAACGGAACCACAAAATCAAATTAAGATTCCTCACCTCTTATGAAACTAGCTCTTCAACAATAGTTTCTCATACATTTCTCCGTTGTATAAGTTTTTACTCGTCTCAGAACTAAGCATTGTTCGGAGCCAGTTTACGATCAGAAGTCGTGGGAATCAGAGTTATATACTTGTGGTTAATGTTAGGGTTAAACTCAGGTTATGTGAAGTTTCGGAGGAAAGGCTTGAGAAATGTTGGAGTATGTCATAACAGTACGTTATGGTTTTAGCTGAACGAAAGACAATGGAGGATGGTAAAGAGGTTTATGGGTTGGGAGTAATGGTTGGTGTGTAGGCTGCTGACCTGCTGCCCTTACAATCTTAGATTATTAGGATGTACAAAAAAAAGAACATAGAATAGAAAAAGGAGATAATAAAATAGAAGAAAGATAGATAATTGTTACAATTTCAGTTTCCCTGACAAACGCCACGAGTGTTGGTAAAGTTAAAAAAAAAAATGCAGTTCGTTTTTCTCGCCATGTGTGACTTCATAAAAATAGAGATGGCAAAGTGTTAATTTTATCCTCAATGTCAAATCTCGGTACGAAAGTGATTTGAAGTGTTTATGTCATAAATAATACTAACATGGCCAATGGCCAGAGATGAATGAAAGAAGAATCCTACCTTTAAACCTACACAGACCCTTAATAAACTGGAATGATGAATTAGGGATAATGTCATGAACAGACATACATGACTAACTTATCGGACAGATGCTGCTGGGGAGCTTGTTGAGCTACTTCTCCTTCTCAGCTAAAGCCTGAGGATGGAGGAAGTGGTGAATGGCGGGCGATTTGGGCCTATCTTATGTAATTTTGAAGTTATAAAAGTGCCGGTTCTCAGCTTAATTTGAATTTAAATTTTGTTTTTTTTTCCAATGATAAGTCCGCCACATTCTCACATGTTTATGGCTTCCTAGGGTTGGTGACTCCAGTAACAATCAACATTGTATAATGTAAGTACCTAAATAAACAAATGAACAAAGCTTATAAAAATCAATTCCTCCTTTCAGGCCGGTAGCAGGGGTACTGATGACATACTCCCGCGGGTGTGCCGCAGTCCTCAGCCAGATGTCTGAGGAAGAACGGAGCAGCAACAGCGACCCTGCCACTCCTCGCTCCACCGACTCTGCCAGTGACGGCTACCATTCAGACAGCGATGACTCGCAGCAGCATCCTGACAGGTATACCTCTACGTTTCCTCTACGTGGTTTACCATAATCGACTTAAAATGATGCTGTTAGGCGTTCTTCTTTGTGACAGGGATCAACAACCTGTTTTTAAAAGGCTACATAAAGCAATACAATTTGCTGAAGGACTACCAAATTCACGTCAAATGATTTGATTTCTGTCGGCATATCGTGCTCAGTAATAGGAGTTTGACAATGGCAGTCTGCTAGCTGGCTTTTGTGTCGATAACCTATCGCAACCGGGAGTTGCGGGTATGGTTAAAATTATGTTTTGATTGGGACCTTTTTTTAGTCGTTTTTGAAAATAAGCAATTCTAATAAAATTAGATGTAATAAAGTTTTAATAATGACTGCTGTTAAAAGTTTTGCATC
This sequence comes from Lithophane socia, assembly GCA_947522985.1. NCBI lineage: Eukaryota > Metazoa > Arthropoda > Insecta > Lepidoptera > Noctuidae > Lithophane > Lithophane socia. Next base: position 524,233 of record OX383274.1, read on the forward strand.
CTTAATTTCATATATACTTCTTCCATGACAACATAATATGTTAGTTTTACACTTGACGATGAGCAATATAAACATATATCTTGATACTTCTCTCTGCTATTTCCAGAAGTAAGCTGGTCTCCCAGTACGCGGCCGTGTGGTCCCGCGCCGCAGACGAGGCCATCCCCGCGCTGGCGGCGCTGGAGCAGCTGCGCCACACGCCGCACCTCAAGTATAAGATCGTCTTCTCTGTCGTTGTTGTAAGTATTGTTAAACAGCACGAACCCATACTAATATTATAAATGCCTTGTCCGTCGGTGTGTTTCCATTTAACGCCTTAAAAGGCTGAACGGATTTCAATGAAATTTAGCAGACAGGTAGACCCTGGCCTTGGGTACTATTTATCCAGGATTATTTTTACTAACAAGATAATAACCAATAGCCACGTGGGCCCGGGCATTGCCAATACCCAATACCAAACAAATGCGTTCTTATTTACTATCTGCTTGCTATATACAACCATATCCTCTTCCAGCTATCGTTCCGCGCAGTCATCAGCCTCCGCGACCGTCGCCTGAACGAGATGAAGGCGCTGCTGGGTGTGGGGGAGTGTGACAGCAGTGGCAGTGACCCCAGCGTGACCCGGCTGGTGGGAGCTGCCACCAGGGTGCTGCACACAACAGCACACAGCTTCCCACTGGGAGAAGCTGAACGGACTGTTATCAACCAGGTAAAGATAATTGACTAGTACCTACAGATCATTGATATACTTACTAAAAAACCCATTTATCAATGCTAGAGGTCCAAAAACTGCCTCGTTGGAATCGTTGTCGCAACACGTCTGCTGACTACGGGATACTGGTTTCGACTCCCAGACGTTATTAACTTTTCTATTGGGGATTTCTCCCCCGCCCTTAGTCTGGCTTACTTAGAAAACAAACATAACTTACAAAACATTGATGTAAAATACCTACCCCTTCATGGTAAAGTGACGGTTTGATTCAACAAATCCGTCTGTTTTAAATCTCACCACCTTAATTTAAAGAATAGCAGCAACATAATGATGGATCATCTTTCTCTCTCTTAAATGCATTCCAACTGTGTCCTCTACGTCACGTGCACACGCAGGTGGTGAGCACTCTGCGCGAGTACCCGTGCCTGTCGGCGTGCGCGGCGCTGCACGCGCTGGTGGCCGCCGCGTGCCGCGCCGCGTGGACCATCAGCCTGCACTCGCCGCCGCTCAGGATTGACACTGACTTCACACCAGGTGAGATTTAATAGTATTAAATTATTTCAATTTCGAGAGATGAGCATTGATCATCACGGTCGCTCAAGGCGGATTGGGGAATTCTGATTCATAGTAATCTGCTTAGCGTGTGTTTGTATGGCAATTTATATAGAGTCAGCCTAGAATTTGACTACGAGTTTGCGTCCATCAGCTCCTGTAGCGTGCAGGCAACAGGACACGCTGGACTCGATATTAAGTGCTCTATTGTTTGCGGACATTTTTTACTCGTAGTAATTATAAGTTCAGATTTCCTCACGATGTTTTTAATCACCGATGTCAGTAACATCCAAGATAAACTTATAAACATAACAGTTTAAAACTCATACATATTCCGTCTTTTCCAGTGGTAATGAACCCAGAGAAACACGTTCGTTTCTCGACAGAGAGCCGCGACGCCCGCGACCGTCGCTCTGACCTCATCAAGTCCTTCGTGTGGCCCGCACTGATGGATGGCAGCCGCTGCGTCTTCAGAGCCGTGGTCCTCACCTGACGGCCGCGGAGCTTCGATGTCTGAACTGCTATCTCAAAATAATTTATTATTCTTCTTTCGTATCATGCTAATGCCGTGATTAACATTCGCCATTAGGCTTATTCAATGGCTGTCTACGTGGGATGTACTTAAACATTATATTCAGAGGCTCTTTTAACGCGAATGTATTCACCTATAACAAGGTCTTCTACAAGGGTTTAAAACACACTGTAATCTCTCCTATGAAACAAACTGCTGGTCAAATGCCCAAAGGCGCTGTATAAATGAATACAATACGAAAAAGTAGTAAATTGCAGAAGTACGAAAAAATTTTGTCCTTGTCGCGTAGGTACATTAATGTGCAGCATGTGTATTGGCCACTTTTCAAAATATTAAAATGTGTGACAGTAAGATTGGAAGCAGGACAAATATTGATGATTCACTACACATAATATCTAAAATCATGACGTCACATACTCTAGAGTCCGTGTTGATTGTTATTGGACTGTATGTCGGGCATAACAATTAATACATTTTTGTAAGTGACGCATATATACACGAACACGTCGGAAACACACGTCATGCTATTTAGTATGAAATTAATTTATATAGTGTCGAATTATGTAGATTATTTGTTTGTAATAACATCATATTATGACGATTATATTTATCAATTTTATTCGTCATAGCTATATTTATAAACGAACTTTCTTCTTGTACAAAATATCTTCTAACTTTCTTAGGGTTAATATAACTAGTTATAAAACATAGATATAATAAATTATTATTATGTAACATTAACACTGAACAATAAATAATAATTTTTAAGCAAAAGTTATTTTTTTTTATTGTGAGTAATGCTCAACACATGAATCATCGACGTATCAGTATGATAAGATACGAGATACACCAGTATCTGATATAAACCGTTCTCTAGATCGAATACTTCAGTATTGTGTGAAATTCAGTGCAATAATGAGTTATTCTGGAAACCCTTACGGACACTACGGCCCCCCGCCACCTCCTGGCGGCTGGCCGCCGCCGCCGCCGGGCGGTTGGCCCCCTCCGTACCAACCGTCAGAGCAACCAATGTACCCGCCTCCACCAGATTTCGGGTACCCTCCATCTCAGTACCCACAACCGTACTACGTTCCAGGGACCATGATGATCCCCGTGGCAGTACCGCCGGCGCAACCACCACCATCAGAACCCAACTCCACGTATATCACTAACTACATCTACCATGGAGAGACTACAGTCCCCGATACTAATCAAGTATCAGTAGTTGAATCTTCTGGAGACTTTGACTGGGTGCCCACGACCGCCATGATGGCAAGCTCTTTGACTGGGCGAGCAGTTGTTGGCGGACATGAAGGCTGGGATGGCAGTCCCCTTTGGGTGATCCGAGCCTGGCATAACGGAGACCTGATGCCTGGCAAGCTGTCTGTACGACACAATTCAGCATCTATTGTGTATGAAGGAAAGGAGGTATCAGTGCAGAACATCGAAGTTTTATGTGCTAAGCCTGATGATCTGCGCTGGGTTCCGGCTTCAAATGGCAACGTCCCTCCTGGGGCGATTCCTGGTGGCAGAACAGCGTCAGGAGAGACTTTGTACGTCGGCAGAGCAAGGTACCAGTTATCAGTGACTCCTGGGAAGATCCATCCAAGTCACAACTCTTGCTACATCGGTTTTGCTGGACAGGAAGTGGCTCATAAGATGTACGATGTGTTGTGTAGGATCAGCTGATTTGTGTAACGTGAACTGTGATTCCGAAAATGGTTGGCGAAAATGTGATTTTAGACAATAGGGTTTAAGTTAAGAGTACTTGCACTTGTCTATCTGGGGCTTATTTTTTTTATCAAAGCGTTGCTTATCGGGCTGTGCCTTGATAAGCCAGAATGATGATATAAATATTGAGTCGTTGGCTGGTTGATTTATGAGCCCCAATTATATACTTTTAAGGTGATTGACGGTTTTAATATTGAAATCTCTGTACTAGTAAAAAGTTTTAATTTATTATAATCTAAAACATGCCGAGCTCTCCCACGTTCCTGCATCGATTTTATTTATATTCAAACAATGTTTTTGAACATTGTTGTTATTAGTAATCACCTAAGAAAGTGTCTATTCAAAATCAAATCGTAGATCTTGAAGACTGATAATATATGTATGTCACGTAAGAGGAAAAACTATATAAAAAATATAAAATACAGGTATTCAAAATAAATGAGATATCTTTCATACCATACCGTTGTTTTCTTTGTATTCTATCGCTGAAGTAGGCGGTCGATATCTTATCGGTTTGCATTCAAAGATTAGGTGCCTATGAAACGAATAACAACGATAAAGAGTTATCACCTACTTGGGCTACATGCCGACTCACAGGGTCTAGTGCGTTCAATTTATTTATTGAATTTAGAGCATCATCACCTTTTATTTTTCATCGCGTTGACCTGGCTGGGGAACACCATCACATGGTTCACAGCTACATACTGGAATCTTCTGGGACCCATAGACAAATTGTCACATCAGGTGGAACGACACAAAATGGTGGAATATACTATGAAGTTCATGATATCGGTGAACTGTTTTCCATTTACTAGTTTATATGGCAATTCTATCCTGATATTATATAAAACTACAGGTAATAGATATTTCAGAAGCTTTATTGGAGTAATTTAGTGTATTGGGAAAAAGTTAAATCTCAATTTCGTAGGTAAACAGATTAAACAGGTAAACGTACGGGCCGTTATGTACTTAACTCTTATGTGAATTCTTCCATACTGATGGTTGATGACAAAATTATTTATTTACAAATATATAGATTTATAAATAAATAAATAGGCTGATTATATCAACCTATCAAAATAAAACCGACGCAGTCTGAAACAATCAAACATAATGACATCACCTCGCCAATTGACTCTCATTCGTCACCACAAGATTACTTAAACACATACAAAACGGAATTATCAACCGTAAACCTACGCAGTAAGGTCTATTGGAAATGCAGATGAGATGGTATTTTCATCAGCAGGTATACAACGTTAAACCAACATGTGTCGGGGGATTGTGGACTTTAGGTATCCGTTTTAAGGTTTCATTTAAAGTAGGTGAAAGAGTATTGGTGCAGGTATACAAGTGGTGTCTAATGACTCTATTAACCTCTTCAAGTATGGGTGTGAGAGTTTGTGTGAGGTGCCACTGAGAACTGGAGACAGCTGTTATTAAAACTTGCATTTGGTTTCCGGCTCGAAGGACTAATTTGTGCGATGGTTCGCACCAGAGAGCTGGATTGGAGGGTGGAAATTTGACAGGGCACTAGTCACTGTGAAGACGGACGATGGACCAAGGTGGAAGTGCTTCAATGAAAATACTATATTCCACTGACAAAGATAGCGAGTACTGAAGTCTACTTAGCCAGACTCTGGTGATGCATATTTTATTAGAAAACCAATCCTGCAAAATTATCATTTTCATGCAAATAAAGGTCAGTTTACAATACATGAACTTGAACCCAGTTAGGGTACTGCAAAACACAATGTTGCTTTGCGATAATAAGTAGTTTTAGAATTCAGTAAAATTATAATTATAAATAAAATCATGTCAAAATGTCGTATTAATAAAAATTGAATAACACAAGGGGTATTAATCGTACTACCCAGTTATTGGGTTGTGGAGGTCAGATAGGTAGTCGCTCCATGTAAAGTACCTACTGATATTCAGCTGCGTCCGGTTAGACTGGAAGCCGACCCCAACATAGTTAGGAAAAGGCTAGGCAGACTGATATCGCAAGTAATATAATATTATCATCTATCCTCAGGAATGTTCCTACTCATTAATATCATTCAGTACAATGATATCTAATCTACCTATATCAGTTCATTATTCATCAGTGATACCTAGCATAATATTAGAACAAAGAGCTTTACCCCTAGGAAACAGGATACCTACCTAATATAAATTTTATTATGTAAGAATTTAATATTTTTAAAATTTATTTATTTATTTGCACAATGTACCTACACACAGGCTATGTCTATGTCCTGTTGGGGCGCAGCAAGTACATTTAACATACAGCTAAGTTGTGTTTTAATATTGTAGACTAATTTGACAGGTGCAAATGTCAAACTCTAAATTGGAAAACAAACAACAATCACTTGAAATGTATTAATAATCTACGAGATTAAAAAAAAATCAAGTAACAAAAACTAAAACCCAACTACGACTTAAAAGGTATAAACAAGACACCACAGACAGACAAATTAAAAATCCGGAGTCACACGTGTTAGGGCATAAATCGAACAGATTACGTGTGACTCCGGATTTTTTATTTGTCTGTCTGTGGTGTCTTGTTTATACCTTTTAAGTCGTAGTTGGGTTTTAGTTTTTGTTACTTGATTTTTTTTTTAATTCTTTTGGGGTTATAATATATATATTTTTGCAATGTGCTCATTAAGCCCTTTCATTTGATACCCAACATGGTACGATTAAACCATATTTTTTTTTAAGTTCCTCACTTTATGTCCTCTAGAGGGCGCCAGTTTTAATTTAATGTGACTTCACATAGCCTATAACCGGCGGACAATCACGACGCTTCTAACGATACCTCATTTGTCACATTGTGATAAGTGGTTTGGAAGATAGGAGGGAACAGATGAACATACATACATACATACATACATACATACATACATACATACATACATACCGGTCAAAATCATAACCCTCCTTTTTCTTCGCCGTAGTCGGGTAAAAAAATAGACCTTAGGTTATATTGCATAATAACCTACTAGTTAATAATTATCACAACATACATTATTATAATACTTATTGTCTTTATAATTTAAATTTAATTTAATTTAGTATTTTTTTTATACGAATTGTATAATTATTATTTTTCATATTTTTTGGTCAATCAACTAACTCAACATTTAAATTACATTACATTTATTATACTAAATTAACTAAAATACAATTACATATATAACAAAATTAAAAAGAAAAAATAGAGGGGAGGGGCTCATTGAGCATCAAAGAATTCGTCCGCATCGCTGTCAATGGGAAAGGTGCCCAAAAGGCTGGCAGCATTGCCACGTTGAATGGCAATGCTGATTCTTTGGGCTAAAATTACGCCAGCCCTCTGGTCACGTGAAGAGTCGACCAATCGCTTAGCGATGTCCCGAAATACTCGATGAGCACTCGGACCCCACGGCCCTAGTGTTTCAACCCCAAACGGCTCAAACATATATATATAACATACATAGCTCCCAATAAGGTTGTTATATTTGCGCCGTTTGAGGTTTTCTGCTCCTGAAGCAGCTGTCCCAGCACAGCCCGCCGTGCTAGGAAGATGGGATGGCGCGAGGTTTAATTACCCGACTACGGCGAAGAAAAAGGAGGGTTATGATTTTGACCGGTATGTATGTATGTATGTATGTATGTATGTATGTATGTATGTTCATCTGTTCCCTCCTATCTTCCAAACCACTTATCACAATTTGACAAATGAGGTATCGTTAGAAGCGTCGTGATTGTCCGCTGGTTATAGGCTATGTGAAGTCACATTAAATTAAAAATGGCGCCCTCTAGAGGACATAAAGTGAGGAACTTAAAAAAAAATATGGTTTAATCGTACCATGTTGGGTATCAAATGAAAGGCCTTAATGAGCACATTTCAAAAATATATATATTATAACCCCAAAAGAATTTAAAAAAATATAGTAATAAAAACTAAAACCCAACTACGACTTAAAAGGTATAAACAAGACACCACAGACAGACAAATTAACAATCCGGAGTCACACGTACTCTGTTCGATTTATGCCCTAACACGTGTGACTCCGGATTGTTAATTTGTCTGTCTGTGGTGTCTTGTTTATACCTTTTAAGTCGTAGTTGGGTTTTAGTTTTTATTACTATATTTTTTTTTAGTTAATAAAAAGAGTTAAGAGTTTTAGTTATATTACGCATTATATAATATTTGTACTCTATTTTAGTTTATTAATGATAATATGACCAGAAATAAAACAAGTTCTAAAGATTTGTTAGGAGGACGGAGAGGTACCGACTTGCGTAGCGGTGGGATATGTTCTACATAAAATGACGAAAAAAGCACCAATCACCGGTTTTCAAACAACCAGAACGATAACAATAGTCGAGATAACGATTTCTTTTTTTGTTCATGATCAAATCGATTCTTAATAATATGCTTGATTTCAGGATTCTTTATTCGTGGAACAAATACTGAGCATGCAGGTTGTTAAAATATAATCATTTATTTCTGAGTATACGGTATTAAGATCATGATAATAAGATCATAGTACCATAAATATATCATAACATCTTCTATCATATATCTTATTACTAGCTGCGCCCCGCGGTTTCACCCGCGTAAGCCTCGATCCCGTGGGAATATAGGGATAAAAAGTATCCTATGTGTTAATCCAGGTTATAAACTAACTTCATCCAAATCCATTCAGTAGTTTTTACGTGAAAGAGTAACAAACATCCATCCATCCCTCCATCCATTCTTACAAACTTTCGCGTTTATAATATTAGTTAGGTTTTAGCCATTTTTTGGCCTTAGTCGCGTGCAAATATTTAAATGTCAGTGGGGATACTAATATAATAAATAATGACTCTTGAATTGAATTGTATTATGTATTTTTTTTGAATACATTACTAGTTATAACGGAGCCAAATAGTCTATAATAATTAATTACACATGGGAGAAGGTGGTATTGCTATAGGTAGTATTTGTGTACAGATAGTAATACGGCACCCTACGCTACGTATCAATGCTGATTTTTGCCTATGGCGCACGCTCAGAACGCTGCGTTTCAGGCGCTCACAAAAATTTCTATGTAACGAATTACTTCAAGCACTGCCTTCCGACAGCGTGCGGAGCTCATGTGGGTCGAAAAGGGTAAATATAAGTGAAATGCTTAACAACAAAATGACATTTTAATCATTTGATTCATCAATAAAGGTCTAAATCGTCACATTTTCAAGAAATCCATCAAAACATAAAATGAGAGCTAGACTTATAAATGATTATAATTCAGTAATTATTTTATTATAATTGCCGCAAAAATGATGATCAACATAAAACGAAACAATGCTGCAATTTGCAAAAAATGTTGTTTTTTTATTATTTAACCTTGTCTCGTTGTAAGGAATCCTTAAAAAACCTTGAGATCCGCATCCGCATCCGCGCATGTGAGCCACCAAAAATCCGCATCCGCGGATGATGTAGTAGGTATAACAAAGGACTCTTCTTCAAATTCATACACGTTTTACGAATTATAAATTCCCTCCATAGAATCGAACCCAATCTTTTCGCGACACTTCACTCCTCCGCCATAGCTGATGACCAATCAAGCTAATTGTGTCCAATCCATTGCCTCACGACTCTGTCGCATGAGGCTCAGCAGCGAGCTCGGTTGCGTCCAGTTAAATGACGATAGAGATACATTTATTTATATGACTGTGGGTGCGAGAGGGGAATAGTGAAGTGAAGTTTATTGAAATATTGGTAAAAAACAAACAAGGTTAGAAAAACAACAAGTGAAGAATATTATGTTGTGATTGTTGAGGTGTTTAATTTTTTAGTAAGTACCTTTCATGTATAGAGAAATTAATTGTTAAGCAAATTGACTACCAACCCAATTTGTCCATATATTATAATTAAAATTAATTGTTAAGAAAATTGACTACCAACCCAAATTGTCCATATATACTTATTCAAATCAAAACTGCCAGTCTTTGACTATTGTACAAATGGTTAAAACAAGGTATCAAATAATTAATTTCACTGAATCTGTCTAGCCTTTTCCCAACTATGTTGGGTTCGGCTTCCAGTCTAACTGGATGCGAACACCAGTATTTTAATGGAGCGACTGCCTATCTGACCTCCAAAACCCAGCTACTGGGAAATACGAAGCCCCTTTGGTAAAACTTTTTGTACGTAAGAATTAATTTATCAATGTACTAATTGATTTTGATAATTATGACGTGATTTTGTATATCGTGTTATGTCTTTTTAGTGCACCAAATAAACGTTTCATCTATATATCTAAGTAATTATTATAAATGCGAAAGTGAGTTCGTTTGTTTGTTTGTTACGCTTTCACGTTAAAACGGGCTGCAGGCGTAGCATGAGCACCGTTTTTTCGACGGAAGAGTAGACAAAAATGACGTTTCCTGTAGATATGAGATAGTACGCGACGGCAGCAAAATAGAAAGAGTCAACTGCACTTTCTACGAAATTCACTCTTTTACATAATTCGACTCAGAATTGTTTGTTTTATCATAGGATTTATCGGTTGTCACTGTGATTTTGGCAGTAAGTATAGAAAACTTTCTTCCGAATACATATAAAAAGACGTAGACAGAGATCGTTAGAAATGAAAGACAAAATGACAGATTGTAGAAAGATTTCTACGGTGGATGTCAAAAATTAAGAAACGAACTGTCACTTTGTATAGAAAAAGCTATGTCTATTCTTCGTAGAGATAGAAAGCGCCATGCTACGCCTGCTGAAAGGATTTGCATGAAATTCTGCACATGAGAAGACCATGACCTGGAGAAGGACATACGCTACTTTTCCTCCTGGACCGCAGACGAAGTCGAGCAACAGCTAGTTATTTAATAAGTATTTATTTTGTTTTATGAAATACAATTTTCAGAGAAGAAACATGAATTAAATAGATGGTGGGTCTCTTTAATTCGCCTAGATTTACCTAAACCTTATTTTAATATTGGCCTCATAGTATTCAAAATACCTATTAATGTTGTTTTATAAATGTACCGGCAACAGAAACAGCTGTCGAGTATGCTACTTAAAATACACAAATACTTATACTTACAAATATTAAGTAATAAGTAATACTACTAGTAATACTACTGGTATAAATATATGATCCATGCGTCATGTTCGTGAACGGGCGCCATCAGTAGGGACTGGTCATCTCTTAGCTGCCACGGCTTATTATAATTTATTTTAATTTTTGAATTGTTTTGTATCTTTTTATCTTTTATTTACGGACGCTTTTATCCTGCACGTTTTTCTACATTGTACTCACATGTATAATTCCAACATGAATGATGTAAACAATATATTGTAATAATAATCTGATTTAAAAGAGTGTCCGTGGAGTTTCTTGCCCGTTCTTCTCCATAGGAACCTACTACGCTTTGGAATGGGCAACTAGCTTCATCTTTCTGACTGACCGACCCCTTGACAATTCAAAAGTGCCTGTAATTGGTTTATTTGAAATAAATGCTTTGAGTTTGAGTTTGAGTTTTGAGTTTGATAACAGTAATAATAGTTATAGTTATAGGAATATTTCTATTGACACTGAATCAAACGATACACAATGGGAACAAATACGCAAACTTACGCACTCACTCACACACACCACACTCAGCTAGCTGGACACAATAAACTATTTTCAATATTTTCCTATGAAGTTATTCTCATTGGCAGATAATGGACAAACATGAGAAGAAGTTTAAGAGACTGGAAGAGCTAGACGAGGAAGGAGTAGTGACACTTCTAGAACGATGGGATTTGGATGAATTTGTGGAGTTCGTCAGGGAGAGGAGACTGGATGGTAGGAAGCTGTTTGTAAGTATGAATATTATAATTATCATTTTAGTACTACACTACTACTATTACACTACTCCCACTGTTATCAATCCATCTGATTCCCAACTATGAGAGATGGTGATATTTTTCTGAGTTACATACTTCGGTGAGTTACTTGTGGCCAGAAAAATATCTGTAAATATCAGTTTCATCGTTGTATCAGTAAAAAATGGTCATCATCAATTACTTTAATGTTTTTTTTTCAATATATCATGTCAATTGTTATTTGAATCCTGTGCACTCTGAGATCAAAATCACTTCATCACTATCAATAAAATATGTCATCATCATCTGCCTAGCCTTTTCCCAACTAAGTTATGGTCGGCTTCCAGTCTAACCGAATGCAGCTGAATACCAGTATTATACGTGGAGCGACTGCCTATCTGACCTCCACAACCCAGTAACTGGGTAATACGATACCCCTTGGTAAGACTGGTATCAATAAAATATGTAGGTTCGGGAATACAGTTATGTTTATGTATGTATGTTTTTTGTGCATCTATTATTTCCGTTGTGTGGTTGTTAAATTCATAATGTAGCCGTTTTCGTTCCATTCCATTAATAACTAATAGAAAATGTCGTTAACGTCATAAACAATGCTAATGTAAACGATATCAAAACACGAATACATGTGAGTGGATGACCGGCCATGACACGTGTGATAAGCAATGAAATGAACATTAATTAACCTTTTCAATTTAGGTAGGCTAATTAAATTAACAAAGACTAGACTAAGAGACTTAATTTGGATAATTTTATTGGCGTAATAAACGAACGTCTTCACCTTGTCGACTTCGTTTAGTATGCTCGGCTCCTAAATTCTGTAATTACATAATTAACCTATTATGACTGGTGCATTCATAATACAAAAACTCAATACCTACTCGACCGAAATGTATGAAACGGCTGATAATTTTTTCGTGATTACGATGATGGTAATCATCAGAAAGTTGTTCAGTGTGGTCTGTACCACACCCTTAAACTTCACCACACCTTTCAAGATACATGCTGTGTAACCTTACTCACTTATTCAATAAAATTCTGTGAAACGCATACTGACAGTTATTTTCTTATAAACATATCATTACACCTATTTTCAGGACGTTAGCGAAGGAATCGTAAAGTTATGGCGACCGAAAGCGAATGCAAAGAAATTCATGACATTCATCGAAGATATGAAACTGAATCCCAACAAATATTTAGAAAACAAAGACAGTAATGTAACAATGGAAAAAATAGACTTGAAAGAAAAGACAACAACAGTCGAAATACAAACAAAAAGTACGATTTCCGACAAAAATTATATTGAGTGCCAGTATCAAACAGTAACTCATAGGAGAAAGGAAGAAAATGTACCTGCGACTACACACTCAATGAGCTCAGTGGAAGAATTGATCAGAAGGATAGTACCAGCAAAGAGCTTCCTATACAGAAACCAACAAAAGGCTGAAAGAACACCATCATACTTGCCTATGGACGCTGGTACTCCAAAGAAAAAGAAACTATTCAGACTAAGCTCATACGAATACCCTTTCTTCGACTTAAGGGCGAGATTCTCAAGACAAGAAAGCTCAAACGACAGAGGATATTACGCCATGAAAAGAAACAGCAGATACTACATAGCTAGGACCTATAAGAAACCTGAATCTAGACCCAAATATAAAACACTATCAAATCCTGAAGAGTTAAGTGAAAAATGTCCTGAAGATCATTTTTACGAAGACTTATGTTACAATGAGGTAGAAAAAGAAATAGAAAAGCCTGTGGAATCAAGAGTACCAAATGTCAAACCTTGTATAGTGAAGATTCAAGAATTATTTCAATCATTCAAAGTACCATTCTTCAAGAAACATGAGATGTTAGAGGAAAGGAAGATGGAAACTGTGGAGAGTGAGAAATCGTCAAATATTTATGAGAACAGCGACAGTGTCGCTAATATGTATGACTCCGTACATGTTAATAGGCAATCTGTTGATGGCAGCGAAGTGAATGTTCAAGTAAGTTTAAACTGACCAGTTTTTAATAGGAGTGAGAAAGAGTACATACTTCTGTTACCTAAGTATGCACTCCATTGATTGTATTATTAACGCCATTAGCATTTCTAAGTACTTGTGATAAGCAAGCTATTATGCAAATGATATTCATACAAAAAATATCATTACTTTTTCAAACCACTACGATACCGTATTGTAATTATTGGTTTCATTGTTTGCTTTTCTTATAGCTTAAGGTATAATCATAACGAATTTCACCTTTGTGACTGTTTTTTTACAATTTACTTACTTTTATAAGTAATATTATGGTCATGATATTTATCAATTACTTTCTCCACAGCAGACGAAATTACCAGTGGAGGAGTATCTAGAGCCCGTGCAGCTGACCAAGGACTATTGTGACGTCCACTACAGAAGAGAGAAAGAGGAGTCACTTCTCGGGTACATCTTGAGCATCTTCGAGAGTCGATTCGGAATTCGAAGAGGTAAGTCTTTTTTTCATCTTTGTTTGTTTGCTGATCGTTACGGGGGCAACAGAAGAAACGTATTTCGAAAACATTCTGTTTTTTGGACTGTTTATAAACAAGCATATATGACGAAATCCACTGCATACCACTTATTGAGCAAAGTAGGTACGCAACGATAATTTCATCCAGCCATTTTATCAATTGACCTTGTAAAGCGATGCAGCTGCTAATTCGTCACATGCGCGACCAAAATTAGGCCATTTAAGGGTAGACCCTTAAATGGCCTAATTTTGGTCGCGCATTTAAAATGAAATTGCGAAAGTTCCTTGTACCGTGTGTGGGTGACATTGTTTCTCCTTATTCAAGTCTATCTCTTAGACAATGTGCACAGAAGTCCCTATATTTGTAACAGTATCTCTCTCAGTAGGAACACGATTAATATTAATGACAATACTGTTAGCTTGTACTTTCTCATCACTTTTTGTTCTTTTATTTCCTGAGCAACATGTGTCGTGTGGGTGACATGTGTGTAGGGATGAGCCGCAATGGCAAAGTATCGATAAAAGAGAATAAGCATGTCATTATAGATAATCAGTACGTTTGGTTTGAATTAGTATACATAGATATACTTACATTATGGAGTAGTCAATTAGAAATGCCTAAGATTGTACTTCAAACTGAATATAATTGTTATTTTAACCATCTTGTGCCAATAGCAGTTGGTACGAGGTGTTGAAATCACTATTATAAAATTTATTGTGAAACAGTATAATGAAAAAAGATATGCCATAATTAATAAAAGCTAAATCGATAAGAATGATGGAGAATCCAAAACGTCCTTATGCATTGTACACATAGTGTCATTTGCATAGTGTATTAACAAATACTTATTCAATTAAAAGGTGTCTGTTTGTTGAAAGTAATAATTTTCAACTGCTTTCAATTTGCAAAAGCATTTTAAGATGAAAAAGGAAACTACATGAATAACAGCAATTTTAGTGCAGTCAAAACTATTAAGATAAAATCTTTTAATGACCACTGACCACTTTTTTCAGGTTTTATTAGAAATGATAACCAACAAACCACTTCAAAATTCCACCATAATACCAGGCTGACAGAAACAGCCAGAAAATATATTAAAATACAGATATTTCTTACACAAGCGCCACCGCGGATGTAAGCTAGTCATTATAAAAAACAATAAAAAAGCAATGGTGGCGTGGAACAATTATTTGTTTACTCCTTATTAGTTGGGTGCGAGTGGCACCCGACCTCCATACGTGTTGGGTTGGATTACTTATTCAGTTAAAACTAAAGTTAATTAAAGTGCGGTTACTAATAATAGTGTTTTAGTGGAATTGTCTGAAATGTGTCTGAGTGTAAAAGTGATACTGAATTAAGGACTAATTAAGTTTATAGAATAGATCTACCCCGGAGCAGAGTGGAGAAAAGATTACAGAGTCAGCAAAGTTGGTAGCTGGGCTACGCTTTAGCAGTAGGTTCGACTCCTGAGTCAAACATAGGGTGCCTATTCAAAAATTCACGACAAATGAATATCAATATACCTATTCTGCTGTGCATTGGCTTTGCCAAAACAATGTGAGCCGATAATACTGTACTCTTCATATTTTTCAAGAGTCACATCATTAGAATAACAGACCCATCATTCATTCTTCCTATGGTCAGCTATGACAGTGTTTATTGCAGTTACTTCCAATTGTATTAGGTATCTTTTACGACTCCCCATATATCTATGTATTCAGATAACTTGATACTCCTAATTGAATAGTGACAAGTGGCTCTTAAACGTCGGAGACAGTGACTCACGTGTGATTCACGTTTTAGTATCATTACAATTGTTTTTAATTGAATGTCACACGTTAGGTCATACACCCTTTTAGAAATTATGGCTAGATTTGTAACTTTGATAACCTTCATGGGTCCTTAAAGCTAAATTTTTTCTTCTTCTTCTTTTGCGTTTCCATCATTTGATATCATCTCTATCACCTATCGTCTTAGGACGAGATCTATAAACGTAAGTTGGAATGTACCTACTTTGGTGTAGCTAGTGACTAAGCGTTATTCTTGTCACTGTCGCAGAATTGTCAAGCTACAACTGCAAGATAAAGACAGGAACATGTGTAAATCAAAGCACATGTTAAGGCTCGTGAAAACTGGCGTGATATCGCGGGCGCGATAGGTAGCGCGATATCGCGCCTGTTTGTGGGAGCCTTTAAGTACCGTTTATAGATGTCGGCCTTAGTCTTCCTATCATCAACCTTCACATAATCGTCTTTTCTTCGTCGAAAACTTAGGTGAAGCGAGCTGTCAATAGAGTCGAATCCCAAGCGTCAGGTGGAATGACAGCTCCCTTCACCTAAGTTTTCACGGTGAGATTTTTACATTATAGACCGACGGATATAGGTAACGGACTATAAAAACAAGTCAATGTAGGAAGTTCTAGTTAATAAAACAAACATCATCTATTAACCAAACTATTGACACAGAGGCAATAATCAAAGAGATAATTTATACAAAAACCTTGTTAGATGATAAAAATGATATCGACGTTACCGGCGTGAAAGCCGCGCATACTAAAACTGTTAGTGTTGTGAACATGTGCTGGTGGCTAAAAGTGAGTGTACCGTTAATGTACAACCTGGGGGCCAGGCTCGGGACGACTGTCGTCGATATGTTCTACCACATAGTGCACTGTTTTACTGATGTGGTTGCAGGTACAGTACACCATTACGAATCAATAAGCCTGAATTTATTTTGTTTATTTTCAACTGGAATGGTCGAATACACCAAGCGAGTGAACAATTTATTTCCGTGACGGTCATTGAAACGCTAAAACGTGCGTGCGGTGGGCCATGCTCGCTAATTTATGGTTTGCTTTTCAGGCTAACAACTGCAATATCAACAATCATCACTATATTTTTTTAACTTGTATGTGTAGTGCACCACACCAACTGTAAATATAAGTTGGTTATTAATAAATAAACTGGTTATGGCTATTTGGGAATAATCTGTTAACAGCGAATTAGCTTGATCCTATTCCCAATAACGTACTTCTTCTGATCGAGTAGATGGTATCTACATAGTATACGTAGATTAGTCATTTATAACGTGAACAATGAACCAAGTATTGAAATACCTTTAATTTCCAAAATCCAAATCTAACGAGCACTCACGATTTTCCGCACTCACAATTTCTTCATACTTACATAATTCCAGAAACAAATGACGATCACCCATCGGAAGACTCGGAAGCAGACTCACATAAAGCAGCCGGCACACCGAGTGATGAACCCGCCCGTAAGTGGCCGGAAGGTCGCAAGTCCGGCTGTACCAACATGGCGGACCGGCCGCTTCCCGTCCCGGTGGAGAACGAGCCGTATTACATGAACGTAGATAGAGGGGAGGCGCAGAATCTGCTGAGGGGACAGCCAGATGGAACGTTTATATTGAGGCCGTCTAGTCAGGTGGGTGACACATTGCTTTTTCATAACCGTTTTTTTATGAGGACTGTTGCAATGTACCTACTGGTATGTGCCTACATTGTGTCCTACAACATTGGCCTGAAATATTTTTTCAACAGACATCAGTTTTAGTTTTGACAAACACACAAAAAAAAATATTTTATTTTGCAACTTCATCTTTTGAATCTTTAAAAATTTGTTTTTTGGAATTTTATTCACCGTTGTTCGCTGATCGCGTTCAGTTACGTTGGTGAAATTAACCTTTGGTTGTTCAACATGCAAGATGATAAACCATTCAGTTCGGTCATAGTTCAAGGCCAGTGCTACATAACCCTATTTTCTAAATTTCAGCCTGATCACGCCTACACTCTAAGCGTAGCATGCTCAAACGCAGTCCACAACGTGGGCGTGCGCCGTCGGCCGGATGGTCGGCTCGCGCTCGGCTACCCTCGGCGTGGGGAGCAGAGCTTCGCGAGCGTGACGTCACTGCTACGTCACCACCGCAAGAGAAGGCTGCTGCTGGTCGCTGGTGGCGATGTCATCGGCGCTACCACGTTGAATGACACGCCTCATTATTATCAGAGCCCTAGTAGTATTCCTGTGCCAGTTGCTATTTCGTTTGGACAATGATACGATTAACGAAGACTTTTTCTTCCGAAAATAGCTCTGAGAAACACTCACCCAATTATATTAGTATCAACATACAACATGAAACTGAGCTAAAAAAATGGCAAAAATCTTAAGAAAATTGGAATTTTGCAGGCTATTAGGCGACAGGCGCCCTACACTATGTTTATCTAACTTAAGTTCTACGCATCAATAAGTAACGTAAGCAGAATACTCGAATCTTATTATGCCAAAGAATATTGTGCAAGTAATTTAGTAATAAATAAATAAGTAAAAAATAAAATAGGTCTTCATTGCTGTAACTTAATAACATGCATAATATAACATTTTACTTAATTCTATTAAGGGCTGATTTTACCAAAGTCTTTTATCCGTGGAATAAAAATGGCGTCTGACAGTTTTTGTATGGAAAAACTGACAAAAAATCAAAATTTATTCGCAGGATAAGACTTATACTCGGTATAAAAGTTTGGTGAAATTCGCCCTTAACAATGTAACTTTAGCTAGTTATATCGGCGGCCTGTTTTTCTTTTACAGCTTGTCCTTCGACAAAGGCCTCCTCTAAAGCTTCCCAAATTCTCCTCCAGCTGTCCTTTGCAGTGCGTATCCTTTCTGGACCAGCTATCTTTTTCATGTCGTCTTCACAACGTTTAGTTTGTTCCTTGTACACACGGCTACACATTAAGCTATACATTTCCAGTATAAGCTGACCTCGCATTGAACGGAAATCCTATACAATTCGAGATCAGCATATACTGGAAATGTATAGCCGGAACGGAATGGTACCTAGTCCAATTCTCTTTACCTTCCTTTAGCATGTGTCCTGTCCATCTCCATTTCAGGCGTTTGTATGTGTGGTATGTATATTTTTAAAAGTTTTGCTCTTTATATATTGTAATCTCACCTTATCTCTTCTTTTAACTCCAATTACACTTCTCTCCATTCCATTTTGGCATATTTGGACTTTTTTGAGTTGTTGCCAAGTTAGTGCCCATGCTTAACATCCATACAAACATGGAAGGATACCATGTGTTATGCCTTTGTGTGTATACTTTTGCTTTCTTTGATAGGCATATCTTTGTCCTGCATGACCTCGCTCAGCTGTAGTATTTAATAAATAGTATTAAATCATTTTAAGTTGCACTATTTTGAAAAAGGATGTCTAAGGATTTTGTTATTTATTGGATTGAATTTGTATAATTATGATAAGTGCTTTGTTCAGGTTGTAAAAAGACGAAATCGACATCTATGCATAATTTGTGTAAAAATATTTGCTGGGACACGACTTTCATTTTTGGAGTGAAAATTCGGAGTTTGCGGTATACTTACATTGAGCGCTGCCGTAAACTGCGAGTTATCTTTGTGCCATAACTTTTCTATGTTTAAATAAAGCTATGTACAAAATAATATGTTATAAATACACAATTCGCCTACTACTGAATTTTTAATTATACATACATAAACTCACGACTTCTTCCCATGTGGGTAGGCAGAAACTACAGAACGCCACATGCTATGATCTTTACAAACTCCTTTTGCCTCACGTTCATACACGCACGCTGCTTACGAGTCGTTGTGCGGTTGTTTAATTATGCCTCTATAAAAGTATGAATATTGTATCTATTCGTCTAGCTTAGATCTAGCCACGAATAGTTTCAAACTAGTCGCGACTTAGGACTAGCTCGCCCCTAGTGCTTTTTCCTAAATATTCCATAAGTAATATAACATTGAGTTAAGACTCTTACATACTGGGGCGATTCGTCGCGCGACGCGACGCCGCCGCATTGTTCGCCGTGAAGTTTTCTCAGAAATTGTTTTGTGAAATTCGCGTCGCGCGGCGAATCGCGCCAGTATGTAAGAGCCTTTAAAGTTTTGCTGTTTTGTTGTTGTTTTGATCAAAGGAATTGGCCTTTTTTATGTTCTCCAGAGTTTTTTACAATAAAAAAGCTTCCGCACTCTGAGAGATGTGATAAAATTGTTAAATATTGCAGTGATCTACTTAGTAATAAATAACATTTTAAAATTATAGCTGCAATGAGTTTATATATTCAGCTTTCATTATTTATTTTAAAGACAAGTTTTACAATATTTATCACAACAAACTATTTAAACTAATTAGGTAGGATTTAATTTAGTTAAATGACTAACTAACAGCTTTCATTAAACTATTCAGAAGGGTTTTATGTCGCAATGTTGATACTATCGGAGGCTGGGAATCCTAGAATTTAAGTAAGTACAAGTACAGGTAGAGAATATGTAGCATCGAGTGAACAAAGAGTGGCAGAGAGGCCGTCGTAGTGACAGATACTCGCTGAGCCATGTTAAGGTGAAAGCGCACTGTAAATTCAGAGAAATTCAAACATTCTTACGCTTTTTTCAATTTGTTCAGTACCTGTCAATTAACAAAATATAATTTCCATGTATAAGGGGGCGAGCTTATTGCCATCAACTGGACACTAATCCAGACTGCTACTGAGAAATTCCAGATGGAAAAACCCAATAACACTTTTCTCGACCCAAGAATAGAACCCAGTACCATTCAATAAATTGGTTTAAAACAAAAGTTCTCATGATACCAAAAACGATCTGCATTCAGCATAATATTGAAATTATATGCTACCTAATGAGTAGAATTTTCCCACCAAATTATTGAAAGTGAATTACTCACCCATCATTGCTTAACTTACTACGACAGCTGGAATCTAGTGAAGACATAACGATTGAAATACGGTGAAAACAAGACGGCTAGTACCCATTCACATGGACGAGTGCCAATACATTAAACTCTCAATTGTTTACCAATTAGTGTAATGTCTGCTATTAACTAAATGTACCCTCAAAACCTTCAACTGTCATTAACGAGACACAATAGAATTTTAATTTTTTTTTTCTTCTTTTTGCCAATTGAGCTGGTGTCGACTATCCTGCCAGTGTCACGTAAAGACGGCAGCGCAGTGTGGCAGGCCGTCGAACTTTTTACTTTGTGGTAGAATTTTAATAAGTCATAAGTCATTTATTTCATAACAATATGGAAACATTGTGTTGAAAATAATATAAAAATAACAAATTGCAATGAAATTAAATTAAAAATAACAATTAATACGGATCAAAATTCATTAAAATACATCAAAAACGTTGAAAATATAAAACAGTCCATGGCAATTAAATTACATTAAAATTACAATAATAACAAAATATAAAAAATTACAGTGAAATCAGATTAAAATTACATATCATAACATTATAATTATAATAATATTAATTGTTATTGGTATTTAAAAGCCCGATTGACAGTTGACGGGTTTAATAATTGGTAGGTTGTGGGTATCATTTTGGGTCAGTGACAACTAGGCCCGTGTCAACTCAACTCGAATAATAATACTAGATATTTTACTCCCGATTACGGTGATTTGTACAGTCAGGTAGAAAATCGATATTTTAAAATGAGTACCTAATTTCTAGAGATGCCGCAAATACTCGCTATTATTCGGTATTCGGCATTACTCGACATTTTTTTGGTTATTCGTCGAATACCGAATAATAGTGTCTATTATTCGACATCCGACGAATAGTTGTCTAAATAAAAATAAACTACAAATTAACAGAAAAACTATAGACTTAAAAATAATTAATCTTTAAAAAGAAAACATAGTTACTATTATTATCATTAATATAAAAACTAGACAAAAATCAGTCATGAACGTTAATTAGTTAGGCTTTTTAATTAATAAATTTAATATTTAAAGTCCAAAAAGGGCAGATTAAGGTGCATAAAAACCGGCCAAGTACGTGTCGAACAACAAACATGAAGGGTAGTTAAATTTATTCCAAGAACAAACTTAACATTGTACTGCAAATGTAAGTTGGTCGATTATTAAGTACTCGGTAACTTGTAGAGCCTACGTAGCTGTGATAGTTTTCCTTTTAATTTGCCGTGAATTTTGCATTTATCCAAAACCAACCATTTCGCTGGCAGGGAAATGGTTGACTCTTGACTCTAACAAAAATTACTATTTTAAAGCTTAGTATTTCGCACACGGATCCCTGAATCCAAAAATATTTTTCAAACTCACAATATTTTTAAACGACACCCCACAACATGGGATTGACGAGTAAAAAAAAAACCACCACATTACGTGTAGGGTACCTCCCCTAAAAAAGTTTGATTTTTTCATGATTTTATTGTACCACTTTATCGGCGTGATTTGAAATTTTGAATGTATACCTATACCAAATTACGACTTTCTAGTAATAAAATTCTCTGAGCTAAGCCGACAGACAGACAGACGAACATGGCGAAACTATAAGGGTTACTTGTTGACTACGAAACCTTAATTTTCTATTTTAACCCTAGTTTTTCTGCACGTTTGGGATTAAGTCGGTTGGTTTTTTTTCATAAATCAAACCTGCCTCAGAAAATAGTCTTTCTGAATAAACAGAGCTTGCTGGTGTGATTAAGTATCGTTTAGCAAGCTTACGTAAAATGGGGGATTGATTCATATTGGTTGCCCACCATTCATATGGGTTTATTTCTTTAATTTAATTTTTTTCTTTTCTCATAATATTAGTTTTTAGGGTTCCGTACCCAAAGGGTAATACGGGACCCTATTACTAAGACTCCGCTGTCCGTCCGTCTGTCTGTCTGTCCGTTCAAATTTTCACAGATGATGTATTTCTGTTGCCGCTAAAACAACAATTAAAAACAATATAAACATTTTTTTATATTACTTTTTTATGTCGAGTAATAATGGCGAGTATTCGACTATTCGCCATAGGGAATGGCGATTAATCGGTATTCGACTATTCGCTATAACAACTACGAGTATTCGCGGCATCTCTACTAATTACGTTTTTTTTTTTCAAAGATTTTCGTTTCTTAATCATAATTATCTACAAAACCATCTCAATAATATGAATAAGTATTTAAATAAATAAAACCCTTTTAGGGAAGAGTCTGTTCAGGTTCATGGCCCAAATGTAATCCGCAGCAGTGTGTATTTAGCGTATGATGGGAACGTCATACGCATTGTGAAATAAAGTCAAAGATAAATCATTTATTTCAAGTGGGCACTTTTGAACGTCATTTACAAGAAGATAGAATTGATTATAGTTGCCCCTTCCAAATGGTAATAGTTTCGTATGGAGAAAGAACGACATTATTTCTTTGATGAACATAAATATTTTACGACCCGACACGATTATGAGAATATTTTGGCACAGCAAAGGCATTTGGTTGCGTACATCTAGATATATGTATTTTATTGTATTACTGAAGCCCTCAAGCCGACTATTGTATTACCCAAGCAATCCTAACTATATAATATTATAAATGCGAAAATGAGTTTGCTTTTGTTTTTTGTTACGCTTTCACGCTAAAACGGCTGAACTGATTTGGATGAAATTTGGTACAGGGGTAGTAGACCTTGAACTGGAGAAGTACTTTCATCGTGGATTGCATTTGAAATCGCGGACAACAGCTAGTTTCTAATAAAATGGTTATTTAATAATTTTCCTGCACATTCAAACAGTGTGAAACTACACACAACAAAAAAGTCTGAGCAACACGCATCATTTACAGAAACTGCATAAAGTATCAAACAATAAATGTTTGATACTTTATTTTTTTGTTAACAAAGTAGATTGGTATACAAACTTTCCGTTCTCGGAAACACCTACCTACTGATTTAAAAAAAAACATCTTTTCGATAGTGTTTTGTTTTCATTAAAATATAAGCTAATAATTTTTTCCCGATTTCATGTGATTTCGTTGCTTGATCTTACTTTTATCATTTATTTTTATGTTAAAAAGTTTTTGAAAAAATTTAGTAGTGAGTCATTTTATATGTCATGGAGCGACGCCATTTGACTGCTGATGAAACGCAGAGAGCTGTAGGAATGCTACAAGCGGGAAAGAATCAGTCCCAGGTATCTCGGCATTTTGGTGTTAATGGGAATCCTCCTGAACAGTAGACGTGGAAGGAGTAGGTAAAACTGCTCGACAGGATCGGTATTATACAACTGACTGCAAGACGTCATCCGATGCCCGGGAGATAGCTTTCTTTAAAGCTACAATTCTCAAGCTGTTGGGGTTGTTGTTAGCCACCAAACCGTGAAAAATAGGCTGCTTAAATACTGCCTACGAGTACAACGCCCATTTAGGTGCCCACCTATACGCCATGGGAATCCCGTCGAAACTAATGGTGTAGGGGACACTTGACATGTAACCAGGAGCAATGGGATAAAATTTAATTTTGCGATGAGTCCCGGTTTTGTTTAGGCCTGATACGAGAAGGGTAAGAGTGTATCGTCGTCCCAGAAATGCTGAGATGCGTCCAGGAAAGGGTGCACTTCCTTACGGTACAACAAGAAAAGTTTAATTTCGTACTTATGTTACGGTACACATTTGTTAATTTAATGTGATTAAATGAACACTTGAATGACAGATTTTGTTGTTTTAGTCACTAATTGATCAAAAATGAACTAAGCATTTTTGATCAATTATTTATAAAAGAAATATAAATATATTACAATAGGAAAAATCGTTCAAAGGTTTAAAACCGAACATGTTGCTTAGACTTTTCTGATGTGTGTACTGGCTGCCAATAAACCCATGACGTGATAAATTATCATAGCACGCTACATTACACGCCCCAAAACACAAGAAATATACACGTAGTTACTAAATAAACGGAAGTGTGGACATTGTCATAATTAGCTTTAGGAAACTGAAAAAATATTGGAGCAAATGTGTCGCAAGTGCAGTAGAGGCTGTGCTAGGGTTGCCGAAAATGGTAACAATTGAAATGTAATAAAAATAGGTGCTCTATTGTTTTCGGTGTTTTAGGTTTATTACCCGACTGCTCCACAAGGAGGGTAATGTTTTTAGAGAGTATGTATGTATGTTTGTACGAGATGTATGTCTATTTCTTTGGCACGCTTTGTAGTCTAAACGGTTTGATGGATTTTAACATACGAGGTGTCGTTAGGTTCGTCTTAATTGTAGGAGTGCCATAGGCTATAAGTTTTTAAATATTTCATCTACAAATATAAAAAAGGCAGGGGAAGTTTTTTTTGTTAAAATAAATTACAACAACATTGGTACCAAATAAAAGCTAAACAAATAACCTGAAATATATTGTACCTAACTTTTGTTTGTCCCCGCCTGCAATACCGTACAAAAAACAAAGTTCAATGCTTGTTTTTATCTTTTCAGTTAGAAGTTTTTAAATCATTTGTTTTTTTGTATAATGGTAACAATGTGATGTGTGGAAATAAAATAAAAAATAAAATCACTTTGTCGTATTTCATCATTTTCTATTCTCTTCGCTCTAAAATTTTCTGGGAAGAATGTTTAATAGCTCGTCTAACCGATATAAAAAATGGCCTTTATTGAATACGATTAAATAAAATCCTTACTAATATTATAAATGTGAAAGTGAATTGTTACGCTTTCGCTGAACGGATTTGGAAGAAATTTCGCACATGGGTAGAACTTGACCTGGAAAAGGAAATAGGCTTTTCATCTTGGATCGCAGATGAAATCGCGGGCAACAGCCAGTAAAATTATAAAAGCAAATTGTACACATTATATAGGTACATGAGAAACTCTCCGTGGGACATACCGTCGAGTAAAAATTTTAAGCCATTAAAAAATTGAAGGCTACATTTGCATAATTATGTCGCGATTAATTATTTGAATTAAAGTCCCATTTAATTAGAGAGCATAATTATAATTGCCTGTTTAAAGCAGTATCGAAAGTAGAACTATACAAATAAGTAATGAAGTATGGTCATCATAAGATTTTTGGCGAAACCAAGCCGCTATCTGGAACATTTTGGGGCAGAATCTAGATACATGAATTGTTGGTTTATGCACTTTCGACAACCCTGCATTATTGCTTATCCTTCAGATATATAGCAGGGCTTAAGCAATGTTTGTGCAGTCGAATAGTTCTTGTTGGTAAATTAGGGATAATTTCATGGAAAACTAATTGGAAGTGTTGAACTACAGGATCAGGAGGTAAGCTTGAGGGTTTCGGAAGACAGGAGGTTTAATTGATGCAAATATTGGAAAAGTACTGATGCTAAACGGTCATCACTTCTAGATTATTCATTTGTAATGAAATGAAATGAAATGAAATTGTTTATTCTGTATATTCTGTATTGTCAGGAAAATATTAAGAATCATCGTAAAATGTCACAAACTGACAATTCATAAAATATGATCTGCGTGCGATTCATATTACGAAATAATTCATTTGTATGACAGTTTTCTACGGCGATTCGTAAAATAGTCCATACAAATTATGAATTGCTTTTGTGTCAAATTAGAGGAATTGCTAATGACATCTGGGATTCAGGAAATGAACTGCTTTCAGAGGAATTGATAATGTGGCCGGTTTATGTCCCTAGTCACTTTAGCAGAATCATAATAGGAACATATTATGAATCATCGTAAAATGTCACAAACTGACAATTCATAAAATATGATCAGCGTGTGATTCATATTACTAAATAATTCATCTGTTTTACAGTTTCTATGGAGATTCGTAAAATGGTCCACACAAATTATGAATTGCTTTTGTGTCAAATTAGAGGAATTGCTAATGACAGCTGGAAATTCAGGAAATGAATTGCTTTTAGAGGAATTGCTAAGCTCGCTTGCTTGCTTGTGGCCGTTTTAGGCCCCCTGGTTTATGGTGTGCTGTGAGAAGTGAATCAGTGATTATTTTAGACTGGCAGGAGTGAATTTGTGATTATTTCCAGAATGTCAAGTCAAAATACAGAAAATAGTTCTAAACTATAGATTACTAAAACCTATAAGAAGTCTACTATATAGTTTTATATTGTGCGTACTTTGCAGTTGGAATATATGGGAGAACATGTTTTTTAACTACAATGTTTAGTTTGTTTTTGGAATAAATTCATCCCAACTACGGAACCCTTCATTGTGCGTGATCCAACATGCACTTGGCCGGTTTTTTTTATCTTGTTTGTATATCGATACCCAAAACGTCTGCGGCGTGTCGCTAAGTAATTGAATTAGACCCTGTATAATGGCGTAACTTCCTTTTCAGTAACAAAGTGTGAGACTGACAATGTTCGCTGTAGCGCTATTCTGCATCGCGTGCGCAGCGTACTGGGTGTGGCGCCGGAAGAACACGAAGCCTAACGAACCGCCATTCTTCCCGGGAGCGTGGCCTGTTGTGGGACATGCACCGGACCTTATTGGGGATAGCTGCAGTACGTTTTATATTTTCTAGCTTTTCCTAAAAGGAATGACGTTATTCTTGAAAGACTTTCTGAATGTCTGCTGCTAAACAAGGATCTTTTCGAATTAACTGTCTCCAAAAATTACTTCCAGCAAGATCATTACCTAAACCCCCTTGAGTAATAGAGAATTTGGACCTTATCGTGGTTAAAATTGAATGCCTTTTTATGTAACGATCGGTTAGCGTTACTAAATTACTCCTTCGTGCACTTAAATACTCGTAAATTATGTTCTTAAGCGATTTTAATCAGTACCTAACTTGTTACTACGTACCACGCCGGTAATATGGCCCATCGAGTTTTAGAAAAGGTTTATCACCTATATATGATAGCTGGGCGACAGCAGCATCTATACCTTATCCTTATTTTTAGAACTATGGGATGCCATCAACAATCTGGCTAGACAAAGTTACGACATCGGAGGAGTCGTGTCAGCTAGCATCGGACCACGGACTGTGTATAGTAAGTAAAGATATTACTGAAAACAATGCCATGGCCCAACAAGCGCCACATGACGCGCGCTCATAAATTACACTATCTAAACCAGACCCGATGTTATTCATTTATCAACGAGATTGAGGCAACACCGGGAGGCCTATGTCAAGCAGTGGACGTTTTTTGGCTGGAATGATGATGATGATCATCAATGAGGTTCTGACAGATCACAGATGAAGCTTTAGTAGTTATTCAACCAAAAGAATTGCTTGCCATATTACCTAAGGCTAGCTGTAACTAGCTCTATCGTTAATTTGGATATGATAAAATCTTACGATACTCAGTGATACTGAGTGATCCTCGCTGCGTTCAGGATTCAAAGAAATACTCTCGCCTTTAAAATAGTTGTTTGTTTCCTGGGAAAACAATCTAATATTTATTATCTCGCATTATGTGCGAAAAGTAGAGTCTTATACTCCTCGGGGATTAAGTGCTCTTCGTCTTAGGCGAGCTTGAATCCCTCGCTGCACTCAGGATTCTAGTCTTAACTCCCACGCTTCACTCAGGAGCCCTAGAATCCTGTGTTACGTTCGGGATTCAAAATATGCCCATGACATTAAGACACTGCTTTATCCCCTTAGTGAATAATCTACTATTATGTAAGATTACTGTCAATCTCTGATCAATTATAATCTAAATGTTATAATGATGTTCCAGTTGTGACCGACCCGGATGACAGTTTTACTGTAGCGAACATGTGCCTCGAAAAGGACGGATTTTATGATTTCGCCAAACCATGGTTAGGCGAAGGCTTGGTCACAGGGAAATGTGAGTTGGACACCTTCAAAGTATATCAAGATAGTAACCAATTAGTTTTGTTGTTGTTGTGTCTGGTTAAGATTACAAAACAGCATAAATCAAGAAGCCGTTTTTTCAAATGTCTAAGATGCGTCTGGTAATTCTCTTAAAGCAATTGGTCATTCCCTTTTTACAACCAACAACCATGAGCAACCAGCCGTGAGGCGCACAATACTTTTTTTTTTATGTTCTTTGTTTTTTTCTATAAATATTGTGTGCCTTACCTGGGTCAAATAAATTTATTTTCTTTCTTTCTTTCTTTCTTTTCCATAAAATAAACCATTATTATCTTTATAGTATCTTTATTTTCATACCTACCTAATGTAAAATTCCGCAGATTCAATATGGAAGAATCACCGCAAGCTTCTGAACCCGGCGTTCAGTCAGATACTCCTGGACACGTTCATAGGCGTCTTCAACAGCCAGTCCAGGAAGCTGGTGAGCGACCTCGAAAAAGAGGTTGGGAAAGGACTCTTTGACCACTGGACATACACTCGACACAACGCTTTGGAGACGATTTGCTGTAAGTATACCTAATGATAACGAGACTGCAAAGAGTCTTCGTAAAACCTAATCACTGAAGCCTGTATGAGGAACAGGGTGTAGTTTACTCAACCTCCACAGA
The DNA here is from genome assembly GCA_947522985.1 of Lithophane socia. Taxonomy (NCBI): domain Eukaryota; kingdom Metazoa; phylum Arthropoda; class Insecta; order Lepidoptera; family Noctuidae; genus Lithophane; species Lithophane socia. Next base: position 553,382 of record OX383274.1, read on the forward strand.
AGATGAAGGATCCTCCGACCAAACGGGAGTTGTGCCTGGTGGGCTACTGCCCAACGACAGATTTTGGGACTTTTAAATATTCATATTCATATTTTATTTGCATTCCATAATGTAGATAAGGTATTACAATGGCTTAAAGCTAAAAGTACAATTACGGACCCTGTAGGGCACAGCAAAAAGTATAAAATTACAAACTCTTTATATAAAACTAAAAGAAACATATTAAATAATTCAAACAATTTTTAAATTATTTTTATGTTTATTTTTATGTTCTTAACAATAATTGAGATCATAATATTATAATATTTTTCTATATACATAAGTATGAAATGTACGACTAACTTTTTAAGGTGTCTGTTTGTGTTAAATCAATTTTTTTGTCTTGTATGTATTCGTTAATTGTGTAGTATGCTTTTTTAATTAATATTTGCTTGATTTTATCTATTTTCGTATCGCTGGTTTCATCTTTTATTGCATCTGGTAATTTATTAAATATTTTTATGGACATTATGTAGGTGCTATTGGCATGTAGTTTCATGCGCGAAGAGGGTAGCATTAACATATTTTTATATATAAATAATGCTAGTCGCGCGGTAATCTCTGCTTGCGCGATGCAGGATTTTGCGTGACGTCAGTGTGATGTGTAGTTCACATGTGGTGATTTAGACGCCACCACACCTATAAGCGAGAAAATGGCTGGATTGGGCAATGCCAAACTTTCAAACCATAACTGTTTGGATGTAGAATTGAAGAAATATCTCACACGTTTGCTGCTCTCAACCATTAAAATAATTAGAATCTGGTAAGATAGAATACTTTGGGATAGTAAAAGGGATCTTTATGATTTCTTCCAGTGACAGCTTTAGGAGTAGACTTTACAGAGTCAAACCTCAACAGAAAGTACGTGGAGGCGACAGAACTGATCCTCAACACGATGGTGGAACGTTTCATGAAGTTCTGGTGGCACAGCCCCTACACCTTCGCATGGAGCAACCTCAAGAAGAAGCAGGATGCTTGTCTGAAGATACTGCACAATATGTCATATACGGTGAGGATATAGAGACGTCTTTTTCTATTTCAACGCCAAATGATTGCAGTGTGGAACAAGACTGATCGTTGAATAAAGCATAAACCTTCAATAAAGACTAAATGTACCTGCGTGCATTATAACTTACTAAGCATATTTCTGGGTATTACAAGAGTTCAATAAATAATGTATTGTTGTTTAACAGAATGTAATATATTGAGAACAGTCATGTCATCGTAGTGATCACTTTCACCTTTTTGATGTTCTGAATGTGTAAAATTGGTCGCAGGTTCTTCAAAAAAGAAAGTCTGAATTCGATGGAAATATTTGCGCTGAGAGGAGTATAATACCAGGTAAAAAAACTATTCCACATTGTTTTTCTTATTGGTACTTACATCCACAAAATCTAAGAATACTAAAGATACTTCAACTCTAGGAACAAAATTCAAACCCTTCTTGGACCTCATCCTGGAGCTGTCAGTTGAGAAGGGAGTTTTCAACGACAGAGAGATCAGAGAGCATGTGGACACTATGATCGTTGGCGGCCATGACACCTCAGCTAATGTACTAATGTTTACCATGATATTGTTGGGATCACACCCTGAGGCTCAAGAGAAGGTGTATGCTGAGTAAGTAAATATTTTAGTTGTGAGTCATACAGAGACCGATTTCAATGAAAAGCATTTCAATACGATGATTTCAAAACTCTGGTGGTAATTTTCTAAGATTTTATTCTTATACTCGACTGAGATGATGATTTCTAAGATGGTGATTATGAAAAAAAGTAAAGAAAATAAATAGTATTACAAGTTTTAGTTGACCTTGACCTGCTTTCAGACTTCAAATCCTTTGTTTTTTGTAAATAAAAAAATAGAATATAGGATTTTGTGAGTTTTTGCCTTAAACCCTTTTTTTACTTCTAAATATTGTTATGTACTAAAGAATACAAGATGTCCTGGGAGGAGATAAGGACGTGGAGAAGACGGACTTGTCGAAGCTGGTGTACTTGGAGGCTGTTCTGAAGGAGAGCATGAGGATCTTCACCATCGTACCAGTCCTGGCCAGGAAACTCAATAAGGATATTAAACTAAGTAAGTTTTATTTTATTTTATTAAATAGGAACAACAAATCAGATTCATCATTCTCCTGCCCTTATCCCAATTTATTTGGGGTCGGATCAACATTAAATTTTTCTTCCCTGCTTCTTTATGTTGGTTCTGGTAGTTACTCCATTTCTAGCCATATCATCTTTCACACAGTACACCCATCGTTTCATTGGTCTTCCCCAACTCTTGTCTTATATACTCACACTTAAACTGTTCGAGCACGACAGTTACACCATTAAAAAAATAAAAATGGAAGTATTTTAAAAACACCTAGAATCTGTAAGAAAATTGTAAGTAAGAATCTTTAAGTATATAGTCTAAGAGCTCAAGTGTGTCATTTAAAGGGCTACGAATCCTTTTCAAAGAGCATAATAAATGTCTTCATATTCGAATGCTTCATTGTAGGCTGCTCCCATTCGCCAAGCTGGTGAACACAGGCCAATGTTAGATCGGCAAGTATGTACCTACTGCAATGAAGCAGGCACACACAGACAGTTCTGGGGACTGCGTAGCACAATACATTATTTAAATTAAACAGTCATTTCCTTCAAATTGTTTGGGACGGATATTCCACCAGATTAGTTTTGTAAAATTTAAGTAGGAGATAGAATGGGTACTTACAATAGTCTATTCAGTTCATTCATTTTGTGGTAGATGTTCTGCTGAGGATTTTTGCGCCACTCCTTCCCAGCTACAGCACTAGGAAGTGGTGAAGGGCGGACTTTTTGGGGGCTGTCTTATGTATGACTGTTGTTGTCAACTTGGTACTTCCTGAGCATAACACTGGTACTGTCTTTTCATTAGCTACTATAATCTGTTTCACGGTTGGATTGTATAATGATAACCAGAGCGCACAAAAACTTACAGAAAACTCAATACATCATAGAAGAACTAAACATATTGATGTAAAGTTTCATTTCATTAGAGAAGCTGTTGAAAAACAATTAGTTAAAATTAAATATTTAAATACTTCTGAAATGCCAGCTGATATCTTTACAAAGAGTTTATGTAAAGTGAAACATAATAATTTTATGCAAAAAATAGGCATTGTTAATTTGAAGTAGCTAGTTTTATTGTATTGCTGTTATTGGATTATTTTAATAAGTGGTGGTATTGATATGTATCCTTATATTAAAACAATGATAGACAATATGTGGTTATGTGTCATTCTATATGAATAAAAGTTAGTCTATGTAAGCTACTCGTCCTGTTTTATTAATTTTGACCTTCAAAACGGCTGATTCTCTCCCAAGTTTGAATAAATAACGTTTGATTTAAGTAATTTTCTGCAGAATTTCCATCTGCATCTTACAAAATCTGATTTTCATCTGTTTCAGAAAACTACACCCTCTCAGCCGGTCGGACCTGCTTCCTATTTGTGTTCGGGCTTCACAAGCAGCCGGTTTGGGGTCCAGATGTGCACGAGTTTAAGCCTGAACGCTGGCTAGAACCTGGCAAACTGCCGGACACACCAAACGCGTTCGCTGCCTTTGGTTTAGGCAAACGAAAGTGTATTGGTAAGGACTGATGACAATCGTGACTATAGCGACCTTCCTACTGACTACTGTCTAACGAGGCATTCGATGTGGAAAAGAAGCTTCAAAATATTCAGGGGGATCCCTAACTCTGGTCTAGTCAAATTTAAATAATATATGTCACGGGCTTGTGGCATTTCTTTGTGTATTAGCTCAAGTGAACGTATTTCCACTGCGATGTTATAATTAATTAATCTATCCTGATGATGGACTTGGTTCTTAATAGCTCTTGGTCCATCGAGCTAGAACACTAACCATAATTTGCCTGATTATTTACATCGATATCTTCCAGGTAAAGCGTACGCCCTGATGTCAATGAAGACGACCCTCGCTCACGTGTTGCGGCGCTACAGAATCAAGGCTGACCACACTAAGGTCCGGCTGAAGATCGATGTCATGCTGAAGCCAGACGCGGGACATTACATTAGCATTGAGAGGAGGTCGTAGAAGAGAATAGATGGGAAGCTGTTGAGAGATTATGTCTGATGAGAAGAAAACGAAACGACGGATAGTTCTGAGGGTGGCTACGATAAGTCAAAATTTGAATAAAAATGAAGTGTGAAATTATTTTGTCTGTCCAGTGCAACTATTAGCTGTCACTTGAACTTGTCTGTTTGCCCTATACAGACCTACAGTTCTGAAATAATACTGTTTTGTCTAGGTCTGCAGAAAGATCAGCAAGTAAGCAGTTTATAAACAATAATAAATATGTTTCAATTTAATTAATTGTATGTACATAGTTCTAACAAACATCTAATTAAATAAATTAATATTTTGCTATTATTTTTGTAGAGTTTTAGTTTTAACATAACATAGCATACCATCACGCCCATATTCCCCAAAAGGTTAGGCAGAGGTGTATCTGTGTACGCCCACATTTCGCCAGTTATGTTCAAGCCTCACGTAATAGGGGGCGAGCCTATTGCTAACAATCGGGCACAAATCCAAACTTCGGGGTGCTGATGAGAAATCCAGACTTTAATTTTTTTTAATTGATTTTGTTTTTGAGTACAGACTTACTAAATTACTGGTCTAGTTTGTATTAAGGTACTGCCCTTTTTCTTTAAAGCAGTAAAAAAGGCAGTAAACTAAAGGTCTGCGAGGTCAGTCCATCAATTTAACATTACAACATTAACTGCAATTGCTGCTATGAATCGTGACCTGGCTTGCATTAGCGCTTGGGCTAAGTCATTTGGTTTGCAAATTAACCCAACTAAATCTCAAGCCATGATCATAGGCAGCAGATTCGTTCGCAATGCGGTTGATGTTACATCTCTGATGCCTTTATGTCTCGATGGTGTTCGCATTGACTATACCAAAACCGCCAAAGATCTGGGTGTAATAATTGACTCCAATCTTTCGTGGCGTGCCCAGGTCAATGAGGTTAGTCGAAAGGTACATTTCTCTTTTCATTCGTTGAAAAGCCTTTAAAGTCTCTTGCCCTTGAAGACTAAAATTTCCTTAGCACAAACACTTATCCAGCCGATTATCGATTATGCTGACGCCTGCTACCTGGATGCTACTGAGGAGCTATTAAACAAGCTTGAGCGCTTGCAAAACTTGTGCCTTCGCAGGAACACTCGGATTTTATGTCTCCTCTTCAACATCTTACACAACCCGTCTTATCCGTCCTACCTGCGTGAGCGTTTTTCTTACGCTCGTCCTAGTGACGCACCGTGTAGATCACACCTTAGATCCCTCCTTAAATCTCATCCTCATAAAACTAGCTATTATTCTTATTCCTTCTCTGTCCATGCTGTAAGATTGTGGAACTCACTTCCGCCTAGCATTCGTGATTTGAAAACTGTTTCTCTATTCAAACTTCGTGTAAAAGAGCATTATCTCTCCTCTCAACTTTGAGTATATTATTATATAGGTACCTATAGTGTATTTATGTTTATATATTTAAGCTTTATGTATTTATTTAAGTATATGTTAATTTTCTTGCGTATATGTGTAGGTATATTTGATATTTTTAGTTAAGACTTCGCATAATCATGTTTTTCTCTTCTTGTTCTCACACACTATTGTCTACATTTCTTTTTCATTTCTCCTTTCGCAGGTCTGCTGGAAGAAATTTCTTAAGAAATAAGCAGTACCTTTGTACTCATATTTTAATTATGTCGTATCTATTTTGGATTTTACTGTGTGTACACAAATAATAAAATAAATAAATTAATTAACGGCATATAACGCCCGGTAGTCCCACTAGACTTCCTCTTCGTCATTGTCTCTATCGGTGAAGGTATGTGTGAATATGTTACCCTACTATATACGATCAGAATTAGAATCCGTTTGAAATAAATGTCTAATCCATTGCTTCATAAGTTCGTAAGTTGAGTAGAATTTCTGAAGCAATGGATTAGACATTTGTTTCAAACTGATTCCAATTCGTGGTTGATCGTGTATTTCCGTGTAAAATAGAACGAACGTGTTTTGTTAACGTCAGTTTTAATTAAGAGCGCACCGAGGAAATTACGCAATAATTACGTTCGTTTGATCCCTCGCTGCATCGTTATTTCTTAACCTTTAGTTATGCAATTAATATGTAAGATATTCAAGGATTCACTTTATAAATCGTACACTTTAGAAACACGTTTACTTGTAGTATTATAGAACAAAAAAATCCAAAGTCAATATCAAACTGCCTAGCCTTTTCCCAACTACGTTGGGGTCAGCTTCCAGTCTGACCGGATGCAGCTGAATACCAGTATTTTACATGGAGTAACAACAAACCCAGTAACTGGGCAATACGATACCCCTTGGTAATTAAGACTGGTTCTCAGACTTTCTGGCTTCTGACGACACGTAACGACTGTCAAAGATCCACGAAAGGAAGCCGGGACCAACGGCAACGGCTCAACGTGCTTTTCCAAGACACGAAGGAGTCTCGGTATGTAAAGATGGTCACCCATCCACAGACCAACCCCGGTAAGCGTAGCTTAACTTAGGGGGGATGACTTGCCCTCTTCCTCTCTTCTTCCTTCCACCTCCCTCTACATTTTACTTATCAATCTTTTTATAAGGTTTATGTCCTATTAAAAAAACTTTGTATCTCCGGCTTGAGTGGCGGGTTTACCAAACCACCAGTACGCTAGTGCGACTCACACTTGCCCGGTAGTCTTCGTATAAAACAAAAGTTACTGGTGCGATGCGAGATAGTTTCATAAACGGTTGGCGAAGATAGGGCGGTGAATATTGTGCGAAGTCAATCTGTGTTAGTCGTGAGGTATTAACACACCATATTTATACACACTTCTAAAATTAATCAATAAAGTTAGCAATAGTTTTATTCAAACTAATTACTGCGTGTTTAATTAACAAGAACCTCGGAATAAAGTAATGTATCAGCAAGATGTTGTTGGCACAGAACTGTAGTGGCGACCCTCGTTTAAGAGTCCTCTCGCTCGTTAGTTGACGCATACCATTTTAGTAAAAAAGCTATATAGTGTTAGATTACAATTGTACAGTTTGGCATTCCATGGCCATATTTATGGTGTCCATGTTTTGTTCCGGGTTGTTGAGCTCCCTCAGATATGGTTGAGCTTACGATGAACTCTAGTTAGCTGGTAAAAAATGAAGTGTGTTATTTAAATGTACTAATTACAGAATACGGAATGGATAATTTCATTTCATTTTAAGATCAACAATGTTCGCTGTGGCGCTATTATGCATCGCGTGCACTGCGTACTGGTTGTGGAGCCGGGTGAACGCTAAGACTACGGAGCCACCGTACCTCCCGGGAGCGTGGCCTCTTGTAGGACATGCCCCGTTGCTTGTTGGGGACGGCTGCAGTACGTACTTTTAGATAAATTTTGAAGTCAATCTGACTAGACCAGTCTGCCCCAAATCTGACTGACCAGCACATACACGGAATAATCAGACTAGTTTCAAAGATGTAGAAATCGTGGCGATCGGTCGTAGAAGTCAATACGGTAGTTTGGGATTTTGGTCAGATCGATCTAAAGGTTGATTTGATCAAGCATGGGAAGGGACCAGGCTCAGTTAGGTTGATCAAACTCAATATTGCACAATCAAATAAACAGTATTCGCATTATTTGAAGAACTCATCAAAGAGGTTATTTCCGTACTTGTTTGTAGATTTATGGAACCGAATCAACGACTTCACCGAACATAGCTACGCCTTGGGAGGAGTTCTATCAGCCGGCATTGGACCACGAACTGTATACAGTACGTATCCATGAGAGTGCCTGTGTGTGTTGTGGTGTGTGAGAGATGCAGTCATTTTATTGAACATTAATTATGAAATAACAGCGTAATAACACCAATGACAGGAATAATCCATTAAAATACAACTCAGAACTGTCACCAGATTTTGTTAGACTTGTAATAACGAATCAAGGATGTAAAATGTTTCAATTACTTTTTTATTGATCTTTTTCTGATTATATTATCATTTGCCAGTTGTGACCGACCCGGATGACAGTTTCACGGTAGCGACTACGTGCTACGAGAAGGATGAGTTTTACGACTTCGCTAAACCATGGGTAGGCGATGGATTAATCACTGCGAGATGTGAGTTGCTTAAATACAGTATCATTTACTACTTGGTACTCATAAATACAGAGTTCAACTGTCCAAGTTCACCTTCGCAAAATAATAACAACATGGTTTAAAGGTTTATTGGCTAAGTAATTCCCATTTAATGAAAAAGTGTCATGGTGTAATTATTAATTAAAATTGAAATCACCAGATTCCATATGGAAGGATCATCGCAAGCTCCTGAACCCAGCATTCAGTCAAATACTCCTGGACACGTTCATAGGTGTGTTCAACAGCCAGTCCAGGAAGCTGGTGAGCGACCTTGAGCAAGAAGTTGGAAAAGGACTCTTTGACCACTGGACATACACTCGAAATAACGCTTTGGAAACTATATGCTGTAAGTCTATCATTTATTTGTAACTTCATAAGAATACGTATATTTTTGTCCAAGGGTCATAACCATTTCATCGTTCATTAATTCCAGTGACAGCGCTAGGAGTAGACTTCACAGACTCGAACCTCAATAGCAACTACATAGAAGCGTCAGAACAGACCCTCAACATGATAGTGGAACGGTTCATGAAGTTCTGGTGGCACAGCCCCTACACCTTCGCATGGAGCCGCCTCAAGAAGCAGCAGGATGCTTGTTTGAAGATACTGCACAATATGTCATATACGGTGAGGATATAGTATTATTTTGTGTATTTAAGAAATAGAAGCTTTAAATGCATAAGTTATACTATCGCGTGATCACTACCTTCTGCATCCTGTAGGAATATTATTTAATAATAATATGGTTGCAGGTTCTACAAAAGAGAAAATCTGAGTTTAATGGAAATATTTGCACTGAGAGGAGCATGATACCAGGTAAGGCTTGTTCATGCTGTTTATGGCTGACCCGTGGAATTGTGTATCTAAGTAACTAAAATAGCTTTCAATTATTCGTAGGAACGAAATTCAAAGCTTTCTTGGACCTCCTCCTTGAGCTGTCAGTTGAGAAGAAAGTGTTTAACGACAGAGAGATCAGAGAGCATGTAGACACTATAATCGTTGCCGGCCATGACACTTCGGCGAAGGTACTGATGTTTACCATGACATTGTTGGGGTCTCACCCTGAAGCCCAGGAAAAAGTATTTGCTGAGTGAGTACCTACTAGATCATTATTATTCTATTCCATGGCTGCGCGTGAGTCCGTACAACACATACAGTTCACCGAGTTCAAACAAGTGCTTTCATAAAGTCAGAAAATAAGTACCTAGCTACGGTATTGCATGATTTTTATTTACACAATAATTTCAGGATACAAGAGGTCTTGGGAGGAGACAGAGACTTGAAAAAGACGGACTTGTCGAAGCTGGTGTACTTGGAGGCTGTTTTAAAGGAGAGCTTGAGAGTCTTTACCATCATACCGGTTATCGCTAGAAAACTGGATAGAGATGTCAAACTAAGTAAGTTGGTACAATAAGACATGATATTGGAGTGACAACGACAATGTTACAGAAGCTTTTCTGTTTCCTCTAGATAAAACTTAATTCTAAAGACTCGAAGGCCTTGATTGAAATGTGCCAAGTTTGTTACTACACGACGTACGTTTACTATGATTTACTGGATACGTCTTTCATTGACTTGAATATGCCCAGGCGGCTGAGAGTGTGTCATGCTCACACAAATGTCTCGCGAATGGTGGCGTATGTGTTGGATCATTTTGATTTAAAAAGTGCCTGTAATTGGTATAATTGAAATAAATGTTTTGAGTTTGAGTTTGATTGCACTCGACGCTCGATTGCAGCCCAAGCCGAAGGCGTGGTCGCAATGGAGCCGAGAGTGTAATGACAAATACTCACGCGTGTGAAACGTTTTTTAGTTTATTTATTTATTATACAACCGACTTATATTTACAGTTGCACCACACATATAAGTTAACGGTCAATATCTGTTAGTAATTACATATAATTAGATTAAATAACATAAAAACTAGACAAAATTCGATTAAATACAATTGAATGAGTGCACATGCAAGGAAAAAAAAACCTCTTAAACAATAACTAGGTAAAAGTAACAAAATTAATATTTGTGAAAAATGAAAACTGGTATCTTTGAAATCGACTTTCCCAAAATTCCGCCCAGAATGTATAGATTTGCAAGGCATAGAGCTAGCGCCTTAATTTATCTTTCCTTATCTTCCGTGTTTCAGAAAACTGCACCCTCTCAGCCGGTCGGACCTGCTTCATATTTCTGTTCGGGATCCACAAGCATCCAATCTGGGGACCAGATGCGCACGAGTTCAAGCCTGAACGCTGGCTGGAACCTGGCAAGTTGCCTGATAACCCTAAGGCGTTTGCTGCGTTTGGTTTGGGCAAACGTCAGTGTATTGGTAAGAGTCAGTCACAAAATTATCTATATACTGTCTAAACTCTAATGAAAAAATTGCTTGAGAACATTGTAACAAGATACGAGTAAATTATTGATTTTTTTAAGTCTGTGTAGGCGAACACTTTAACACTTCAATAATATTTTAAAAACTAGATGAGGTCAGTCTTTCCTATTCGACTAGGTACTCTGAGAATATGCACCAACTCAAACTTAGATTCAACACAGTCTCAAGTCCAGACATAATATTGGTCGGTTCAGCGAGGACTATGCAGATTAGTGTCTGAAATGGTCTTTTGAGGAAAAAAACACACAGATTCAATTTACTTTTTTTTTATGCAGTAGCGGATTATATAATTGAAATGAATAGTTAGATTGATCGGTTAATTCACATAATATTCTACAGGTAAAGCCTACGTCATTATGTCGATGAAGACAACTCTTGCTCACGTGGTGCGCCACTACAGAATCAAAGCTGACCACACCAAGATGCGGCTAAAAATTGATGCCATGCTTAAGCCAGACGCAGGACATTACATCAGCATGGAGAGGAGGACGTAGAATATAATGAGATTGTGGAACCCTGGACCCTTTTATTATGATTTTAGTCTCATTTCTGGATTGCTGTGGCTTTGATGCGTGACGGATAGTATTGATAAATGTTATAATTATGATTTTATTTTTGTAAGTAGTTTTGGACAAACGCTTCTTATATTTAAAAATCTAGATGAGGTCGGCGTTTCATATCTGATTACTGCAAAGCCAAAAGGAAGGGTTATGATTTTAGTAGTCTATGTATGTAGTATGTAGGTAAGTATGTTCGTATTTACGTGTGTTTCACCGTAGCGCCTAAACTACTGAAGCGATTTTGATGAATGAGTAGGTATCAATAGATCGTAATAATGTTCCGAATATGTATATAATATTATATTGTATATGAAAATAAATATGTTTAAATTGAGATGTGTTTATGTTAATTTATTTATTTATTATTTTTTACTTTAACATAAAACGGCCAGGGCCAATTACATTAGTTAAAGACAAACACAAAAACACATTCCAGAGTACAGTAACTTAAGTATACAGCTACTCGACAGTCATTCGCGACAGTCATACGCTCATCTCACAATACTCCAGGCATACTGACAAGATCTTCTTCCATTCATCCGCGAACACATCACAGTCAGGCTTAGCGTCCAAGAGAGCGTTGAGCGCAGAGAGTGTGCGAGGGATAGGAGACTGGGCTCGAGCCACGGTTCTACTCCGAGGCACGGCGAACAATCTATGCCTCCTGCCACGGTTGTACTTTAACGGAGCAAAAAGATGGGATAGTTCGCCATGCAGTTCAGGAGCATCTGTTTTTCCGTGAAGGATCTTGCACATATTAATAATTTGGTCATTTTTCCTTCTAACCTCGAGAGAATTGTATCCTAAACAGCCTAAAAGAAAGTTCGAAGGGTACAAAAACGGATAATATCCATTCAAACGTTTGTAAAGATACCTAAGATAAGCTTTTTGTACTTTTTCTAAGAGTAAAGTGTACTTGTTTTCGTGCGGGTTCCAGACGCATGCACTGGACTCCAACTTACTCCGAACAAGTACATTAAAAATAGATTTGATAGCGCTGATGTTGCTAAAATCTTTAGCATTGCGCAGGATAAAACCTAATCGTTTAAATGAGTCTTTTGCTACCGAAGCTATGTGATCATGAAACGTAAGCTTGTTGTCAAATATGACACCCAGATCTTTCATTCCAGTTGTTCTAGTAATGGCGCTACCATTAATTCTATAAGTAAAACTCATCGGGTTTCTTGCTCGGGTAAAACTCATGACGAAGCATTTGGAATAGTTGAATTCCATTTTGTTCTGAACACTCCACTCCACTATCGCCTCAATATCACGTTGCAGCGCGAGACCATCGGATTCAGAGTGAATTTCAGAAAAGAGTTTCAAATCATCTGCATACAATAGACTTCTAGCGTGATGAATAACTAAAGGAAGGTCGTTGATCATTATCAAGAAAAGAAGCGGTCCCAGGATGGATCCTTGACTGACTCCAGAACGCGTATGATAGTGCTGGGATTCATAAAGACCCAGTCTGACAAACTGCTGACGATCGCGGAGGTAGTCAGCGAGGAGTCGTAACAGACCTGGCGGAAATCCGATGGCACATAGTTTTGCCAGCAGAATATCATTATTGACCCTATCAAACGCCTTCCGGAAGTCGAAGTACAAGACATCGACCTGACTTCCACAGTCCAATCGTTTTGATATATAGTCTACTAGGGTAAGAAGGTTAGTATTTACTGATCGTTTTGCTCTGAAACCATGTTGTTCGTCACATAGATACTTTTCAACTTGGGAATAAATATAATTATGTAGAAATAAATATAATTGTGTTAAAAAGATTTAGAGTTATTAAGTGGTCAAAAGTGGCTCCAAATGGTTCGTGTAATTCCTTTCAGTTCCTTTTTCTTGGAACTTGGCTTGATACGCTGCCGCGTGTCTAGAAAGTACTTAATAATTCCTTGCGTTTCATCAAATAGTTCGCTTGCCGTAATGTTGGCTTCACTGTTAGTTTTTAAATCGGACCTATTAGGTAGCGCCGTAGCTGCTTAGCGTATTCGTATTGGTCCTACAACAGTGGAGCCACCATTATGGCATAGAAACTATTTGATGAAACGCACTCTAGCTTGACAGTTAATGCCAGTGGCGGCTGTCATTTTGTTTGATAACTCACTTACTTTTGTAAGGCGAAATAGCCAGAAATTCTCGTCGTAGGTGAGTTTATGTTCCTTGCAGAAATTGTTTGTAACAAATCTCAGGTGTGTTTTGTGTTCGTTATTTTTATTTAATAACAGTCTAGTCACTTTCTAGACTTAGAGTTTTTAAAACACGTTTTAGTTCATTAAGAACATAGCTAGTTTCCGCTTAAAACTGTCCGATTTTGAATTTTTTATGCCTACTATTGTGGTGTCTATGTTTTGCACCGGTTTGTTGAACCCCTACTATAGGCTTGAACTCTAGCGTGCCGTTTGTTGCGATAGGAATACTCTGTTTGTACTAAAACTATTCAAGTACCTACTTTTAGCAAAAGGTCCTGCATTTCAGTTACATGATAAAAATAATAAGAATGAATGGGTTTTTGAAATAGAACCCGACATTTCCACTCCGTTTAGCTTGTAAAAAAATGAAGTGAGTGATTTTGATATAAAAATTAGTTAGAATACAGAATAAATAGTTTAATTTCATTTTAGATCAACAATGTTAGCGGTAGCGCTATTCTGCATCGCATGCGCTGCGTACTGGTTGTGGAGCTGGATGAACACTAAGACTACGGAGCCGCCGTACTTCACTGGGGCGTGGCCTCTTGTGGAACATGCACCGTTGATCTTTGGGGACAGCTGCAGTATGTACTTTTAGATAAGCACATGAAGAAGTCAATCTGAATCCATTTGCACGAAATCTGTCTGGACCAGATAAAGGCACATACACAGAACGATCAGACTGGTTTCAACGATTTACTTCTATTAAATAGAAATCGGGGCGAACAGTTGTAACATGTAACAGCCAATGATTATGGTAGTTTCGAATTTTGGTCACATGAGACGGTTCTAAAGGTTGATCTGACCATGTACGGGAAGCTTAAAACAAGACTTGGTTGGTTATCAATCAATCTGCCTAACATTTTCCCAACTATGTTGGGTTCGGCTTCCAGTCTAACCGGATGCAGCTGAATACCAGTATTTTACATGGAGCGACTGCCTATCTTAAATAAACGTTATTCTTTCTTTCTCTCTTTCTTTCTTTCTATCTTACCTCCACAACCCAGTAGTACTGGGATAACGATAACGATACCTCTTCGTAAAACTGGTTGTTAGACTTTCGGGCTTCTGACGACCCGTAACGACTGTCAAAGATCCACGAATGACAGCTGGGACCAACAGCTTATCGTGCTTTCCGAGGCACGGAGGAGTCTCGGTATGTAAGGATGGTCACCCATCCACGGGCCAAACCCGGCAAGCGTAGCTTAACCTGATGGATCGACCCGTGCGGCTGTTATTACTTAGCCAAGAGCTCCTCAACACAACAAAACCCGGTTATATCAATCTTAATAATGTAAGAATAGACAGTATTCGTGTTATCTAAAGAAGTTACCAAATAGGTAATTTCTGCACCTGTTTGTAGATTTGTGGAACCGAGTTAAGGACGTGGCCAAACAAAGCTATGACTGGGGAGGAGTTGTGTCAGTCAGCATTGGACCACGAACTGTTTATAGTAAGTATTCCTTGAAGGAAACTAGCACACCTTGAACCGTGAGGAAACGTGTTTGACAGATTTCTGATAGTGATCTTGTCTATTATAGCAATTATAGTCAGGGCTTCCTTCGTAGTAATTTTATTGAATAATCCTTACTAATATTATAAATGCGAAAGTTAACTCTGTCTGTCTGTCGGTCTGTCTGTCTGTCACGCTTTCACGCCAAAACTACTGAACCGATTAAAATGTAATTTGGTACACAGATAGTCTAGAGCCTGAGAAAGGACATAGGCTACTTTTTATCGACACACCGCGCGGGCGGAAGGCGCGGGCGGAAGCTAGTTAATTATAAAATGACAGCGGTTGATGGGTACAGTAAAAAAAAAAAAAAACATTCCTAATAACTCTAATAGAAACGTCCACGTCATCTGCATCGAAGTGTTCGGACGTACGGACACAGTATAAAGATGACCAGTACTAAACTAGGTTATTTTTGTGAAATTAAACGCGGGTGTTAGGGTTGTCAACTAAACTTATTGTAAAACTGAAGTTTACTATTGCATAGAGTTCGTATAACGAGCGGTTTTCGATTCAATGTGTTTTCGAACTGGCGTACGCCTCACATTTTTTTTCGAAATAGCGGGCGTGGAACAGATTCATTTGAATATTCATATCATTCCCGATGCACTAGTACGTACCACCATTTTGAACGTTTTAGTTACTCAACCGATTGCTTTCAAAATCGATATAGATGTTTCCGCGCGTATTCCAAACTCAAATCTGCGGGGTAATGCGTACCTAAGCGTAACACACAATGCGTAAAACAATTGCAATGTCTTTCATTTTGGCAATTCGACAACATTCATTGCGATAATTACGTTGTCGAGTAGACGAATATTGGGGTGCTGTGTTCTTTTCAGAATTAGAAAACGTGGCCGCCATTTTGTTTTTTGCCGAGCGGGTTTGTGTGCGAGGCAGCCGTATGTTGTGTTTGTTAGTTATCACATAATTATGTCATCATAAGTGCTTATTCATTAACTGCCTACTTGCCTCAATACCTGAAGCCTAATAAAAAACCAAGACAGCGCTGCGAACAATACAGTGAAGCATGCCAAAACTACGCCTCCGTTCTGTGCATACACGCTGATACGCACACATTTGGTACGTGCCAAATGTGTGCGGATATGCTTTGTTTTATTGTTCGCGTCGCGCATCGGCATTTTGCACAAAAATATCGCCGTGTGCGCTCTGAAACCAGACTTCGTCGACTTCGGACCGCACACAGCGATTTTTTTGCATTAGGAGTGATGAGAGAATGATGGTCTGTTGATGAAATAAGGTTATAGGAATATTTAGCCACTTAGTACAGAAGTATTCGTATTTTATCAAAAGACCAAACATTCATGAATGCAATAATGAATCGAGGATGTAGAATGTTGTTATCATCACAGTCGTCACTTCCAATTACTTTTTAATTGTATTGCTCGATTCTGATTAAATTATCATTTGCCAGTTGTGACCGACCCGGACGACAGTTTCACGGTGGCGACCACGTGTTACGAAAAGGATGAGATTTACGACTTCACAAAACCATGGCTAGGCGATGGATTACTCACTGCAAGATGTGAGTTGCATTAAAAGAAAGAAAGAAAATAAAATATAACTCATACTAAGGCACACAATATGCACACAAACAAAAAACAAGAAAATTTTAAAACAGTATTGTGTGCCTCACGTATGCGCCAAAAAGCAAAAAGCAATTTTAATAATTGCTTTTTGTGGGCCTACTGCCCACAAAAAGCAATTATTAAAATTTATCTTCCCAAAATAATACATTATTTAAAGATTTATTTTTTCTAACCAAACTACGTAATTCCCATTTAATAAAAAAGGTTTCATAGTCCTACAAATTCTTGATTTTAAAAGAAATCCCCAGATTCGATATGGAAGGATCACCGCATGCTCCTGGGCCCGGCGTTCAATCAGATAGTCCTGGACACGTTCATGGGCGTCTTCAACAACCAGTCCAGGAAGCTGGTGAGAGACCTCGAGAAAGAGGTTGGGAAAGGACTCTTTGACCACTGGACATACACACAAAATAACACTCTGGAAACTATATGCTGTAAGTCTATCATTTATTTCTAACTTCTTACGAATACGTCTATTTCCCTCATCAACCTCGAGGCATTTAGTCATAACCATTATTCGTTCATTGATTCCAGTGACAGCGCTAGGAGTAGACCTCACAGACTCGAACCTCAATAGCAAGTACATGGAAGCATCAGAACTGATCCTCACCTCGATAGTGGAACTTATTATGAAATCCTGTTGGCACAGCCCCTACACCTTCGCATGGAGCAACCTCAAGAAGAAGCAGGATGCTTGTCTGAAGATACTGCACAATATGTCATATACGGTGAGGGTATAGAATATGTATTGTATTGAAATATTTAGTTAGAAGCTTTAAATGCATAAGTTATTGTATCGTCTAATCACTACTTTCTGTGTATATATGTAATATGGTTGCAGGTTCTACAAAAGAGAAAAAATGAGTTGAATGGAAATAATTGTTCTGAGAGAAGCATAATACCAGGTAAGACTCTTGTTCATGCTGCTTTTAGTGTCGCCGATCCGTCGAATTCAGCAAATGTTTAATTATTGTAGGAACAAAATTCAAAGCCTTCTTGGACCTCCTCCTTGAGCTCTCAGTTGAGGAGGGAGTTTTTAACGACAAAGAGGTCAGAGAGCATGTGGACACTATGATCTTTATCGGCCATGAAATTTCGGCGAAGGTACTTATGTTTACCATGGTATTGTTGGGGTCTCACCCCGAAGCTCAGGAAAAAGTATTTGCTGAGTAAGTACCTACTGGACTCATTATTATTATCTTATTTAACTGTCTGACTAGGCTACACGTGAAAGCCCTTACAATAAATGCGAATAATTGATTTTACTAAAATATTGACGAATATAAATGTTCATGGAAGAAGACCAAAGAAAAGATTGATGGGTTGTGTGATTGATGATATGAAAGACAAAGGAGGGATGACAGAGTGACTGGCATGGCTGATATGGGAGAGAAAAAAAACGTGTTGCGCTGACCCCTAATAACATGGGACAACTCAAAAAAATAAATATCATATATTTCAAATAAACCAATTACAGGCACTTTTAATTTGCCCGGGGGCCGGTCAGTCAGAAAGAGGTATATAATTATAACGCTTTGAAATGGGTAACTCATTTCAAAGCGTAGTAGGTACCTATGGAGAAGAACGGGCAAGAAACTCCACGGACAGTCTTTTAAATTCTCAAAATAAGTACGATTACTAATTTTTATTTACACAATCATTTCAGGATACAAGAAGTCCTGGGAGAAAACAAAGACGTGGAGAAGAGTGACTTATCGAAGCTGGTGTACTTGGAGGCTGTTTTAAAGGAGAGCATGAGAGTCTTTACCATCATACCGGTTATCGCTAGAAAACTAGATCGAGATGTAAAACTAAGTTAGTTGATATAATAAGACATGATATTGGACTGTGTGTCTGACACCAGTGGCCACACGTTCAATCATAATCTGAATCACTGAAGGATATTGCTAATCTATTGCTTCATAATGTTCGAAAAATTTGTTTGGTTCAGCAAACAAATTTTTTCGAACATATGAAGCAATGTGACTACGTAACTAACGCAATGAATGTTCTTGAACTGTCAAAATGAAACAGATTGTGATTGATCGTGTGTTACGTAAATTAGGGTGCAGATCGAACTTCGTTATAGATACGAACGAGAGAATGCGAGACTTACAGTTAGGAAACGGTGACGAGGCCCGTTCATTTAATTATTTCTGTAACTTCAATCTGCGATGAATGATCTTTCTTTAACTTCCATGTTTCAGAAAACTGCACCCTCTCAGCTGGTCGGAGCTGCTTCTTATTTCTGTTCGGGATCCACAAGCATCCGATCTGGGGACGAGATGCGCACGAGTTCAAGCCTGAACGCTGGCTGGAACCTGGCAAAATGCCTGATAACCCTAAGGCGTTTGCTCCCTTTGGTTTGGGCAAACGTCAATGTATTGGTAAAGAGTCAGTCAATAAATTATCGGCTCTCCAAGCATTCTTATGAAAAAATCGGAATATTGTAAAATTTAAAATACATGATCGTCAACATGGTTTTAGATGTTACTTAATTCAACTTTCTATTTAATTTTGCATAAAAACTTCGTGCAGTAGCACATTGCAATTTTGAAACGAAATAATTGATTGATTGTTTAATTATTTTATTATTCTATCAGGTAAAGCCTACGCTATGATGGCAATGAAGACGACACTCGTTCACGTGGTGCGCTGCTACAGGATCAAGGCTGACTACACTAAGCTGCGGCTCAAAGTTGATCTTATGCTGAAGCCAGACGCAGGACATTACATCAGCATTGAGAGGAGGACGTAGAATAGAAAGACACTATGCAAACCAGGACCCTTTTATTATAACTTTAGTCTCATTTCTGTGGCACTAACGCATAATTGAATACTAGATTATTACTTTAAAATGTATTATTTATTTATGATTTATCCCACGAATTTTCGCCCTATTTCGATTTGACCCTACGTTGAGCAAAATCTTTGAAAAATTAATTTTTAAACAGATGTTAGGACATTTCAATGCACATAATTTACTCCATCTAAAACAGTTTGGTTTTACAAAGGGTCGTTCAACTACAGATGCGGGCGTGGAATTACTGAAGAGCATTTTCGAGGCCTGGGAGGAGTCGCAGGATGCTCTTGGCATTTTCTGCGACTTGTCCAAGGCTTTCGATTGCGTACATCATTATACTCTCATCAGGAAACTGTACCACTATGGTATGAGGGACAAGGCTCTCGACCTTCTGTCTTCTTATCTGAACAACAGAATTCAGAGGGTCGATGTTAATGGCAAGAGATCTGCAGGATCTTCGGTCACCATGGGCGTTCCGCAGGGTTCAATTCTAGGTCCTTTCTTATTTCTCATTTATATTAATAGAATAGATTGTTTCTTTATTAGAGTATCATGACTCAAAAATGGTTAGTAAGACTTACAACTATGTTAGTAAGAACTGACAATTTACAAAACAAAACAAAAACAAACAAATAGGATCACCGTTGTGGCAACCCATGTGAGATGGCACAACAGTGACCCACGAAAACACAGTCTAGGCGACTCGAAATCATGCTTAGGATACTGTTGGAGCTGCTCCATACCCTGCGCACCATGGAAGCGCACCTTTTGCGCATGGTTGCGTAGAAACAATCTACATGCGCATCCGCGAACATCCCCGACGCACTACAGAAACGGGGCAGCCCCACCAGCATCCTAAACGCGTTATTGAACTGAACGCGGAGAGCGTTGTACGATCTTTGCGTATATCTAGCCCACAGGCTGCTCGTGTAAAAAGACGTACAGTAGGCTCGAAAGAGCGTTATCTTTACCGGTAGTGAGCATCGTGCAAACCTGCGAGCCAGCATGTTCGCTCTAACCGACAACGCTCTCCGCTCCCGCTCAATGTCGTCATCGTCTTTGAGATTGGGGGTTAATATATGACCTAGATACTTAAACTTATGGACCCTTTTTAAAGGCGTGCCATAGAGTAAAACAGGTGGGTCCTTATTAGGGCTCCTACCCCCAGCCTCAAAGACCATGATCTCCGACTTCTTGACGTTATATGCCAGGCCATGTAACCTAGCGTATGCTAGGTTACATGGCCTGGCATATAACGTCCAGAAGTCTGTGCCTCACACTGGGCAACCAGTTTTCTCAGACCACAGATTGACGCGCTCAGCAGCACCATGTCGTCCGCATAACTGATATTATTAACGCAGATACCATCTACGTAACAACCAACCCTGGTACTGCTGAGCTCGCCAATCAGTTCGTTCACATACAGGTTAAAGAGCGTAGGTGAGCTCAATCCACCCTGCCTCACCCCGCATTCCAACCTGTACGGACTAGACAATGCCCCCGCCCATCGTACAGTGTTGATCTGGTTTCCATACCAAAACTTATAAATATTTAGAAGCTCTGTGGGCAAATTCACCCGTTCCAACTTACTCCACAACACATCATAGGAAACCAGATCAAAAGCCTTAGATAGGTCCAGGAAGCAGGCATAAATAGGCGTCTCACGCTTCGCATAGTATGTGACAGCATGCTTAAGACACAACACTGCACTCTCAGTTGACAACCCAGTCCTGAAACCGAACTGGTTGTCATGTATGGTTGTTCTTTTATTCAGTTGTGCATTAAGCATGCTGTCAAAAACCTTAGATATCACAGTAGCTAGTGAAATGGGCCTATAGTTACTGCTGTCAGAGAGGTCACCAGTCTTGTTTTTTGCGATTGGCACAACCACTGTTCGCATCATCTCATTATTAATGACTTGCCTTACCACATAAGGGATAATCATAAGATCGTATTATTCGCAGATGACACATCCCTCATTTTTAAAATCAAACGTCAGTTAGTCAACTTTGAACAAGTTAACGATGCACTCTCTAAAATTGTGCATTGGTTTAATGTAAATAATCTTCTCTTGAATGAAAAAAAGACTAAACTCATTAAATTTTCAACGCCAAATGTCAGGCAGCTATCTACCAATGTAAAAGTTAATGGAATAGAGTTGGACCCCATTGAATCGACAGTTTTTCTTGGAACCATTGACGGTAAATTACAATGGGGCCCACACATAGAAAAATTGTCAGGTAGGCTTAGTTCGGCCGCCTATGCCGTTAAAAAAATTAGACAGATAACTGACGTAGATACAGCCAGAATTGATTATTTTAGTTATTTTCATAGTCTTCTGTCTTATGGGATTCTTCTCTGGGGAGCCTGTGCGGACATTAATGCTATCTTTGTTTTACAGAAAAGGGCTGTTCGAGCCATTTACAACCTAGGTCCAAGAGATTCCCTTCGAGAAAAATTCAAAGAAATAGATATTCTGACTGTAGCCTCACAATATATATTTGAAAACCTATTGTATGTACACAAAAACATATCACAGTTTAAGAAAATGTCCGATATTCATAGTTTAAATACCAGGAATAAACACAATCTTGCTGTACATCGCACTCGTCTCCACAGAGTAGGCAACTCGTTCATGGGTTAATGTATACGCTTTTATAACAAACTTCCCATTGACATTCGAAACTTACCCATTAAACGATTTAGCTGTATTAAAACCAAACTTTGTAAAAAAGGGTACTATAAAATCACAGATTATTTAGAAGACAAAAATGCATGGGATTGAGCTGCTCGCTCTGCGAGCATTGTGACATTTTGAATATTATGGAAAGCCATAAAAATATACCTACCAGTTTTATATACAAATTGACATTATTGAATATTATATACAAAATGACATGATGATTACTTGTAAAGTATTGTTTTATTGTGAATGTGAGGACTATGTGGATATTTATTTTTCGTTCTGTTAGTTTTAGCGAAGGTCTGGCAATTTGAGAACTTTATGCGACCTACCCAAATGTCCTTTCTTTGGTATTGTTCGTCGAGTCGTTGAGCTCCTTAAGTTCTGAGTTGAGCTCCACTATTACTGACAAATGCTTGCACTGACTGGACAGGTCCACTCAAATCTGTGTGGTTCTTTCCTCAAAAGACCATTTCAGACTCTTATCTACATGGTCTTCATATGGCCTGACCAAGATTATGTCTGGACTTTAAAAGGAGACGGTGACCTCTGAGTTTGTGTCGGCCTTTCTTCTCAGAGTAGTCAGATAGCAAACGCCGACCTCATCTAGCTTATTTTTAAAACTTTTTAATATGACGTGTAAAAGTGATTCCAATATCCTATTTACAGTATAAACAATTTCATTTCATTTGCCGTTTTCAGGATTGCCGTACAATGGGAGGTCACCACTGGAAATGTATAGCTTGAAGTGTCCGTGTGTAAAGTTAGCAATAAAACACCAACCCAACTAGTGTTGGTGCTTTTAGAGACCCAAACCAATTATTTTACTTAATACAATTATTTATTATCTATATTATCAAAATGAATCCCTATTTCCCTTGGTCACGCCATCACGCTTGAACAGCTTGACCGATTTCGCTAATTATTTTTCTGTTGTGTTTGTTATTGTCAGGAGAAAGTTCTTATGAAAGAAAAAATTAAGAAAATTGCGCGGGAAATTAGAAAATTAAGACAGGACAACGTCTGTCGGGTCAGCTCAGTTTTTCAATAAAAAAACCTGTTGTTTACAAATAATTACTAATGATTATTATTGAATTAATTCCGTAGCTGATAACCGGAATTCTGAAAATCATATACAAATTATCGAATCCCAACGCTACAAGCAAGGTTGTATAACACACTTCCCGCGTTTTGATTTGACCGGGCGATTTGTATAATTATCAATGTTGAATTGTAATTAGTGAAGTTATTAAAGTAATCAGTAATTAATACACTTTTAATTATTGAGCCTAACAGTTCAGTTTTTAAATAGACGTTTATAGGCTTAAAAGATGACGTTTGCAAGGCACAGAATTAACTGAAAATAATTATTATTTGATGAAATACCAGAATTAAAAGAAACGCTTAATTACTCACATTTAGAGTTCTGTAGCTTCTCACATAATAAATTCCCCAGATGCGATATGGAAGGATCACCGCAAGTTACGATACTCCTAGACACGTTCATATGCGTCTTCAACAGGCAGTCCAGGAAGCTGGTGAAAGACGCCGATGAAGAGGTTGGAAAAGGACTCTTTGATCACTGGACAAACATGAGATATAATGCTTTGGAGACTATTTGCTGTAAGTTTGCTGTTTGTTTCTAATCTTTTACAAATACGAGTATCTTTATCAGCCTCATCAAGGCGTCAGGTAATAATATCTGATTCAAAGTTGACATTGTTTTCAGTGACAGTATTAGGAGTAGATTAAACAGACTTTAACGGCAACAACAAGTACGCAGAGGCCCTGGAGAAAATCTTTAAAACGTTTATGGAAGGGTTTATAAAGCCCTGGTGGCATACCGCCTACACCTTCAAATTTATTGAACTCAAGAAGAAACAGGATGCTTATCTGGAGATATTGCACAATATGTCGTACACGGTGAGGAGATAGCGCTTTATAGACCTGGTTGTTCTTGTGGTGAAGGGATAAAAAGTCCCTCAACCAACCAAATCACCATCATCCTCATGCCCTTCATCATCATCATCATCATTTCTGCCGAAAGACGTCCACTGCTGGACACAGGCCTCCTCCAAGCACCGCCACTTCGACCGGTTCTGTGCTTCTCGCATCCAGTGTAACATGCTTTTATACCAAATCATTTGAAGTCCTTAGCGTAGCTTGGTTTCCTTCCCCTTCCATAGAAATGCTCATATTAGCCGTTACCGCATTTGCCACCCCCGTGCTAGATATTATCGCCTTGCAATCTTTCACTCACCGCATCATCATAAAGACGAAATCGAGTGTGCATATCTTTGAGAGTTACGCAAGAGATAAAAGTAAAAGATTTGTTATGCAATCGTAAAGCAGAAATGCACTCTCAGTTTACACGATTTTGAATGAAGTAATTCATTGAGATAGGTCTAGAGTATTGGCTGCTTTGTATGTGACAGTGATGATTCAGTTTTGGCGGCTTCTACATCACCACATGCGAACAACGCATCAAAGACCTCTCGTCACACAAATCCTGCATCGCGCAAGCATACATAGTTTACCGCGCGAATAAAATCAATCGACGGGCAGTTGCCCGCCAGGCAATACTCCCGTCTCGTCGAAGGATCCTCTCATTTCAATAGAGGATGGGTGAACTTTCCACCCTGTTCCTCATACCTCTAAAAGTAATCAATGTAATAAAAATTGTTATAGAACCATCAATATAGTAAATCTAAGCTAATTGGAAATACGTGCACTGAAAGAAGTATAATATCCCTTTATTCCCGTTGTCCCCGTACGCAGTGTCCCCGTCCTACGGGAACAGCGATACTTCAATTAAATATTTAAAAATACTTCCCGTTGTCCCCGTGCACTGTCCCACTGTCCCGTTAATATAGTTGAATAAGATAAGTAAAAATTACTGCCCACAGTCCTCGTTTTTTCTTTTTTCTGTAGTATTACAGGTAAAGTTCATTTACACGCCTTATCTTATGAGTTATGACATTCAACGAGATTTCCTGAGACGATTTTGTTAATTCCTTTTAGGACTTTCGAACTTTTCATGGGCCTCATTCTTGAGCTGTCTATTGAAAAGGGAGTGTTTAGCGACAAGGAGATCAGAGAGCATGTGGACACTATTACTCGTTGCCGACCCTTCGTGTACGACTCGCACTTCGCCGTCTTTTTCCACTTTTATCTACGAGTGTCTTATTTTGAGATCTAATTTCATAACATAAAGATATTATCATCCTGACTACGTGAAATTTTGTCAAGTTAAGACCAGTTTAGCGCAGGAGCTAGTCAAGTTAATAGGTGCATTGTGGTAGTATAGTACAAAATTGCTTGACACTTAGCAAATCACCATACCATGGTGATAGTTTTACCACCTACTGGTACTAATTCACTGTTCTGAGGGCTCTCAGAACCATAGATATTATCCAAACTGTCAAAAATTATGTTTATTCTTCTCATCTGTCATAAGTAATAGTTCTACTTTCTAATAAAAAGCTTCCATTATCTTATTCTATTCTACGTCCTCCTCTCGATGCTGATGTAATGTCCCGCGTCTGGCTTCAGCATAACATCAACTTTGAGCCGCAGCTTGGTGTGGTCAGCCTTGATACTGTAGTGCCGCACTACGTGAGCGAGAGTCGTCTTCATTGACATCAGGGCGTAGGTTTTCCCTGGAATAACAACAGTAGTTAAATTAATCTTCATTTTCCCAAAATTTTGTTACAAAGCTCTTAGCTGCTATTGAAAAAAGGTAACATACCAAAAATTAAAAAGAAAATGGTTAGAAATTGATTTTTAATTTGAACCTGCAAAATGTACCACTACCAGAATGTTGAAGAAACAGGAAGTTTTGCTTAGGGTTGCTTAATGTATAGCGTTTTCCTTTTAAATGTAACTTTGAGATTGACTCGTACCAATACAGTGCCGTTTTCCCAAACTGAAGGCAGCAAACGCGTTGGGGTTACTGGGCAGTCTGCCCGGTTCCAGCCAGCGTTCAGGTTTGAACTCATTCGCATCTGGACCCCAGATCGGATGCTTGTGGAGACCGAAATAAAACAAGCAACAGGTCCGACCGGCTGAGAGAGTGCAGTTTTCTGAAACATAGATGAAGTATATGAAGGTTGAAGAAGATAAAGTTTTGACAATGAAAATTAAAATCAACCGATACGTTGACAAACGCTAGTCATCTTTTGGTTATACCAAAGTATTGACTTTCGTGACATAATAATATTTGGAACCAGAGCCCATGTTGGATTGGTAGCAGTGTTGAATATATATCATGAACTTACTAAGTTTTATATTTTCATTAAGTTTCCTGGCTATGATCGGTCCGATGGTGTAGAGCCTCATGCTCTCCTTGAGAACGGCTTCCACGTACACCAGCTTCGACAAGTGCATCTTCTCCACGTCTCTATCTCCTCCCAGGACTTCTTGTATCCTGAAGTTATGAGTAAATAAAATCAATAACAGGTATCTCACGTGGCTTTCTCATTAGGCTGCTAGACTGCGTGACCATCATCGCACCGGCAATTTTTACATTTGCGGACCAACGTTAAGATAGTTCAGTGAAATATAAATATCTAGATCGAGTAGGTACTTACTCAGCAAACACTTTTTCCTGGGTTTCAGGGTGAGACCCCAGCAATATCATGGTGAACATGAGTACGTTAGCCGAAGTATCGTGGCCGGCAACGAGTATAGTGTCCACATGCTCTCTGATCTCTTTGTCGCTAAACACTCCCTTTTCAATAGACAGCTCAAGGATGAGGTCCGTGAAAGGTTTGAATTTGGTTCCTAAAATAAAGTAACAAAATAGTTTCAGGAAATTTCGTTGATGTCATAAGAATGAGCGTTTAAAGAAACTTTACCTGGTATAATACTCCTTTCAGCGCACGTATTGCCAATTAGCTTAGATTTACTATTTTGAAGGACCTGTAACAATTTTTATTACATTGATTATTTAGTCATCACTGTAATATAAAAAAAATAAAGTAATAAAAACTAAAACCCAACTACGACTTAAAAGGTATAAACAAGACACCACTGACAGACAAATTAAAAATCCGGAGTCACACGTGTTAGCGCATAAATCGAACAGATTACGTGTGACTCCGGATTTTTAATTTGTCTGTCTGTGGTGTCTTGTTTATACCTTTTAAGTCGTAGTTGGGTTTTAGTTTTTATTACTTTATTTTTTTTTAAATTCTTTTGGGGTTATAATATATATATATTTGAAATGTGCTCATTAAGCCCTTTCATTTGATACCCAACATGGTACGATTAAACCATTTTTTTTTTAAAGTTCCTCACTTTATGTCCTCTAGAGGGCGTGTGACTTCACATAGCCTATAACCAGCGGACAATCACGACGCTTCTAACGATACCTCATTTGTCAAATTGTGATAAGTGGTTTGGAAGATAGGAGGGAACAGATGAACATACATACATACATACATACATACATACATACATACCGGTCAAAATCATAACCCTCCTTTTTTCTTCGCCGTAGTCGGGTAAAAAGCAGCCAATAGTCTAGACCTATTTCATTTACTTCATTCAAAATCGTGTAACCTGGGAGTGCATTGTTACTTTACGATATAATCAATACTTTATTTAACTCTTGCGTAAGTCTTAAAGACATGCATACTGGATTTCATCCTAATGATGACGCGGTAAGTAAAAGATTGCATGGCGATAATAGTAAGCAAGGAGGTGACAAATGTGGTAACGGCTAATAGAGATGTATGGAATGAGGATGATGGTGATTTGGTTGGTTGAGGGACTTTTTCCCTTCACCACGAGAACAACCAGGTTTATAAAGCGCTATCTCCTCACCGTGTACGACATATTGTGCAATATCTCCAGATAAGCATCCTGTTTCTTCTTGAGTTTGCTAAATTTGAAGGTGTAGGCGGTATGCCACCAGGGCTTTATAAACCGTTCCATAAACGTTTTAAAGATTTGCTCCAGGGCCTCTACGTACTTGCTGTTGAGGTTTGAGTCTGTATAATCTACTCCTAATACTGTCACTGAAAACAATGACAACTTTCAATTAGTTATTTCTTGACGCCTTGATGAGGTTGATAAAGATATTCATATTAAAGGCAAACTTACAGCAAATAGTCTCCAAAGCGTTATTCCGTGTGTAAGTCCAGTGGTCAAAGGGTGCTTTTCCAACTTCTTTCTCGAGGTCTTTGACCAGCTTCCTGGACTGGCTGTTGAAGACGCCCATGAACGTGTCTAGGAGTATCTGACTGAACGCCGGGTTCAGCAACTTGCGGTGATCCTTCCATATCGCATCTGGGGAATTGAACATCATCTGACTTTAGTTGTAATGGCAAAAATAAATATTTTCACACCGCTTGCTGTGCGAACTTACGACTTACAACTCGTAAGTTACCACTGGGCCACCACTGCTCTTTAAGATAAAAACAATTGTTTTTTAAGAATGGCCAAATTCACAATGATTGAATAATGTGCATAGTAAACTCGCCCAGCTGCTATCTAGGATGATCTCTGGCGTTAAAGTTATCGCAACTGCTGATCGGTTGCTGTGGAGCGTACCCCGTTAAAACTTTGAATGATGTGTTACAGAAAAATACAAAACCACGTCATATCGTCTTTACTTCGTCATTCAAAAGCCACTGTCATTCTATCTTTTGAAATATCTTCCACGTCTTTATAAGCATACGTCTTCTGTCTCACTTACACCTTAGCATCCAGCTCTTTCACACAGTCATGCATTCATCAATGTTCTATTCCTACCTTGGTACGTTAATATTAAACTTACATACTCGCAAACGTAGTTCGAAATCTCGTGCGTAAATAAAGAAACTGTAGCACAGTTTCTTTATATAGCAAGGGCTACTTAAAAGTAATAGCGTATACAACTTACATCTCGCAGTGAGTAAACCGTGTCCTAGCCATGATTTAGCGAAGCCGTAAAAGGGGTCCTTTTCCATGCACTTATTTGCAACTGTGAAACAGTCATCCGGGTCGGTGACACCTGGCAAATAACAATCGAGTTCATATTAATAACCCTTCTTTAACAGTCCGGGTAAACAGTTGTTGAAAGCGGTGAAGTAGAGTAATAATGAATACCAATTACTGCGAACTGCGAAAAACTAAATCACGACATTTAGTTTATATAATACTAGCTTCTGCCAGCGGCAAATTTTCAAACACTAATTTCGTTTTCTTTTGAATGTCTGGGGGTGTTAAACACATTGAATTGGAGGATTCGTCGCGAATTTTATTTTAAATATCACGAAAATTTATGGAAAACGGTCAGGAGAATTGCAAAAAAAATCATCGCACCAGGCTTTTGTTTATTCCCTTCATTGTTGGTGAGTTTTAGCCACCAGAAATACATACCATATACAGTTCGTGGTCCAAAACTGGTTGATACGACTCCTCCCAAGTCATCGCATTGTTTGGCCATGTCATTTAATCGGCTCCATAGTGCTACAAATATGAATAGGAAATACATGACATGTTTGATAAGCTCTTCAAGTACTTAATTCGAAGTTAAGACGCGCTAGTTTTGTTCTAGTATACAATACAAGTTTCATTTGTCTGACTTGACTTTTAAGGCTACCATGCATGGTTCAGGTCTGCAATCAGATCTGTTAGATCTGACAAAAAAAATCCTCCAACTGTCGGAACGATTATTGGGTCAAATAGATTGGTTCAGATAGGCTTCTTAATGTATTTAAAGGTACATACTGCAGCTGTCCGTAATGAGCAACGGAGCATGTCCCACAAGAGGCCACGCTCCCGGGAGGTACGGTGGCTCCGTAGTCTTAGCGTTCACCCGGCTCCACAACCAGTACGCAGTGCACGCGATGCAGAATAGCGCCACAGCGAACATTGTTGATCTTCTACGTTGTTACTGAAATGAGAAGTAGTGACCATAAAGAAAATAGTAATTGCAGTCGTTAAGGCATAAAATCGTTCGTCAGTGATCCTTTTATTGAAGGAACAAGACTGCACTTTTGAATAGTCCATCTCACATCTTTGAAACTTATAGTAATTATAGCTATTGTTATCAGTTTGAATATCCCATTATTCTCCTATTTCTAGATAACCCAGGGAGGCGTTGATCATTTAGTTATCTCTACCTATTCTGTATTCATTCGTTCATTTCATGTAGCATCATCACAACTTTGAAAGACGTCACTCCTGTGCTTACCGTATGTGGTAGATTCCTGGGACCTTCTCCAGGATTCCCGTTTCAAACAAATATTGCTTGACCAACGTCTCTTTTTATCACCTTTGCTTCACTTGTTTTGAACTCGTCTTTCAAACTCAATGTGTTAATTTAACGTTCACTAGCACTACTTTATGGATTTAAAACATATTTACTTTGCACAATATGTTCAGGTATTCACTGACCTTTGATTGCCAAATCACCAAACATGCTCACAGCTCACCAATATATTGAATTTTAAACGATGATTACCGGGCAGGTGCGTGTCGAACTGGCGCACCGAGGTTTCCTTAGCGTAATGTTATTCTTGGAGACCGCGGTCTAGGTTTGATAGCACAGGATTACTGATTTCTTACAAACTGTGCTTGTTAGAGACATCGTTTTATTTTTCCTGTAATATTTAGGTTATTTAAATCTCTATCAACTATTCACAACTTATGCTTATGTAAATATTAACTGCGTATTATAGAACTTAACAGACATCTTATAGTTAATGAGAAAGAGCTAGAAAAATACTATTTTCTAGTTTGAGACCGTGAAATTGATAGGGAAACTGTTAGTACGGAATAATGTAAATATTTTTATATAATTTATTCTGCGTTTGCGTATACCTATATTATATTGGTCAGTCATTTTATTCATTTATATGATGTTTAATATAGAGGTCTGCAGGATGTTAAAGGACTGATACCGCAGATCTAAGGCTGAGTCCTGAGTGAGGGCGCACCGCGCAGGCGGCATGAACGGCGGATAAAACAAATGTTCGAGATGTTCGAACTTGTCCGGAGTGCGAGCGGGCGCGCGCATTTCACGTCGCATTAAACGTTTCTCATTATACATGCTGCGATAACTTTGTATGAACGTATACGTAATAGATTGAAAAATCATATTCATAATCCTCATTAATTACTATACATTATCCATACACTATAACAATGAGTATCATTCGAAAGCACCAAGTTTCACTTTATATTGGAAAAATGCACTCAAAACCACGAATTAATCGTTGATTAATATTCTGACAGGACGTTATTACAATGTCATGTATTTGGGTTCGTTGCTATAGCAACCACCAGGTAGTGCCATCGCAACAAACGACGGTGCTGCGCCGTCACTCAGGATGCTCACTAGACATCAGTCTGATAAATCCGCTCCACAATCCGCCTGCGCGGTTCGCCGTTAGGCAGAGTCTTGAGTAACGGCGCACCGCGCAGGCGGATATTAATTCGTGCGGTGCGCCATCACTCAGGACTCAGCCTTAGGCATTTTTTCTGCACTAAGTTATACAATTCAAAAAATATTCGTTCATTTATAATAATTATTGCAATTAAGTACACAAACTTTAGAAATCACAAGGTTAATCCTCATCTGCACTACGTCATTAATTATTATTTAATATTATAAAGAAGTAGCGTTTGTAAGTTTGGATGCGCGATCTCCGAAACTAGGTACCCATCCGATTTCTTAAAAAAAACTTTCACGATTGTTTAGAAGGACATCACATAATAATATTGCACAGTCGAAAATAATACGAGCGAATGCGTTTCTTCCGAACACTCCCTTCTATAACGCTATGAGGCTTACCTATGAATGCTTTCTATGGAAAAGTTGTAAATCTTAAAAAGGCTTGTAAAAAGTCTGCAACGACATAAATATTATTATGTCTAATATTAATAAAAATCTTAAATTAATAAATGAATATGGGTATTACATTTATTTATTTTTTTTAGGTACATTTACAGGTACATTTATTAGGTAATTTAAGTAGGTTATATTAAATGATTATCAAATTTTGCTTATAGTCAGGGAAATGTAATGTTTTTAAAAATTGCCTTCGCAACATTCTTTGGACAAGTAACTTAGATTTTAAAAGAGTTTTTGCAAAAAACAAAATAAAATACGCATCTGACTGAACATGTGCCTATTTGTCGCTTAAAATAATAAATCTTTTGTCCCTACGACATACGACAGATTTTTGACAGTTCAACTTTTAAGGGGGACAGGGGAAGGGGGGCACACATTTTATATGAAAAATCTAATTCCTTTTAATCTATAAACTTGGAACTTGGAACTTATCTAAATAAAGATTAAAGGTCAAATCATTTATTTTCAAAAAATATGCCACAGCCTTTGAAAATTTCAGAGGAAAATACGAAATCCACGCGAACGAAGTCGCGGACGCAGCACTGATTTATTTATAATTATGCTAACTACAGGTACAATTAGCTACACGGTAACAGATATTAGAAATCACAAGGTTAGGATAGGTTAACATTTCGGTATTCGGCCATTTGATGTGTTCACTTCAATCATCAACGTATTACGTAGCCCGCAAAATTCGAAATTTGTTCCTTTTTTTGCAAATTGCAGCGCTGTTTGTCAATCAAAAGTCGGTACAGTACGACACAACTTAGATATAGCGTAAATTTGAAAATTTGCATTCATTCATTTCAATTTTACGAATGCATTTGGATATATGACTTTACAAGTTATTGCGTTTGTGTAAAGATCATTTTCACATACAGCAGTAATAGAGATTGGAGATTTTGAAGGCGTACTCAGTTTGGATGGTGATCGGTTTTACGAATTTTGCCGATCTAAGTTGTGTCGTACTGTTCGCGATAGTTATGATGATATATTATTTGATATCATCATTTAAAAGATCAATATAGGTCGTATGGATATAATTTAATAATTATTGAGCCCTCTGTGCCTCGTGAAAAAAAAACGTTTAAAATACTTTAATCGTGTTACCCAGTAACTGGGTTGTGGAGGTCAGACAGGCAGTCACTCCATGTAAAGTACTGGTATTCAGCTGCATCTAGTTAGACTGTAAGCCGACCCGAACATAGTTGGGAAAAGGCTAGGCAGATTGATTTAATTATTTCATTTCTTTTTTAGGGTTCCGTATGTCCGAATGAAATACTGAACTCTTATAGGATCATTCGTGTGTCTGTCCGTCTGTCACAACGAATTTGCTCTGAATCATATGGACCGATAAAGTTGACATTTGGTACACAAATCAATCTCTGTGCCCCAAACACGGACGTGTTACGTAAATAAATGAATCACATTTGGGAGAAAAATAAGAAAAAAGAAAAGTTTTGCACGCTGCACCGTGTGCCATATCAAATAATAGGATTCAGAGGGTGTTAAGTATATTTTTTTTTAATTTTAAAATAAAATAATTTAAAGTTACTTGAGAAAGTGGATGAAAATTTAGCATTCCCCGGTCTTAACTCCGAAACTACTGAGAAAATTGTTCTAGGAGTAGAAGAAGAAGAAGTCGATGGTCGTCTTTTTATTCTTGATTTGGCGCTTGTTTCCTGATGGGTGATTATACAATACATCACTGATAGTCAATAATAATTCTTGGTGTCAGTTTTTATATCTAATGATAATGGATATCAATAATCATGTAGGTAGGTACTCATAGTATGTGTAGCTGGTAGTCTGAATAAGTAATCAATTTAGTACTGTGTTTACTGATTCCTAATATCGTGAAATCTTAACATAACAGCAGGCCTGTTTTCCCAGAAGAGATAGGCAGAGTTGTATTTACTATATAGTACACCCACTTCTCGAACTTCACATGTTAGTAAATAATAATAAGGTCATAATGTTGTTAGTACCTAATAAGGCACTTATATCAAAAATGAAAAACGCAGTTAAGATGTATTCATATTTACATAACGTATATGACCTCGACCGCTACCAGGACAGAGAAAAGAAATATACAAATAAAATAATAGGTAGGACAATTGGGTGGCACTCGGGAACGCCTTGCAACTGTTGCAACACGTAGCATGGACTGTCCACATCCAAAGCACATCACTCCACATTGTGACCAAGTGTTAGTTCAGGTATCAGTTCGGAATCTCAGGGAGTTTTTCTTGTATCAATGCGAAACATTTGTAACATTATGAATAGGAACTACCAGGATTGATCTGAAAGCGTAAAAACTGTTTTTTAATCCTTAAATTGAATGAATAGTCTCGGAAGTAGGTAGGTACTTTAGAAGCTAACTATAATATACATGCTTCTACTAGGTGAGGTAATACTTACAGGCGTCGCGTCGGTACAATCTATGATGTTAAAACACGATCATATCCACGGGTATAGTTGGGGGCATCGCTAAGGATTATCACACAAAGACTACGTTATGAAAAAGCACCTTTTTTTTTTTGGTGGGAAATCATCAAATGACTTCTCCCGCTCTGGGCGGAGCGGAAAGGCCTGTCAGACTCTTACTGACAAAAACCCACCCGTGTTCCTTCAGTTCATGAAAAAGCACATGAACCCCCGTTTTTGTTAATAAGTATTATAAATTATTATTCAAATAGTTCAGATGAAACCAATATTCACAGACTATGCCAATATTGAAAGTAACGTCATCCATGACGGCGCCACAGAATAATTATTGCAATACGTCACAGTACAAATGACATTTTACTTTTTTGAATAGGTCCTCTTTTCATTAAATGCAAATGTATTCCAAAAAAGTAATAATAAATTATTACGATGTAACGCGTGACCTAAAGATGTTTTTTGACACACATAAAAATATATTGTATCCTAATATTAAATGGCAAATTGGTACAATTATCTTCTTCATTTTAATGTTCGTTGACAGGTAGGTACCTATATTGTTAACGTAGTAGCTACATTCGGAAACATAGATTACTATTATATTTCGGAAATGAAGTGCAATGTCAGTGACATAAGCGGAAAATGCTTACCACAAAAAAAGATTTTTATTTTTGGTGTCCGAAAGCCGGAAATCCGGAAACCGATTTGAAAAATTCTTTCACTGAGTAACATAGGCTATAATTTATAAAGATTTCACGCGGGCGAAGCCGCTGGCGGCAGCTAGTACATTATAAAATAAACGTTTTATCTATCTATCTATATATATATATATATATAGTATATTATATAGTATAGATGAAAGTGACGCACACTATTTTATTTTGTTTTTTTACGTTCAGTTTTAACACACGTCAATCGTTAAAGTTAAAGACGTAAGTACACACCAATTTTCATACATAACTTATTTTATTGTCTATTTTAGTATCTAGCGGTCAATGTCTATGAGCGGTCAATGTCTATGTCATTGTCATGTGTGTGAGGTAGGTAGGTATATTTTTCCTTGCGTAGCACGTGCGACACTTAGGGCGAATTTCACCATTGAAACTGAACGCGATCAGCACATCTAAACTGCGATCAAGAGCTGTCAGTGCCGCCGCGATTCTCTCTAATTTTAAATATGGTTATAGACGTACAAGGGATGACAGTTATATTATTGTAACCTTATCAATAATTCAGTTCGTGATTCATGGGCGTGCTTGTGATGATAAAGGGACAATTATTTAGGGTCTGCACTTACTAGGTTGTACCTTACTCAATAATTTAGTGAGTTTGTATTTAAATTCATTCATTTTTAGGGTTCCGTACCTGAAGGTTGCTAAATGGAACCGTATTAACTACTAAGCCTCTGCTTTCCATCCGTCTGTCCATCAGCGGGGTGTAGGTATCTGTTGGTAGACAATTTAAATTTTTCAGATTGTATAATTTCTATTGCCGTTCTAACAACAAATAATATAAAAATAGATAAAGTTAAAAATTAAAGTCCCCTGGCGTGACGACACTAAACCTTAAGGGCCAATACAAATTATTATTATATACTTTAGATAGGGTTTTATTTTATTCACATTCTGTTGTGTTGCATAAGTAGGACAGGAGTTTGACAAGTCAGATCATTTATAACTTTTATTATTTATGTACACAAAGTAAAATACATATTTAGATACCACATAATTTTAATTTGAGTACAAAGGTACTGCTTATTTCTTAAGAAATTTCTTCCAGCAGACCTGCGAAAGGAGAAATGAGAAAGAAATGTAGACAATAGTGTGTGAGAACAAGAAGAGAAAAATATTATGATTAAGCGAAGTCTTAAACTAAAATATTAAATATCACCTATATTTAATATTTTAGTTTAAGACTTCGCTTAATTCGGTGAAACATGCCACTAATTCATTCGTGACACGAAAATCAACGATGTCGATAATTGTTTTGTTTATTTTGTTTAATTAATTAACATTGGCGATGTAGTGGACACCAAATACATGCGTGTTTTGTTTTATAAGACTAGTGTGTTTAGTAATAATTTCACTCCAGTGTTGCATTGTGTTACACACGGACCGAAAGTAATTTTTATTATTTGGGAACTTAATTAATAAAAAAAAAAGGTTTTGTACTTATCTAAAACAAAATAAAATCCTTAGTGATTGTTAAAAATATTTAAATTATAATTATTAAAATGTTTTTAACAATTATAATTTCGTTAGTATGTGTGTGTGTGGCGTATGAGATGGTGTGTCGTCACTTCCTTCCCCCAGTGAATGAGCTTGTGCGGACCCTCCCTGGGAGGTTACCCATTATTGGGCATCTACACTTGTTGAAAAAAGTTGGTGGTAAGTTTTTGGAACGAATTTCCCTAACATGGCTTGCGGTAGGAGTTGACTGGTAAAAATCGTCACGTAAGGAAAAAACCGGCCAAGTGCTAGTCGGACTCGCACACGAAGGGTTTCGAACCATATCGTATTTGTTTTTTAGTTCAGATAAATTAAAATGCGAAGAATAAATTTTCATCTTAAAATTAAAAAAAACGTATAGGTTTTGTATTTCATAATGATACTTGAATTACAAAGATAATAATTAAATTAAATACTTTGTGAATTGGCGTTTTTAATATTTGTTGATTAATTTAATACAGTATAATTATGGTACATGATATACAGAAGTTTTAAAATCCTAACTTGTTTAGTTGTTGGGGTGGAGCTCGTACAAAAATGGTCTAAAACTGACAAGTTTTATGGCCCTTTTTTTTTCTTCATTTTTGAAGAAAAAAATAATTATAATTACATAATTATTTGTTTTCTAGTCGATGAGTTCTAGACAATGACGCCCCAGATTTAGGTTTTTTTTTTCAAAATCTATTGTTTACTATGGGGTTGCCCTTTAAATTTTAACTTTATTTAATTTTTATTTTAAATTTGATGATAAAACGGTAACAGAAATACACAATCTGTGAAAATCTTCCGAATTTATGTTAAATATTTTTGAAGCCGATGCAGCATCCTATTTTTGGCGTCGCTTGTCTCGGCAGATAAGTAGTTTTGGTGTTCCTTCGATGTTTGTGCTGTCCCTTATGCCTTCCACAAATTATCACATATATTTGTCGTCATCTTGCCGAGCTGTAATAGTAATATATTTATGCTCCTGACTGTACCTATAAGAGTGAAATCAACATAGACAATAAAAACAGTTTTATAAAAAATATAATGGACGAAATCAATCATGCATCAATAAATGACTACTGAGAGTAATGCTTTGTTTTCAGATTTGCTTCAACCAATGATTTCATTTGGAGAATATTCTTTAAAAGTTGGAGATGTGATCAAATTTTTTGTGGGTCCGATGCCAGTTTACGGTAAGTAAAAACTTTAGGAGTGCTACACACTCGCGCGGGTCGGCTTGCCTAATCAATATTTCAGTGCAACACTGCAGCGTGACTTTTCATAATATCATTTATATTGATTAATTAATCAACACAGTGAAATATTTTATTGCCATTTGTGAAGTTCCAAACTTTCAGAATGCACTCTTACTTTTTACAGTTGTAACGGATCCCGAAGACGTGCTCACAGTACTTAACAAGTGCTTGGAAAAAATGTTTGTGTATAGATTCGTGGAACCGTTGTTTGGCAAAATGTTGGTTTCTGCTGAAGGTAGCCCATTTACTATTTCATAATAATCATTATTTTTTGTGCCTGGGCGTTAGTGGTCTATAGACCAGTAGCGATGCGATTTTGTTATCTAGGGATATTTTATTTATTCTCGTACTTGTGTAAGCGGCATCAGAATCTGAACGGCAATTTTGAGAATAATGTTATCGCTATTGGTCCATACAGCACTTTTCCGCAGTCTTCTTTCAGTTCTGTTTTGCTTTGCTTATAGTACCTACCTATCTTAAATAACCTGACTTAATCCAAGTTTTAAATGGCTAAAGCTATACAGACGTATTTTATTAGTTTACATGGTGTTAAAAAAAAACCTTTTCAGTACCTACTTGGAAACGCAATCGTCGAATCGTAGACCTGTGCTTCAAGCAGTACCTTTTAGATGACCATCTTGAGCTGTTCAATGACCAAGCTGGTCGATTTGTTGAGATTCTCGCCGAGGAAGTCGGCAAAGGTGAAGTGGATCTCACTGAGAAAATCACTAGGAGTGTATTGGAAACCGCTTGCAGTGAGTGTTGACATTAATCATATTTTTCTTAGCGTATTAGGTAGGCCATTGTCTGTGGGGAGACACCGCATACGCATTTCACCCTGTAATTTTACCCTGCCATCAGTTTGTATAAATCTTTTTTACTGTTCACCCCGGGCTATTATTGTTTTTTTTTATATTATTATGATAACCCCTGGAAAGTGTTGTTGCTAGTTAAAGTGTTGTTTTAGTTGCTTATTAGCAAAAATGCAAATATTGTTATTTTAAGTTTTCATGATGTAGGTACTCGTAACTGTTTGCTGTTCCTCTTAATAAAAATAAAATAAAATATAGTGAGTAGTCTACTTGTTAAGTTTATTGTTAAATTATTTATGTTTATTTTTAATATACTACTGTTTGATCAAAATTAAAAAAATATATACCAGGTGGAGACGACAATACAACAATAAATGAAAACACTGGCAATACTAATGCATAAGAGTATTTTGGAACTAACAAATAAATCCTACATCGAAATTAAAAAAGTCATTTTTTCAAACAAACTAATAAATATATCAATAGTAGTGATGGGCCGACTATGGGGTTTGCCGATCTTTGACTAGCTATCGTAACTAAACTACTGGAAATTTTTGATTAATTTTTTGTATGTAGACCGAGAACATCATTAGATATACGGAGTTTCATGTCTCCACCTTGTATATTATTTCAGGAACAACACTCGGCGCTAGAGTCGATGGT
Source organism: Lithophane socia (assembly GCA_947522985.1). Taxonomy (NCBI): domain Eukaryota; kingdom Metazoa; phylum Arthropoda; class Insecta; order Lepidoptera; family Noctuidae; genus Lithophane; species Lithophane socia. The sequence goes on from OX383274.1 coordinate 592,590, forward strand.
AAAGATCTTGTTAACGATAACTACATGGTGGCAGTCAACGAGTGTCTTGATATTATCACCACCAGGGTCAGTGAACCTTGGCTCATGTTCGATTTCATCTTCAACATGTCGAGTTACAAGACTAAACTGTCCAGGGCTCTAAATATACTTTTCAGTCTTTCGGAGCAAGTGAGTATGATAATGAGTCGATAGACAATGTGACTTATCCTAACTTTAACATTATAAATGCGAAAGTGAGTTTGCTTGTTACGCTTTCACGCTAAAACGGCTGATTTGGATGAAATTTGGCACATGGGTAGACCACGGCCTGAGTTAGGACATAGGAAACTTATTATCACGCTAGTACGTTTCCGTGGAAAAAATTAATGAATGTATACTCTTCAATCTACATATTATATTCAAATACCTTACAACGCTTGTAGATGGTGCAGCTACGAAAATCGGAACATTTACAACGTTTGAAAAACAAAGGAGAGTTTGATTACGAAGGTAAGAACTGACCAGCATGCAGTAGAGATATTGATAGGCTTCAGGAAAATGTTCTCAGGAGACCACCTCTGTTTTTTTCAATAGTACAGCTGTTTTTTGTATGAATGGTACCATCAGCTATACAAAAAGGAAATGCTCATGATTTATTTCCAATCGATGCAAATATTATTTCAAATCGATACTGTTGAAAGTCGTTGTAGAAATACGAAATTTAACACTTTTGAAGCGATTGTCACTTGTCTAGGCTCTCAGTTTCGTTTATGGATTAAAATTACTATTCGATCAACTGAAGTTAGAGTAGGTACTTGAAATACCCATTTTTTTGTTAAAGGTCGTAAATGCCAAAGCGTGTTAGATATCCTCCTAGAGAACACAGTGACTGAAACAAGCAGCCTCTTCACGGATGTTGAACTGAGGAACATCTCAGACAACCTTTTGTTTGCTGCCTATGATACCACTATCTATGAGATGCTGTTCATCTTGGTCTGCATCGGCAGCTGCCCTGAGGTGCAGGAGAACATTTTTCAGGAGTAAGTTATTTTAAGGTTTTCAAATCCACGTTTTCGACGTCAAAGTCAAATCATTTCATTCAATTAAGCCATTAATTACAATATTTTGTAAACATTACATTATTTTATAAGTGAGGACGATGTACCTGGAATAAAATTACCAAACTAAAATAGGTACAAAAAATTAAAAATGAAGCAATGACAGATGAATAAATTCTGTTGATGGTGCTCATTATTTACAAATATTCTAACCACGTAAAAAACATGTTGTTTTGAATTCAAGACTTTAATTAAATGTTTTTATTAGAATATAGTGAGTTATTTTTTTATCGTTTTGTTTGACTTTGTTTATTATCATTTTTATTTTTAGAATAACTCAAGTTTTGGGCGAAGACGGAAGAGTATCAAAGGAGAATCTGTCTCAATTAATTTATTTAGAAGCAGTAATCAAAGAATCCATCAGGTTATACCCAATTGCACCGGCTTTGGGTCGCCAAGCTACTACGGATACAAAGTTACGTAAGTAATAAGATTTATATGTAAATAAACCATTTATTTTGGACCAAACTCATTTTACAAATCAACCAAACTGCGAAACAGTTTTATCGCCAGCCTAGTTTATGAGCTCGCCATAATAATATTGCGCGACCCACCGAGCCGTATTGCTACCAATCTCCGAGAGCCTTAGGATCCTGAAACAGCAACAGCTTTTGCTGCGCATTGATGACGAGAACCAGGCATAGCAATCCTGATTAACACCGAAATCAAAGAAAATTGTGATAGAAAGTGACGGGTAACGTGAACGCTTAGAATAAGTTTGAGAACACAAGTGACAGAATTTGCGCAACAAATGACGCACCCATTTGAATTCAACGCAAAAATTGACGCAAAACATTGTAATGGAACCATAAACATGTCAAGAATAAAGTTTAGTGCTTTACTTCATAAATGTTTACTTAACTAGGTTCTATAAATTCTCTAAATTAACTTAGGGTTACTACTACTACTTCATCATCTGCCTAGCCTTTTCCCAACTATGTTGGGGTCGGCTTCCAGTCTAACCGGATGCAGCTGAATACCAGTATTTTACATGGAGCTGCCTATCGGACCTCCACAACCCAGTAACTGGGTAATACGATACCCCTTGGTAAGACTGGTTGTCAGACTTTCGGGCTTCTGACGACCCGTAACGACTGTCAAAGATCCACAAATGACAGCCGGGACCAACGGCTTAACGTGCTGTCCGAGGCACGGAGGAGTCTCGATATGTTAAGATGGTCACCCATCCATGGACCAACCCCGGCAAGCGAAGCGTTACTACTACTACTTACTTAAGTTTATACTGGTGCTCGCACGAATTAACGTTCTCTAGCACTTCCAGTATTGTAAGTGTTTTGCACATATTGCACATGTACCTACTTTGAATGAGTCGTTATAGTGCTGGTCTAGAACTACTAAGTATTTTGACCTTCTCATGTACGGGAAGCATGGAACAAGAAGTTTCTCATAACGTTTAAGTTTTGGGTTAACAAGGTATTGCATAAATCTATCTATCTAATCTAAAACTTGGGACAAAATTTGCATTTGTACAGATAGAAAAAAAGCGAAAAATCAATTTGCCTGGCCTTTTCCCAAGTATGTTGGGGTCGACTTCCAGTCTTATCAGATGCAGCTGAATACCAGTATTTTACATGGAGCGACTGCCTACCTAATTTCCACAACCCAGTTACTCGACGAATCGTCACGACTGACTGTCAAAGATCTCCGAATGACAGCGAATGACGTTAAGCTAGTACTTTCCGAGGCACGAAGGAGTCTCGATATGCAAAGATGGGCAGCCATCTACGGACCAACCCCAGCAAGCGTAGCTTAACCTGATGGCTCGACCCGTGTGGCTGTTATTACTAAGCCACGAGCTCCTCTAATAACCTATAACAATAACCCTAATAACCTGTCCCTATACAGTAACATAATGACTTAAACCCCTTCCTATCCACGGTGTGTATCCCGTTTTTTTAGTCTTTGGCATACCAGTCTTTCGTATTTGCATAAATATCATTTAAAACATTTTATAACTTATCAATCTTATCATTCATAGTAAATGGGCAATCAATAATCAGTGATTTTCTTAGCTAATATTTTATTATTAATCACATACCGAGTGTCCGGGTTTTTACTATCAGTGCACACTTGCGTCGCATCTAACGGTATCGAGACTCCAACCCCATGATGATTCGACATGAAGCACTCAACAAACGACTGGCAGTCCGTAGGTGGTATTACGCACTGTAAGCCTAGTCTACACAGGCAGTCCTTATACTTCTATATCTAATGACTTTCACCCACTTCTAACAGATGTATGTTGACGTCACCTAAGATGACGATGTCCTCGTTTGCTGGGATCTTCCTGATTATTTGCACGATTTCATCAATAATTAACAACTTACTCGTTTAAGGGGTTCTGTAGGCTGCAAGGGATATTTATAGTTGAGTGTTAAAAGTGAGTTTGCCATGAAGGTCTTTCTGTCTCTTTTTATAGCATTTAAAAAAAAAAAAACAAACTTCATTAAAAAACATTCTACTCGACCGAATATTTAGGTGCACTAGTAAGTTTTTGTTGTTCCTAATTATACTCTGAACCCAAGTGGTAGTGATTGGTTTCTCGATATACTCTAAACCCGTGATAATCGCATCGAAACGATCCACTTTTATCTGTTTCCTCACTGACCAGACAGACTTTGTCCTGTCCAAATCCCAATAATTTATACAAAAATCCCATACAAAAAAGGACATTTAGTTTATCCCGAGTGTCGAAATTTTCGGGGAAACTTTTCCAATTTTTCTTTTCATAAAAACCTAATTCGAACATTTTAGAAAAAAATGTGAATTTGGTCCAACCGTTCTCAAGCGATGCGCTTACCAACGAACAGCAATTCATCTTTATTTAAATAGATGTTGTAAATGATGCTCGCAGTATACACTTCACACTATGTACTCGCTAGACACGTATAACTACAGCTAGCAACCTGCCCTAGTTACATTTATTTCTAAGAATCGTAGATTATCACGTTCACTCCTAATTGAGATAATTTTCTTCTGCTTTTCACTCTTTCTTCGTCTTTTGTTTCCGTAAATTTTTGCTCTCCAATAGATTGACAAACTTTCCAGATACGAAATCACTTAGCTTTTTATCCAATTTGTATACAACATCCATTTTCCTGTTTATATCAGCCAGGGATACCGCAATATAAACAGGAAAATGGATGTTGCGTTGTGTTCCAAGCGCGCCTCAAAGAAATGTCAGCACAATTGGCGGGGTCCGCCAGGACCGATGCCTCCCAGGGTTGCGGGTTAGTCCGAAAGGGATACCGGGACCTTGGCAACAGGCAACTGAAGGAACACGGGTGGGTTTTAGTCAGTAAAAGTCTGACATGCCCTTCCGCTCCGCCCAGAGCGGGAGAAGTCATTGGATGATTTCTCACCATCAAAAAAAAAAAAAGGTATACCGCAATATTCGGGTCCTAAAGACTGGGCGAGCTAGGCCGCGAACCGGGTGGGGAGACGCAATCTCACACTTTTCAAGGTAGCTCTCTTGACGTAATTTTTAAGGAAGCCGGCACCACATGATCCTTTTCATTTAATGATCTCATCTTTCGCGATTGACACGACCTTCTTGCATTTTAAGAAATGCAAGAAGGTCGTGTCAATCGCGAAAGATGAGATCATTAAATGAAAAGGATCATGTGGTGCCGCATACGCTATAATAATGGTGAAGTGTAAGCCCTTCACCATTATTATAGCGTATGCGCATAAATTATCTATGCGTATACGCTATTAGTAAAACAATCTATACAAGGAAGTACCCAGTATAAATATAGATTGTTAAATCACAATTACGTATTATCACAAATACGCCAAATGCGCGCACGAGACTGCAGCATCTTTTTCTAGATTATATTGGTAAATTGAGCCAGAGGTCTTATAAATCTATAAACAATTTTTTCACCTCAACTAAAATTTCAGGAGAAAATCTGGAAGAACTTGGTGGGAGGTCTTTGCCCAGCAGAGGATAGCAGTGACTAAAAAATAGCCTTCCTTCTTTTTTTGAAGTCGGCGAAAAAAGTAGAGGAACAGTAAATGCATTAGCCAAAACTTTTTTTGGATTATTCTACTCTTTTGCTTATTTATTTTTCATTTGTTTAGGCAATGTGACAATTCCTGCTGGGAGTAGCATACTAGTCCATGTATGGAGCATAAACAGAAATCCCAAATATTGGGGTTTAGGTGCTGAAGAGTTTAAACCAGAAAGATGGCTTAGTTCTGACACTTTTCCGGGTCATCAAGCTGCTTATGCTAGTTTTTCTCCGGGTCGAAGAGGCTGTATTGGTAAGTTGTCGTCTCTTTTCACAGTTTTCAATAATAGAAGTTGTGATTATCTATGATTGGAAGATGGCGTTTTTATATTTGAAAAAGCGTTTGACATTGTTAATCACTACTGGTGGATTAAAATGTTTATTTGATTTAATAAGAGTAAACTAAGTAGTAACTTAGATTTGCTACTTATGTGTAAAATAAATGATTGTCGTCAGTTAGACATCACAAGAAACTGATTCGCTTAGTTTGAGAGCAAGGGTCCCGCAGGGTTGTATTTGTGGCCCATATTCTTTATTCTCTGCAATATAATTATTATATTTTTTACTACCTTATACATTTTAATCTTTATATAATTTCAGGAAAAACGTATGCACTGATGTATTTAAAAGCAACCATAGTTCCATTATTACGCAAGTTCAAACTCACAGCGGACCATACCAAGATGAAACTAGAATGCAAAGTAATGTTGAAACCTGTATCTGGACATTTTGCGCAAATTGAGGAGCGGTGATTTAATATATAACGTTAATTTGATGTTTCTATTGTTTTTCTTTTTTTTCTCAAAACTTATTTGACTGACCTTGTTAGTGCACGTAGTGTAAAAAAGTATGAAACAATGGCCATAAAGTAAACAGTACTAAAGTTACTGCAAAGGAATAAATGATTTGATTTGATTTGCAAAAAAAACTCAAACTGTTCACAATATTTTTATTCGTCAAAACACATTCAGTAGGTATTTTTACAAATTGATCGAATCATAACGAAGAAATATTTATTGTTCTGGGAAGCGTAGCTACAATATTGTCGTTTAGTAGAAAACAGAAAACCATTCTTTAACATCACAAATAGCTATCGAGAAAATATAAACAAAATAATATTTAATACTATGTAAGAAATATTATAGTAAGAGTTGCATGTCAAAATATGTCCAAAAAACAAAACCAGAATCTATAAAAAAAATCATACATTCGGCTAAGTTAGGACACTCAAGTACAGAAATAGTTTACTATAAATAATATTATCTTTCCTTTTAAATGGTAAAATCACTAAGTTCAATTTAGATAAAATAAATTCAACATACTTAACTTCAAGACACTTTTATACAAAAACTAGCAAAGTACTTATTCATTGAAAAATCAAATAATCAATTTACTTCAAAAATTCTAAACGGAGTTCAAAAGATTATATATATGAAAATAAAAGAAAATTTTATATCAAGTTATTAAAGAACAGTCGTAATACTATTATTACATTAAGTATAGTCTATTTCACAACATCTGGACTATGTGGCTTCACATTAGCAAAATAAAAATATATGAAGAAAATCTAAGGCTCGCTTGCGCCACAAATCACTAAATGCATTTAGCGCTAACATAATATCTGAAACATCATTCTGTTTCTGTCATCTTCAATCAATAGAGAGAAAAAGAGAGATGTTTTAAATACGTTTAGCAATAATACTTAACAAGTTATGGTGCAAGCGGGCCTGAACCTTACAATTGAACCACTACTCAGTAGAATATTTTAAAGTTCGGAATAACCGAACCTAGGTATAGGCTGATTCTGAATTTAACTGGCAAGCTTTCAGGGATTATGTTCATGAGACTGACTAAGTGTGACTTTGATAGCCTCTTGCATAAAAATGTACGTGTCTCATACATTTCAAGTGATTGTTGTATGAGAAAATAGACAGGAGAAAAAATCGGAAATATCGAAAAACAATATTTTTTTATTTTTCCGATTGTTTTCGAGTTGATCTCGTATTAGAAGTTATTTATATTCATGAATGCTACTAGGTATACTTTTACTCCCTGAAATAATAATACCAATGAATTTGAAGCAGCATAACTAACTTCAGTGGCGATCATCACCATTATCATCAGCGTATAGTATTTTACGTTTGCTGATTCGCGGTCTCCACTCAAGAACACGTATACCCTAACCGTCATCGGTTCTACGGCTAATATGGCCGGCTCATTGCCACTTCAGCTTGCCTGTACCTATGTCGACTACTTTGGTTCCCTGCCGGATCACCTCGTCACAGATTCGATCCCTCAGAGAGACTCAAAGCATAACCCGTTCCATAGTTCGCTGAGCGACCTTGAATTTATGGACCAGCCGTACCGTGAGTGTCCACGGTTCAGCTTCGTAAGTCATAACAGTCAGGTCGCACTAATTGAAGACATTCATCTTTAGGCTCTCTGTGGAATATGCGATGAGAAGACTCGACGAAGCTTCCCAAACGCTGCCCAGCCCAGCTGAATTCTTCTATTAGCCTCCCTATCAAAGTTGTTCTTACCAAACTGAAGTTTGCTCGAGGTAAACGTATCCTGGCTAAGGAGCAAAATGGGTCTGTAATTCTTTATAATGGTCTTATAACCTTTCGCCACGTTTCTAGAGTTCTCCCAGAGAACAGGACAGACTTTTAGAGCTTCCGAAGCTCTTTCAGTAAAGATGACAAGTGACAATCGCTTCCAAGGCGTTTTGTATTTCTACAACGACTTTCAACAGGACTGACATAAGCTTTTCGATGTCAGTCCTATACATTTTTGCCTTTTCCATCATCGTTATCGCTGATAGAATGTCACTTTGTCTAATCAGTGAAGATGACAGACGAAAAATAGCAGCTTAGACACAAAACTAAAAAACGAGACAAAAACATCAGTATAGCAAAAATTATAATGACCTTTGTCTAACACAGATACAAAGCTACTTATTTTCATTTTGCCAATGTCAAAGCAGATTTCTAAACTATTTTAACAACAGTAAAAATTGCACAGTATTTGACATCAATATATTGATTAAAGGCGTTCATAACATTTTTTATTCATTCTAAAAAATAAGTCATGTAGTTTATCAAACAACATTCTATTTTTGCTCAATAATAATGTCATAATTATATTCGTTATAATATTCGGACTACTTCATTGGTAAAAGACAAAGTATGACGTTTCGTTAATATTATTTTTTAATACTAAAACTGTAATCCAAAAAGATTTAAAATCGAATTTAAAATCTTGCGACTCTTGCACAAAATTACAAATTTTAGCGACAACCGTCGTAATTGTAAAGACAGGCTCCACCAAAGTGCAAGGTCATCAATGGATACTATTGTTTATGGGCCACTGTTACATGAACCATAACATTATGAGCCAATCTTTCTTGTACTGAAATCATAATACATTACAAATCCTAAAAAATATTGCTGACACTTAAAAGTACTGGTAATAAAAATAATCTCGAATACTTTAAGACTGAATCGAATCATTAATACAATATTGCACAAAATAAGCTTCATAAGCAAATTGGACGAAATATTACGTTCGACAGTAACATTAATAAATATCTATATAACATAACACACGACTAGCATCATAATACTTTTAGCTCCAATAAATAAAAAAATAATTTAATTGAACGTTTATAATGTAAAATACGAAAACATCCTTACACGCTTAGTAGTTATATCGTACACCTTATTTCACAGGCCAAGAAACGATCATTCTATTTTAAAATTTAAACAGTCGATAGATCATATTATAATATATTAGAAAAATATTATAAATATAGCGTTACGCTGTAACAGAGCACATAAGAATCACGGATAACAGTTAAATAGCCGAACTGTTAAAAAGACTAGCGACAGGAAACACAATCTCATCCTGCATTCGAGTTATTGAAGAAACCATACAGTGGATTGCAACATAACTCGAAATATCGCACACTAAAAATACCCACAAACCTTGACTGCTAAAATAACTCGGAATTACGAGTTACAAAAACCCGAAAAATCGATCTAAGCTGTTGTTTTTAAAATAGAACATCGTGAAGTAATACTAGATCACAGTCTATGTAAATAATACATTTAATTAGATAAACATTTACCTAAAGTTTGCTTTACAGGAAACATGTTAACGTCAAAAAGACGCAGAGATTAAAATACTAAAAATTACTTTTAGTTTTTTTTTTGTTCTCTAAAAATTTCGTTTGGCTGAACAACATTGTGAGAATTTGAAAATTACAGGTTTTAAATTACTTCAGGTTTTCATAAAATCATATCCAATCTTTTATGTTATTGGATTACATAACTTGTCACAACTACATTTTTATTTGCTCCTCAAGTTTTTTGTTTACTGAGGTACATAAATATTTTTTTAAATCCATAATTTTGTTCAGCCAGAACAAAAAACAAGTCCCACGTAATCTACTTAATACGAAGTCTCTAACAGTAGAAATGTACAACGGTAACGACTATTAGTAAAACGACATTTGACTCCCAAGAGTCGAAGTAGAGAGTACAACCCAGTCCTCTCACGTCACTTTGTAGAACTCACGTCAACTATTCCGACGTCAGCTTGTCTAAAAACAACTTTCACTTGTCAAATACCTATTTGTTTTGACGTCAATTTTGCATCACAGTTATATGGTGTCAGAAATTAACTTTTTAGAAGTGTAGCTCAGTTTTTCGACTCATTTTATTCATTTGTAACTCGGTTTTCCGTATTCAAACTGAAAACTATCCTCAAAGTTTGACAATAATGTGTTTTCTACAAAATGACGTTACACCGACGACCTCCTTTTTGTCTAATCAATCGATTTGGACGGCTTCACTCGGTCCAGCTTATCAGGTTTTTCTGTACTATTCTGGCTACCCCTGAAAGCAAAGATAGATCAGTATTAGTAAGCTAAACGAAAATATTGCCAATAAAGTGGGTAGGTAGTAGGACAATGTTCCAGTCTTACCGAAACGGACAGACCTCTTAGTACTATTTACCTACTATGCCTATTTGTCATTATGCCGGATTGAATGGTATGGCTGCCGGTGTAAAGCAAATGGCCAATGTCGACAGTGAATACTTACAATAATGTGGGCTGTCAGCTTCTTTGCTACTCAATTACAAGTCTAATAAGAGTATCAGTAGCACTTACCAGTTCAAGCTCAACCGTCACAACATGTGGCACAGGCGGCCCCTGTGCTTGGCCCTCGCGGGCCCCTCGTCAGGCAGCACGCTGGTGTGCTTGCTGTCGGTCACGATGGTGCTCTTCTTCACTATTGGAGGCTTCTCGTTTTCCCGAGAGCTTGCCGCCGCGTACATTGATCTGAAACATGCTTTTGTTTTACTTTGATTTTACAACTGTTTCTTTTGATATTGTGTCTAACATTTGTTTATTACCCTATACCTTTTTAATATTTTTTTATGACACCGATGTCTTTTATTTACGTTACTAAAATTCCAGTTCAGGCAAGATATAACTTAACTTGAATAGTTTTATTGAGCGGTTTTTGAGTATCGAACCCATGTTTCCGTGGATTAATAACCTGTGGGAGGTTATTTTTGACCATTTGACTGTCATTTTCTGAACGATCAACACCCAAGTTTTTAGGTTGAATCATCCGCCCATGTGGTTGATAAGTAACTCGGCGGTACCATTGAAGAAATACAAATGGTTATCTTGGCCGTTGGAAGATTTACTTAATTTAGAAATTTATTATTTAGAATTTTCTTAAAACTAAAACGGCAGCGCAAATTAGAAAATGCTGAAACAAGGAAAGAAACTCTACGTACTAAAAGGCATATTAAATTATTGTCAGCGATATTGCTGACCTACATGACTACTTAAAGCACGCTGTAAAGAACAAGATCACTCAGTCTTCAGCAGATGTATGATATAGGAAATCTGATCTACAAATAGAAAAACATTTCTACAAAACTTTGCTGAAGCAACTAAGCCAAGTAATCCCAACAACAGCACAAGAGCCTTACCTCGTCAGCTTACTCCTCGCAGGCCTCGTCGTGAAGTTCGTACTCTTGCCTCTCCTCAAGGAGTGGAAGGAGGTCTTCAGCGGCTTCACCAGCGCCATGCTGCTGCTGCTCTCAGGGATCGGCTTCGTACAGTTCAGGGTCTGGACTGTTAGCTCCACGTCTTTTATAGGCTCGTTTAATGCTACAAAGAGAATACAGTACTCGTATAATATTTTTTATTTTATGCGGAGTTGGATAAGAATTTTTGCCAGTCGACTACAACTTGGGGGATGCAGAGACCTACAAAGTTAGTTATACAGGATGTAAGGGTAAACACTCTTGTCATTCAAACCATGGGTAGTTGACTTAAATATAAAAATAAATGACCGAACACAACAAAAAAAAAAACGTTATTTTCTTAAAAGATTTTATAAAGTTTCTATCTGACACCGTGCTTGCTAGCGAAACAGCTGACTGACTAAGGGAGGGATCGCGCTCGCTGCCGGTCAGGTCACATCCCGTACCCCCCGCCCGTGTTGAGACGCAAGTTCGTTGCCCTAGCGCATAGGGCAACGAACTTGCGTCTCTTGTGGTAAAATTTAAATCTAAAAAAATTAAAAAAAAAGTTGTAATTTTCCATTGATATTACGTTCTATAAATGAAACCAAACCACTGGTTGCAAGGATAACGGTGTTTACCCTAACACCCTGTATTGGATATGATCATGTTTATCTCCCTTGGAAGGTAAAGAAAGAAAGAAAGAATAACGTTTATTTGGACACAGTTCGTGAAACACAAAATACAAATAATAAAATAAAATAATGTTTTGCCAACAATAGTGTGTGCCTCATGGCTACGCCAAAAAGGTTCATTTCAGCATTAATGTCAGACAGGTACTGTCTGACGCTGGTGTAGGTTAAGGAAGTAATATATGAATCTAAAAAGACAATAAACATTTGACTTCAAGCAACAGTCAACTAACCTTTCTGAGACTCATTAAGGCTCTTACATACTGGCGCAATTCGCCGCGCGACGCGAATTTAAACAAAACAATTTATGAGAAAACTTAACGGCGAACAATGCAGCGGCGTCGGGTCGCGCGACGAATCGCCCCAGTATGTAATAACCTTTAGACTTAGCGTGTAGGTATGTATTTTGGCACATAGGACATCCAGTATTGCAGAATGCAAAATAGTGTAGACGGCGGGACGAACGTGACGCATAAATGAGGGATTGGGGGATTGAGGATCGATTTGAGTGGAAAAAAGAAAGAGAGGCCGTTGCCCTGCAGTGGGACAATACTGGCTAATTATTATTATTAAAATCGGGGGATTCGTTTACGCGTTGCCGTCCTTAGAACCAAAGTCAAAATTCTCAAAACTTTTTAATTCCTTACCAGTAAACTCCTCAATAGGCTTATCAATAGTATCATGGTCGATCCACGTGAGCCCCATCTCTACCTTCTCCGCGAGGTCCTGCCAGCGCTGGCGATTGTCCATGGTGCCGGAGTACAGCGGCAGGATCCAAGGGAACGTGTCGGAGAGGACCTTGTACAGGGGGAGGCAGATCATGTCGATGAAGCCCACTTGCATTTGGGGGAGCTCGTCTTTCTTTTCTCTGGAAATGGAAATTGGGTAATTGATAAAGGTTTTCAATTACTGATTGTTTGTTACTGAAAAATATTTTAGATTAAAAAATACAATAGACGCAGATTTATTTAGTAACCTATTCCGCTCGACCACTCCTCAAGAGTCATAAAAAACCCCGTAAGAAATCGACACGTGTTTCACCTCTCAACGAGGTATCTTCAGGATGACTATTGATCAATTGCAAACCAGAACGCGACGTGTTACCACACCGAGCGCTGGCTGGACGTGTTATGACTCCTGAGGAGTGGTCGAGCGGAATACGAGTAGGTTACTAAATATGTCTGCGTCTTTTAACTTTTAACTTATAATGGATTTCCGCAAATTCACGCCTGAATCAATTAACTATATTCCTAGGAATAAAACTTCTGGACGCGCTGGATGTTCAACTTTGCTAAAAAGTACTGCCAACCACACGTCCAACTCGTAGCTCAATAACCACTGACATGTGATTGACCGTACCTACTCACACTGACACACATGCCAACTGTCGAAAAAAAGTGACGAGATTAGATCCTTAAATTATTTCCTGATGTGAGTATAGTGAAACACTCCATTTGCGCAGTCGATGCTGTTTTATATTAAAATTTAAGAAAAGCTAAAGTAAAAGTAAACGGTAATAACCTGTCCATCATAGCAATAGGCTGTTGGTTTAGCTGCAGTTTCTCCAGGTCTCCCTGGTCGAAGAACTCGTCGGCCACAAGCTTGGCGATCTTGTGCTGCACCTCCCAGGGCTTCGCGATCGCTGACACGTCGCATGCTGTCATCATCATGCCACATAACACTGAAATATGATTAGAAAAAACATTAAGAACTGAAGCCTGAAGCATTAAGAACTGACATAGGTACATTATCACAATATTATCACCGAAAAGATTTTGAATTTAAATGCGAATCACAAAATAGTGCTTTAGCTAAAGACTCAAAAGTGGGCAGGACTTTAAGTTATTCTGTTTCATAATCCTTTTTACAAAATGTTACATTAGTTTTGTTGGCATCCAGTCTAGCTTGTGACAGTAATTTTTTTCTAATTCAAAACTAATTGGTAATCAGAAACCAAATATGGTAAAGATATAACAAATTCTCACATTCTTTCTTCTCCGGACTCTGCCAGTCGAATTCTCCGTTCTCCACCAGCTCATGGAACTTTGCTCTCTTCTTGAAGTACATCGCCAGGTCTGTCGATAGGATGGCCGTCTCCACCACCCTCATGACGTCTTTGTAGTCGCATGGTGACAGCGCCTGGAAGATCAGAAGATGGACTATATTCACAAGTTTAGGTGAATATAGTCCAGGTGCTTCTTACAGCAGCATTATTTTAATCTTACTTCAGTGGGGGAAAGTAATGGAGCTATACGTTCTGTAGAGCTTCATCTCTTTCCTACACTGAAGTTATATTAAAATAATACTGCTGTAAGCGGTGGTGGTAGGCCCCCAGGTAAGATTAGGCCATTTCAGTTTCGTCATTAGTAATTGTAGTAAAAAGTGACTGGTGGATTTTCTCAGTTGGTAACGGTATCAATACCGGTATATGTAAATACGTCTTATCATGCAGACTTCTACCTATATACCTATTATGAGCCAACTTTACCCATAATTTGTAACTTCAGTCATTTTTGTATTCGTTCATGTCCCGATCATTATTTATTATCCTACTCTATGGGTGATTTAAAACTTCTAGACTGAGGTGTTCCACTACTTCATATTGCGCTTCTAGCAATCTACAGTGACCTGGGCTAGCGCGAGTGTTATTGCTGTTAGAAGCGGGTATCATTATACAATATATATATCTTAAAACGTTAACAAAACTCACCTGAAAAATATTATTACTTTCACTATTCAATATCATGACACACTGATCGAAATGGTGGTGTTCCATCGTGGAAGTCGAGTACAATATCGCGAGTGGACTCTCCGTCTTCGTCTGGAACGCGTTGTTCGTTCCTCTGTGGTCCAGGTCGTGGCACAGACAGGCCACCAGCAGGCCCAGGATCTCCAGGTCAGACATGAACCGCTCCATCTTGCCAGTCTTCAGCATGGCGAACATGGTTTGAGCAACGTTGAGCGCGTGCCTCCAGTTGTGGTACTTTACTGGGCGGTAGTTTTTTTTTACGCTTAGTATCCAGCGGCAGAGCACCTGGAAAGTTATGAAAGTTATTTTAATGAAATCGGATAATGTGAAGAAGAAACCAATTTTAATGTTTTAGCTTAATAATTGCAAAAAAAAGAGTTTTCGGCCTACTAATTATTCTATTATTATTCAACTGGCATGCAAGGATGGTCCTTGCTTTTTTTTAATAGGAGGTTGTTCTTATGGATGGTCACTTACATCGTATGGTACGTGGAACTTCTCAACCAGGTTGCACTGTAGGAACATACGAAGAGTAGCTCTACAAGTATCTTCATCTGATAGGTCGAAATCTGAAACAAAGCATTAAGAAGAACGGTTTATTGAAATGAACAAAAGAGTTTATTTATAATATGACCAGCCACTTGTCTTCAAATTTGTAGTCCGTCCATCAATGGATTACGAGAGGACAAAAAGAGATTTGCCTTTAGTAACTTGATATTTAATGTATCGGTAATAACGGACAAGTTTTTCAATGTTCGACTTACCGTGAAACTGAAAGCTGTACAAGTTATAGAGTTCTGCTGAGGGGATATTGTCCTGACACAGCTTGCTCGTATCTTCTGTCGATGCTGTCGCGTGGTACGAGAGGCATTCTAACGCCACCTGTTGAGTAAAATTTGAATTATTTTACTAAACCTTATGGGCGCCAGCGTTCATCGAAAACACTCTTTCCTTTGGTTGTAACGCTGAGTAGTGTTTAGTTATGGGTTTTTGTACAACTGAAGGTATTATTTTAGTTTTTATTGGGTCGTTACGTTTCTTACGAAGTTTAGATGAAACGTGATAATCGTAATCACACTGAAGAAATTTTTTTTTCGTTTACAATAGTTACTCCAGGGCCAAAAGAAAAGAGCTGTTTTACGAGAGTTGGACGAGGTCACTAACGAGTTTATAAATTTTGCTAACAGTTGGAAAAATATATAGAGATTTCGGAGTAACGCACAGTCCTTGAGTATTTTGACAACTTGGATCAGGGGCCTAAAACGGCCAAATTCGCAATTCCTCTAAAAGCAATTCATTTCCTGAATTTCCAGCTGCTGTCATTAGCAATTCCTCTAATTTGACACAAAAGCAATTCATTTTTTTGACTATTTTACGAATCTCCATAGAAAACTGTCAAACAGATGAATTATTTCGTAATTGTCAGTTTGGGACATTTTACGATGATCTATAATTATTTTCCAATTATGATTCTGCCAAAGTGGCCGTTTTAAGCTCCGACTTCGTACACTGATTCTAATGACATAATCTAAGGTGAGTTAAACCCATGTCAGTACCTTTTGCTTAGCCATCAGCTTGCAAGCATTCTCATACATCTGTGTGTTATGTATGCCGAGGCCGCAGAAGATGGCGAACGCTTCGAATATCGAAATGTCGCCTTCTGTGAACTGACACCCATTCTCCTGGAAATAACAATGTTAATGTTAGTTTTGTTGATAAAGATTATTCAGTAGTTTTTTTCATCATCGTCAGAATATATAATTGAAGCATAAGTATAACTGTGACAGAACGTTTGCAACGGATCAGTCATCGTTTGTAATTCATTTGTTATTTTTAATACCTAGGCAGGTACCTACTGCTTGCAAAATAGTCCACCCAGTGTGCGTTTTTACAACTAACGTGACGATATCATCGTTAACGTGCACGCCCAGAAAATGTTTCGGAACACGTGCACGTTCTAAAGTTATCATGGACAGAATTTCAAAAGCGTATCTTCATTAATATTTCCATACATTTTACTTCCCTGTGTTATCTAGTATTGGAACATGAGCCAAGAAACTGGTTATCTGAATGAGATGAATACATTTGTAATTTCATGCCATCGAGATATAAGTACTAACGTACTAGAGAAGCTACGTCAAATAACTGAATTGTCCTATTCTTCGTATTGAATCTTTAGTTCGCTGCAGCGCTAAAATAATAACAATTCATCTAAACCGTACCTAATTTACCACAGTGCTAGATTTGCTGCGGAAGTGTATTTATTCTCGGCAAAAAGGTCTTAAGCGCCATGTAAATCACGGCACTACGCGTTTTCTTCGACAAACTGCGGCGCGATCGCCGCAGTTGAACGAGACAAAGTAGGAATTTACGGTGTCTTCTCTAGTACGTTAGTACTTATATCTCGATGTTTCATGCCAATGTATTTCTGACTCAGGTGAAGGTTATTTTTGTAAAAGTAATTATTATATCCGATAAAGTAGTCACAATTTCCAGGAGGTAGGCACAAAATATTCTATCCTTATTTCCCTCTTCACAAACCTTATTAATAAGCTGCGCAACTCCGATGACATCTTTGTTAGCGTTGACGATGGGCATGCACAGCATGGTCCTGACAGTAGCTGCGTCGTCCACAGACACATCCGCCACGAACATGCCGTTCTCTCTCCGCCAGTCCGCCACGTCGGAGATGTTTAGTGCCTTGTTTGATTGGGCAACCTGGAAATTGGAAATTTGGTATGAGGGTGGTGGTCACATATAATTTACCAATGGGGTTATGTTAAAAAGAGAAATAGTCATCAAAATGCTACGAGTAATTTTCAAGTACCTGCAATTCGACGCGAACTTAGAAAATTTTGCTACTAGATAACAGTCCTATATTACGAACTGTCATTAAATAACGACGACGCGACGATGAAGTCCAAAACCAAGATGACGACCAATGACGTTCCTATTCTAAAAGTCTAGGAAGCAAAGAAGAACACTGGGCTTGAGACTGAAAGCGGCGGCGAAGCCGCAATACACCCTGTTGTCTAAGAGTGGTTGGGCGTAGAACATAGTGTTGAATGTGTTCAATTAAAGAATATCCGATTGCTGCTAAAGTTGATCAATGTTTCAGATTATGAATGCTCAAATAACAATAATACAATAAAATTCCTTACCGCCAGCGCAATACTCGCGAGGGTGGAGCGGTAGTCGTGTCGCGGCGTGAGCGTGGTGCGCGACTGGTGCGCGCCCAGCTCGAACAGCGTGTGGAAGCGCGTGGGCGCAGGCGGCGGCAGCGCCGGCTGGGATGACTTCTGTCCGCCCGGCCGCTGCACTATGCGCTCTAAGTGACTCTGGAGGAGACCGGGAGGATTTTTTATGGTAAAAATAGGAAAAAAGTATAAAGCACTAGCAAACAAAGACAATATTAATTGCTGCTATACAGGGTGTAACGGAACATCGACGCGTAAACTGTTACCATATTATTCAGTACATAATTCATAATTCTAGACCTAGAATTTCTATGAACCGCAGTTTTTTTTATTTCAATGTCCCCATTGAAATAAAAAAAAAACTGCGGTTCCATACATTTTGAGCGTATAAAATATGATGTATTGCACTTTTGTATGAAACACCCGATTTTTTATCCGGCGAATAACGACAGCGTTGTTCTTCTAAATAACGGTACGTTAAGTTTATGTAGGTATACATAATACATACCTAAGTATTAAACTTACACAATAAATTAATAAATCTCATGTTATTTGGCTCGTAAGAACCGTGCGCAGCATGGGCAGGCATAGTTTTGAATATACACAGAGCTATTGTAATAAGAATAACTTCAATACAATAGGAGTAAAAGTAAAGAATAAGAACTTGCAAACTTTAAACAATTCAATGTCAAAATACCTATCAGGCCTATTAATATCTTATCTAAGACCTTATTAACATACCTAATGACATAACTTGAAGTTAGGCTCTATTGGTATATTGTAATGTTCATTCACTTACCGATTCACAGTGATCCGTATCCGAGATAAACACGGCACATCGTTCACACTTCAGCAACTCCCTCGCCTCAGTCATAATCTTCGTGACCAAGCACTCCAGATTGCTCTGCTCCTCGAAGATACTCCTGGCCAGCGCCAGCAGGATCTGGTTCCTCTTGTACTCCAGAACAGAGGACTCGAAGAGCTGCGCGTTCTGGATACCGATCCCGCAGAATGTGAGGTACCGGCGAAAGACTTCCACGTCTCGGGGGGAGAATTCTTTGGATCCTAAAATAGAACACTAATTATGTGAGAAAAGTTTTCTTCTTGTATTATCAAGGGGTCAATTTATTAATAGAAAAGTCTAGAAGGAAAGATAAGACTGACTGTTTTAAAACTGGGGCAGATTCAAGTGGCTCTACTAATTTTAATTAAACGGTTAAGTCTTCGTTCGTCTAAGGTCTTATAAATAACACTAGAGCCCGACAAATGGATATCGCTTTCAAAGCGATATGTCTACAAAGACTTTTAATTGGATTAACGTAACCGTACCTTAGCATAGGTCTGTCTCATACATTTTTGACCTTTTTCATCTTCGTTAGTGCTCATAGAATGACTCTTTGTCTAGGCCATAAGGGCCTTCACATTCTCACCCTTATATTGTAGGTACCTACCCTATCTATGGTTTCACCTTATTAATAACAAAATGATGGAAAAGTGCTGGAAGAAAGCTATGACAAAACATTTATGCTCTCAATAATCCAAAACTTTAAAGCTCGCAAAATGAACACAACAAAGTTAAAAATCCTACAAAATAAAACAATTTTCTTTTTAAAATGAAGCACGAAGCGTGGCTCAGTCGCTAGTTTATCATAAATTTAGTTATAACAGTTAGGAACCGACAAAGGCTTTAAAGTTGCGAACGTCGGAAACTTGGTGAAAAGTCGATGCGGCGGAATCTGTGCCAAATTCAATTATGATTAACTGGAGAATATAGATCAAGATAATATTTATGTATACGACTATACGAGGAACTGGCTTGAGGGGATTTCATTTTAGGTTGAAGTTTTGTTTAGTATTGGAGAAATCAATATTGATGAACTTGCACTAACAAGGGATCTAAACTAAGAGTCGTTTGGATAATGATAATGTTTGATCCCAATATTTGCTGTGGCGTAGTCTGGGAGAAAAATATGTGCAGCATTGGACTGCGATTCTGATTGAATATTTGACCGCCAGGAAAACAACCAAGTGGAAGTTTCTATGGTGTTTCCAAAATGCCATGAAAGAAATATCTAGGGCACTGAAACCTCTACGGTGGGTAAGTATACGATGGTATTTTAGTGTTAAGGCTAGCGCAGGTTAGGGCGGGCCGCGCTGCAACGCAACGCTTTGCAAAAATCCTCCTAGATCACTTTTTCGCGTTGCGTTGCGGCGCGGGCCGCACGTTAATTTTGTAAAGAAGCTGACAGATAGTCTACATTATAATAATATAACATCGAACAGCAATAAATGGAAGCTTACCATCAGTCTTGTTGATAATCTGTGCTACTCCGACCACGTCACCCTCGTAGTTGCAGATGGGCATGCAGAGGATCAGATCAGTCTTGTAGCCTGTGCGAGCGTCGATCTCACTGTTGAACCTGAAATAATGAATAAAAAATGATCTTGACTGAGTCACAGCACAGTATATATACGTAACAGTAGTATTATAATCTTCATAGAAAACGGCCGAAACGATATCTAGATATCTCTCTAATATCGAGGGTTTTATCTACCGAGCGGCCGTATGTAATTATTTCAAAGTCACTGCCGAGATATAATACTGTTACTGTACTTTATTATACAGTGACTGAGTGAACAACGACTTTTTACAATTAACTGTGAAGGTAGGAAGGCGGATTCTCTAGTAAATTCATCAGAATCTAAACAGTTTTTTTTATTGCTATCGCAGAAGCCTCTATAATATTAAACCACTTTTCAATTGATATACAACCTTACCCGTGATTAGCTTCAGTATCGAGAACTGGAACACTGCTGAATTTGTTGCCTGCGCTTTTTCTGAAGGCTTTTTAAGGGTATGAGGAACAGGGTGTAAAGTTCACTCATCCACCATAGAAAAGGGAGGATCCTCCGAACAGACGGTTGTTGTGTCTAGCGGGCAACTGCCCAACGATTGATGTTGGGTTTTTGTATATAATTATGTCCATTGCATGGTAAACTTTAATTGCGCGATGCAGGATTTATTGATGATATTGATATTTGACGTCAGGATTTTTGTGTGACGTCAGGTCTTTGATGCGTAGTTCGCATGTGGCGATGAAGATACCGCCACAGGCTTTTCAAACTCATCCTTTTCTCTATCGTGTGTTGCTGTGACTTTGTTCCCAGCGAAATCACTAGGAAGTGGTGAAGGGTGGGGCGTTTTGGGGGACTGTCTTATGAAATAACGTTCTAGAAGTGCTGATTTTCTTCTTAATTTGAATTTATGACTTCTTTTTTCAACTTACATAATTGCCAATGTTGTTCATTTTACTTCAGACTAAAATCAGTTTGCTAAAAGACAGCTCATATCGTTGGACACATACCTGGGGTCAGAGTACGCGTTCTTGATGTTGATGGGGTGCTTCGTCTGCGCGGCGAGTCCGGCCACTCCTACGCCAAAGGGAATCTTGATCTCTTGCGAGCGCGCAGTGCGGAGGGCGTCGTTTAATTCTGGTTAAACAAATAAGTATTATTTTCAGAGTTTATTTTGTAGCGTTAATGAGGGATGTTGGAAAACGGTTTTATCTTTTTTTTGACACATTACTATGTTGTCCTTTACCCCAAAGGCTGGGTGGTAGAAAATTCCTTGTGGTATTAAGCCTGCCTATGTAAATACCACTACTGTACAAGAAGTATAAGTAAATAAATATAAATAAAGATAGAAACGGGGTAAATGATATGGTGACGGTTATATGGGGAATAGAAGAGGTTTTTTTTACCCGATGTAACATGGGACCAGGGCAATAAGAATATTAATAAGGGTTGAATAGAAAGCTGATTGATCATAATTGTGATAACAGTCAGTATAATGCAATCATCACCTGCGTCATCAGTGCGTTTTTTTTTCGCCCACCCAGATTCCGCGAAAAACACTAGGTAATGGCCATTTGGTAATGGTTGGTGGGTTGTTAGTAGTAAGTAGGTAAGGATTGGTTGGTTGTTATTAATAATAATAATAATATACCATTTATTTCAGGCGACACAGGCCCATAGAAAAATACCTTAACCTAGACATACATACTTTTATAAAAAACTTGTGTTAATAAATAAGGCTTAAGACTATGTTAGTAGCACTTCACTTTGCACTAGCTTAACTTCGTGCTGTCCTGTGGTACTTGTCCGCGGAAGCGACGGAACACCACGTCCTGCGGCCAAAAGTCTTCTTCCATGACGAGGGGCAGATAACAATTTGGTACACGCACCACGAACGCCTTGAAGTTGACGTTCCGGTGCGATTCCAGCAACTGCACCCTCGGCGTGTACTTGATTTTCTGGCGCACGTACTCCACGATGTCCTCCGCCTTAGTGGTGTAGTGCAGGCGGGAGATGTACACCGGTGTGTTCGGCTTTGCGGCACGCAGGTTCACTGTGGGCTCCGTAGGAGCTTTACCGCAGCGGTTCTTTTTAGTTTGCGATCGGCGCTTCCTCCTTTGCACCGTCACAAAACCATCATCATTATCAGCCCTTTTCGTTGCATTTTCCGGCAAGGACTTGATACTTTGAGCGCCTGGGGCACTCGCGGTGACGCTAGCGAAATCCCTATGCAGGGGTTTCGCCAGGGCTACAGACACTGGTAGCGGGACGGGACGAGGAGATCGGGCAGCGCTGCGTGGAGGAGCTGCGGTGACGGGCGCGGGGCAGCGGGGCGAGCGGGCGGAACGCTCTGCAAGCTCAGCAAACGACGGATGCGCTGGCGTCGAAACTGCTGACGCGGAATTTGACGACGATACATCGAGGCCAGCTCCGCGACACATGTTTACATTAGACGCATCGACTGATGACCTAGTTACCGTCACACTGTTGCGCAACTCGCTGAATTCTTTGCGCAAATCGGCGACGGTGTTTTGGGATGCATCTAATTTCGCCAGAACATCAGCAAGACGGGCCTTCAGAAAGACAATGTCCTTCAGAAGGCTCGTTACATCAACGTGGTCGAAGGTGACGGGAGGAAGCTTGTGAAGCTCCTTCGCCACAAACGTCGGCACGTCGTCCGGGCAAGTAGTAAGTATGTAAGGGCTGGTTGGTTGGTGGTTGGTAATACTTTTCTTTCTTTCTTAACAGCACAATATAACACATAGCACGGAAACCCTCGACGGCCGCTGTTATAGGAAGCACTGTCAACCCGTTTATTCGCACTACAACACACATGACGTATATAAACTGACTGCTTCAAATGGCAAACATGAAAGAAGTTGTGCGCTCAACAAAATTTTGACTTTTGACGGATTTATTAGTATCTACTGCCGTCTCAAGACACTGGCGCTGCCAGCGCGGTCTTTGCGTACTCCCCAACCTGTGCGAAACAGTGCTACTGTTACAAAGGGTACAAAATTAGAACAACATAATAGTTCTAACACAAAATAGTTTCCTGCAAAAACTGAAAGGTCATCGACACCGTTAGTTTCACGTTTCAGCAGTTTGGTAGACAATTAGCCTGATTAGTGTTCAGTCCTTGGAAATACATTAGAGTAATTGTGTCGCTGACCCTAATGGGGTAAGCCAAGACTTTAATGTGGTAGGACCATAGAATGATGACGTCTAGAGAGATAATATTCATCATGAAAATCACTAAAGTGCGAAAAGGACATCATTACATTATTATCCTGTGTCCTTTTTTAATCAAAACTGCTCTTTTTAATTCGCCTTCTAGCGAATATGTTTCATCTGAGAAAAAAAGGTTGCCAATCTCTCTATAATCTCCAATTCATACTTTTCTCTCTAGTAAAAGAGCGTCGAAATATGAAACCAATCATAGAGGGCCAATCAATCTCTGACGCATAAAATCTTGATCGGAAAACCCCCGAAGCTGAACGGAATCTGAGCAACGCGTCGACGGGAATGTTCTATTTTTAGACAAGCCATAATAATATTTTGTCCCTGTAGATACCTCCTTAGAGAAGTTACATCAGTCTGTAGTCTTCTTAAATGTTTGTTCTATAAACTTTTAGTGTGTGTAGAATCCTGTTGATCTCGTATTTGTTTAGCTGATTATATCACTACACAGCCTCATCAGTCCAAGCCTCTCGTGCCGTTTCACTTCTAACTATTTCCCGCTATTCGTGGTGACATTAGTGACAGCTACTTCACTAGTGATGTGCATGAGATATTAGTTATATTGAAGTATGTGTCAAATATCACGTCTGTTCCTTGAAAGAGAGGACAGGTGTGCTACTGGGATACGTATGTACTAGTATCTCTCGGGTCCCCGACTCTATAGTATTGCTGAGAACCGATGCAGTGTGCAGGAGTCTGATTCGACGGATCATTTGATCAGAGGAGCCATTTTCCGGAACAAATACAATCGACTTAGGTACCCATAATATAATAGTCAGTCCAGTGCAATGATCGTCTATTTCAAAATATTTCATGCTCACTTTGCATAAGTCACCCAAAAACAAACAAAAAGTAATAAATAACCTATTAATTAAGAATTCACAACAACACAGACAGCAGGATTCAAAACAGCTTAATTACAAAATGAACAATGACCCGACATTTTAATAATAAAGATGATTGTCTATTGAAACTTTTATTGCGTTTGAATGGATGGACAATGGCGCATCAACACAACGTTAGAACTACCCTCATATGGCGACCACACACCATACGTCTTATGACCATCATGAGAGGTCTGGTAGGTTACTTGGAGGACCCAGGTTCAATGCCTTGGTAAAGTAACCTCTGACGGATAGCGGTTCTTTGACAAATGTTTGACAAATTAACGATTTTATCATAACATTTTGCTGTATTACGGTAGTGACCCCAGAATTCGTTAAAACAATTCCATACACTTCGTTCGATTTTTCGTCAATATTTTGTCAATAGTTTTTAGGTGGTATCATTAACCATTTTATTGGTTACTAGCTGCGTCCCGCATAAGTCTCGATGCCGTGAGAATATAAATATTCGGGATAAAAAGTATTCTATGTCCTTATCCAGGTCATGGTCTACCTACCCATAATTTCTTCTAAATCTGTTCAGCCGTTTTAGCGTCAAAGTGTAACAATCAAACAATCTCACTTCCGTATTTATATTAGTTAGGAATAGGATTTCACTCTAACATTTTTTTCGCGCTCATGTTACCATGTTTTTCACCCTAACTACCATAACAGATTTCCTCACCAAACCTTAAATTCAAAACAATGAAGTGAAGAACCTTCTCCTGCACTTTACTATCCCAATCGACTCGTCAATTTAGACCTACATACCTACCTATACCTAGATTAATGCCTCCAAATGTATCGCTCTTGTGCCTACGCTGTCAATCTTCATGAATACTCTCCGTAAAGTAATTTTCACTTTCTGGAATGAAGAAAAAACGTGAAATGCTTCAGATGCCTCGCATTCCCGAGAAATGGCGACAAAGCGCGAAGGGTTTACCGTGACGTAACCTAATTTTGAGCCTTTGAATTTCAGTTTTTAAGCCTAAAGTAGTCTGCTTTGAAGGAATTTTCTGGTTGGTACCTATTTAGTCTACATTATTTATGGACCTATTTAGTAATAGTAAATAAACTTATTTAGCAAACCTATTCTGCTTGTGAATATGATACGTAAAGAATAATTCTGCCTCCCATTAGCCAATATCATACGATCACTAACCCGTGTTAGCACGGCATTGTTTTTATGTAAAAAATCCATTAAAGGGGTCTGTTATTTTTAAGTGGTAGGAGTCTTAGATTCCCGTGCCTATTATCTACAATAGCTGCAGGACCTCGTAAGTCACGTACAAAGTGTGTGCGCGTTTTAGCATTGCTTTTTACATATCACCGAAACCATACATAACCATATACAGAAAGTTGGAAACTCCTGTAATACTACCGAAAGGGTTAATTTGTTAAATCAAAATCCACCAACCGTTTTTGGATTTTTATGACAGAGGCCCATCTAAACGTTTCTGCTATCCCCTTTTGATATGACAAGTGTTATTAACATTTATTTTCAGCTATTCTACAGTCATCTCGCTCAGGGGTGCGACGAAATCGATTGCCGTGTAATTTTCCGGCGGAGGGTAGGAATTCATGAATCATAACAATTTGGGGAGCGCCACCCCTTACGGAATTATCTATTTATTTGGACAGGGATTTCAGGTTATATAAGTACCTGGACTATTGATTTTTGGAGTAAAATCGGGTTTGATAATGTGGCTCTGAAGGGCACTGATCAAAAGTGATGAAATATGAACGCAACCTTCAGTCATGTTGACGAACGCGACTATTACTAAAGTGTAATAGTGTATTCAAATATTATTGCTTCCAGTGTCCTCAGAATTCACGTATTGTAACGAAACCCACGTTGCCTTATTTTAATGTTTATTTCTTACAACTATTACGAATCATCTCACAATTCACACCTGTATTAAGTTATCTTCAGAAAGTTATCTAACTTGGATCTTGTTCCATTTCACGATTTTACGTTAAAAACCTACCTGATGAAACCTTTATTATTACATTTCACTTTTGTTTCTAGGATGGCACATGTCATGTCCATAGGTATTCATAAGTTAAGCCGCCTGTTTGTTTGTCATTCAATATACCTGACAAATAAACGAAGCAACTAAATGACGTGTACGACCAACCTGTATCTCTAGTCACATCGAAGAGTTTGGCCTGCAGGTATCTGTGGGGTGGCATTCCTTTCGCCAGGAACAAGCTGCCGCGGTCTGCAGACGTTAGTAGGCATACGTTCACCAGGATCTGAGGACAAGAGTGCGAAAATGTAATAAATATTTAGTAGACAGAAGGCCGCCTTATGATTATCGCATACGGTACCGAGGCGTCCCCGATTGATTCTCTTATGAATAGGTAGATAAAGAGTAGGAAATCTTTTGCAGCAAGTAGCATAGTTTTATACTTTACATGGGGAAACTATACTTAAGTCTTACCGCCAGAACATTGGTCATTGGTCAGTGGTAACGACAGTAGTGTCACGTTTAAATTTCGAAATTTTATAGAAAAATCATCTTATTATTCCCATAATAATAATGCCTTATCAGTTGCGCAATTCTAAGCTGAAAATCATTTCCAAACATGGTCCAGTAATATCAATCTGCCTAGTCTTTTCCCAACTATTTCGGCGTCGGCTTTTAACCGGGTGCAGCTCAGTACCAGTATTTCATATGGAGGGACTGCCTTTCTGACATCCACAACCCAGTAACTGGGTAACCCAGTAACACGATACCCCTTGGTAACACTGATTGTCAGATTTTTGAGCTTCTGACTACCCATAACGACTGTCAAAGATCCCTTCCGTGCTTTCCGAGGCACGGAAGGATCTCATTATGTAATGAATGGTCACCCATCCACGAACCATCCGCGGAAAGCATATCATAGCCTTCAATCAACGCGTACGGCTTTTATTATTTAGCCTCGAGCTCCTCAAACATGATCCAAAGTAAAGATAAAAGACAGCACTATACTAAGACATCCCCAAGACAAATCGATACGATTCTCGTTTGACTAAATCAGTCAGTAATTTATATGCAATAGGATAAGGGAAGGTATTTTTCTTTTGTTTTCCGAGCTTATTGTCGGTCCCGCTTTGGAAAGAGCGCTTATTTGCATCAGACGACTTATGGATGGTTATTTTCGAATTATAGTTTTTGTAACATACATTACCTAACGGCGTAGTTACCTGGCTTAAAGAAATCTTGATTTCTTTATTCATAGAGTATTCATGATCTCAAATGTTATGTTATTTCAATATAAAATTTTAATTCCGCCATATACTAGATCCTGGCTTGGATGTAGACAAGGTACAGTCCGCAAAAATAAGCGCAATTATGCAGAAAGTGCAACGATAAATATAATGCAACATGTAAGTCAAACCTTGTCATGAATTTCCGAATACTTATTATTTTTTATTTTTTTTGAGGGTGGGATATCATCAAATGACTTCTCCCATTCTGGGCGGAGCGGAAGGGCGTGTCAGACTTTTACTGACTAAAACCCACTCGTGTTCCTTCAGTTGCCTGTTGCCAAGGTCCCGGTATCACTTTCGGACTTTCCCGCAACCCTGGCAGGCTCCAAATAGTATTTAAAGCCTGATTCCATAACTTTTATATATGATCTAATTGATTTCAGAATTCTGTCTACGTGTGTTCCTGGGCTCATTCCCCGGAATTATGATTTTCAATTGAGTATTTTATGGTAGACTAGCTGTTACCCGCGACTTCGTCTGCGATCTAGGATGAAAAGTAGCCTGTGCCAAATCCGTTCAGCCGTTTTAGCGTGAAAGCGTAACACTCAAACAAACTCACTTTCGCATAATTATATAATATTAGTTAGGAAGTTAGGATAAACGCATGGAAATTAGCTGGCTTCTACAAAATGTGGATGTAATTTATGTCTCCGCTTACCACTTTAGGGAAAACAAACGTGATTATGTTATATGTTTATGTTATAAGGTGCTTGAGAATAGAAACTTTGGAATTCTGGGCAACCACGATATCGATCGAATATTTTACTAGTTGGAAAGTGCAACAGGAGTTGGTCCAAAGCAAACTTCTGTGGCGCTATAACTTTAGCTTGATGGCATCTTCTGTAAGGAACTGCGCTCCTGGTACCTTCTTAGAGTTAGTAGGTAGGTATGTTGATTTCATAAACAACCGAGATAATTAATTCGTAGGTAGGCGTTTTGGCGGTTTGCATGGTTCCAATTGGTCGTTTCCTATGGAGAACAGACAGCTAGAAAATCCATGGTTACTCTTTAAAAAAGTTCTTAAATAAATTAAAAATTGTTATAATAAAAATAAAAACCTATTTAAACCAATTATCATGATTGATAAGGTATGTACAATCACTGTAACAAATCTGAATAAATATATTTAAAGCAGCTACACAAAAGTAAAGTAGATAATTACACAAAAAACAATTTGTCGTCTAGCTTAAATAATCCCTCCCAATTAACATAATCCTGAAAGATACTACCTACATAACAAAATGACAAAAAGGTACAGTACTAGTCTAAATCGTTCTTCTACAGGGCTTCATACAAAAAGGTCTCCCGTATTTCACTTTACCTACAAGGGATCGTACTATGTGGAATAAAAATAGCCTAACTTGAGTTATAGCGGGGAATTAAGGAGCTTTTACGGGCACTAACTTTTTCCTTAATAACGCTATCTATCGAGGTGAAGAGTAAATTGGGTCGTATGTTTACGTTATTTAATTAACTGGCGCTCGATAGATGGCGGTGATGGTAAAGAGGTAACACACTTTATGGATTATCCAGGACCAGGGAATGATTAAAGTAGGTATTTAGGACTTAGTGGATTTAAGAATACTTTGTAAATAAATAGCCCTGCAGAAAGAGGACAAAATCACACTTAATAATACTTGATCATTTTTTATCTCTGCTTCATTGGTCTAGTCGCAAGTTACTGCTGATGAGCTCTAGGTCCTGTGTTCGGTTTCCAGATCGGGAACTACTCACATTCACATTGCCTTTTTGGGTTTCCATGTCCCGGGAATTTATAAGCAGTAGCCGGGAACCAGGATTTATCCAGTAGGTTCATAAATACACTATTATACAACCTTATTGTTTGTTTATGCTAAACCCGAAAAGGGGTCATTGTACTCATCATCAAAAAATCTCTCAAAAAATAATGTTGTACACAATGGAAGTAAATAAAGCAATCAGGACCCAAAAACAAAAAATCGTTAAAGTATAATTAATTAGGTACACTTCCAAAGTAATTAAATGTGTAACATCCAAAAATTAATGTATAAGTCATAGTACGGATAACATTTTATAAGGGTGACATGATAATAAAAGTTCACAACTTCAAAACATTGAATTTACTTCCGCCTCTGAAAAGCCCAAGACCATCTCCAAAGCTTCCTAACTACATAATCCCTCTCAAGACGAATTTATTTACGGCAAAAAAAACTTGAAGTCCAACCGTTTTATTTAGAAAACTCCATCAAGACAAGTAGGTACAGGATTAGGCCAGTGATGAACGGAACCATTTTGTTAAAGTGCCGTCCTAACACGGGTACGAGGAAAGCGAAATAAGTTCATTTTACTTTTAAATAAAAAAGAAACTGTATCCAAAAGTTGGTGGTTTCTTTGGTAATTATTCAAAAAGGTGGAAATAAATATTTAAGCGTGATCATGCTTAAATATACATATCTTCACCATTTTAAATAAACATAGTAACCTTTTAAAAATAAACCTAGAAACAAAAGGTTTTCGAGAAGCCTGGCATGGCCTAGATTCATTCGTCGAAAAAGGCTCTCTCGTCGAAATAGATAAAGGAAACTGTGTGATTATGACATTAAATATGTTCACTTAAAAATTAAAATCTTCAAAATTAGAAAACACTTCGATGATTTAATAATTTTGTTATTTACATTCAAGAAGATTTTTCACTGTTCTCCTGAGAAAAATGCCCCAAATCAGCTTACAAGACAACAACTTATGTTGAAGGCCTTTGAGCAGATCCCGCTAGAAACTACTCGTCAGTCTCCATCTTGTACTAAAACTATCTTGTTATCTCTACTTTCGAACTAGCTGGCCTGAACAGTACAAGACTAATTGCGTTCGCCCAGAACTTCGGAGTCTGTTAACTTGTAACTGGACTACTTAATGCACTTCACACGTATGATTTAGTCAGGAGATGGTACATTGTCTTGAATAGCGGTTTATTTGATCTGAGACCCTAGACACAACTTCTTTTACCAAATAGCCTGATGTTGACATTCTTGATTTTACACGAACGAAACTAAAGAAATACAAATAGGACAATTCAGCAAAAATGCCAGACAACTAGCGCATGACGCTCTGGTTACAATACAATGCACATGACATTAACTACAACTATATTACACTAGATGGCGTTAGTAGGTACACAGAGTATTTTTTATAAATTATATTTTAAAGATAATTAGCAACACGTTCATCGGTATTTAGAAGATTTCAACGTTATTATTTCATCACTTTATCCAACAAATATTGTTTAAATAACATAATTATTATCAAAATCAAATTTTCACATGAAAAACATGTTTTATGCTAATTTAAACTTAGAATTTGTATGAGTATTCAAATAATCAAATAAAAACACTCAATTTGTAAGTGGCTGGTGCCACTTACAAATTTTGTATGAGTATTCAAATAAATTGGTTCTTTTTCATTCTGATCCATTAATTTTATTCAGATAATTTTGGAAAAGCCGATTTATTCTGTTAAAATCTTACCGTGAAAACTGAGGTGAAGTGAGCTTGAATTGAGCTGTCAATAGTGTCAATCCCTAGCGTTTCCTATGACAGCTCACTTCAACTAAGTTTTCACTTTGAAATTTTTATAGAATGAACCGGCTTACCATAGTAAGAATAACACTTAGTACGAGCGACTCATACTTGCTCATAACATTGCTTGCTGAAACGTATGATGGAGTCGTCCAAGAATGTTAATGTTAGTTGCGAGAATATCATCTAATTTTACAAAAGCTACCGATGTTCCTCGTATATTAAAACGTACGTATACTATACAGATTGAAAAACAGAAATGAAAAGCTGGAGAACATTTTTCACGACAGTTCTAATTTATCGACATATTGTATCATGCCAAAAAACCAACTGTAGCAGAAAGACAATTTATTGCTTTTGTGTCAGCATACACTTGGATCTAGACCACGGCGTCTCCGACCAGATTAAAATTGGGAAGAAAACTTGTGTATTGTTTGGTTGGATATTCACAATCTTTGAAAGGACCATTGTTATTATATGCATCGGATGAATAAAACATGGAAACTTAAGATTCATCTAGAAAGAACCTATGTTTAGTTGATATTTTAACGTAGAATGCTTTGTTTTAACTTTCCACACAGCAGACTGCTTTAGAACTATAAATGATAAATGATTTTATTTCTGCAAGTAGGTTTGTACAAACACTTTTACACGTCAATCACATTTTTAAAACTAGATGAGGTCGGGCGGCGTTTCCTATCTGACTACTCTGAGAAGAAAGGTCTTTTACGTTTTTTTCTTCCATTCTCCCATTTCCATAGTCACGATATCAAAAAATAATGTTGATAAAATTAATCATGAGTTAAATAGTAGGTAGCATTTATATCTCCGATCGCATCGTTCCTTTGCGGAGCAAAAGCCGACTTACAAGAGGAGAATGAACAAGAATAGATCACAAATATTCCTTTACGGAGATTTCAAACTATTTATTATGTTTGAAACTATTCAATGGAGGTTTTCTTCACTAAAACTGTAACTTTGAGCGTGCATACGAAAAAGAAATACTTTTGAACCTTTTTACGCGCCACTAGCAAAGGCAACTGAAACGGTTGACGAAAACAAACCTTACAAAGACGAAGCAAAAAGTTCAGTAACCGAATCCAACCAAATCCTCCGCCAGACAAACGTATAGACATAACCATCATTCGGGACATCTAATCGTAATATCGAACGAGATGTTCCTTCATACCGCCTTATATCGTTCGCGGCCATAACTGTTAACGGTGGCGTCATGTGGCGCAGACATATTGTTCGAACGTTATGCGGTTGTGCCTTTTTGTGTATTTTTTGACGTGGTAGTGTGGCTGTACGTAGTAGAGATAGGTAGGATAGGTAACTTGTAAAATAATCTACAACAGAAGCATTCCTAGCCTAGCATGAACGCGCCAACATAACATTACTACATTCGAACGATTTTCGAGCCCAAAATGCAACTGTTCTATCACTTTTGCTACAAGCACAAATATTATCACCCAGATATAAATAAAGTCTACTACTAAGTTAATATTATGTGTGAAACGACAATTTTAATACCATTCGAATTTACCTTACGTACTCCGAGCGTTCGTCTAGGCACATTGATGTTAGGATACAACGCTAAGAAGTCTAGTTTCCACTGTGTCGTAAGTTCGTGACGACTGCCTTGTATATTTTGAATGGAGCTTTATTAATCATTGTTCAAGGTTATATTGAATTAACTAGCAAAACTTCACATTCATGATGGGTATTGGTATCAACATTGTAGAAGGTGGTGTGACTGATCATGTCTGCGGGGCCAACATGGCCAGAAATCACACAAAACAGACAGTTTTGGAAGTAAAAAGGTGAGGTCTTTGCCCAACAGTGGGACACAATGGAGTAGACTAACAAAAAAAAAGAATCCATAAATATGATTATGTAGAGAAACATGTTTTTATAAATTCTACTTTATCGATATTATACCTGAAGCAAATATTCTGTGAATATTTCAAGCGTCTACCTGTTG
The DNA here is from genome assembly GCA_947522985.1 of Lithophane socia. NCBI lineage: Eukaryota > Metazoa > Arthropoda > Insecta > Lepidoptera > Noctuidae > Lithophane > Lithophane socia. Next base: position 625,674 of record OX383274.1, read on the forward strand.
TCGTTTTCAATATCGAGCAAAAATGAGCAAAAAATCACGTTTGTTGTATGGGAGCCCCCTTAAATATTTATTTTATTCTGGTTTTTAATATTTTTGTTATAGCGGCAACATATATATACATCACCTGTGAAAACAACTGTCTAGCTATCACGGTTCATGAGATACAGCCTGGTGACAGACGGACAGACAGACAGACAGCGGAGCCTTAGTAATAGGGTCTCGTTTTACCCTTTGGGTACGGAACCCTAAAAATACTGCAACTTTACGCATGACGCATAGAAAATAGTTCTTGGAAAAATCTTGTTCTAAAATATATTAGGTACCGAACTTTTACACGAACATTCTCAGAGTTTCAGAGTTGCCAGTAACAATTATGTGAGATGACATGCACTTAAAGGTTTTTCTTTTGCAACACTGACAAGGGATGGTACCTATCTCAAGAGTACCTACGTGGTTCGCATTTATCGCAGAAACCCTGTGAGAGATACTTTTCTTTATTTCTTTGTAGCTTGCGTTCTATGCGGTAGAGGGTGCGCTGAATTTAAAATAGGTTACCTATTTATCTTGAATAATTATTGTGTTGCTTTGTTTGCAGTGTGATTATAGACAATTTTTATTACAAAAACTTGCTAAGTAAAGGTAAGTATAAAGATTCTTCTTCTGAACAGGGTCAAAATAAATTTTAATGGACTAAACTTCACAAACGCGGCGGGTATCCATATTGAATAATGATAAAACAAAAATATAAAATAAGAAAATCAAGATCATTCAAAAGTGTGTAAATAACAGAACTTGTTGAATGAACCTTTTTGGCGTAGCCGTGAGGCACACACTTTTGTTGTCAAAACATTATTTTATTTTGTTATTTGTATTTTGTGTTTCACGAACTGTGTCCAAATAAACGTTATTCTTTCTTTCTTTCTTTTTTGTTTTTGCAAAAATATAATCCTGATATTATAATAATATATCCTAAATAATATTTTCATTGTCTATATTAATGACATACTAAACCTCTCTGTGAAAAATGCTGATACTAACCTATGCAGATGATACAGCCGTTATATTTCATGGAAAAATGTGGGAACATGTACACTGTCTAGCAGAAGAGGGATTGACACTAATCGCGAATAACTTGGACAGAAACCTCCTCACGCTAAATGGCAGCAAAACCTTGAATTATCTCTTTTCTATTTCATCCGAATGAAACTAAACTCTTTCTAACCCTCCATAACCGACACAGTTTGACCCATATTTGTTTAATAAGCGAAACAAAACGTATAGAAAAGGCCCAATACGAGCCCGCTAGCTAGCCGATTTAGCTGAATTGCTTCCCGGGGGTACAATGTACCCTATGAACGTGATAGAGTAATATTATCATTGGGTTTGAGGCCAATCGACACTAACTTGGGTCCCAGAGGGTTAGTTTTGACTGAAAGTTATTTTTGTTTTATAGTTCGGTAAAAGGAAATGAAGTAGTGGAGGGTTTAAATAGAATAGAATAGAATGTTTCTTTATTAGAGTATCATGACTCAAAAATGGTTAGTAAGACTTAAACTATGTTAGTAAGAACTGACAATTTACAAAACAAAACAAAAACAAACAAATAGGATCACCGTTGTGGCAACCCATGTGAGATGGCACAACAGTGACCCACGAAAACACAGTCTAGGCGACTCGAAATCATGCTTAGGATACTGTTGGAGCTGCTCCACACCCTGCGCACCATGGAAGCGCACCTTTTGCGCATGGTTGCGTAGAAACAATCTACATGCGCATCCGCGAACATCCCCGACGCACTACAGAAACGGGGCAGCCCCACCAGCATCCTAAACGCGTTATTGAACTGAACGCGGAGAGCGTTGTACGATCTTTGCGTATATCTAGCCCACAGGCTGCTCGTGTAAAAAGACGTACAGTAGGCTCGAAAGAGCGTTATCTTTACCGGTAGTGAGCATCGTGCAAACCTGCGAGCCAGCATGTTCGCTCTAACCGACAACGCTCTCCGCTCCCGCTCAATGTCGTCATCGTCTTTGAGATTGGGGGTTAATATATGACCTAGATACTTAAACTTATGGACCCTTTTTAAAGGCGTGCCATAGAGTAAAACAGGTGGTACCTTATTAGGGCTCCTACCCCCAGCCTCAAAGACCATGATCTCCGACTTCTTGACGTTATATGCCAGGCCATGTAACCTAGCATACGCCTCACACTGGGCAACCAGTTTTCTCAGACCACAGATTGACGCGCTCAGCAGCACCATGTCGTCCGCATAACTGATATTATTAACGCAGATACCATCTACGTAACAACCAACCCTGGTACTGCTGAGCTCGCCAATCAGTTCGTTCACATACAGGTTAAAGAGCGTAGGTGAGCTCAATCCACCCTGCCTCACCCCGCATTCCAACCTGTACGGACTAGACAATGCCCCCGCCCATCGTACAGTGTTGATCTGGTTTCCATACCAAAATTTATAAATATTTAGAAGCTCTGTGGGCAAATTCACCCGTTCTAACTTACTCCACAACACATCATAGGAAACCAGATCAAAAGCCTTAGATAGGTCCAGGAAGCAGGCATAAATAGGCGTCTCACGCTTCGCATAGTATGTGACAGCATGCTTAAGACACAACACTGCACTCTCAGTTGACAACCCATTCCTGAAACCGAACTGGTTGTCATGTATGGTTGTTCTTTTATTCAGTTGTGCATTAAGCATGCTGTCAAAAACCTTAGATATCACAGTAGCTAGTGAAATGGGCCTATAGTTACTGCTGTCAGAGAGGTCACCAGTCTTGTTTTTTGCGATTGGCACAACCACTGTTCGCATCATCTCATTAGGCATATAACCATGACCCATACTGAAACTATACAGCATAGCAAGTACCCTAGGTAAGTGAGGGCCCGCATATTGAAGGTGTTCGATGCTAAGCCCGTCATGGCCGGGGGACTTACCCCTAGACATACGTCTAATCGTTCGACTTATCTGTGCAGCCTTAAATTTAACCCCTATTTCCAACCCGGGCCTAAAATCGCGCTCCGACCGCGACGGGCCCAGAGGAGATTTTACAACAAATGCCTCTTTAAAAAGATTGGCAATGTCTTCTGGCTCACTCATACCACCGACGCTCACAGGAATGCCCGGTCTAGCCTTCAATTTATTTGTGTGTTTCCAAAAACTACGAAAATCATTCTTAGCATGGTGTGAGGCTAGAATATCCATTTTAACTTGGTCTTCATGGTCTTGGCACCACTTTAACCTGGACTTGAAAACTCTTCTAGCCCCACACATTTCGTCATAAAGTAACCCACTAGTAGGTTTACCATACCACGCCCACAACAAATATTTCTGCTTAGCTTCCCTATGAGCCTCAGCAACATGTTTGTTCCAGCCAACAATTACCCGCCTTAGGCGCCTATCGCCGCTTCCCCGACCCATCAACGCAGCCGTACTCAAGGCGTGTATAATATCTGCATAAAGCTTGTCAATAACAATTCTGTGATTTGGATCGTTACACATACTATCACAGCATTCGCCAAGTTCGTGTGGGAAATCAATTAGTTTTAATTTTTCGCGACATTTACGCTGATAATCTTCTATCTGATTTTTAGTTCTTTCCCCCCACACAACCTTGTTCACACATATAACATTGGCACATTTCTTTGGAAGAATCACATTCAAATCACATTCGACAACCAGCGGCAGATGGTCAGACCAAAGTACATCATAAACTACATACACATTTCTGACAGTGTTCACAGCCGCCTCTGTCACTACACAATGATCGAGCCACCTCTTTGAACCATGCGCCTCACTCAAGAATGTGTATGTGTTCGAACATAATCCTAACATTTCTGTATCAATACAAGTCCAAGTTTGCTCGGCACAGTAGCTGGCAAGTTCTACATAAAATAGTTCAGACGGGTGCGCATTAAAATCTCCTAACATGTACACATAATCTATATTACAGTTATCAATAATCGCACTCACCGAGCTCAAGATGTCCGTAAAATCCATTAAATTCCGTGTAATATCCGTGGGCATGTAAACACTAAACACTAAAAAGGATTTATCCCTTAACTCAATTTTCACAGCACAAATACGTGGATTACCGCACTGCACAATAACCACATTCTGGAACATACTTTTTCTCCACAGCAGGGCGACGCCACCGTAGGGTCTACCGCGAAGAATGCCTGCTGACGTATCCACCGCCGATACTCCAGTACAGCTGAATTCACTGCTTATTGAGCCAAGAAACGTGATTTCTTCAGGCAGTAACCACGTTTCCTGCAGCGCAATGACATCAGACTGCTCACATAAGTCACGGACACTTGCAATGGAGCGCTTGACATTTTTACAATTAAATGACACGAACTTGCAAACATTGTCGTTATCCAGCATTAGTATTAAAGGTGAAGAAATAATGAAATCCTAACTTTAATATTATAAATGCAAAATTGAGTTTGTTTGTTTGTTACGCTTTCACGTTAAAACGGCTGAACTGATTTGGATGAAAATTAGCCCTTTCATTTGATGTCACATGGTACAGCTTGCAAAACTTAAAAAAATACCATTCATTTATTAACATTACACGTCCATTTTTGGGTCACAGAAATTCAGACGTGTACAAAATTTCAACTAAATTAGTCCTGTAGATTCTGAGCAAATTGGCTGTAACTGACGGACAGACAGCCAGACACACGAGTGACCCTATAAGGGTTCTGTTTTTTTATTCGGACGCACGGGTAACAGCCTTGAAAAGGGTCATTTACAGAAGAACCCATTAAAACGGTTTTCAAATTGGTTTTGTAGTCTTCGGAAAAGAATCGAATTTTATATCTAATATCGATTATTGAAAATTCAGTTCCTCTTAGGTGTCCTCTTGTAGCCACAACGGTGACGGTTAAAATAGCAGATATAATTGAATGAGACATAAATACCAACAAATAAATTGATCCCAAGACGAGTATCACCGCCATTTTGTGCCATCACCATAATTTCGTTATAATACAAGTCATTTCTAGAAAATTGTACGACAATGTAAATTGACGTTTCATCTCCATCTCCTGAAGAAAACAGCTCTAAAAGATAATAAGTTTCGCCAATAAAAGAGACGTTACACTGATGAGCAGACAAACAGGATGTTGTTTTTGTAATTTAAACTGCGTTTTTATGGCGAACGATAAAGTTAAGGGTGCTGTTTATTTGAGACTAGTTCGTGAAGCGGGTTCGGTTGATAAGATGTTCTATTTATTTTAGGAGTCAATATTTTTGTTGTTTTTAATACCGACTTCCAAAAAGGAGGAGGTCCTATGTTTGTAGCGTGTTTTTTCATGTATGTCCATCGATATTTTCGTCAATTGTTTTGATTTTTTTTTTATTTTGATTTTGAAAATTATTTTTTCATTTGGTAGAGGAAGCTTGCGTGGTGGTCTCATATACATTTTATTAAGAAAAAGAAAAGAAAGAAAGAAAATACGTTTATTTTGCTTATTAACTTTGCTTGGGTTTTAGTTAATTTAGCTTTAATAATAAATTTCACAAATTAAAAAATTAAAATTTAATTAATTAATTAATTTATTTATTTATTTAATTTAATTTTTTAATTTTTAAAATAGCTCACAGAATAAGCAAGCTTAAGTGGCAATGGGCCGGCCATATTAGCCGTAGAACCGATGACCGCTGGGGTAGACGTGTTCTTGAGTGGAGACCGCGAATCGGAAAACGTAAGGTAGGACGCCCTCAGGCTAGGTGGAGCGACGATCTTCGCAGGGTGGCTGGTAGCAACTGGATGAGAGCTGCCGAGAATCGAGCTGAATGGCGTGCAATTGGAGAGGCCTATGTCCAGCAGTGGACTGCTATAGGCTGATGATGAATAAATTTCTGTCACTGTTATTTACATAGCAGGTCGTGGTATTCGAATTTGTGTATGGTTGGTACCACAACTAAAAAGTGAAAAATAAAAACTTTTTACAAAAAAGTAAAAACAAAAAGTATTTTAGGCAGATTTTGGCGCATTGTTACTACAATCGCAAATAATATTATTATCGACTCGACAACCACGTAAAAGATTTTCCCGATTATCGACCAAACCCTACTCTTTTAGTCCCTAATGATTCCTCTAAGGCATGTAAGCCAATTTAAAACTTCTCCAATTACTAAGAAGGCACTCGTTTCACAGGAATAGTGCAGAAAATAAAACAACTTCTTTATTAAGTTAAAAACTTCGTCCGTAACTTGTTTCGGTAATAAAATATTCTGTTCAAATAAAAGAATTCAACGGTTTTGTATATTTAAAACTTGCTCTTTTTTACTAGTTTTACGGTTCTCGTATTATTCCCATTCTAAACGTAAATATAAAGTGCGGGTCTAAGTTTTCTTCAGCGGGAAAACTTTGCCCCTTATTCTTTCTATGTATGAAAATATTAATGTAGGAAAAATGCATGATAATTGATAGCATTTTTTTAAATGTGTTTCAACATTTATAATAATTCAAACTCAAACTCAAAGCATGTATTTCAATTAAACCATTTACAGGCACTTTTGAATTGTGAAAGAATCGGTCAGTTAGTCAAAAAGTTGAAGCTAGTTGCCCATTCCAAATAGTAGATCTCTATGGAGAAGAACGGGCAAGAAACTCCAAGGACACTCTTTTAAAAATGGATATAGATATTACAAAATCCTGGGTACAGTATTCTTGGTGCTTCGATAAATGTGAGAACAATGTTAAATGAAAAATAATCAAAAACAATTCAAAATATAAGATTAAAAATAAGCCCTGGCAGATGAGAGATGACCAGTCTCAACTGACAGCGCCCGTTCACGAACATGACACGTGGATCAGCACCATCCAGCTCAACCATTTTGTAGGGAACCGAATGATCCAACACACGCGCCACCATCAGCGAGACATTTAAGTGAGTATGACATACTCTCATCTGCCATGCTCTTTCAAGTCAATATAAAGCATGATACCATATTAAACGGCTCCATGGTACTCACATTTAAAAAATTGAAAAAATGCTTCTAATTTATACAAAACTATAATTTGCAATGTACTTGAGAGATTAATATAATAGAATTTAAAGAAAAAAATAAACATTAACCGCCTTACTAATAATCGTTGTATAGCGCCTGTATAGTTACACAACGTTTTGTCTTCTTTTTTCAAAAGTCAAATTACTTTTGAAAGAAGAAGACAAAACGTTGTGTAACTATACAGGCGCTATACAACGATTATTAGTAAGGGGGTAAGTTTGTAAAGTCAGAAAAAAAAGGGGAAGCAACTCTTCCAAATATTAAAATTTTTAACTAGTGGAGCAGGACCAGCATTAAGCCAAGCATTTTTATCTACGATATAATCATCCAACTTATAATATGCCTGTCTACATAGTGTGCGTTTAATGCATGTTTTAAATTTCTTCTCATTTAGTTGAAGAATAATGAGTGGTATTTTATTATAACATTTCTGTATTGTCCCATAGTAGGGCAGAAGCCTCCGTTTCTTTTTTCCACTAAACGTGATCCTGAACCAACATGGCCCCTGCCCCCTGTTGCGGGAAAGTCCGCAAGGGATACCGGGGCCCTTGGCAACAGGCAACTGAAGGAACACGGGTGGGTTTTAGCCAGTAAAAGTTTGACACGCACTCCCAAAATCATGTGATGATAAGAAAAACAAAAAATAAAAAAATGCCAATTTTGATTTTCCGCGCTGCCTTTGGACGTTTTCAGGGAGCGATGTTATGTGGGCTTTGCCCACAAGTTAAAGAAAAAGAAAGAAAGACGAGTAAATGGTTGTTTTTCTGGGTTAGTATATTGCATTTTAAAGTCTATATCTTCTGCAATCAACTAACAGCCAAAACGCTCGTCTTAGTTTCAGCTAGATTAGTTTTTCTTAATTTTTCCTGAGTGCAACTTGTTTAAAGATGTAAACTTTCGCAATAAAACTTGCAATATACATCGTACTTTTTACTACGAGCTCGACTGACTACTGAGCTGGTGTTATTTTGCAGTCTCCTCGCATTTTGTATGAAGCGAACTTAAATCTCCGAAGTTTCGCCAGCTTACTAAAAAGTAAGATTAAATATAAAGTCCCTCGCCGCCACTACAAGTTCGTACATAAAAATAACAAACAACGCCATTTTGCATTTTGTAAGATTTACAGAGAAAAGCGATGAAAGTCTCATTGTTGTGAATTGCTTTAGTAGGTTTAAAAATGTACTCTTGGTAACTATAAACAACAGCACCAATAACCTAGCATCTATAATACCACAGTATATTAAAGTAACAGTATAATAATATCTCGGCAGTGGCTTTGAAATAATTACATAAGGCTGCTCGGTAGATAAATAAACCTTCCGCGTTCGTGTGTTACTGCCACGCACTCCACACTGTTGCGTACTGATATATACTGAGATTTCGAAGCGCGTCGTTTCGGCCGTTTTATATGAAGATATAATACTGTTACTTATTTGTACTGCGTCAATACCATTTAAACAAACCGGTATTTTTGCGATAAATAATAAAACATACAGAATAACTTACCACGTTAATCTTTTTAAGATAGAAACTTTGATAAACCCGAGCTTATTGCAAAGGCTTCTACTTTATTGTGGATTACAGTTTGAAGGAAAACCAGACAACATTGAAGTACCTACTTACTAGATTTAATCCCCAACCCAGGATGAAAACGATGATGCAAAATGAAATGGCACGAACATGTCTACAGACTTGACAGAAACGGTCGAGGCACAGGCTGCATATGTCGACACATGTCTACACATGCAGCCAGCATGTCATAATATAGAAAACATACCTATTAAAAGCTCAACCGTATGAACAAACAGTCTTCTGCCATGATTTCTGTATGAGCTCTTGAATCAGTGGGGGTGTACTGTCGTAAAACGAGGTTTAAATTAACGCCCCTGCTCTGCGTAGGTTTTATTTGATATACAGTTCAACTTTTTAGTAGGTACTGAAGTTAAAGTAATTGTCGGTTTTGTATGGGCGAGTATTTAGGGGGAACAAAAAGAATTGATACAGGGGCTTGTGGCTAAGTAATAACAACCGCACGGTTCGATCAAACAGGTTAAGCTACGTTTTTCACGGTTGGTCCGTGGATGGGTGACCATCTTTACATACCAAGACCCCTCCGTGCCTCGGAAAGCACGTTAAGCCGTTGGTTCTGGCTGTCAATTGTAGATCTTTAACAGTTGTTACGGGTCGTCAGAAGCCCGAAAGTCTGACAACCAGTCAAAAAAAAACAGTCTAAATAAACCAGTCTTACCAAGGGGTATCGTGTTATCCGGTAAATGGGTTGTGGAGGTCAGATAGGCAGTTGCTCCATGTAAACTACTGGTATTTAGCTGCATCCGGTTAGACTGGAAGCCGACCCCAACATAGTTGGGAAAAGGCTAGGCAGATGATGATGGTGATAAAAAGAATTGATACAGATCGTTGCCAATGTGCTTTTATTTCTCCTAGCCTGAAAGGTTCCGTGTGCTGCACACAGCCTGTATTCATCTTAACCAAGTCAGTCTGAGAGAATAACACAAGGCCTGATAAACATTTCAATCGTCTAAGCTTTGTTTTCATGTTCGTCATGGCAGAAAGCCGTCCAACAATATGGATAAGTTCGAGTTACATTGAGCAAAGCTGGAGGCACCCAGAATAACATACATATATTGTACAGTGCACGTACTTACCCACCCACACGTAGTTACTAACACCGAAACAATAACACCTATCAAAGTTTCCTGATTTGAATTCGACAAGATTTACAAATTTTGACATCTCTCCCTCTACATCAAGCGAGCTCATTCCATTGTTTGGAAAGCTAAATCTTATATGCACAGCATTATGTTGGTGTTGGAGCCAAATATAGGTTTTCCACGAATTGTGCTATTTTAGGTGAGAGCTTGGGTTCTGAATTGTGAATTATTTAGCATGGCTGCTGACCGTGATTTTCTAGACTCAATTTTCAAGTTGGACAATAATGACTTTTGTAGCTGGTTACAGATAAAATTAGCACGCGTAGCATGACCACCGTAGAAGCGGGTTTTGTCGACGGAAGAATAGACAAAATGACAGATAAACAATCACTATTTGTCATTTTGTCTATTCTTCCGTGGACAAAACGTGAAAATTCAAAAAATTTTGTCATTATCATTCATCATTTCAGCCAAAAGTTTCATTTCACATCATTTCATCATTTCTGCTGGACATAGGCCTCCCCCAACCACCGCCACTTCGACTGGTTCTATGCTTCCCGCATCCAGCGGATTCCTGCGGCCTTCACCAGGTCATCGGTCCACCTTGTGGAAGGCCTTGTCTACTTTCGTCTACGCGGTCACCACTGCAGAACCTTTCGGCCCTAACAGCCATCTGTTCTGCGAGTAATGTGCCCTAACAGCCATCTGTTCTGCGAGCAATGTGCCCTGCCCATTGCCACATAAGTTTGGCAACTTTCTTCGGACTATGTCATTTACCTTGGTTCTCTTACGGATCTCTTCATTTCTGATTCGATCATGTAGGAAACCCCAAGCATAGCCCTCTCCATTGCCCTACTTCAAAAATCCTGTATATGTTTTAAAAATAGTGCCTGTTGGATTATGCTCTGCAATACAGAGAATTTGGATCCTCTGGTGGGTTAAAAAGTATCCTGTGTCCTTTCTCCGGGTCACTACTCATGTGCCAGTTTTCATCCAAATTCGTTAAGCCGTTTTAACGTGAAAGCGTACCAAAGAAATAAACAAACTTAATTTCGCATTTATAATATTAAGTTAGGATGAAAAAGTTCCTACAGTTATTACTCAAGAGTTGGCAAAACCAAAAATGTAAAAGAACAAGTCCTCACCTTATGACACAGCACATCGATGTCCAGTTCGTTGGCGACGTCTTTGATGAGGTCCATGAACAGGTCCGCCTCATCCAGCTGCTTCTGTGCCGACCCACTTGGTGATCTGGACCTCTGCAATAAAGAAATTGTTTTTTTTAAATTGTGTTGGAGGTGATTAATTTGTTTTTATAATGTTGAAAGAGGTTCGTGGCTCCTGTCGATTGATTAAACTTAAATAACTAATTATTTGTTTTTAGAAATAGAGCTCTCTATTAGCAAAAGATTACATAGCACCTTTGAGCCTCTAGTTTCTGAAATTGTTTGATTGGGTCTAAGATCGTTACATCTGCAGTTGTAATTGGGTGACTGAATCTACATAATGAATATTATCATCACTACATAATATTATAATACAAAGTCCTCCGCCGCGTCTGCCTGTGTCTGTTCGCGATAAACTCAGAAACTACTGCATCGATTTTCATTCTGTTTTCACCAATGGATAGAGTGGTTCTCGACGAAGTTTTAGTATATATTAACCGACATCCACGCGGGCGAAGCCGCGGGCATCAGCTAGTTAAATAAATAACATTGATTGAATACTAGCTTTTCCCCGCGGCTTTCTTCTTGTGCATGTCGGAAAATATCCCAAGGGAACGTACTACTGGGCTTAAAAGTATCGTATGTGTACTCATATAAGTTGCAAATTTCATTCAAATCCGTTCAGCCGTTTTTACGTGATTGTAATACCGGCGCCAGATACAGCAACACACATTTGAGAAAATTATTTGAACACTTGTTTGAACATATGTGAGCCACGGGTGTTTGGGTATTTGATCAAAGTTTGATCACACATTTTTACCGTACCTCACAAGTGTTCAAATATTTGACTGTGTCTGGCGCCGGCTTTACAAACATCCAAACACACAAAATTTAACATTTATAATATTAGTAGAATAGGATGTAGGAATAGCTACATTATTACCTAGAACTAACTATATCTACATTAAACTAGTGCCTTCATATTTCTTGTAGAATCAAGTAAAGCGTAGACTGTAGAACCTTCTACATTTATTACAGTAGCTTTCTACAAGAATAGAGGATGCAATGTAGCTTGACTTATAATAAGGAATATTCTCCTGGTACAAGAAATACGCAAGCTACTTTCCAATCCCCGTATAAGACGAGTACGTTCTACAGATAGATGAGTCCTAGTTGTAGCAAGAAAATGAGCGGGGTTACATGAAATAATAGAGATAATATTATTAGTACACACGGCTACACATCAAGCTATACATTTCCAGTTTATGCTGATCTCGCATTTAAAGGAATTCCAGACAATTCGAGGTCAGCTTATACTGTATGTACCTATATGTTGATGTGTAGCCGTGTGTGTTACTAAAATAATAATTGTATATCGCGACGGATTACTATTCTAGGATGTATACAAAACGTAACAATAATTTTAAATACTTAATAGTTTCGTCCGCTGTCCGACCGTCCGTCTGTCAAAGGGCTATATTTTTTTTACCGTAATAGCTAGACACTTTTTGAAATTTTCACAGAGTGTGTCGGTACCTTGAGGTGCTTAGGGTTGCCATACGTACCCTAAAATAGAGTATTGTAATCTTTTTCTTGTAGGTGTACTCTATAATCTATAACACGAATAGAGTACGCTAAAATACTCCTTTTACATAAACTGCCTTTTTTGGCATAATGTTCACTGACGCCAGCAATGCCCAGGCGTTTCTGAACGTAGCTACAATCATTTAGAACGATGAAGAGAAGGAAAATAATTCAAAAGTATGATGACTTTTTTGCGAATGGTTCTTTGCGTTCTTTCGTGAGATAAGTCGAATGACTTTTCTTTCTTTACGGAAGTTGGACAAAAAGTCATCATGACATTTTTTTCACAACTTCTATCCATTTGATTTAAATTGTTAGCCATTGTCAACCACCGCGCCCGAGCGGTCAAAATAAAAACCGGACCACAATTTAAAAATACATTTTTTGAACACATTCACGGTTCCAAATGAACCTTTAGTAAACGGTTTTCAACCGTGTAAACGTTCGAAGAGTCAAAGGGAACAGCTTTTACAATAGAGGCGTCCGTCGTGTCGGTCTGAAAGAAAAAACCAGTTTGCACTGGTTACGACCGCTTTTTTTCAGTTATTTCCGGTTAAATATTCAGAATAGCAAACAAATATGGGCTACGGGCTATGAATAGAAATAGAAATTATGTCTAGTTCTTGTATTTCCGAAGTGGGTTTATTATTATTACATAATGCAGTGGAGTTTTCTATTTCAGTTGGCAAAGGGTCTTTGATGTTACAGGGCCGAAATAGTTCGTTTTAAAAATAGACACATCATTTATCTGAGTTTTGACTGAAGAGAAGTGGTGGCCGCGGCTTACGAGTTGTATGTCGTGGCGTGAGTTCGACCCAAGTATTTTGATTTTGATTTTTTTATTTCGCTTTGTGTAAATTAATTCATCACCACTGACAGTCCCCAGTCTTCATAACATTTTACATAAAGGAATAATAATTTAAATAAGCCAATGGCTTAATTGCCAAGTCAAGTCAAGTCAAATAATTTATTTCAAATAGGCACACACAAGGCACTTTTGATCGTCAAAACAGAGCCTCGACCAACACCTAAGGAGGCTCTCGTTGGGCAGCTGGATTAAGGGCTTGATTCAGAAAGCGGTCCTCCTGGACACGGCTCGCATTGTTAGGAGGTTCCTCTCTCTGGAGCCCTGATCGCCAGTAGCTTGGACCCTGTTCCCGATACCGGTGGGCTACTATTTTTATACCTATTTTTAAATGTTTTTTATATTTTTATATTTAAAAATGTAATTTTTAGGTGTATAAATGAAATAAAACATTTAAATTAAATAAGCCTTTCATTGACCCGTTATCGCAAGAGCGCTTGCAGTATATATCATAAAATATACTTGCGTTAGCTATCCCAAACTTCATAGCTGCAGTATTAAAGCATTAGTTTAAAATGTGCAGCGGTGCACCATCCGCGGTTGTGGTCCGTGGCACGTTGCCAATCCACCGCTGTACCTAAGTGTACCTGAGGTCACTACTTCTGATAGTAAGTGTAGGTATTCTACATACAGGAGTTTAGGGAAATTGGAAAATGATACTGAAATGTTGGCGTCGTCGGCTTCTAATTCAGCCAAATGAAACATTGATAGTGCATCTTATAGGTCCAACACTGAAATCGAGAAAAAAAATCAGTTGTTCCCTACATTTATGTTCGCTTATCACAATCAGCCTATAATGTTCCCACTGTTGGGACACAGGCCTCCTCTCTGTAAGAGGGAGTGGGCTGGTAGCCCACCACGCGGGCCCTGTGTGGGTTGGTAGATGTCACATGTCTTCGAACTTTTACTTCTAGGACATGCCGGTTTCGTCACAATGTTTTCCTTCACCGTTTTGAGAGCAGTGGTGATGAAATAATTTACACAAAGTAAAGCGCTTGTCAGGGTTTGAACCTACGACCTTAAACTCGTAAGTCGCGGCCGTTACTACTGGTCGACTACCACCACTGCTCTTGTGGCATGTCTCTTCATAATGTTCGCATAGCTCGTCATAACGTAGGGATCAGCTGACATTTTTTTCGCAATTTCAGGGTTGGTTCCTTCATGAAAGTTGTTCTTAATGATGATAACAATGACCCCATAAGAGTATGTCCATCAAATTAATTTCAATGTCTGTATATTATTCTCATTTATTTCGGACCACACATAAAATACACACAATCCACAGGTTAAAACAACAACGATTTAAAAAAATTATTCGTATTGCGGTGTGTTACGCAATATCCCGCTGGAGTCTGATCGCAAATCGGTTTACAAAGTAATGCTTTTATGTTCAAGCTCGCAGTTCCTTGTTTAATTAAACCGATTGTATTACAAGTGGTACAATGCTTTCTTTGATTATAGTGTTAATTGAAAATCACGAGAACTAGTTATTGAGAGTGTGTTGCGTTTATTACTGTTATGATTTTCAGTCGTTATGAAAATAGCTTGATCATACTACACGAAGCACTATGCTCTAAATCTTTTGTCAAACAGAAACGGTCATTTTGTTTCTATCTTATCATTACCTATTTCTACTTGTACTACACTAGCTTTTGCTCGCAGCTTCGCCTGCGTGAATGTCGGAAAATAGCCCACGTGAACGTAGTACCGGGATTAAATGCCGTATTCCATATTAGTTTATGATCCGTGAATGCACATTTCATATTCCGTGTTTACCCGCCCTGACCTTATTGCCTTTGCCTCATTTCTACATTTGTGTCTGTAATTTTATGGTGTACAATAATAAAAAGTATCTATGAATTCCGTTATTTTATTTTTTTTAATATATAACTCTATTGGTTTATGCGGCGCACGGCAGTAAAGCTCCAAGTCGGCATGATTTTCCGACATCCATCCATAATGAATTATACGCTTAAACCTTTCTTATGAATCACTCCATCCATTGGTGAAACCCGTTTAAAAATCCCTTCGGTAGTTTTTGAGTTTATCACGTTCAGACAGACAGACCAGTCAGACATGGCGGGGGACTTTGTTTTATATTATGTAAGAATAAGGAGTTAAGGATAAGGATGTATAATCTTTTCAATGTGGTCCATTTATCCATCATCAAAAGGCTGAATAAAATATTTCGTTTCATATGAATACACATGAAAAGAGTAACAAATAATATCAATAATAAATATCTAAATAGGTACTGAGGAAAAGGACTGAAGAAAAGGTTCTCTTTGATTATTTTTCTGATTTAAATATAAAAAAACTCTACATCGGATAGCTAAAGAGCCAAAACCAGCCAAGCAAAAATAGACTTAAACTGAGCGGAAATAGAAACGCTTTGCTGAATGAACGATATTGAAAGAAAAGAAAGACAATATATTTATCTGTGGTAAATTATTTCAGACGTATTTGTAACTAGAATACGTAGTCTTTTTCAAATAGGTTTTTTTTCTCATTGGCTAAAATTTCTGTAGGTAAACAATAATTCTTATTTATTTATTTATTTTATTATTTATGTACACACAGTAAAATACAAAAAGATACGACATAATTAAAATATGAGTACAAAGGTACTGCTTATTTCTTAAGAAATTTCTTCCAGCAGACCTGCGAAAGGAGAAATGAAAAAGAAATGTAGACAATAGTGTGTGAGAACAAGAAGAGAAAAAACGTGAATATGCTTCATGATATATTCTTCGTTGGAGAACATTAATTACTACGGTTGACTACCGGTGACGTATCTTTTGGTAAGTATTAAGCGTAGCCCTGGACTTTGTCTTATTTCAAAGATACAATTTAAAGTTTTTGAAACTTGTGCAAGTATTCGAGTTTGTTGAACTTTTGTCTTAGCTCCAGTTTTGTAAAGGAAGATGATGAAGTTGTAAGTTTTGTACAAAAGTCTTTTGAATTTCATAATTAATCCATCTTACCTTACTTGCCTATCACCCGGTTTCTGATTTGAGAAAAGTAGCAAATCTCAACTGATTATTCTCAAATACATAAGTATGCGCTTAAGGGCGAATTTCACCAAACTTTTATAACGAGTATAAGTCTTATCCTGCGAATAAATTTAGAATTTTTGACAGTTTTTCCATACAAAAACTGTCAGACGTCAATTTTATTCCACGGATAAAAGATATCTGACTTTGATAAAATCAGCCCTTAGAGTCGTTATAGTGTAAGAAGCTTGTCTTCCATTCATGTTAAACATGAAACATGAAAACTTATACTCGGTATAAAAGTTTGGTGAAATTCGCCCTAAGTAAGTTAATGTTCTCAGTTCTGAAACTTGGGCATAACCTGCATGCCTCAAATGCTATAATATTATTCTTTATACTTACCAAAACAGTTATTGTTTAGAAAGTCAACCCCAAAAGGGGTGAACATATTCCTAAATATGCAAAAAACATCCTGTTCCCCGTATTTTAAAAGCTATGTGGACAAAATCGCGATCAAAAGGTAGTTTTAAAATCAAAATATACGAGTAAACATTAAGTCTATCAAGAGCTGTATAAAATGGGATGGATATTTGGTCTCTTGCCACCTCGCAATCACCGAACCAATTTAGCTGTTGAAGCTGGGGTGACCAGGGTAGATTTTATTTATAGGATTATAGCGTCCAATATTTTGATAAGGGTTGCATGGTAAAAATAAAAATGGTAGCTTATTTTAAGACTCCTAATTGTTTAAAATAGAGTTCAGCTTCCTCGTTTTTTAAGCATTACAAGGAACTGTTTTCTTTCTTCGTGTTCTGATCCTGTTAGTATTTTTGGGGTTCCGTACCCAAAGGGGAATACGGGACCCTATTACTAAGGCCCCGCTGTCCGTCCGTCTGTCTGTCCGTCCGTCCATCTGTCACCAGGCTGTATATCATAAACCGTGACAGTTAGACAGTTGGACTTTTCACAGCTGATGTATTTCTGTTGCCGCTATAACAACAAATACTAAAAAATAGAATAAAATAATTATTTAAGAGGGCTCCCATCCTACGTGATTTTTTTGCCGTTTTTATAGATAATGGTACGGAACCTTTCGTGCGCGAGTCCGACTCGCATTTAGCCGGTTTTTTTATACCGTATATTTCAGTAAATTCCCGGAACTCTCTTGGCACAAACATACTCCATGTTTGTGCCAAGAGAGTTCCGGATGGGATTTAAATTCACGACTTTTTTGTCAGTTTGTGTACTTGATTATAGGTGGACTAGGTACCTTGTTCTTATCTTTCAATGAAAAAGAACTTATCTTCAAAATAAGGTGAAACTAGTCGATCTATAATTATGCCTTTAGAAATTTCTTAAGAAATAAGCAGTACCTTAGTACTCATATTATAATTATGTCGTATCTCTATATATTTTACTGTGTGTATTTATTTATTTTATTATTTATTAATAAAATAAATAAATAAAAATATTCATAAAGAAATTGTTTGATGTCATTTAATAATTTAGTTGTGTAGCAATCTGAGGTAAGTGTATCTGGATTCTGTGGTAGCTATATAATTGTATACGTAAGCTGTTTAAATCAGTTACTTTCCCAAATAAAGGCTCGTACATACTGGCGCGATATCGTGGGCGCGACAGGCAGCTCTACCCTTGTCGCGCCCACGATATTGTGCCTTAAAGTAAAATTATAGAGATGGTTTGGTCATGTTGAGATTATGAATGAAGGGCGACTAGCAAAAGGTACAAGGCAGACGTGAGTGAAAACGCCGGGAGGGGACGCCACCTTATTAGTGATGTTCTTCAGAAAGATCAGGGGGCCAACAACCACCGCTTACAGCAGTATTATTTTAATATTACTCAGTGGGGGAAAGAGATGGAGCTATACGTCCTGTAGAGCTTCATCTCTTTCCTACAATGAAGTAATATTAAAATAATACTGCTATAAGAGCTGGTAGTAGGGCCCCAGGTGCGTGGTACTCGTAACCGGCGTGCGTGTATGATCAGATGCAAAGGAGTATGTAAGGATCATAGCAGGGGGCGTTCTGCAGTATCTGCCTATAAAATAAAAATCTGTTTATCCAGAAACACAAAGAATGTCTGGTCAGCCTATCAGAATCCCAATCTGCAGTGGTGCTGACAAAATTGCATTTCACTTGGAATTGATGGCGAGTCCAATTAATTGAGTTCCCTTTCTATCAATATTTAATATCAGGAATGTTAGTATATTTTAGTGATTGGCTATTTTAGGCATCGGATAAACAATTTGTTGTTTGGTTTACTAAAAATAGATTCTAAATGAAAATAATTGGTTGGATGAATGGTTTGGTAAATTGCAGAGCCGTTGAAAATCCGCGTTTATTTATTAAATGCGAAAGTAACTCTGTCTGTCTGTTACCTTTTCACGTTTTAATGGCTGACGGAATTTGAATTAATGTGTTTTTTATTGAAATCCCGTCAGCCGCTTATAAACCTGGGTTAGGAATAAGCTGCGGGAAAAAGCTAGTTCTTAATTAGTTATATTGGTTTATTAGTTGTCATTCGATATTTGCCGTGAAAACGAAAGTTGGAAATAATACCCTATTATCCTTATTATAATCCAGGGTTTTAAAATATGTCATTCTAAAGGATAACATTATTATCTACGGTTGCTTTTAAGCTCATACACACAAAACAGAATTTTAGGAAAATTGAAATTTTCTCTCCAAACAGTTCATATTTCTAACGGTCCACTCAAAATGGCCGACGGAATAAAATCATAACATTCAGATTCTGCAAATCTGATTACTACCCGACTCTATTATTACAAGCACGTCCTATCCGAAATTTCTTGGAAAAAATGTAATTGAATCTGTTATGGGGACTAATTTGAATGGTCGGGATGTCCTCCCGACTCTTCCCGGCTCTGACTGTGAATATTTTGTACTATGTATGGTACAGAGGAGGATGGAGGAATACATTTGGACATTGGGCGTGAGTTTTCGGTGTAGATGTGGTTGAACTGTTATTGAACGGATTTTATTTTCGTGTGTAGTCGAATTGTTAAATTAGACAGAGTTCATTAGCGAGCCTGATTTCCGTTAGTTCTTGAACTCTAATTGTGACACGCAATTTTGGACTAAAGGACTATTTTGGACAGGTACTGTCCAAAATTACGCGTCGGAAAAAACGTCGCGCTACGCCTACAAATGCTGCTTGAATATGGGGTTCATTTGAAAAGCATTTTAGGCGCGAGGCCGAACGTAGCCGTTGAACGTAATGTTCTAATGATTGTTTTCTGTTTTTATAGTTTTAAGGTGTATTTTTTTTTTTTTTTTTTTTTTTTTTTTTTAATTTATTTCTAAGTATATGGTGCATTGAGATCTAAAATTAAACATTGATTCACATATACTACCATTGCTGGTGTAGAAAAATTAAATAAGCTAAGTGCATGCAAATCGTAGATATTACAATAAAAGTTATATTAAATTATCAAAATTGGTTTGAATTTATATTTTATACAATAATATTGATTCAGATTAATTGAATAGTATTATTTGTAATGTCAAAATATTAATTATTATGTCAAAAAGCATTTTCTGCTGCAATAGCAATAAACGCATTTTTCTTTCTTTTATTTCTTTCAAAAGACTTTCTAATGACCTACGCCGTAAGTAGACACAAAGATACTGCAAACATAATGGCATAATTTTTATCTTCTTTTTCAGATACGTGCAAGTATTTATGGACCTAATTTAAACACGGATTCAATGCAAAAAGGGAATAATAAAGAAAGGAAAACATTCCCTTTTGATATAAAAAGAAAGAATTACACTTTTCAATAACAACCTTTTATAACTGAAGCCTGAAAAAGCAACCTTTGTACTAACACAAAAGCAGCTTGGTCCCCCTATAGAAGAAAATAGCAATTTATTGTAAATTCTATTACAAAGCACCTTACTGGAATGGACATATTATTAAATGTTATTTTAATTCTGTAATTAGGTACATACCTAAGCTGATTTAAAGTACCTGTATATTGGTTCAGTGGCACAGGGCTAGACGTTAGAGTAAAAACAAGAACGCATAAAATTAAAATGGCAGGAAAATGATGAGAGCAAACACATGGCAAAATGGACCATAAAAGTCACAGAATGATACCCAAGGAATGGGAAAAGACATTGAGGAAGACAGATGAGAAAGTGAGACGATGATCTGCCAGAAGGTTGGCGATGAACGCCAAAGGTTGGTTGGCTTGTAGCGTTAAATTTTACATAGGGTGACACAATGGGCGGTATTGTGTCACCCTATGTAAAATTTCTACATTTATATCTTTATTTTTTAAGGTTTACATACTAAAGAGTATTTTATTCTAATTTATTCTATGAACAACTTTGGATAGAAAATAAGTGGAATGGAAGAGGCTAATGTCGCAAGACAGCCTGACCTGGTACCTGATAATTGTTAGTGTAGGGTTAACAATCAGAAGACAAAATGTTATTAGTATTAAGAACTTTTTTATGTATTACTAGCCCGAGGCTTCGCCCGCGTTGATGTCGGTTATTATATATTAAAACCTTCCTCGAGAACCACTCTATCCATTGTTGAAAACAGCATGAAAATCGGTGCAGGATTTTTGAGTTTATCGCGACGGACAGACAGACGAGGCGGAGGACTTTGTTCCATAATATGTCGTGAAGAAGGTCAGAGGAAATAAAGGCTATATATTTTTATTTATTTGTCTTATTATTACTTACTGGACAAAATAGAACAGGGTGTAGCGTAGTCTTCAACTTACAACTCTCTAAATGTTTTTCCAAAGCTGATTAGGACCGCCTTCAAGACTGATTAGGCTTACTCATTGTCATCTAGTTATTCTTTTTTCTACAAACAAGACTAAAAGGTTAAAACCAGCATTTTTGGGTGACGTCTGTAACGACAGTCATAAGTATTCATGTTACAAATTGGATCGAGGATTAAAATCTTCTTCGAGGACGATGACAGTAAATCACAAACTGATTTTTTTTTTTTGTTCAAATGTGACCTAAATTTTAACTTTTTTAACGTCGCCGTCGTTCAAAACGGAGCTTCCAAAAAACCTCTAAGGTAGACGGACATAACAATGATCTTATAATGTTCCGTTTTTTCATAAAAGGCCGGATCTCTGAAAATGTCAACTTTTTACGCGCGAATTCATTGTCATGCCGGGACTTTCCCTGCGCCATTGTCATTTATTTCAGCAATAACTCTCGAGCCCCTAAAATGTGTAACACAATAATACTAAATAGCACCAATAAAATACTGCTTATTTATCCAGAAACGGAATGTATGGAATGTATGTAGTGCCCTTCAGGATCGCTCACAGCTGTCCGGTCCGAATCCGGAATTCGAATACTCGATATCTGGATTCCGGCTCGGATCGCGGCGGGACACATTTTTGTGTGTCCAAACGGTTATTTGACGAGTTTTGCTGTATGTTTGGCTATGTGATTTGTTGACGCAATTTTTGTAGGGCTATCACTAAAGGTACGGTTTCCTAGTGCGGTGCAAAGTGCGGTGGCCGCCACATAACGGCTGCAGTGACGGCCTTCATGAAAATGATGTCACCGGGGTTTGACTTTACGGTGTCCAAAAACGCTATCTAGGAAAACACACCAACGTAGTTTCGTATATAACGTTACAGTGTCGTTAATCGACGGTAAATAGCGGACGCTATGTCAAGTAATATAATTAAGTAATGTAAAGTTAGGGTTTCCTAAGACAGCGCTGACCACCAGTCAGCGCTGTCTTAGGAAACCCTAACTTCATTAGAGTGTAGATTAAAAAAAATAACAAACACTTTGGAAACCGTCTTTGTTTCAGCCGCAATAGGGGAAATAAAAGGCGTGTTTGTTTTTGTTTTCTCATTTTCCTCGACATCTCAAAGAAAAGTAAACGAAAGATTCCTCAAAGGACTTGCTAACGTTTTAATGATAAATGATTGGAAGTGAGTTATGACTGTTAAGAACGAGGTATAAGTAAACTTTTTTGATGTTTGGTAAACGAGGAATAGAATCAAAATACACAAACAATATGAAACGAAAAGAAAAACCAACGTTTTAAACCTGAAGAGATTGAGAATTTGGTATTCCGTCTCTCCAGTCTGTCTGTAAGAGATTGCCATGTGCGATAAAACCACCCAATAGTTTTAAATATTTGTCCTTTTTTAAGCGACTTCAGTCGTTGGCAGGGTCGGTGGCAAAAAACTAAAATGCAGATCCAAAGACAGAAATTAAAGTAATTTTTCTGTCGGTTTTTTTTTTGTAAAAAAAGATTTTTGTTTTATGTGTACAATCAAGTGCTTATAAAATAATTAAAGAAAAACATGACCATTTTTACACCAACATGTTGCTAGCACATAAAATACACACACATAAAAATATTCGCAACCGCGGCGTGTGTGTATGACCGGATGTATGAACGTAAACGAAACAAAAGGAGTAAGTAAGGATCGTATAAGGTGGCGTTCTGTAGTTTTTGCCTACCCCTATGGGAAGAAGGCGTCATTTTATGTAGGTATGTACTAATGTATTGTCTTGATCTTAAATAGACAAATAAGTTCTTAAATTCTATGAACCCGTAATTTCATCATTGGGTGTAGGTACCCGAACCTGAAAAACGTAACAAGACTTCCCCAAATTGCAGTTTTAAAAGCAATTTTTACTAAATCGTCAATTTCACCTGTCAATTCGAAAATTGACGGATGAAACCTTCCTATTGTGTAGCTATCGAACAAAGGTATACATTAACGACAATCATTGAAGGAGAAACTGAAGATAATACAATTTATTAATGTCTTCTCTGTCGATAAATTATTTTGTTTGTTGTATTTGAAAGTTATTGTTTTTGTTAATATAAAAAAACGGTTTCTACTTTTTACCCGACTAAAAAAGGAGGGTTATGATTTTGACCGGTATGGATGTATGTATGTATGTATGTATGTTCATCTGTTCCCTCCTATCTTCCAAACCACTTATCACAATTTGACAAATGAGGTATCGTTAGAAGCGTCGTAATTGTCCGCTGGTTATAGGCTATGTGAAGTCACATTAAATTAAAAATGGCGCCCTCTAGAGGACATAAAGTGAGGAACTTAAAAAAAAATATGATTTAATCGTACCATGTTGGATATCAAATGAAAGGCCTTAATGAGCACATTTCAAAAATATATATATTATAGCCCCAAAAGAATTAAAAAAAAAATCAAGTAATAAAAACTAAAACCCAACTACGACTTAAAAGGTATAAACAAGACACCACAGACAGACAAATTAAAAATCCGGAGTCACACGTAATCTGTTCGATTTATGCCCTAACACGTGTGACTCCGGATTTTTAATTTGTCTGTCTGTGGTGTCTTGTTATTACTTGATTTTTACCTTTTAAGTCGTAGTTGGGTTTTAGTTTTTGTTACTTGATTTTTTTTAATTGAAATTCGTTTATTCATCGTAAGGTCATTTTAAAAATGCTTGTGGGTAGCCAGCTAAACGTACAGCAGTAGACATCATTGGGCTGGTATGTAGTTCTAAATACGAATTTTTACATATATCGAAACAAGTTTGATGCGTGATGAAATTACTTTCAATACCTGTTTAGGGGCATGAGGAACAGGGTGTAAAGTTCACTCATCCACCACAGAAAAGGCAGGATCCTACGACCAGACGGGTATTGTGTCTGGCGGGAAACTGCCCAACGATTGATGTTGGGTTCTTGTACATATGTCCACTGTACGGTAAACTTTAATTGCGCGATGCAGGATTTATGTGACGTCAGGTCTTTGGTGCGTAGTTCGCATGTGGCGATGTAGATACCGCCACACCTGCGTAAAATTATTTGTGTCGTGATATTAATAATAGATCGCAGTGATGATGGCGCCATTATCAATGTGTAACACATAACATCACGCCTGTATTCAACGGAGGGCTAGGCAGAGGTGCACCTATAGTACACCCACATTTCGCCAGTTATGTTTAAGGCCCATGTAACAGGGCGCGAGCCTATTGCCATCAACCGGGCACAAATCCAGACTAAGGACTGCTACTGATGATACTGACTATTCCAGATGGAAAAACCCAATAACACTTTGTCCGACCGGTAAATCGAACTCAGGACCTCAGCCGTCAAACTCAAACTCAAAACTCAAAGCATTTATTTCAATTAAACCATTTACAGGCACTTTTGAATTGTCAAGGAGTCGGTCAGTCAGAACTATGAAGCTAGTTGCCCATTCCAAAGCGTAATACGTACCTATGGAGAAGAAGGGACAAGAAACTCCACGGACACTCTTTTAAATCAAAATATTGTTACAAAATATTGGTTACATCATTCATGTTGAAATTATACATGTGAGAACAATGTAGAAAGCACGTTAAAAGCGTCCGATTATAACAAAAACAATTTAAAAAAAATAAGCCATGGCAGCTAAGAGATGACTAGTCTCAACTGACGGCCCCCGTTCACGAACATGACGCATGGATCAGCACCATTCAGCTAGGCCGTAGATACTGTAGAGGCATCAATGTGTAATAAAATAAAAGACTCATCAAAGTATATTAATTAAATATAATGTCTTGTCTACACCTGTTATTCTCCAGGGCTTACATCTTCGCTCGTGTATCGCTACAGCTGCCACAAAAGTTTTCTGATAACGATCTTTGTAATTATTCCGCGCTCATTAGTAAGCGCTCCTCAACTGGTCTTCGGAAAGAACAGTCGTTCAGTAGCAGGAACTTGCGTTAACTATGTCACGTGTGGATTAATTTTTATTGTGTTTTTGCCGCGAGAACTTGTATCGATTCAGTATGTATATAATACCAAAGTTTTCGTACATAGCTTACAGAATCAATCAATCTGCCTAGCCTTATCCCAACTATATTGGGGTCGGCTTCCAGTCTAACCGGATGCAGCTGAATACCAGTACTTTACATGGAGCGACTGCCTATCTGACCTCCACAACCCAGTAACTGGATAATACGATACCCCTTGGTAAGACTGGTTGTCAGACTTTCGGGCTTCTGACGACCAGTAACTACTGCCAAAGATCAATGAATGACAGCCGGGACCAACGGCTCAACATAGCTTACAGAATAAGCAAGCTAAAGTGACAATGGGCTGTTGGGTAGATGTGTTCTTTAGTGGAGACCGTGAATCAAAAAACGTAAGGTAGGACGCCCTCAGGCTAGGTGGAGCGACGATCTTCGCAGGGTTCTCGGCAACTCTCATCCAGCTGCTACCAGCCGCAGCTGGATGAGAGTTGCCGAGAATCGAGCTGAATGGCGTGTAATGAGCGGAGAGGCCTATGTCCTGCAGTGGACTCCTGTAGACTGATGATGATGAAGTATACACTAAAGATCTTTTAGATGTCCTGTGTGCCTTTTAGTCTGTTCTAATTATATTATTTTAGTCTGTTCTAAATATATTATTTCTTTCTTTACGCGGCCGTTTATGGAAAAGCGCGGGTTTTGAGAACGTCTTTTGTCATTCATACCTGTGACAATTTGCAATATTAACGCCTGGGACTGTAATTAATTCATCAAAAGGCTACCCGCACAAGTTCTACAAACTCTCGATAGCTACAAGTAGCTGTTGCTGACCACAAGTGATGGTCACGAGTGGCCCAAAGTGGCCAAACTGTCCGGTTCTGGTCATAAGCCCCAAGTTGCACCCTTCGATGAAACTCTCATGTATTTTTACTATAAAACTTTGCTGAATGTTTGTTTATTCAGTTCAAAGATACCGTGGATAGGTACCATCGCGGTAACGTATATCTAACTATTTTGAAAACAAAATCCCGTGCACACGATGACCACAATTGTGTACCTACCACCTGTTTTTTTTGTAGGTAAACGTTACTGTGGCCGATCGTTGCAAGCAAGAATAATCCTTACAGTGTTCAGATATGCGTGTCCGCGTACTGTTTGTGTCCAATACTGCGCTTTTTTGTATTGTTGAAACAAATACTATTGTCAAAGCATAACCTTTTTGTAGGAGTGTAACGTACACATAAAAAAGACTAATACGACACAAAAACGACGCACAACGCAATTTTTGACAAATAAAAACACATGGCTCTACGGATCTACCAGGTTTACACCGAAATTGAAATTGCTGCAAAACCATTTTTACAAAAATGGCGCAACCTATAATACCTATCCAAAAAATACGCAAATACGAAATCACGTATCCAATATGGTAGAAACAGTATAAAATCCGTCAGCTCCCCCTGAGGGTTACAAGAAACAATTTACGAAGGTAATCGAAAGTGTAACTCCCTGCGTACGTTGTAAAACAGAGGCAGAAGCCATAAAATTTGTATCGACTGTGTGACGTCATAATAGTGTTCACTACACTCTAGTGCTACAAATTGTTGACACGATGCTCTGATGGGATGGATTCAACGTTTTATTTGTTGAAGAGTTTGGAGTTCTGATTGAATGATTGAGTGATCGTTGGAGCGAGCGATAACGTTGAATGATACCTGCATTTTAGCAAACGTTTAAACTTTTCAGTGAATAATATATTTTATCGGAAATGGACTAAAGTTCTAGTGCTTTTTAAACGTTGTTCAAAAATCATCAATGCTCGATTCATCGCAATTTAGTATCAACAATTAACCCTAGATTGGGCGCGCTATTCCGTAAAATGTCAGTGGGCGTGTGGAGAGCAATTTGACGCTCAATTTCATTGTTAATTTTACGGAGGAATTCTCCAATTAAATTAATTTCTTTTTTCAGCGTTTAAGTAAAACACAAAAAATCATAAGAAAACAACATAGAAATATATTTTAATTTATCATAGGACACTTCGGGTTATAATAATTTTATGAAAACGTAACTTTTTAGGGACTTGTTTAACATAATATTAAGCAAAGGATAAAAACTAACAAAATCGAATATGTTCTACATCTGCAGGATATGCTTGAGAGGAAGAGAAGAAAAAGACGTACAAAAGTACATGCAATGCTCGTTGCACAGTAATTTTGAGCATCTGACACCCCATTTTTGGTGCGCCTAATTTTCTTTATTTTGGCACATTTTGCCCTCGTTCTGAGCAAATTGCCACCACGCGATACCTGATGGTGAAAACCTTTTCCTTGTGCAGCCCCTGGCTCACTGATCGAATTTAAACTTTCAGTACGTGTCGACGACGAAAGTGGAGGTAGCTACTAAAAGCTCTAAACATATTTTGCGGAATATTGTAATTTTTACCGAGGGCGGCAAAATGCTCATAGCGCGCCCACTCTAGGGTTTATAGGCTCACCATAGTAAATCCATCCATGAATGCTGATACCATTCAAAGTACGTTTACCTTAAAGTCCAGTTTGGCAATAAAAACGTTATTACCGTAAAGGCTTTTACATAATGACGCGATTCGCTGCGCGACGCCAA
The DNA here is from genome assembly GCA_947522985.1 of Lithophane socia. NCBI lineage: Eukaryota > Metazoa > Arthropoda > Insecta > Lepidoptera > Noctuidae > Lithophane > Lithophane socia. The sequence continues at coordinate 653,401 of OX383274.1, forward strand.
TTTCAACAAAACAATTTCTGAGAAAACTTCATGGCGAACAATGCGGCGGCGTCGCGTCGCGCGGCGAATCGCGCCTGTATGTAAGAGCCTTAATCCGTAGGGGGTTTGATCTGAGTATAACGACCCACCTGGTTAGGGCTATGGACTGCGAAATCTTCAGGTTATGGATAAAGGTGAGACATGTGTCATACTTATCTCGAATGCTCCGTCGAAGCACGTCCAAAGTCAGAAACACAACGCTCTCTGTATATTTCTAGTCACGTCTCAGATATACATTTTTGTCAATATCCTAATAAATGTGCGTGCGTCGAGCGTCGGCCTCTGATTGGAATATTTATTGTCTTGAGGACTGTAGCTTTCAGGTTTTTTGGTTTCTTTGTTTCTTTTCATTATGAAAGATGGACCAGGTTGAAGAGTTCTTTCGTATCCTAAACCAGAGGTTTACGAGAAATCTGCGGGGTTAAAACGGTCTCTTTACCAGAATCATTATGCAAATATTATGAATCATCGTAAAATGTCACAAACTGACAATTCATAATATGATAGGCGTGTAAATTCATCTGTTTGACATTTTTCTACGGAGATTCGTAAAATGGTCCACAAAGTATGAATTGCTTTTATGTCAAATTGGAGGAATTGCTAATGACAGCTGGGATTCAGGAAATAAACTGCTTTTAGAGGAATTGGTAATGTGGCCGGTTTAGGCCTCCAGATGTACAAATTTTAATGCTGGCTAACGATAATAATGCTTTTTAACTAATTGTATTCTATACAATAAAGTAGGTAGGTACTGGCTTTTTGATGCTTTTTCAACTGACCGTTGGTCCGTGGATGGATTATCATCTTTACATATCGAGACTCCTCCGTGCCTCGGAATCACGTTAAGCCGTTGGTCCCGGCTGTCATTCGTTGATCTTTGACAGTTGTTACGGGTCGTCAGAAGCCCGAAAGTCTGACAACCAGTCTTACCAAGAGGTATCGTATTACCCAGTTACTGGGTTGTGGAGGTCAGATAGGCAGTCGCTCCATGTAAAATACTGGTATTCAGCTGCATCCAGTTAGACTGGAAGCCGACCCCAATATAGTTGGGAAAAGGCTAGGCAGATGATGAGTTAGTTATTTAGTTCCTAGAGTAAATAGTTGTGTTAAGTATTGTAAAAATATTGGTTTTGATAATTAATAGAAACTTTATGAAACATTGAGCACCTGTGCTACAAGAAAGATACTCTGTCCAGCAGGCGTAGCATGAGCACCGTTTTGCGACGGAAGAGTAGACAAAAATGACGTTTCCTGTAGACAGTAGACAGTACGAGCCGGCAGCAAAATAGAAAGAGTCAACTGCACTTTTTACGAAATTCACTCTTTTACATAATTCGACTCAGAATTCTTTGTTTTATCATAGTATTTATCGGTTGTCAGTGTGATTTTGACAGTAAGGATAGAAAACTTTCTTCCGAAATAGTCTACATATAAAAAGACCTAGACAAAGATCGTTAGAAATGAAAGACAAAATGACACAATTGTAGAAAGATTTCTACGGTGAATGTCAAAAATGAAGAAATGAACTGTCACTTTGTATAGAAAAAGCTATGTCTATTCTTCGTAGAGATAGAAAGCGCCATGCTACGCCTGCTGGAATATTCACCAGAAGATGACCGTAACATATCGAAAATCGGTTAGTTTGACTCCGACCACATATTTGCGGCTGTCAAATTGGTGAACGTACCCTTCTGCGCTCCCGGCAACCAATTACTATCTAACGCGGCTTCCGAGTAGAGAGAATTTTCTTCAACCATACGTTGGCGGTATGGGAGGGTATTTTTGAAGAAAATTCTATTGGAAGCACCAGTTTATATTTATTGGGGACTATTGCAATTTATTATTGGCATGATAGATCATTATAATTGCAAGGATCAATTTATTCAAATTAACTAATTTATAATACCTTATGTACTTAAATTATTTAATTACCAACTTAATAACTTTGAGTAAGTAAGTAAAACAATATTTTTATAGCTTAATCGACTTGTATTCGTTTGTGGAGGCTTGTTGTAGGTAATTGGCAATCTAGTTGAGTATTATTCGTTATTAGCCTGCCTTTCCCAACTATGTCGAATTCGGCTTTCAGTCTAACTGGATGCAGCTTACATTTTACATAGAGCGACTGCCTACCTAACCTCCACAACCCAGTTACTCGACGAACGACGAAACCGTAGTACGAAGGTAGTTGGAAGTATCAGAATGCGAGGGATACACAAATACAACTAACAAACAGTGGAAAGCTTTGATTTGTGAGTGAAAAGACAGTAAGTGAAATAGGTACCAAAAAACTCAAAACAAAGCTCATCAAAATCAGCTCAGTACATCCAATCCCGCTTAAAACATTGCCTCGCCCAGCTTCCACATTAGTGCGAGAAATCGAAGCACTGACACGCGACATGACATGATTGCTCTCGCGACACTCACCATCGATCTACCCTGTGCTGAAGACTGCGTTGCTGAAGGAGTCTTATTTGATTTGGTAGAAGTCAACTTGATTTAATCTTGCTTCAAGACAGTTTTAGTTCCAGTGTGAGATTTACATATACACATACATAAATATACGCCTTCTGCCCATGGGGGTAGGCAGAGACAACATAGGTTGGACTGTCCATATGTGCGACACTGCTGTGGCAGACAAGTTACATATGGTGTCGCACGTAAGAGACTACTGTAATAAATATTGTATTAATTATATGAAGTTCATGTTGTATTTATATTGTACTAGCTGATGCCCGCGACTACGCCCGCGTGGATGTTGGTTATTATATACTAAAACCTTCCTCGAGAACCACTCTTTCCAATGGTGAAAACAGCATGAAAATTGGTGCAGTAGTTTTTGAGTTTATCGCGAACAGGACGACAGACAGACGCGGCGGAGGACTTTGTTTTATAATAATGTTAGGATTTATTGGTTTATATTTATTTATTTATATTCATTGTTGAATGGTTTCAAACGGTTGGTTGGTTTAATATGGGGTGTGTGTGTGGTAGATACTGTTTTTTTTTTAAATATTGCTGTAGTTAATAAAACTCAGTCTCAAGCAATACTAAGGGATTTGTTGATAGATAAAATTGAATTGTCACCAGCCAGCGCCAACACGTCACGACACGTCTTATAACTTATAATAGATTTGCAAAATAATACCCCATGTAGCTTTACATTCTAACGACCCATGGGGGTCTCAGCTTACTAAACATAAAATATTGCTACAGATACGATATCTTTTAATCGAGACAAATGTCTTGTAAGTGAAACAACCAATCTCTTTCTTCCCATTCTAGATGCACATAAACCATCGTACAAAGTTCCCGAATTGGAACAAATTCGTAGCACTGACTCGGCGACACGACTTCCATCGCTCGACGCGACACTATCGATTCGACTGCTGGATTTTATGTTCCACTAGATTTGCGCGCTTCACTGAACACCCGGTATGCGGCGGAGCCTTAGATTAGCTAGCCAAAATACGGCTAGTTGGTGAGAAATGTTGGCGCGTTTGGATTTTATGTCTTTAGTATTGGAGATTAGCTGATCTATTCTCTCGAAAAATTTGGTGGAGTTCGAAAGGGTGCTGTTAAGTTCATAAAAGTGCCAAAAGCCATGATTTCATGAAATAGTCATTCAATGCATTTACATGAACTTAGAGAGTTGTATTGCTGATTCTAATTTTTGTAAGTCTGTAAATCCATATTTTTTACGGCCGCGAATCATACTTAGATCAACATAATAACCTGATACTGACCAGCAAATTGCAAAAAAAACATAAGAAAATTTGAATTTCGTGGGCTACCTTACCGCATCCCCCTTAACTATTCCTAGAGTCATAAAAAACCCTGTAAGAAATCGACACATCGTTCACCTCTCAACCTCTCAACGAGGCATCCTCAGGATGACGTTTGACTTGTCGCGAACTCGAACATGATTTATTTATTTATTTATTAACTCATCATCACTATCATTACAGAAATTTCCTAATTCAATAGCGTGGCCATAATTACAGCTTTATTATTCACCATAACATATAATGTACAGCGCGGTTTTTGAGAACTCACTCAGAGAACAAGTAAAAAGATCTATGCTGTCTGCTACGTCATTAAATACACGCAAGGTACGCGTTATAGGGGCTTTACTCAGTAGATTGGTCCTACTACTGGACACCGCCAATAGACGTGGCCGTCGCCTTCGCAATACATAATTGTCGGGCACACACAGGTTTATTTCTTTCAATATACCTGGGTTTGAAGTCTTGATGTATTGACACGCCGCGAGTCTGACTACTACTTATCATTATCTGCATCATCTGCCTAGCCTTTTCCCAACTATGTTGGAGTCGGCTTCCAGTCTTACCGGATGCAGCTGAATACCAGTATTTTACATGGAGCGACTGCCTATCTGACTTCCACAACCCAGTAACTGGGTAATACGATACCCCTTGGTAAGACTGGTTGTCAGACTTTCTGACGACCCGTAACGACTGTCAAAGATCTATAAATGACAGCCAACCCCGGCAAGCGTAGCTTAACCTGATGGATCGACCCGTGCGGCTATTATTACGTAGCCACGAGCTCCTACTACTACTCGGACTACTATATATATTACTTTCAAAGTCAAAGTCATTTATTTGCTGTAAATGTGGTATTATAAAGGTGGTAGATAAAAATAAGCTTGAGCGATGACACATTTCGCCATATTTTGGCATGCAAATATTAAAAGTATATTAAAAGTATCAAATAATTGTGAAATAAACTCATCTATTGTACATTAAAACCTCCACTAAAGTTCAATTTAATAGCTATTTGTGAAATTCCAAAAGCAGAGTGCGTTGTCAACCACAATTTGTATGAAGCGCGGCAGTAAGTAATTGTCTGGACAGCACACTCACTGCACTTAGTGGTCACGGCTCACGGAACTCAATTAATAATGCAGTGTTTCATAATTATATTATAGTTAAAACCGTTTTATATAGGTACTATAGCCAATGGCCTGATACAATGCAATTATTATTAATGGATTAAAGCTTTGTTTATCATGCTTCAATCCAAAGTTTAATTTATTTGCTCAAAACATGGACTCTCTCAGGGGTTGAAAAATTCTTTCTTAGTGCACTGTATATAATAATTATGAATCATTTTGAACCGTGTTTACTCATTGTTTTATTTTACTATAAAAGCATACTTAATTATAATTTAAGTAGGTACTTACCATGGAATAGAATACCAGATAATATATAGAATACTAGATATATATCAGAATAATCGCTGCGACACTTATTTATAAATGTCCTTCTCACCGCTCTGGTTTTATTCACTCTTCTTTCTTTTTCCAGGCGGTATTTCTTTGGAATGCGCTCCCTCTGAACATCAGGATGGCTGCCAGTCGGTTATCTTTCAAAGTAGCGGCTCGTGAACATATTCGTGAGAAGTTGGCAGAATCGTTGCGGCGCTGATTTGCTAGGCTTGTTTTCTCCTCCACCTATCGTTATTTCTCCTAACAAAGTTTATTCTGTTTATATGTATGTATGTATGTATATATGTATTATTATTTATCCTTTTTCGAGTTAGCTATCCCGTATGTTGCACCTGCCATGTTTTTCTCTGCATCACCCTAAGGTTGACTGGTAGAAAATGCCTCAGGCATTAAGTCCGCCTTTGTACGGTATTTTTTTTTTTTTACTTGTGCATAAAGTTTTAATAAATAAATAAATAAATAAATGTTGAAGCATAATGCTAGACTAGATTTTCTGTTTTAATTTTCATTTTACTTTTGTGTATGTTTATTTAATTGTGTTTATTTTAATTTGTGATCGTACTGTGAGAGCCATAATATATACTTTTTCTTTCTTTCTTTCTGTAGGTATGGTATCTTTATCGTAGAGTAAGAATGAGGGTTAAGTGTGTAACTAAAGTTTGCAACTGCCTGCATTTAGTGACGACTGTACAGAAAATACAACCACTATTTACTATTTTGTACTATTCATTAAAAACAACTGCAGTGTTTTGCATTAAAGTTTACACGGATTAAATAAAGAGCGATATTTTCGTTTGTTTCACATAACAAATACGGGGAAAATACATACAAGCGCCAGTAAAAGTTTTCAGCCATTTGTTCATGAGTGGCTCGCACTGCAGTTATGCTATATCCTCACTTGAGGTTTAAACTTGCAATTTTTGGAACGAAGTGCTTTAACGCGGGTTGCGGTAGGAGTACACTGGCAGAAATCGTCGAAGAATAAGCGTCATGTCCGGAAAGTCAGTTTCAAGTGTCAAAAGTTTTTGAAAAAAAAACTTAAACACTTGAAACTTGAGACCATACTAAAGTCTGTTTTTAATCTTGTAGACTAATTTGACTTTTTTTATTAGGAAATATGTTTTCTATACGGTAGATGATTCATTGCTTTGTAGGTTGTATTTTAGTGCACTTTTCGAAAAGGATTTTAAACAAAGTATTTTGAACAATGAAATTTGTTGTGGTTCTTTGTGTTCTTCTAAAAATAAATCAATCGCAAATCAATTTTGATCAACAATTAATTTTCCTGACTTCAAATTATGTTCTAGTATTAGAATATAATTTACTTGCGTTTACAGTAAATAATAAGAGTAATGTAACATCACTAACCGTTGCTTGTCAACGTAACAAATTGAAACCGCTCGTGAGCTCCAACCCTTAGCGGTCAGCATCTAATTAGTGCGGCACATTGTTAAACATTGTTTTAATAATAATTACACACAAAGTTGTTACGAACGGGATGTTCTGACAACTTGATAACAACACAGCTTCACGTAGGGAATGAAATTGTTGTTTTTTTAATTTAATTTTTGATAGCGTTATGTCAGATTGGTGAAGGAAGTGATTTCGGCATTTTGTGCAACAACAAAATGGATAAATGTGGAAATTATTTAGGCCCGCTTGCACCACAAATCGCTAAATACGTTTAGCGCTAAACGAATTTAAAGTATCTTTCTGTTTCTTCGTTTGAAGATCAATTAAGCAATTCAGCCTATCGCAATCCACTGCTGGACATAGGCTTCTCCCAGGCTGCGCCACAACACCCTTTCCTCCACTTTCCGCATCCAGTCTGTTCCAGGCAGGTCATCAGTCCATCTAGCTGGGGGCGTCTCACGCTGTGCTTGCTGATACGCGGTCTCTACTCTAAGCCTCGTCTGCTCCACCGGCCATCGGTCTTTGAAGATGATAGGGCCAGAATTATATTTTTAATTTGTTTAGCGTTAAACGTATTTAGTAATTTGTGATGCAAATTGGCCTTAACTATTTTACAGAACAATACTTACCCTCTTATTGATAAACGTTTCTTAAAGTTAAACAGTCGTATACACGTCGAAAATGTATGGTTAAACAGTTGATAATTCATAACTTAACTTTATGCAGCGTTTATGAATAAGGCGGTAAATGATTAAATTCTCTTACAGCATCATTTTAATAAAAAAAAATTATGAAATCTGGGTCTGTGGACGTTTTTTAATGGCGACCAGTCGGAAAAATGCCGAAACAATTTCCACGTGACCCAGTTTAATAATCAATTCAAAAGTTTTTGCATTTGTAGAAATGCGCGTCAATTGTACATAATAAAGTCCCTGATAATAATGAACACCAAATTATCAGAAGAATACCAGCCTATTTCTCCCACTTCAAAGCTCTCTTCTCATACAGAGAAGGTCGTGCCTTCTCTGCATGTCACCACACTTGCTCAAGACGGGTTAACGTTTTTCAGACTTATATTAACTACTAGATTTTCCCGTGGCTTCACCTGCATGGATGTCGGATATCGTCTCACGGAACGTACTCCTGGGATACTTAAGAAATGCTGGGTTTCCTATACAAACTGTCATCCCGTTTAGGATTCTTATTTTTGAAACAAAAAGTAGCCTATGTCCGTCCCCAGGATGCCATCTATGTCCTTGCCAAATTTTGTCGAAATCCGTTCAGTGGTTTAGGCGTGAAAAGGTAACATAAAGACAGACAGAGTTACTTTCGAATTTATAATATTAGTGTAGATAGTTTGGATTAGTCCAGATTTCCTCAAGATATTTTCCTTCACCGATGTAGTAATGCCCAAGTTGAATCAGAAAGTACCTACATATGAATTGAAAAATGTCACATTGGTACTGACCCGGGTTTGAACCCACAACCTCGTGCATGAGAGGCGAGGCCTTTACCACTGGGCCATCATGACATTTATAACGGATGAAGCCGATTCAAAATAAACCTTGAATATAGCTACAGCTCGAATACAACGGCTACACATCAAGCTATTAAACATTTCCAGTATAACCTGACCTCTCTTTGAACGGAAATCCTCTATAATGCGAGATCAGCGTATACTGGAAATATAATAGCTTCATATATAGCCGTGTGTATCACAAATTTCAGTTCATACGTACAAACCTAAAACCTAGCTTACCAGTGTAGTTGCTAGCAAGCGTATGTGCTAGTCTGTATATAATCGTTATGTACCTGTTCGCAGTTCGGGTTGGGTCTAATTAATATGTACTCGAATATGCTAAGCCTTCCGAGCCTCGAACGTTGCAGGAAATAGATAGTTTTGGTTTATAGATAGTAACCGGTCGGCGTTTCGACAAAATCTCTCCGTTTTTAGTGATCAAACTCGAGGGTTATAATGAGAAAATTTTGAAAGTAAAAAATACATACTGACGAACATAGAACCTCTTCCTTTTTGAAGAAGTCGGTTAAAAAAGCAGTTGCCACAAACCCATCCATCGATTACTTATTTGAGTCTGTAGTCAGTTAAGATACACACGAAAAGGAGGTGGCGGTCTTAACCAGGAACAATACCGGTAAATTAAAAAAAAGTTGAACCGATTAGAATCTCCAAGCGATTCAATAATAATAAATGCGAAAGTAACTCTCGTCTGTCTGTTTATTTTCCCGTTACCTTTTCACGACTGCCCCTTAACAACCTGTTATGTTTGACAAATAGATATCCTGGGACATAAATTTGACAGATAGATATCCTGGGACATAAATTTGACAGATAGATATCCTGGGACATAAATTTGACAGATAGATATCCTGGGACATAAATTTGACTGATAGATATCCTGGGACATAAATTTGACAGATAGATATCCTGGGACATAAAGTAGGACATGAGCTACTCTTCATCCTGAATCGTAGACGAAGTCGCCAGCAAAAGCTAAGAGACAATAAAGTAACAACAAATAGACAGAATGGCTATCCGATAAAACAATTGACTAACATTAACGCAACAAAAGGGTGGGGAGGTGAAGCCTTCATTATTGGGTAATATTGGGTAATAGCCACTATAAATAAGCCGTTGGGTGTTGAACCTAATTTGGGATCTTTTAGGGTAAACTGTCTAATTACAACACTATTTTTATCGTGATTTGTTGATCGTACGATACATATTATATACATACATAGATATTATATATGTTGAATAATTAAATTTAAAGGCATGTTTATAAACTAACCCAGCTTTAGGTATATTTGTAAACACATCAGTTAGTTTCGTTTTTAGCCGTGTGTAGCGTTGTTTTGTTCTCTTTAAATGTCAACGGAAAACTAGTAAGTCATGTTTTAGAAGGAATAAAATTTTATTTTTCATTTTCAAGAAACCTACGTCTTTTACTGAAATATCGCCAAACTCCATTAATATACATAGACAGATACAAATTTTACCCATTAAAATGCAGTTTTAAGGAGCAAAAAATCTCATATAAACTAATGCCTTTGACACCACGACGATGCAGTAGCGGTCATTGTCCTTTCCCTGATGTCTCTCTGTAGATACTCTAACGATAAACTACGTATGAATTTTCGTTATAGGAACATGTTAAAGATTTTTATTTTATTTTTATTATAATTTATTGTAAAGAATGATAGAAAGTTTAATTGGGTCAATGACCGCTAATGTCACGCTAAAGCGATTCGGGTATAGTCGTGCTCAGCGCTTCTCCACATTTATTATGCGCACGGCCAAAGCGTGAAACACTCTGCCAGCGTCTATGGTCCCTTCCACATATAACCCGTCGGCTTTCATAGCAAGAGTGATCAAGCATATTCTGGGCACGCTCGTTCTTTCGTAGACTTCCGCCCTATCAGGCGAGATCGAGGTTAAGAGCAGGACCATATTATCGCAATAAAAAAGTCGCTGTTAAAATGAGATGAGGAAAACACTGCACTTAGCATTTTCCTCATCTCATTTTAACAGCGACTTTTTGTAAGTAATTAGATAATATCCCAATTATCATTGATGACTCTCCAACTACTACAAAGATAATCGTCAGTAATTTTATACATCCCTCATACATAATAACACACACGTAAAAGAAATAAATTTCCACCACTTTTAGGAGATGATGGGGGTGAAGAATGGCGGCAACCACACATTGTTAGCATCTTATTGTTGTACTGTACTGTTTCTGACTCCCTGAGGAAATCTCAAACAAATTTAAAGTAGCGAACAAACGTGTGAAGACGCGGGGGAAATAGGGATGCGTATGGGGGTGAAGTTTTGAGTCGATTGTGTGCATACGTAAGTTTAACTCTGGGGGGACGCGAAAGTTTGAGTCTCGACAACAATCGTGAGGCATCTTTGTCTGGAGGCCTCAATTTCTAGAGGCACCCCCAGGAAAGTCATATTAAGCAACCACCACGGCCAGTTGATCTGCGAGATGCCATATCACAAAAGCAAAAAAAAAACAATCTTTGGGCAGTAGCCCGCCAGAGACAATTCCCGTCTGGTCGGATCCTCCGTATCTATAACGGATGAGTGAACATTACACCCTGTTCCTCATACCTCATAATATGAGTTGTAATTTCTTGAATACGGTGTTTAGGGTTTACCTATTTCCGAAGACAAAGATACTGAGGCATGATTGCAAATAAACGTGTTTTATTGTATGACATAATTTAAAACCCCTGTATGCATGTATTTATGACAGAGAAGAGAGAATTCAACAGCTTATTAACGAAATTGTTTTTCATGGCCACAGTTTCTTTCCACGGTTTCAAAATATCTAAATCTAGGCAGGTACAGTCGAGGGGCGAAGCCAATCTAGTCAACAAAATGTAGGTCAGGTTTTTATCGATAAACACTACAGCACTAAAGAAGGCATTCTTCATTAAAGGCACATACTCGTGTTCCTACAATTTCTACAAAGAAACAGGGGAAGGCGTCAGTCGTAATGAATTCCTAATGGCCGCACGATAACCCCCCTTCCTTCTTCCTCAGTTGAGATAATCGCGAAGAAATTGCTTCCCTAAGATGAAGTCAGATATTATGGTAATGTGGTGCGGATTGCATTTAGATTAGGACGTAATTATTATCTTTCAGTTCCTAATGGATTGTTATCGTGTAATTGTGATGATATCAAAAATAGGCTACTTATATTTTTTTTCTTTTTTTTTTACCTTCTTCTGAAGGATAATATTATCCTCTTTTCATACAAAGAAGGAACGAATCAGAATTATTGATGACTTATCTTGCTCAAGACTCGCTTGTGGTTCAGACCATGATGTCCGGGTTTTCGAATGGTGAATGGGGATTTGTAAACTCTTGTCCTCAATGGGGATTAGTAGAAAAACGGGAATAACACGTTTTTCTGAACCTGGAACGATGTCTCTACTAAAAGTGAATAAGTTATATGTATTGGTTTTTGGCAGATTTTCTGGGTATAATATCACTTTTTTTTAGAACAGGTTATGTTGTTAAAGGTCATTTCAAAAAGATGATTCAAGTGATTCCCAATCTGCACCCTAATTGCTTAATATACGATCAATCACAATCCAAATCGGTTTGAAAATTTCTAAACCATTGCTTCGTAATGTTGAAAAAAAAAATCTGCTCAACAGCGTAAATAACGCAATAAATGTTTTTGAACTGTCAAAATAAAACAGATTAGTCTTGATCGATTACGAACACCAGTTACGCAATTAGGTAGCTAGATCCAAATAACCGATAAAAAATTCTCTTAGATACTTATCTCACCTTCATTCCTCTTTACTGTTAACATCTTTTTCACAAAACACGTTTCGAAAATGACTGCGAACTAACTCAATAAAAGGCCCAAACCTTTCAAATTGAAACGACTCGTAGCTAAAAAGCTAGCCTTTCAAAAAGATGATTGTACAGAATACGGGTAATAGGCAACCCTTTGTGTCGAAACGAAGTTTATTTCGTGTTGAATGGCTTTTGATCCGTAATCTGAACGAGCACATGGTGACGGGAGATGGTATTGTAGATAGCGAGTATGGGCTTTGTGAGGTATTGTGATTTGAAAAGCTAATTTGGGAAAGGTAACGATTATAATATTGTTACCCTTCAGTAGACAGTTTCCATCTGAGAACTAAGTGGGCGTTATAGAGTGCTTAAAGACGTCATTAGGAGTACCTGCCAGGGTTGCGGGAAAGTCCGAAAGATATACCGGGAACTTGGCAACAGGCAACTGAAGGAACACGGGTGTGCGGTTTTAGTCAGTAAAAGTGCCCGCTCTGGGCGGACCGGAAGGGCGTGTCAACGCCCTTCCGGTCCGCCCAGAGCGGGAGAAGTCATTTGATGATATCCCAACCTCAAAAAATAAAAAGGAGTACCTACCTAATAATAATATATTATTTATTTAGTCTATTTTAAATATCTCGACAACCTCGTGTGCTAAACACGAGGTTGTCGACATGTGGAATGTGAGCTCGGCTATCATTGTGCCGATTGTCGTAACGGCCAATGGCCTGATAGCCGAAAGCCTCGACCAACATCTCTCGAGGCTCTCGTTAGGCGGTTGGATTAAGGGCCTGATTCAGAAGGCAGTACTCCTTGATACGGCTCGCATTGTGAGGAGGTTCCTGTCTCTGCAGCCCTAACCACCGGTAGCTTGGACCCTGCTCCCGACACCGGCGGACATCTATTTTTTATATTTTTATATGTTTTTTTATATTATTATTTGAATTTAAGAAATATTTAAAAATGTAATTAGATAAGAAAATAAATAAATAAACGGAAATATATTATTTTATTATAAGTATATTTTATTATTGTTGTATAAAGTAAGGAGAGTACTAGAATAGAATACTCTTTATTATATACACCATAAAGATTACAGATATAAATGTAGAAAATGTAATCAACATCATCATCATCATCATCATAAATCGGCCAAAAAAGGTTAACTGCTGGACATAAACATCACCAAAACGAATAACGTTGCCCTGCAATATATCCATCTGTTGCAGTTCTTTACCCTGCAATAATATCCATCTGTTACAGTTCTTTACCCCGCAATAATATCCATCTGTTGCAGTTTTTTGGGATGGTTGCCCTAGTTAATGGCATAATAGTCCAATCAACGAGGATATTTAATCACTGACTTCCGAAAAATTCCATGATGAAGTTAGGTAATAATACAGGTTACAGATGTACAATAATCCAACCTTTGTTAAGACAAGTTACTTTTTTTTACCTAAACATGAAAATCGCTATATTATTTAAAATACTTTTAGTACAAAATCCACAATAAAGTTTACTAGTAGTTAACTAAGCTTCATCTAATGAAGCACACGATAATAATATGACCTGGGGGCCAAGTCTACTAATTTACAAACGTGTCAGTGGTCTCGCAATGATTTGTTTTTGACAGATTTTGTATGGCATATCTGTCAAAAACTGATCATTGTGAGACCACTGAAACGTTTGTAAATTAGTAGACTTGGCCCCTTGTTATGTTCCTTCATATTGTCAAAAAAAAAATTCCACAATAAAATGAAATCCTTTAATTTCAATAAACACTCCTCAACTTCAATATTAGGACACACTCTCGCAATACACACAACACATCACCATGAAACCTTGGAAACATGGAAATAACGTAATACAAAGCAATATTCACATAACGCTCAGTTTAAGTGCGTAACTTCATTATTTCATGAAAATAAGCGATACTACAAGAACATAGTGTAGAAGAACAACTCCGACCAAAATACACTCGTTAGTAGTTATGATTCGTCAACTCAAAGTATTTCAACAAAACCATTTAGAAGTAGCTTTGAATAGTCAAAAAGTCGATCAGTTAGTCAGAGAGACAAGAAAGTCTTTTAAAATAATGTATAGATGTGTGTATTTTTAGAGTACCTATTTTTAACCGACTTCTTCAAAAAGGAGAAGGTTCTCAAAAAAAAAAACGACTTCCAAAATTAAAGTTATTTTTAACGTTTTTAGTGTTATTTTTGGAAGTCGTATTTTTTTTTTTTTTTTTTTTTTGATCTAACCAGACAATGCCTATAATTATATTGCAGTCCACTTCTTGCAATACAATACTTGGTCCAGCTCCCTTAGCGAGTCTACCTGCGTGAACTATTACTCGTATATTATTCCGTGGTCCTTTTACCAATTTTTCAAGCAGCTAGTACTTAGGCAGTCCCTAAATGTATTTAAATCTAACCTTGAGAATTCAAATGGGGTTTTTAAGACCGGCTGTCAATATATTTTGCTGAAGTCTAGACTGGGAGGCTACTGAGGTTTTAATTATGTAATGTGATAGGAAAGGTGTTTTTTATTGAGTTGTTATTCTTGAGTATTGAGAGTTTTTATAGCTCGGAGCTATTTTTGTTAGAAAAAAAAAACAATTGGAATCTTTTTGTTGATTAGACGAATATAGGGCAGGGTTATTTTCTTTTATAGAAAATACATGCCACAATTTACATCCTCAAGTAGGTAATATGGGACACGGGCAGGAAGATGACCTACGAAAATGAAATCTGGGAACTTGTATCGGAAAATAACAAAATCAGCAAAAGAAAATCAAGCTTTAATTTGAAATTACTTTCAACTTAAAATAACTCAAAATAAACGTTTCAACAGAATATTCAACAAAGAAACAAAATTAAAACATCTTATACATCAGAAACTTACTAGCTCCCCGTCTATAAAAACCGCAGGTTAATGGAAATTTTGGCGAATTTGCATGAGTAAGACGCCGCGAAGTGTGCCCCTCTGTAGCATTACCCGTCTGTCTGTTTATGTCAGCTCATCTAGAAAATCACTTGGCGGATCTTGAAAAAGATTATTTTGAAAGCTTGAGGGAATTTTGCGGCGGTAAGGAAAATCCTACCTATTTTTTCAGTGACTTTGGAATGTTTCCAAGCGAGGGTTTGGTAAGCTTTCTTGAAAATATTTTTACAATGTTGGATATTTTCAGGGGAGTTTCTAGTATTATGTTGATTCCCTGCGTTTTATTATAAGTGACCACAAATTGTGGGAAGAAATCTGTCTTATCTTCTCATCTGTCTTGCGTGCCTTGTGTGTTTATAGGATCATCATCATTAGGATAGGACTCATGAAATATAGGCGATGATGGTGATAGACAGGTTAGCGACTCGACGGAGCGGCGCGACAACCGGTAAAACAATTTCCGTGAAGTTTTCGTAGAAATTGTCGCGTCGCATGTTTACAAGCGAGCCTATAAAAGACTAATGTCCAGTAGTAGATGTTTTTAGTGTCTAAATCCATAAGACTATACAGAGCTCCAGTTCTTACTGCCAATGGACAAGGTACTTCCTGACGCACTAGCCATACTTAGGTATTAATAAAAGCCAACCTTCAATGTTCAATCACACAGAAATTATAAATGAGATCTTGGAAAGAAATATATGCAAAGTGAGAGAACGATGATTAATTTCTTACTTATTAATAAAGTTGGAGCTATTCCCCGCTTCGCAACAAATAAACTGAAGTATTTTGAATATTCATTTAGTTAACAAAGCTATTTTAAAGATGGAGGGAACAATGTTACCAAGTTTTGTTTATTTGCGAAGTTTCGACCAGAATATAATATTTTGAATATTATGATAATTTGTGTTGTTACTGAAATTCTAAAAGCGATAATTATGTATGTATAATTATGTCGTAGCCAATTAATCATTTCATGAAGTGTTGGATCATTTCATGAATTGGTTGTGTTTCGTGAAATGTCCAGCAATATTATCGTTTAAACGACAACGTCTAACGATATGTCAGTCGACGTTTGGTCATATTATTGGTGTACTAGAAATTGCCAAGTAACTGCGACCAACTTGGCCACGTAGCGCTCGCTCGGCTCGCGCTCAGACTTCTAACACAAATAAAAACAAATGAAGATCTCATCTATCGTATGATGTTCTGTCGACGTCACATCATTGACAAGGGAGATAAATGTAGGATTCGATTCAATTTAACGTGACTATCTTATCAGATAATGATAATGTTTTACTGCGCCAAAGTGTTGTATATTTACATAGAATATGTTGAGGATGTGAGAATAAAATGATGTGGTGATCTGTAAGGCGAAAAGTGTAATGTGCCTGACCTGTAGTTGGATTTTTTAGCTCGAACCAATGACATCAGTGACTTCGCGCTCCGTTTAACACAAACGCGCTCCATTCAACAGAGAAAAAGTTTATTCAATTTATAGTTCGAACATAGGCACAAAAGATAGTTAATTGATTCAGGCGTGACTTTGCGGAAATCCATTATAAAATACAATAGACGCTGATATATTTAGTAACCTATTCCGCTTGACTATTCTTCAAGAGTCATAAAAACCCTGTAAGAAATCGACACGTGTTTCACCTCTCAACGAGGCATCTTCAGGATGACGATTGACCAATTGCAAACCAGAACGCGACGTGTTACCACACCGAGCGCTGGACGCAGAGTACGTCGTTACTCTGCGTCCAGCGCTCGGTGTGGTGAAACACGTGTCGATTTCTTACAGGGTTTTTATGACTCTTGAAGAATAGTCAAGCGGAATAGGTTACTAAATATATTAGCGTCTATTGTATTTTATAGGCACAAAAAGAAGCTAAAGTCTGTTGTTTAATCTCGTAGAATAATTTGACATTCAAATCATTGTTGTTTGTTTTTTCAATTTGGAGTTTGACATTTGCACCTGTCAAATTAGTATATTCTTATAATAACGTCGATGTGGTCAAACGTCCGGCCCGTCTCATCACATCACCCCATCATCTGCCTAGCCTTTACCCAACTATGTTGGAGTCGGCTACCATTCAACCGTATGCAGTTGAATACCAATATTTTACATGGAGCGACTGCCTGTCTGACCTCCACACCCCAGCTACTAGGTAATACGATATCCCTTAGTAAGACTGCTTGTCAGAGTTTCGGGCTTCTGACGATACCTAACGACTGTCACAAGATCCACGAATGACAGCCGCGACCAATGGCTTAACGTGCACTCCGAGGTACAGAGGGGTCTTGGTATGTGAAATCCATACACAAACCGACAGCGGCAAATGTAGCTTAACCTAATCGATCGACTCGTATGACTGTGCACCAATCACCTCATGATCTTCCTGCCCTTGTCCCATCTTACTTTGGGTCGGCGCAACACGTTTTCTTCTTCCATTCTTCCCCTGTCAACCGTTACGCTATCACTCACTTCCAGTTCTTTCATAATCATTCCTCACACAATCCGTCCATCTTTTCTTTGGCCTGCCGCTTCCGCTCCATCTGTCGAAAGTTATCAGTATCACCAATCACATACCCAAATAAAAATCTGATTACCCCTTCTAATAACATAATCGCGAAATAGCGCAAATTCAGATAATACCATGGTCATAAAATTACTGTCTTTGAATAACCAAATGCCAAGTTTAGGCCAATTTCAACAGTCAAATGAACGACCACAAGTAGCCATGCTTTAAAACAACCTGCCCATTACCCATTAGTTCTCTTGTGGCCAAATCTAGACTCTCCTAAAGATCTCACTCTAAAAGCTCCAATCGTTTTGTTCGTACAACTTTTCCCAGTCATTATCTCTGTGTCGTATCTTTATATACCCACTTATAACGACCGATCGTTATAAAGATCAAAAAAAATACTGGGGAATACCCTCAATTTAAAAATAATAACGAGCGGATAACTTTTGCTTATTGTATACCAATCGCTGCAGTGATCGTTTGACAGTGTTTCGGTGCATAGAAAATTATCTTATGATCATAATTTTGAAGTGCGTTTGTATTTTAGTCCGTATTGGCGTAATTAACTTTCACTATGTCGTCAAAACGGTAAGTTTACAAATTAGCTTGTGATTGAAATTTATTTTATGCACGTTTTTTTATAAATTTATAACCTGTCTAACAAAACTGTGAATTAAAATTTGATCTTGTTATATCTTTTATAAAAAACAAATGATATTATATTTGATTATCGTTTTAACGATCGGTCGTAATTTGGGGATGTATTTTTGACTTTCAGACCCAGGAATACCGATAAACCATTGTCTCTCAATGAAATCGTTGACGAATTGGAACAATTAGATGATGATGCCCCATTTCCAAGAAATATAACTATTTTACCACCAGATAACGCGAATGCTGATGTTACAGATGAAGATTCTGGTGATGAGGAGTTTGTTACTCTGAATAATCTTCCAGGTTTGATATAGATGTCATATAAATCCTTACGTTATTTTCTCATGACAGTTGTTATATATATTTTTTTCTATCTAGGTTCTCAGCTAAGAGCTCCTGCTGAGATAGAATACATGTGTTCCGAAAGTGACGAGGACAGTGAACCCTTGTCTTCTTTAGCAAAAAGAAGTCGAACCACCGAAGAACCCCTAATTGTGGAAAGTCGGCAACTTGAGCCATCTACATCTAATTCAGCTCCAGTTATTAGCAGCACGTCAGCCATTCCTTTTGTTGATCCAACCGTACCAAAAAATCAAACATATACTTGGAGAAATCGCCATAATCCTCGCGACCGACCACAATGGCAAGAAAACCATGGGCCAAGATACCTTCAAACACCCATGTATTACTTTGACTGTATGTTTGATGACTCTGTTATCGAATTATTGGTCAAATATACAAATATTTACGCGATTCAAAAGAACAAAGTGGGCAATGTGACAACGAGTGAAATGAATTGTTTCCTTGCTATACTTCTTTACAGTGGATATATCGAAGTTCCCCGAAGATACATGTACTGGGAGAAATCATCAGACACTGATTTTAGTATTATATATAACGCCATGTCGAGGGATAGATTCACATTTATCATGACTCACCTCCACTGTTGTGACAACGCTCAGATAACTACTGGAAATGACAAATTTGCAAAGTTGAGACCGCTTTTCAATGTCCTGAACGAAATATTCCTGAATATGGCTCCTTTAGAAGAAATGTACAGCATAGACGAGGCTATGGTACCATATTATGGAGGACACAGCTGTAAACAATTTATACGTGGAAAACCGATTAGATGGGGATATAAGTTCTGGGTTGGAGCGACTAGATTGGGATACGTACTATGGTTTGATCCGTACCAAGGCCATGCAGCAATTATTCCACCGGCTTATAGGCAGTTAGGTATGGGAGCTGGTGTGATTTTGCGTTTTGCTGATCATTTACAATTTCGTCACCCAGGTGTGCCTTGTCACTTATTCTTTGACAATTTCTTTTCTTCTATTCCACTCTTCCACGAATTGAGTAACAGAGGGCTCAAAGCCACTGGAACAATTCGCGAGGACCGTACAAAAGTGTCCTTTGCCGTCCAATAAAGAATTCAAGAAGACAGAAAGAGGCACATTCAAGTACAAGTCTAGCCAACCAGAGCATATTTTGGTTTGCAAATGGAATGATAATAGTGTGGTGTCGGTTGCATCCAATTCAGAAAACATCGAGCCCTTACATAAAGCTAAACGGTTCTCGCATCAGCAGAAAAAATATGTATACATCGATCAGCCTGCAATTATAAAAAGCTACAATGAAAATATGGGGGGAGTCGATAGGTCCGACCAAAACATTGGTCTTTATCGTACATCTATCCGTGGCAAGAAATGGTATTTCTCATTGTTTTGTCACTGCTTGGACATGGCGACTCACAATGCGTGGCAAGTTTACAAAACGAATGGAGGAGAGTACGATCATCTCACATTCCGGAGAACTATCGCCAGAGGTATCTTGGAAACATATAAAAAAAATGAGAAACGCGGTCCTTGTCCCACTCCTAGAACATACAGGGAAACTTCACGCTATGATAGAGTTGATCATCTAGTAGAGTACAATGACTCTCAGCTTCGATGTTCGCTTTGCAAAAAAAATACAAACTTCACCTGTCAAAAATGTAAAATCCATTTGCACCCTAAAACATGTTTTGTTACTTACCATACTCCTACATAGACTTGTTTGTTAATTAAAGTGGTCTACACACCAAAGCCGCTGACCCGGCGGCACGGATCGCCGGCCCAACCCGCCGGCCTTATTTTGTACAATCATGCCGCCGGCTTGCGCCCGCGCGGGCAAGCCGGCGGGGCAGCATGCCGATGCCGACCGCATCCCTCTCCACTCACTCAGTCAGTTGCCCGCCGGCTTTCATAGATTCTCTACGACTATTTGGCAATTACTAGAACACCACATGCCGCGGCTGTCGTGCCGCCGGCATTGCCGCCGGCAAAGTCATTCGGCTTGGACATTCTGAAGCCACCGGGTTAACCCGCCGGCACTAAGCCGCCGGGCTGTGCCGCCGGGTCAGCGGCTTTGGTGTGTAGACCGCTTTACGTTTTATATTTAGATAATAAAGCCTTTTTCATAATTATAACTGTTTCTTTAATTTAAAATAGGATACAATCGATAAAGTGGTAGTTATATGAGCGTTAACCTACCTGCCTATTACTACTGATCGTTAAAACGATCCGCATTTTCCGAGCTTTCCTGAAAACTCAGATTTTTTTTGGTATTTTTCCATGTTTACTATATGCATCAAGGTAACAATACTAAAAAATTACTGTGATTCGAGATAAAAAAAGTTTCAGTAACAACTGGGTTAAGGAAGGGCCGTGGTAAGAAATACAAGTAATTTCAATTCAGATGTCGATTAAGTGAGTTCTACCCCGTAACACTTCACTCTAAATGGAAAGCCATCAAACAGGTATAATTATTATAGATCCTTTTGATTGGCTAACTGTGGTTCAATCAAATCGACAGTGATTTCCTTTAAAGGGGAATTACTAACGGATCCCTTGTTTACATTGAATGGCATCTGTTGATCCTGATTGAAATCAGGATCCTTGTCTAAACATGGCTGGATCTGAAGACTATGTAATGAACAGAAAGGTCAGTTAGTTGCTTTCAATATCTATTTAAAACTAGCGTTTGCGCAGGCCTTCGTCGGAGTAAACAGTTTAGCTCCTTTTATTTCCTAAGGGTATCAACACATAACAGCTGTAATGAATGAGGTTTGTCGATATAGAGAGTATTTTTTGAACAATTTGTTTCATTGACTGTACTTTTCGTCATATTTGACGTGGCGGTACCAGGCAGAATTTTTACAACATCATACAAAAGAACAAGTAGACGTGGTGACGACTCGACGAGGCGGTACTCGACGTGAAGGGAACAAATCATTTTTTGACACTGTTATGTGAAATCACCTGCACCGTTTTGTGGCCACTATGATAACGGTACCGGTTTATTAAGGAATCTTCAACGCCATAGTCTGTGCTGCGCTTTTCAAAGACTTGCATTGTGTAAACACTGTTTATATAGACGGTACAACTGACATTGTTGCTTTTAACATAATTATGGTTGTACATATGCCACAGACAATGTATTGACTATTGACACCGTGTACATCGGTCTTAGACAGTCACAGAAAAGGGATAGATTTAAATTGATCATTCTCATCGTTAATGGGTACCTATTATTATTTTCCTATTTTTATAGCATATTTTTCTAGGCATGGTCGGGTACACCAGTCTAGCAGTGAGAAGGGACGTCGCGCTGGTCAAGTACGTGGCTCGCGTACTGCTAGGGTTGCTGCACCACCCGGAAGTGCTGGCAGCGCTACGGCTTCGCGCGCCGGACGGGTGTGTAGGTGCGCGCCGCCGCCCCGCTCTATTAGACGTGCCAGTAGCTAGGACTAACCTACTCAAGTTTACCCCTATATCTCGAGCGGCACGTATTGTTAATGTTATTACGATATCGGAGGATATATTTGGCCAAAACCTGCCGAAATTCATTAAAATGGCACAAAATTTTATTGAAAGAGCTCCCATCTTATAAGATTTGTCATGTTTATATTAATTGTTATATGACTTGGTAGGTATACAATTCTTTTTAATTCTGCTTACAAGTGATGTTTTTTTTAATTTGTGTAAACAGTGTACTTATAACATCGCTTTGGATGATTCTGTTAAGGTGTTATAATTGTGATTTAAATAAATAAATAATAATAAATAATTTTACACGCCATTAAAACTGATCACCAACATAAAACATATTTCATTAAGAAAACCGCTCGAAGCTTTTTCAAAAATATCGAATCGAATGAATAATATCGAGTAGTTTTAGCGGTACCCAGAGCAAACAAAACGACCGCGGTCGGAAACTTTGTTTGGCAATCTGAAGTGGTGAGCCGAAAGGGCTCGCGGCTATTGGTCAGATCGATATGGGCTAACCAATAAATGGATGGAAATGTGCTCTTTTTACGATGAAGCCCGTCAGTGCTTTGGACCGACATCATTTTTATTGGGAGGAAATAATGTGTTAGGAGGACTTCTTGCAGTGGGTTGAAAAAGGTGACGATGATGGCAACTTTGAAGGTAGACCACGACTAACTGCTGGACAAAGGGACTTTATTTTCTATAAGGGATGGAAAATACAACTGCAGATGGTTAGGATTTTTATTGCTTTGGTAAAATATTACCAAGACAGCAAACTGGATATGCCATGAAGTTAAATAGTTTGACCGAAACCGCTGCACCGCGTCTTAGGTATGTATGCGGCGAGACGGGGGGGCAGCGCAGGCTGCTCATTCGTCAAGGCTGCCCGTCCACGCTGCGCATTCCTAAGGCGCGATACAGCGGTCAACTAACAAAAGATACGGGTATATCTATTTCGAAATAATTTTAATACTAGTTTCCACCAGCGGCTTCACCCGCTTTATATCTTTATAAATTGCAGCCTATGTTCCTCAGTGATAATAAAGCATTCTACAGGTGAAAGAATTTTTATAATCGGTCCAGTAGTTTTTTATTCGTAACGAACAAAAATTCAAATCTTTTCTCTTTAAAAAGTGTTGTTATGTTAGTTACCAGCTAACACGTCATTTACATGACTTTTAACCGCATTAACCACATACTTAGGTATCTAGATATTTCCCGTAGACGTACCCACAGAGTACATTATACTATACTGAAAGAGGTACCTACCTTTGCACGTTATCCGGCTAGGTACATATACTATGAATGGGAAAACGTATAGGAATTTACGCAAATAATCTCAGTCACGTAGTCGTTATGCGCATTTTAATTGTTAGCATTGCTATATTCATAGTGTGATTTTTACGTAGGTTCATGTGAGTGAGCAGAACTATTAACTGTTTTTTTATTTTATTTAGTAAGTAGTAACGCAAATCAAGGGCAAAGCAAGGGGTATCGTATTACCCAGTTACTGGGTTGTGGAGGTCAGATAGGCAGTCGCTCCATGTAAAATACTGGTAATCAGCTGCATCCGGTTAGACTGGAAGCCGACCCCAATATAGTTGGGAAAAGGCTAGGCAGAGTGAAGTAGTAACGCAAATAATAATGGGACATATTTATCTGATCCCCTAAAAACTTATGGCGCGCCATAAGTTTTTAGGGGATCAGATAAATATGTCCCATATGGCACTTCAAATGATGGCAACTTTTTAAAATTAATGTACCTCTGTAAAATTTTTGTGCTTCTAATGAATGATGCACCCTTTTCTTAATTGAGCCTCTTTTTAACTTTTTGGTCTTTTCTCACAGTTGGTCGCAGTAGCTAAGCAAGTGTATCCCGACCAAACGGGTTAGGTTGGCTTGGAACTGCCACAAACCACGCGCGAGCCTGCGCCATCATTTCATTAGTTTTCAATTTTATTTTTAAGAGCTCAAATAGAAAATTATTAGAGGTTTGATTAAATACATGCCACTCTTGATAATTGTCTTAGGTCCAAATATATCACTACCGCATATTTTCTCACTATCAAAACGCTTGCTAAACTATTCTCTTACTAAAGTAAAAATGCCACATCAACTCCTACCCACCTCCACCCGGGGCATGACAGGCCGCGCTACAAAGTGGACACAACACTTGAAATGCTTTTACCATATTATCTTTATCGAGTGGCGAGCTTCACGACTGATATCGTTGCCCTTCGCTACCTGACTCGATTTTACCACCAGTATATCAAGACCCGCGGAAAAATAGACAACTAACTTCAAAAGTACTGCATTTGACAGCTGGAGTTTGACAGCGGCGCCGCCATCTTGAATCAAGTTATACTTGCCGTTGTTTTTATGGTAATGGAGGGATGAAAGTGTGACGTCGATAAAATAAATTTAAATACCGTTACGCATGAGTGGTGGGTAAAGGTAGGTATTCATGTACTTACATTCCGTATTTGATTTTCAGTTGGAATGTTATGCGGGAGTTATTTTATGTACCTACCACATTTAAATTCAAATTCATGGAGATTTAGAAAAGGTTTCGGTTTCAGGAAATGACGTCTCTGTCAACGTGTGCATGTATCACCAGATGTTTTATGAACGTAAACGAAGAAAAATGGCATGTAAGCATCGTATCAGGTGGCATTTTGTAGTTTCTGCCTACCCTCATGGGACAAAGGCGTGAGTTTATGTATGTATGACTCTGTCACTCATGTATATGAGTCTCTTTCTAAAGCTCATGGGAGATGCGAAATTCAAATTTTCTTACGTTTTTTATAATTGCAGGTCAGTGTTAGGTTGTATGTCGATTAAAATAGATTCGCGACTACCCTGTTGCTTTCGCCTTAATGAGTTCTGTTTATTTGATCCACTTACCTGGGTCCGAAGGTAAATGGCGGTACTGTTGTTATATCGCCATTCGAGCACAAAGGCCAAAGCACTCTTTTGTAAACGTTGAATTAAGTTCAGAGGCATTTTAATGATTATAGAGCACTTTTTATAACTAATATAATTATTTATTGTGAGATATTATTGAGGTATCTATGCAAAATCTATAGAACTACCTCGCTCTACGATGTATTTAAATCTTTTGTTGCAAAAATCTTGACTATGATTTTCTTGGAGCTAGCATTTTTGTTTTTTTTTTTTTACTTCCCTTGTAGGAGACACTAATCCACAGTATCATATATTTTTGTGTTCACTCAGGTTCTTTTAATAAAAAAGACGAATTTTTTAAACTTTCTTATTGGGTTATTCCAGGCTTTGTTTACACGGTTTTATTTGGAGTCCGTCCGACTAGTTTCGATGTCAAATCGAGCTCTTAGTACTAAGCTCATCACGCGACGAAGTCACAATTCAAACTGACATAATTAATAACATGCAAATGCATTTTTATTGTTATCATTTTCCCAAAGAAGTACCTACTTACCGAAATGTCGTTCAACAAACTGTACATACAAATTAATGTCCGAGCGATGACCGCATAGCATAATACACTAACGTTACATAATTATTATATTGTTGTACTATCGAGTATGGTCATAGGCTGCCATTGTTTTTCCCAATCGCTCTTTGTTCTTGATCTACCAGTCTAATGCGCGGAACTTCCAACAAAGGTTTAGTGGGTATTTTGAAGAAATACTTCTTGATTATACATGAGTGGATTTTCCTGTTAGTACCAGGTTTTCCTGAAACTTGACATGCTTTCCCTGACCGACGCTGGGGTTAAGTTGGTACTCATTTTAGTACAGTAGTGGTAGGTACAGTCAGTGAATAAAGCGGCTGCCTCGGGGGTCTAGTGGTCGCAAGCAATACTGCTCAGCATGAGGTCCTGGATTCGATTCCCGGCAAAGATTATTGTATCCAATAATTATTACAAAAATAATTACAAAATAATAAATAATTATTAATTTTTCACAGCATAATTATTGGGTAAAGGAAGATCCACCTATTTTTTAAGACCTTTTAAGACTTTTAAGAAATATTCGTAGCAACCGGTGGAAAAAAGAAACGAAAAGTTCTAAATTACAATCACATTATTCTGACAGAATTTTCAGAATAATAAGTCTCTTATAAAGATAATAAGAATACTTAATGTAGCAATGTAATCAAATAAAATATTAATAAAAACGGAGAATATCTTAAATGTCAAAGGAGCTCAGAGACTGAATCAAAAGGAAAATATGAAAATAAAGTTATTTCAATCTCATTCTAGGAATGTTGAATGTTTGTGAAGCTAGATAGAAACTCCATACTAGAGAGAAATGGAAAGATAAACATTTAATGTACCTACCTAATTACTTATTAAAGCAAAAGATAATAAAAGAGAAAAGTCTACTCGGAGTTTAACATCTTGTAAGATGCAGAAGTCACGGTCAAATTATGACAAGGAATTTAGAAAACCAGGCTATAATGATTGTCCCACTGCTGGACAGAGGCCTTTTCTCACACAGATAAGGCACGAGCATTGATCACCATGCTTGCTCTAGACGGGTTGGCGATTTCAGACTTACGAGTATATTGACTATAAGTCCAGAGGGCCTAGACAAGTGACAATCGCTTCGAAAGCGTTTCGTATTTCTACAACTACTTTGAACAGGATTGACATTAGCTTTTCGATAGGTTATGTCAGTTCCATACATTTTTGCCTGTTCCATCATCGATATCACTGAGAGAATGTCACTTTGTCTAGGGCCTCAGGTTTCCTCAAGATATTTTTCTTCACCAATGTCCAAAATAAATTCTTAAAAAATATAGTCGTAAACATAAAAAATCTTTTCACAAGAAAATACGCTGACAAGCCGACCTGCTAATAGCGTTTTCTGAGAACGAATTATTTCAAAACATTTTCCTCAACCACCTTAACCTTATAAATATTTCCGTCTGCCCAAAACTGTTCTGCTAAACACTGGTATTAAAAACACATTAATTACGTATTCAATCATCACTGACATTAGCACATATAGACGTAATAAAACATTAAAAATTATCACTAACCTTAACTGGAGACGAAGACAGCCATAGTTGGAAGAGATCTGACGTCACGGATGTACTCCGAGCCTCGTGGTGCGGCCTTGGGGATAAGGGACCAGACGATGTTAAACCATGAAGCCTCGTCACCTCATCCGTACTCGCACATTCTCGTATATACCTATCCAAAACCTTCGGCTTCCCTTCCAGAAGTTTCTTCAACTCTATCAAGTCCTCATCACTACAGTCATCCGGCGATGATCTGTCTATAACTTCTTTGAATTCTTCCGCACAGTGCATTATCAGTTCATTAGTTGCTAGCACGTCGTATACCACCTTATTGCCTAAGTCCTGTGGACTGCCGTCTACGTTAAAATAATCGTTATCACATTGAGTAGCATTTAACTCAGCACAACCATTCTGTTCTGTGATCTCCACGATGGTGATCGGTGGGTTTTCTTTCAACATATTGTTATTTTCTATTATTTCTGGGTGCTTAATTTCATCTGGAAGTTCGTACACTAGCCTCATGAGTTCGTGGGAACGTTTTTGTTTTGGATCAACTACACTTTTGTCCTTTTTGTTTTCTGGTATTTCGAAGTTGGAGCACTCATCTGTCTTTTTAGCGTCTTTTTTAGCGACGACATCGATAGGTTCCTCGGATGTCATGGCAGTTTAATGATGGGACACTTTCGTTTCGTTTCTCACTTCGGGCATGTTCGTCATCTCTCGGCTATGTTCGATTACCTGAAACAAACAGCACAAATGAGGGTCGGATCCAACTAGACTAGACAAATAGTCGGTATTGTTTCAAGTTGTTTGTGGATACGAAGTTCCGTTGGATATTCTGTTCGTTTGGAGTGTTAACAAAATAAGGAGAAATAATAACCTTTTATATGGAGCTTTCAATTACTAATGTAAAGAAGACTGGCAGTTCTGGTGTCGGTTGATTTCAGAAACGTTAATTAATTAAACTATTTACATTAATTGAAACAATTACAGGATTTTAATTTGTAGAATGTTTTCATTACAAGATAGATAATTTGGAGTAAAATCAGCTGAAGTAACCATAATTAATTCACAGTCGAAACCATATCTCATAAATTATGAGCTTGATTCTGGAGATTATTTAAATATAAACTAAAACATACAGTCGGACATCCTGACTGCGTTAATACATTCGTTGCCAAAGAAAACATGCGTGTATGACGTAAATGGTGAAGACTATTATCCTAAAACAACAAACACATAAATAAATGGAACAGCACATACTCGTACACACGCGAACACAGAATGCATCAAATAAAAGTGCTCAATTACACTACATCGTCTATTACTATATTTTTCCTTAAATTCGCTTGGCCATAAAGTGTTGCGCGTTTATGACCACCATTTACACTGACAATTGTTTGAACAATATCATAAGCCAGTGCTGTCAAAATATAGTTTCAGAAGGTTAAAAGATTTTTGTTCGTCCTCATTCCTGTGGAAGGGTGGTGAGAAGTTTAGAACGTTATGTTAAAGACTGTCGAAAATTTGTTTTGTTTGTTTGTTCACTGTTGAAGAACAATTTAGCACACACAATGTCATGTTATGCAGTCAGTTCCGCCAAAATATTGCCTGCCGATAGTATGAGGACGTTACTAAATCATTGACCCGTAAAGCCCCATTTACACGATGCAAAAAGTTGCACTCCACCAGTCTACCGATTGATACAGATGGAGAAAGATCCATCAATTTGAAGAGTTTTTTTTCAATCAATCAACGGAGTCACGATTCTTAGCAGTGAGAGAGCGATGGAAAAGACAAAGACGGTTCAAAGGTTTTTATAGGCAATTAATTCGCACCACAAATGAAACTAAAGATTTTGATACTAAGTTCTAATATCTTAATTTATGTTCAAACTTCATTTATTTCAAATAAATGCTTTGAGTTTGAGTTTCATTTACATGCGCTTTTGAATAGGCAAGGAGTCAGTCAGTCAGAAAGATAAAGTCAACCATACCAAAGCGTAGTAGGTTCCTATGGAGAAGAACGGGCAAGAAAGTCTATGAACACTTCTGTTTTTGTCAGTATATGTCGGAGCTAGGATTTCAAGTTCAAGGCTTTTATCGTTTACTATATATACCATCCATCTTCTTCTGGGAATAATAGGTGAGATTTTTTCCACGTAAAACTAAAAGCATTTTTCGAGCCTTCTGCTTACAACTTTAAAAAAAAACCCGTGAGTAAGGGACATAATTCCACGAAACCCATTTGGGTTGGGTGCGGTTCCATAATAATATGGGATAGCGCAGTCTTTTTATGAGGTAACTATAGGAGTTATATTCAAATTCTAAGGGTTAAGGTAAGGATAAATGTTGTTTAGTAAAGTTTAGTGCATTAGTGGGATTTTTTATAGGGCTACCCCTAGTAATAAGGTATAATGAAATGATAATGTGAGGGATTTTTTTTTTAAGTGTTCAAGACTTCGAGCTAAACTGGAGTAAAGATCTATAAATATAGACATATTTGAGAAGTATCTATAAATATAGAAATATTTAATTTAATTTATTATTGTAAATGTTTTCAAATCGGATGTCGAAGCAAGACGGCGACGTCTATCGTAACGACTAGTGACAGACGCAAACGACAGCTCTGCGTCTAGTCCCAGTGAGAAGACGCAGATGCAAGACCCATAGTTTGCTTTGTTTGTTTGTAGAGTGTTTGTTTGTTTGTTTGTTAGTTTGCGTTTGTTTGTTTGTGCTACTAAGTGCCTATCGACTATGGTTTCAAACTACCTAACAAAAACAATATGCGACCGGATTCTTATGGAACAATGAGCTATGGTTTCAACCTAAGGCTAACAAAACAAAACACTGTCGGATTTCTATTCCTTCACCTGTATTTAGGTCATTCTACTAGAATGGCGGATCACTATACTAAAAGGCTTCATGTAACTTAATACCCGGTAGACCCAGCCCATAGTTTCGTGACACTACTGACACTAGTGGAGCGGTAGGTACATTAGTGTCCTCTAATGTATCAGTGTCCACATTGCGCCGATTCAAGTGACGATTTCGGTTTATGGTACACTCTGTGCCGTCAGACCCTACCACCAATTGATTATTCAGAAACCTGAACAATCTTTTAATTTTGACATAAACTACCTCGTGTAGGAAATTCATTTATGTACAGACTAAAGAAGAATTGATTAAATTACTGTGTTATGTTGCCAAGGTATAAAAAAATTCAAGGATATTCCAATTACTGCAACAATAGGCGATTATCTCATTACATAATAACAAACAAAGTCACTTTTCGTATCTGCTGTGTGATCGCTTAGATCTTGTAAACTATACAATGTATATAGAAACGATTTGCACCATCATTTAGAGCATTTAATCCGAAAGAATTTCATTAATATTCAACTGAGATTTAGCATAGAAATCTTGGTGTTTTGCCATGTCGCTGTTACAATCGTACAAAGTATTATAGGGTCAATAGTATTATATTATAACATTGCAGTATAATCATCAAGGTCGTTATATGGATTGATTAACTGTTGAGTACTATCAACAGTAATGACGATCTATCTTATAAACGCCATTAACCTCAAATTGAGTGCAGTAATAATAATATGTCAAATAAATTAATGGTTTAATCATAATTGACAATTAATCTTAGTAATATCCCTCAGGAGCGTGTGTCGTGTAATGAAGTGACAGGCTGTTATAATAGATTACCTACTTATAATTGATTCATATAGGGTGATGTAATTTGGCAGTTTTGAGAACTTTCGCGGACACTGAATGAGGCAATTGTTTTTTTATTGTTATTACGTATATGGGCGTTTACTGTCCGCGAAAGTGTTAAGGGCTGTATTACAGGTTAGGGCTAGGTTAACTTATCTAGGAGATAATTTCCAACAAATTTTGATTCATTTTTTTTTATTCGTCTGATACTCACATAACTGAAACATTAAGAACCAACCTGTTATCATAAATCGCAGCAAAATCACAAGAAAAACTGTAAGTTTATTTTACAAGTGATAAGTATCTCCCTTATCCAGGAATTCATTAACTAATACAGATATACATTCAAATCCAGTCGTTATTAACTATATGACTGTGTTGATGAAAACAATACTTAAATCACATAATTCTAATGGTTGACCGCCTAAATCAAATTTAAATGATTACGTCAATATTTACAACCTGCGTGTTACGAATCAAATAATTAATTCCCACCACACATTCAATTTTAAATGGAAACAGAACCTCATTAGCAATGAGCTCATTTAATGAAGCATTTAACCAAAACACATTATTCCTAATTGTCAAACAGTTTTGGTTATTACAACGTCATCAAGCTACCGGAGTGGCCAGTGATACTCGCTGTGAATATTAAGTGCCCTCTTAGTGTTAAATAGATAGCTAATGGATTACTCTCATAATAATATGCAATCCTGGTACCTTCTTAAAAATTATGACAGTGATAACATCATCCATAAATATTGGCGATACCTACTTATGCTTCCTTAGTCCGGTGCATTTTGGGCAGTCAGACCCCCCAAAACCAAAGCTCGACATAGCTCACAGAATACGCAAGATGAAGTGGCAATGAGCCGGCCATATTAGCAGTAGAACGGATCACCATTGGGATTGACGTGTTCTTGAGTTGAGACCGCGAATCGGCAAATGTAAGGGTAGGACGTCTTCAGGCTAGGTAAAGCGACAATCTTCTCAGATGAGACTCGAGATGAACGGCGGTGAAGCAGTGGTCTGCTGTAGGATGATGATGATCATGACGATGGTAGTTTGCTAATTGACTAAGCTTTTCGCTACGATAATAAGGTGGTTGGCGGTGAGATGGGCGGACGACATTGTGGCGATCGCGGGTAGAACATGGTTGAGGCTGGCACAGGAGCGTACTGGCACAACAAGAAGACTGTTAAAAAGAGTGGCCTATGACCAGCAGTTGATGAAGTCCGGATGTGGGTGATGATGATAATGAGGTGTTCTCGCATTTGTTGAGTTTGGAAAGAAGTAATAGCAGCAATATTTCAAAGTAGGTTCAGGAGGGCTGATAATAGCGTTTCCACAACATTGTTTCCAGCCTACAGTTTAAATAAAAACTACTTCATGAGAGAGGGCTAAGCGGTTAGATCCATCAGGTTAAGCTACGCTTGCCGGGGTTGGTGCGTGGATGGGTGACCATCTTTACATACCGAGACTCATCCGTACCTCGGAAAGCAAGTTAAGCCGTTGGTCCCGGCTGTCATTTGTGGGTCGTCAGAAGCCCGAAAGTCTGACAACGTCTTACCAAGGGGTATCGTATTACCCAGTTACTACAGCTACAGTCGCTACATGTAAAATACTGGTGTTCAGCTGCATCCGGTTAGACAAGAAGCCGACCCCAACATAGTTGGGAAAAGGCTAAGCAGATGATGATAAGAGAGTGCTACTGGTGGCCATGACACTCAATTCTAATGCCTTCTACAAGATGGCTAGTTAATTACTTATTCTATGGAAGTCCATCGTTTAACCAGAACGGCGCCTATTATTACATTTTTCCCTTCAATTATGCACATAGTTTCCACTATTTCTTCTAACATACTTCTAAAGGTTTAATCATAGTGCAATTATGCATTTATAGCCTGTCATTACGCAGGTTTATACATATTTATTATCAGAGAAAAAAATAGTAAAATATTACTTCATCTGAGGTCAACAAATACCCTGTGATATCCACAAATAGATTTCTCAAGTCGACGCGCACATATAATAATATATTTTTTTATGCATGTCCACGTATAACTTACATTCCACCTGGTTGGTTCCCCTCAAACGTTATCCAGCAATGAAAAGCAACCGCCATCTTTACCAAAATATCACAAATTACTGTTATTTGAAGTAAAGCGTTGTTTGATGTCACCGAGCGTCATTTGTCATCTCAATCGTCGTCGTTGCGCAAATCGGCGAGGGTAGTTTTGAATACAGATGTCGTTAATTTGAAGGTAGTGCGAAATGAGATTATAATGTGTTGGGTGGGAGTGAAATTAATAGAAATGGGTTTGGTGTGGTTTGGTGTGTTTATTCCGGAAGGTCTATGTGGATAAAGTTAATATTAAATTAACATATAATAAAGAAATTTAGATTTTTTGTCAAGTCGTAGAAACCGTGCAAAGCACGGGCGGGTCGCTAGTTAGGTAAGCAACCATAATTCTGAGAGTAAAAAATAACATCATCAAAATAAACATTTTGCCAGTCCATCGTTACCTGCTTCCCACATGTTTGTTTAAGCAAATTAAAGTAAAAAATTGCCCTCTACTTTCCATTACCCTCGGGAAATATATAATACAAATACCCACAGGTAAACTATGTCCCATTCCAAGAAAAATATACCATGATTCGTGGATTTCGTTTGAAAATTAAACATTCAAATGTTTTGCTGGAAAATCCTAAGCTGACGGTTTTTAATTCAGAATAAATGTATAAAATATGTTGGTATAATTAAACTTCTTAGTACAAAAGAACGTGTCTGACCGCTGATGAGGAAGCGACTATTGCCCACGATTTTCTAGCTCTATAAACGTACACAAAATTGTACGTTCCGTATAAGTAAAAGAGATAAAAATATTAATTGTTGATTGCCGACTGTTCAAACCGCTGGCGAATACCTGCTCGCTCAGTAACGAGCTATCAAAGAGATTACCTACTCGCTCAGCGACCGACGCTCGCGTGGAGGGCAGAATACTCGTCGAGAGACTCAACCTTGATACTACACATACCAACGAGTAATTGCTCGTTACCGTCACGAACTCGCTGCTAGTTGCTCGCCGCTCGCCACTCGTTCCTCTCTCGTTGTGGGCTGCCTAACTCTTTGTGGAAACAAGGCGTGATGTAATGTAAAGTTGGCCGTTCATATTGCCCGTATGTGCCATGCATGAGCTACACGAGGCAATGAAGCAATTGTGTGCTTGTTACGCAATGTCAGCAGAGCTGTGACAGGGAAAGTGAGACGGACACCATCTTACCCCGCGTACACAAAGGTATAAAACATATACATACCTATTTTACAGCTTGTGTCTACTGTTTTCGTTTTTCGAATACAGAAAGACCCCCATCTCTGGTTTGGTAATAGAATAGTCTACTCTAGAGGCTCTACCTTTGGTTCTAAAATAACTCTTTGGAGGTGCCTGTCATGTACTGCTTGTCCGATTTATTTATTTATTTATTAACTCATCATCACTATCAATTAATAGCTTTACAGCGACCTGAGAGCGGGATTTTTCAAGAAAAAGCTGTTGACATGACATGACAACTGTAATTTCTTGCTAAACCTTCCTTTTAGTATAAAAACGATCGATAGGAATTTTAGAATGTGCCTGCACTGTTCATTCACCATTGACTATGGAACGATTATTTCCTTTCGTAAACATGACAGAGAAAAACTCTAATTTAATGCTTAGAGGACCCCAAAATCAGGTGCTTGGAACCTTGAACGAAAACCTCAAAACCAACCAATATGATATAGGTTAGTAGAACCACACAGGTTAGCAACCTATCACAATCTTACACAGCTGTATCATATTCTCCACACGATGCCTGCACGTGTAACTAAAGTGTTAAATAATACTTGCTTCGAATACTAACGAGCACTTCCGAATTCTGCGCGCCTGGTAGCTCGTGTGATGTAATGGTTCGTACCAGCTAAGACGTTGACAGGGGTACGGTACATTTAGGTTTTATGCCCGTGCCGTGAACTTACTGTGACGAACAATTCTTCGCCTTCATAGGATCCTGGTAACCTGGTAACTTGGACCTTGGTCTACATATCCACACGTACGTCGTTGAGTACGTGTACCAACGTGACCGAGTACCAGTAATAGAAACTATAGAATCCCAACATCTGACAACACCTCATCCTAGACGATGATGACTCCGTACTTATTATGAAATAGGATCATTTTTATCCCGGTAATACAACCACGTGGGATAATTCCCGACCTCCACACGATGCCGCGGGCAAAAGCTAGTTCCAAAATAAAGACAAAAATCTTTCCATTTCAGAAGATATAAAGAAGAAGATATAAAGCACTCCTCGAACTTTTAAAACAATTGAAAAAGACAAACAAAGATGGATAGGGCGAGTGCTCCAGAAATGTTTTCCTCACAAAATCGCAGGAGAACAGAATGACTTGGAACCTTATTGAATAAAGAATAACTGACAGAGGTGAAGTTGGTTTATGGCTTATTTCACAACAAGCAGGTGTTTTCCCTATAACGACGAGGACAACAATGGTTGCCGAGATGTCAAATAAATAAAATTGTGTGGTTTTTTGTCTATCTTGTTTACAGATTTTCATTTCCTTCATTTGATTAGTTTACCAATAATGATTATCGACCTTTTTTCCATTTATACCGTTCCACTACGTTTACGTCATTTATATGCTGCTAAGTGGTCTGTTTGAGTAAATAACAAATAGTAAATTATTAATAATGTCACATAAGTTCTACATAAAAGAACTTCCTAGAAACGAATATAATCCGAGTAAGGATAATAACCCTGCTACGATTTACCTTCAGACATATCAAAAGAAAACCAACTAAGTAGTCAAGCAGCATGAAATGGGTTAATTTTTTGCTTCAAAGGATCTCAATTCTTCCTTTACCCCACATCTTGCTCGATAAGCACCGTACGTTTATTGTTATCCCATAGTCCTCAGATAAGCCGGCCTGGACCCAAACTAACGACACGTCAATTAGAACCTGCCTTGTAGATCCATAACAGGATGAAGGACCCCTTTGAAAACAGATTTACAAGCTAAACCAATTTTGTTACCTACAGCGAGCAATTTACTTCAGGTAATTCCTTTTTTTTCTCGTTTAGACGATCATATTTTATGTGATGGAAAAATGTTTAGCTTTCAGGAAATAAGTACTTCTTTACGTTTTATGTTATTACTGAAAAGTTTATGAGAATACAGTCATAATAATTATTTATATAGCACAAAATGCTTCCTGAGGCCCTAAGCTAAATTCTCTATTTTTCAAAATGAGAAAGAAGTTCAATGTTATTTATGTTAGTCATTGAACTTGCACAATTTTCACATCATTAATTGGCAAAGCGCTTATGCTACTATACAAGTTAATTTATAAATAAAAATGAAAAAGCACGCCTTCTTACCATGGGGTAGACAGAAATTACAGAACACCAACTGCTACAATCCTTTTGCGTCGTTTACATTCATGAATCTGGTCATACACGCACGCCGCCGGTTGCGAATACTACGCACCTGTTCTTTCTGGAGGATATCACTCGTAACGTCACTATAAATCCTTCTAGGGCGTCCATCCCGTCGTTTCCACTCACTTATACATATTTTCCTACACAAAAAAAACAACTGTAAGCTAAAAATATATTTTAAAATCACTAACAAGCTCAAATAGAAACTACGTCACTTAAATCAGGTGAAATACTCGTTAGAGACAGGATAATGTGATAGGTCCTTTGTGTGAAGATACCATGCTTCTGTGAGAATTGGTGAGCTCGATTTTCTTATTTATTTATTTATTTAACTATTTATGTACACACATAATAAACAGACAAGAAGAAAAGAACAGAAAAAAACGTACAAAGGTGATGCTTATTTCTAAAGAAATCTGTTCCAGCACACCTGCGATAGGAAAGTAGATAAGAGATGTAGACACCGTGTGTAAAATTCAAGAGAAAGTAAAATACATAAAATCAACACAATTCACTTAATAAACTAGAACAAATAATATGATCATACACTTACATACAAATATAAATACTACATACATAATATAAACTACCTACTTCATAAATATATATCGAAATAAATACATACACAACTATGACGAAGTGGAAAGATAGTGTTCTTTCACTCTTCTTTTAAACACTGCAACAGTTTGGCAGTCCCTAATGTCAGGCGGAAGGGAATTCCATAACCGCACCGCGTGCACAGTGAAGGAGTAGGTAGAAGTCAGTGGAATGGGGAGGGGACTTAAAGAGATTTCTATGATGCGACCTGCAAGGCGCATCAGAAGGACGGGCGAAGGAAAAACGCTCCCGCAGATAGGACGGAGTTTTAGGATTGTGAAGGAGGTTAAAAAGTAGACACAATATCCGAGAGTTCCTGCGAAGTCGAATAGGGAGCCACTTGAGTAGGTTGCGATAGTAAGAAACGTGATCATACTTTTTAATCATCATCATATTTTTTTCTTTTGTTAATCTATATTTTTTTGGGTTCGGATAGAAAGGCTATTCTAAAAATTCTTATTGTTCAGTACCGCGCCAGAAACTATTAACTAAATATTGGTGATGTTCTTTAGAAAGATCAGATGCGTAGTACTTCCAACCGGCGTGCGTGTAAACTTTCAGCTTAGGGTCCATTGGAAGATTGCGTGAGTTTATGTATGTAAGTGTACCTATTTTGTCCTTCACACCTTGAGCAGCCAACCTTGTTGACTGGCCGATAGGTTTAATATAATTCAAATAGATCAATTATTTCATTCAAGCGCTAGAATCCAGTGGTATTGGGTCGGCCATCGCGCATTGGCCAAATAGCGGCTGCTCGATTTCAATCCTGCGCTGGGTACATACGGGATTGGGTTAAAAGTGTTTAAATTGGTCCAGTATCGATCCATTGTTACCCATGTTTACAAAGTCAAACGATTTAAGATACACTGCATTTAAACACTGAATCAATTTAAATCAGCCTTAGTAGGTGTAGTTTGCATTAATACAAGAGAGGATTTAATATTTATCCATACTTATAAGGCACTAAACAACACTAATTACCCATCACGGAAGCCCTACAATAGTTTACAAGGAAGCGTGCCTCATTAACACTGGATCGCGTGCCTCACAGACAGACTGGAGTGTCTCTTGATTGCCTCATACTTGAGATAACAATAGCGAAGTACTGTCCCGGTCTTGTACATATTGTTCTGTTGATGGGTATTATAAGTAATAAATGATAAGTAGCTGTCAATTGTTTTATGGTGTAATATTGTTTTGTTGTAGTTGTTATGTTAGGGGTTCACTGGTTTGTTCAAGGATTGACATTTAGTGGGGGCTGTTTAAGGAGTTTGTCTTTGCTTCTGTGTTGAAACATTATTGGTATAATAATTTTAGTCTAGGTACATCGTCTTTAAATTTAATTAATGTATACAAAATATTGTAAAACATTTAAAAGAGTAAAACTTTTTGCTCATTCTTCTCCATAAGAAAGTACTTTTTGGAAAGGGCCAAAATTTGACCTTCAATATCACCATCACCAGAAGGTTCTTAGATATAGTCCAGCAGAAAAAAATATCACAATGACGGGAAGTATTAAGTAAGTCTCGGCTTCGTTATAATTATGTCTTTTTACACCCGTTATTTGAAACGCAAAACTCACAGACAATAAAAATGTTTTACAGTTTGAAATTCGAAAGCTCATCCTGGCCGCATTAGCTTTTAAAATTGGAAGCTAGAGTCTGAATGGACGGCTCTGGTTAACCGGGAAGTCGTGACGTCACTCAATGAACGAGCATGGCTGTCATTGTGTCTGTTCCGAGTAGGAACCTAAATTGGCTTCCAGTCTAACAAATTCCAAATATACGGGGACGTATTATTACCACGAAGTAAATATATAAAAGTCAATAGTGTAAAATGAGATAGAAAGTAAGGTTAAAAAACGTTTATTACGCGATTTTTCATGATTTCTAAGAAGTTGAGACCGAGAATTCATAGAAATCATGAAATATCACAAAAAGTGTAGGTACATTAAGCGACCTTTGTGTACATTTTTTGTGATATCTATTTATGTACACACAAAACAATACACTTATTAGAGAAACATGCATAAAGATAGAAGAACACAACGGTACTGCTTATTGTTTTGTGTTTACATAATGATTCATTTTGTATGAAAAACGAAAAGTACTATACCTACAGACTGGTTCCCCCAAAATTAAAAACGAAGCTTTACTTACTGCTTAACTTTTTGTTCACATTCTATTAAAAATACATAACATTAAATGAACTCCATCAACTAACTTTTAACTGCAGTTGATTAATTTAAACCATAATCACTCAATCTGCCTAGCATTTACCGAACTATCTTGGGATCAGCTTTCAGTCTAACCGGGTGCAGCTGAATACCACATAGGTACGTATTTTACATAGAGCAACTGACAACCCAGTTGCTGGGTAACACGATACCCCTCGGTAAGACTGGTTGTCAGACTTATGGGCTTCTGACTACCGGTAACGACCGCCAAAGATTAATTTAATTTACATTGTTTTAAAAATGCTTCACACATAACTCGGTGACACTTTGTTTAAATATTTATAATATTCCCAACAAGCCACGCCGTTCATACTATAAAAAATGCATTTTTAAGTACCCACGACTCGTGTAGAATTTCATACGATAAAAGCTCCATTTTAATCAAACAGACTTTCATAAAACGCTGCACTCACTTTCATATTTACTACGTGCAAAGAATATGAAAATATTTAGCAAATAAAGATGCTTGAAAAGTTCAAATGTAAAGTACCCAGTATCTAGTTAGGCTGAGTCTAGACCAGCGAGCGCGGGAAATAGGCCCTACACATTACAGTATACTGTAGGTATATGTTCATGTCATTTATGTAACCTGAAAAAAAGGTACCAGAAACAGTCGTGCTATTCTGTAAAAATTGTCATCGTGAAAACCTATGAAGTGAGCTCTCATCGTGAAAACATACAATATTATGTGAAGTGAGCTTAAAGTGAGCTGTCACTCCACTTGACGCTAGGGATTGACAGTTTACTTCACCTAAATTTTCACGGAGAGGTGTATATAGAATAGACCTGCTGATGTTAGGTATTGACACTATTGACAGCTCGCTTCACCTAAGTTTACACGGTGAGATTAGATCGGCTGGAAAGAAGAGTTTCAATAGATAAGCTTATTATCTGCTGATTTTGTTACCAATGATGTGTGGCCTACTGTTAAGTATACCTAAATATTTACTGTTTTAATAAAATCGTATCCCATTTTGTAATAATTTTCAACCATGTCCAAATACCTAGACAGCACAATTATTTAGGGCTGAATTTTTATACAGTTTTTTTCATATTCATATTAATTTAATAGCGTTCCTTACATACCAACAATTGAATTTCACATTTAAAATATGAGTTGGTATGTTTAGTTGTTTGTTACTCAATCACACAAAAGCGGCTGAACGGATTTGGGTAAGATGATTTGAGATTTGTGAGATTGCTAGTAAGATGTTACAAAAAGGCTTAAAACTAGGTAAAACGTATGAACCCTGTTAGGGCCCACTCCATCTGCTACGACCCTTACATACTCCTTTCATACATGCACGCCGGTTGCGAGTACTATGGTATGCACCTGACCTTTCTGAAGAACATCACTAATAAGGTTACTATATAAATACTGAACCAAAATTCAAACGTCAGGCAACCATGTTTTGCGGGAAAGTCCGGAAGGGATACGGGACCTTGGCAACAGGCAACTGAAGAAACACGGGTGGGTTGACTAAATCAGTACACTGACTAAATCAGTAAAAGTCTGACATGACTTCGGGAGAAGTCATGTCAGAAGAAGTCATTTGATGATTTCCCATACACAAAAAAAAAAGGTAAACATGTTCTCAAGTGTACCTATTTACCTTACGAGTACAAGTATTACCGGTACCTCATTGGGAAGTATTCGCACGACTAAACTTCGAGAATTACATACGTCTACTTGACATAGAAAATTGCCATGTTCGGGAACTTGTCAAAATCATTAATTATGGTAATTTGACTTGCCTTTGAAGGGTTGAGAAATTCGTGGCTAATTAGCTGTCATGTGAATCAATGATTTTGCGAGCAAAAGCCGAATTCAGTCTTTCGGTTGTTGGTTTTGACATACGAACTGTTTGATGTTTTGTGGCACACACACACAAAGGCAGGCACAGAAGCTCCGTCGGCCTGTACACAGACGTGTGAACGAGTTCATAAAGTACACATCGTGTACTATAGTCATAATGTTTTACAATATTTTGTATAGGTACATTAAATAAATATGTGAAAACGATGCACTTATAAAATAAAATGACTGTACCACAATAGGTAAAAAGAATAAAAAATAAGTAAAAAATGAGGCAACGGCAGATATTTTTTTAAATTGTGTGATTATATACGGTGCTCACATATTTACAAACATTCTTTTTTTTAACCCTGTCTCAACAACGCATTTATACGAGATTCTGTCAAGGTAACGACGCACTTATCCGATCTTGAGACTACATTCATTATACTAAATCTAACCCTATCCATTGTCCACTATTAACCACCTATACAAGTCACCCCCTTACTTGAATTACAGTAACACCACTAAGCCTGCTCGTTGTCCGGCGATAAAAATAATTTATTTTGGTTCAATCGCAGATATGATGGCACCAAGTGCATCAGACTGCTTGAAAAATGAGCTTGTTTTGAACTTTTTAGTTGCAGTCGAGTTTTTTGATTTACCTATTGAACTTTTTTTTCAGCTTTATTATTATACTAGCTACGCCCCGCGGTTTCACCCAATCCCGTGGGAATACCGGTATAAAAAGTATCCTCTGTCCTATTGTTCCAGGTTATGTTCTACCGCTGTGCCAAATTTCATCCGAATCCGTTTTAGCGTGAAAGCGTAACAAACAAACAAACCCACTTTCGCATTTATAATAGTAGTTAGGATTTTAGGAG
This sequence comes from Lithophane socia, assembly GCA_947522985.1. Lineage (NCBI taxonomy): Eukaryota > Metazoa > Arthropoda > Insecta > Lepidoptera > Noctuidae > Lithophane > Lithophane socia. Next base: position 695,117 of record OX383274.1, read on the forward strand.
TCATCTCCTCAAGCCCTTTATTTTGATTCCACACATTATAAACGTAGTAAACATTTCCGCCATTTTTATTTTTATAAAAGCAGAATCTAGCCTTTACCCATCTCACGGCCTAGACGAGTCGATGGACACCTTACGTTTGAAATCTATCTAGCCGTTATGGTGCTTCGAGGGTATAAAGAGTCACACATACAAAGATGCGCGTGAAATACATAACCCTGTGTTTGCTTTTGTGCTGTCGGGTAATAACCCTGTGTTTGCTATCGTGTAGACGGGTAATTACCCCCTTATACGCAGCACTAAGGTCCTGCGCCCACAGACTGGCGGCACGGCACGGCATCTATCAGCATCACTACATGGAAGCTCATCCGGTATCCTTAAACATGCCGCGACGTCTTTAGGCATTATCATTGAAATTTCAATTTTATCGTCATACTATTAAGTTATATTCCTATTCGTCGCATAAAAACATTTTTTTCCTGGCCATTATTGAAACAAAATATTTAGGAAGAAAAATTACGAACTGAAACGGTCGTTTGAGATGAAAATGTAGGTAATTGAATTTTAAGATGATTTGCGAAGTAAATTGGCAGGTAATGTAGGGAAATGTTGTTGTAGAACTTTGTAAGTAGGTTCCTTCTTGATATTTTATTACTATTTATTTTCGATATTAAAGTGCTCTAGCAGCGTTTCGTAATGTCCTTTATTTTACAGCTTGACCATTTAATTTGGAACATAATATTGCTTAGTACCTAACAAAAACCTGTAGCCCAGACCATCCTTTTCATATAGACCTATAATATTACCTTACACAAATTGATATTTAAAAGAAGAACATAATAATAACAACATCAAATTACTTCAGAATTACCTACGGCCTGACCGCAAGCGACTGTCACGCGACTACCCGATCTGACTTGATTGATCGCGCCACGGCCTTACACTTTATTTCCTTAAATTGTAAAACGTGCTTCAGCTTAAACACAAGGTGCACAACCTCTTGTTATGAATTAATCGTTAATTGGACACCTAAAACTACAAACAACGTAGCCTATGTAACTATGTGACCACGTTTTTCCTCAAACGCGTGTGGTCAATGCGTCACATAATAAGTTACGGGAACTACGTGAGACATACTCATTATACTCCATGCTTAGTCCTCGATAATTATCCTGATTTACTATGTAGTCTCACTACAGTCCCATCGTGTGCACGCGAATATTCAGAGAATAAATCCTGCAAGAAAAAACTTTTACGCTGGCAACTATAACCAGCTAATGTCATTCATTATTTTCGCGTCGTGTAGCGCACATCATTTTAAGAAAATTATTGAATTTTCTTTTATAAACTTATTACTTTTGATTATTATCAACAACAAATAATACCAATCAACAAAACGTGGCGAAAATTGGAAAGAAACCGCTTAGGCGAGCTCAAGGGCGACTTCGGCGTCCCGTTTTTTGGAGTCAGTAATACAGGCCGATCGGCAAAAGACAATTATTTTTGTAAACGAAGAAGAAAACACAGGTATGTATGTGTGGTATAATGAAAAATTTCAGGGATTACGATTAATTTGGATTGCAAAGCAGCAGAGGATTATAATTATCCGTCATACTGCCAGTGCTCGGTCCGTCCGTTCTTGTACAATGTAACATGAAGTTCGTGTTACACAAGACAGTATAGTGCTATGTGCAACAGGAGGTCCTGTTGACTCCCGTTGAGACTTGTTCTCGAACCTCAAGTTGGGGAAAAACGCACAAAATATAATGTATACCTAGAAGTTCTATGGTATGCACTGCCTATGCACAAAATTTTGTTTTTCTCTCGTGAGAAATTATTATTATTACAATAAGGCAGGAGTCTAGCTCTCGCAGCCTCAAGTTGAGGCAAAAAGCTCAAAATATAAATGTACTTATATCTAGAAGTTCTATGATATGTACTCAATATTGTTCTCTCGTGAGAAATTATTATTACAATAAGGCAGGAGCCTAGCTCTCGCAGCCTCAAGTTGAGGCAAAAAGCTCAAAATATAAATGTATATCTAGAAGTTCTATGATATGTATTCAATATTGTTCTCTCGTGAGAAATTATTATCACAATATTGATTGATAAAGAATCAGTTCTGCACATTAAGCATCATCAGACTTAGTTAGTCTATTGTGTGCTTTGTAGATCATATCCAAGATCTAAAGGATGGTTCTATGAGGTTGTATGAAGCAATGATAATGGCCTTGGGAAACCCGTCCAGTTCCAAGAAAACCTAAATGTTTTTACTTTCTTAAAATCATCTAAAATGACTAAGATTTAAAAATGATCAAGAAAGAAGAATTACCTACATAATGTAAAATGCATTTAATACTAGTACTGTTGAATTTACTATTGCTGGATGCTTCAAAATTGAACATGGATTTAAACGGCTGAGTCACCCAATCAAGGAAAACAACCAGAGGGTGGAAGACCACCACAGTCATTTGGAATTGCATTACCGCAGTGTAAACAGTATCTATATTTTGATAAAAAACAATTGGAACACAACAAATATTAAAATTCTCACCGATGTTTTCTCGATTATTAAGCAACTTACTTTGATGATACCAGTTAAACTAGATAAAAATCAAGATTAAAACAACAAATATAGCGAAACGGGACAGTTTCCTGTTTGGTGAAAAGTTCATTATTGAACATGTCAAGTCTGGGTAATTAAGAAGGCAGCTACAACTACACTGTTAAGTAATTGTAAGGAAAACTCCAATGCCCCTTCACGTTTGATTCAAGCAGGGGGGGGGGCAAGTACCAATCTAGGACCATTGGGAAGTACCAACAGCAGAGGATTTCATCAGGCAAGACGTACTGATACAAACCTGTATGTCAATTATAGAGGTAACGACAATTGCATGTCGCCTTAAATATTTTACTCTTGCTGGCGGTGATCTTTTTCACACAAGATAAAGTTATCTGGTCATGTTTGAAGAATATAGAATTCCATTTAAGGACATTCCTACACAACATAATACCTATAAAATTGTGCATTTTCAGAGTCTGAATATGTATTTAATACAACAAAAGAAATTGGTAAGTTGTTAGATTTGAGTGTGCAGTGTGCACCTATCAGTGGACAGTTTTTTAATCAAAAATATTTATTGTACACAAACTAAATGGAGGTTCCAGTAAATCCAAAATGTCTGAATATAATTTATCCATACACAACAGTTTTAAAATGAAAGACATACCTAAGGAGGTTATGTAAAATAAAATGATCATTTGGGCACAATTGATTTATAAGATGTCTATTTTTTAATATCATTGAACACTTATGACAAAACACATTTGAGGGTTTATTGTAAAAATAATTAATTCAATTGTTTGTGCTTTGGCTTGTGTACTGCCCCACACCAGTAATATCTTATATTTATACTTTAGTGGGTGATAAAAATCTGTGTTTTTATCTTGAGGATTTAACTTGTATTGGAGAACATTATTAAGAATTTTTTTGAAAATTTTAGTAAAACTATAGGCTTTTGGAGTGCCTTGCATGTTACATAAATAAGGTTAAAACTAATCCCAAACCCAATTAAGTTGCTGAGTACTTAGGATTTGTGATTGATACAAAGTATATTATGACATTGTCATTGACAGATTTAAAGAGATATTCATCTATTATTTTACACCTTATCCTATCGGCTTGTTGTCCAGTTGTGAGTTTTGGATTTCTATGCTTAAGTACCTACACTAGAATTTGGAAAAATCCAAGATGTGTAGAGTTAGTTTACCACAGTGACTTTGATTTACATAATCAGCCTATAATGTTCCGACTGCTGGGACACAGGCCTCCTCTCTATGAGAGGGAGTTTGATTTAATTATGATAAATATGGGAAATATTTGTTTTGACAGTCAGATAGCAAATGGGGTTTGGAAAGTCAAGAAAAATCATTTAAGTTTTTTGGATTTTTTTTTTTATGCTTTTCTTGGTATAGAATATTTTACCGAATACTTAGATGTAGGTATACCAAATTTTATGTTAAACAATACTACAACCTTAGATTATAATGTGTGGTAGTCAATTTAATAATCTTAATTGCCTGGCTAGGCATAATATGGCAGTGGTGTGAAGCCCTAACAATGGGGATATCTGCATTTTATGTATAATCTAAAGACAGCATAGAAGCTGATCTTGAGTCTAGAAATAAAAACATTGATTGTGTGTCTGGCTCCTGCAGCATTTCAGGACATAGTGAGATCTTTTGGAAATCTTTTCCATTGATCTACATATTTGCTACTAGAGCTAATACTAAGTGTGATAGATATGAGATATCTGGCCTGGCACTTGTAGAAAATATAGATGCATTTACAGTAAATTGGAATTATTACCCATTATTTTATGCATTTCCACTATTTGGATTAATTTCACAAACTATTAAGTTGATCAGGTTTTTTGGCATCTTACTTTCTCCTATGAGACTATCACAACCTTGGTACCCATTTTTTTAATTTCATGGTGAAATCACAGATTACAGTATATAGTTTGAACCAACAAACCAATTTTTGCTGTCACCTTCCAGAATGCTGCATCCTTTGCACTGCAGCTTTTTTCCCTGGGGGCCTGCATATTGTCAGAGAACCGTTTAAGAAGCAAATGATACCACATGCCACCATTAAGGTCATGATATCTTCATTGTCAGATAACAGTGTCAGGCAGTATTCAGTAACACACTACATAAGTGGTGGACTTTCTGTAATGGTAAAAATATTCACGATATTTCTATCACTAAAATATTAAAGTTTCTTACACAACAATTCAACAATGGCAGTTCATATACGTTCAGCACTAATAGATCTGCATTGTCATTGATCATAAATGCTGATGTAGGTACCGATCCTGTAATTAAGAGGTTCTTTAAAGGTATCTTCAAATTACAACAAAGTTGCACTAACTACAATGATATATTATAATTCATTTATTTAACAGATCATACAATCTAACTTGTTAGACAATTAATCATAATACACACACATCTTACACACTAGTGTTAGTAAATTATATTTGGCAAATCCCGTAAACTAATTAATAACAATGTCAAAATGGATGTATGGGATCCATCAATGTTACTGAATTTTATAGAATGATGGTACCCATTACAACAATTATCATTTGACAAAGTAGCCAAAAAGTATGTAAGAATTATTTCAAGTCTTAAAGAATATAACTTATCTGTAATTGAGACTTCATAACATCCAAATTATTGATTCAAGTGTTAACATAAAAATCACTGATTGGTAAAAACATCTAAGACAGGAAAACGGCTAACAATTATTATGTTATCCTACTTTTCATATGGAACCTGACATTTGTCATGTGATTACATTACAATATTATATAAATTATACACACAAATGGTGTAATTCAGAGATAGGTAATACAGAAAAATTATTAATGCCTCATAATTATGTTAGTTAGCCAAACAATTAGTTATTGGATTAAACAAACAATGTTGGACAGTGGCATAGATATCAAAATATTTACTCCTCATTCCACAAGTCATGCTTCAATAGCGACTAGAGGTGTGTCAGAAGATAATCAGTATTTTTAAAACGGTTGTTTGGTCATAAGTTTTGCTAAATTTTTGCCAAGTTTGTTGGTAATGTTGACCTTGAGACTGATGTGATTTTTTTTTCATAAATTAAGTTTTGAGCCAAAAGAGTAGGCATACTAAATAGGTACATACTTGGTTGTTGATAATTAGAATAGAAGCATTATTAAAAGAGAATTAATTGAAAATGTGGTAAAGTTTTTCCACTTGCAATTAAAGGTTGATTTTATGTTTTAGTGTGAAACAAATGTTTGTAATTTCCAACTTCATCTCTCTAAACATCTACATAGTAAATCAGGATAATTATCGAGGACTAAGCATGGAGTATAATTACTAAATTAAACGAACTTACCTAAGTGAAGTTCTATTGTAATTATACGAAATGCTTAGTCCTCGATACTATGTTCCCTCCCAAGCCCTGAACAAGACCATAGTTTGTTTTTTGACCCTGGGATTGAAGTTGGGGAATTACTGTCTGTTAATTTTAATTCTCTCATTGCAGATTACTCTAAATAGAATGACATTAGCTGGTTATAGTTGCCAGCGTAAAAGTTTTTTCTTGCAGGATTTATTCTCTGAATATTCGCGTGCACACGATGGGACTGTAGTGAGACTACATAGTAAATCAGGATAATTATCGAGGACTAAGCATTTCGTATAATTACAATAGAACTTCACTTAGGTAAGTTCGTTTAATTTAGTAATTGTATATCACTTCACGTTTATGCCAGCCTGGTAGTTACAGGTGTTTCCTGGGTAAAGAAATTAGCGTACAACAAAGTATTTATTAATTAGAGACATACTTACATTGGGTATTGGTTATGTATCATTTAGAAGCGGTTATAGGTAAAATTGTATTCAAAGCAGAAATCAGTATTGGTGATGCAGTTAGTTGTTATATGACAGACAGTAGGACGCTCCGCAGAAGCATAATAAACAATCTTTGTCTTGCATTCTGGTTACGTCAGTTGGGTTTGTGGTAAGTAATTCTTTTTATTAATTATCATTCAATTAATGAAATTAACTGGCATTAAATAAAAAGATACAAAAATCTTTAAATAATTATATTATCTATTATTTACAAGCAATATAAAAAGATGGACAGCTCTTTAGGCATAAAAAAAAATCATCCGAATGGCTGTCAACAGGAAAACTGCCCAAAAAGAATGGCAGCATTGCCACGTTGGATGGCAGAGCTGGAGGAATTATTATTAAAATAACGAGCTGCTCCTATTCGCATGGTTTTTACGACTTGACAAAACATCGAAATTTCTTCACATAAACATTTCAGAATAAATTCTCTAAACGATGGTAAAAACCTCATCAAAATCTGTTACGTGGTTTAGAAAAATAACGCGGACATACAGACAAACACGAATAGCGACTTTAATTTATAATTATGTATATAAGCACTTATCCTTTAGGTATTAAACATAACAGAGGAGTCTTGTTCCAACTCAGCTGTTTTGGATGACCCATCGAGTCACGATGTACGCTTTGTTTGGTAATGTTGCAAAAGGAACTATGCGGTTGCGACGCTTACTCATAGTATATCGCTCTTGTTTTATGAATGCCTGGTACTCCATTTTCCGGGTAGAGAAATGTATTGGTTAGTTGAATATACTTATTTAATCGTCATGTTTACTGTGTTACTCAGAGTCACTGAAGGTTGAAAAAGTATAATTTAGCAATAAAAAGCGTATCTATATGTATTGATATTATAAAGCATACTCGTACTTACATAGGATTGGGACAGGATAACACGAATACTTGTAGTAACAACATCATTCTCTTGCGCTTATTCCAATTTAATTGTGCTCAGCGCCGCATTTCTTTTTCTCCCATACTTGTCATAATTAGTCGTCATCTCAGTAGTCACATTCTTTCTAGCCATATCATCTTTCACACAGTCCACCCATCGTTTCTTTGGTCTTCCCCTACTTTTATGGTCATACTCAAAACTTTCCTCATTCTTCCGCATCAGTGACAACCGTTTTGCACAGAGCTTTTCAGTCACCGATGCCACTTTCAGAGTTCTTCTTATTTACTCATTTCTTATTCTATCCATTCGCGTAATACCACACATCCCTTTAAGCATTCTCATCTCAGCTGCATCCAAATACCTTTCATTAATCACACACACATTCTGAAGTTCCGTACAAAACAACAGGTGTACGTGTAGTAACAAACAAACCAAAAAAGGTTTAAAAAGTGGGTTAGCATACTTGTCATCATCAATCAATTGTAAACAATCGCATTCCACTTGTGAGCTTCGGTCCCAATTCATAACTCAGTATCCATGTCCTCAATTTTTACATAGAATAAACAATTTGAAGTCTTGTCGACGACAAAATGTCGCGAGTGTCACTTGGCGACAAAATTACATGAAATTAAGAAAATTGGCGAGAAAGCGTTGAGAAACAATTGAGATTCAAATGTTGCGAGTGACTGACACCTAACAGCCGAGTGTCGCGAGTATCTGACACTTGGCGAGAAAATGTCACGAGTGTCGTAAAAAGTTAGTAGTTTGATTTCGTTATTATTTGCTTCTTTTCTATCTTCCAATTTTTCATCATCTCCAAAAGATACCAAGTCCAATTCCCCTGCACAAATGAGTAACTGCGTTATCCAGCCTCTTAAAGGCTCCCACAAACAGGCGCGATATCGCGTTCGCAATATGGGTAGCGCTGCGTGTCGCGCCCGCGATATCGCGCCAGTTAGCACAAGCCTTAAGTCAAAATTTTATTAAACCTAGCTAACTGACCTCCTGAGATATACGAGTACTAGGGTATCATAGCGGTGCAGCATCTGGGGGCTATCGATTCAATTACCGCGCTCTCTGCATATTCAGTGGAATTAGCTGCATGCGACTAGCTCCTTAATGGGTTTTTTGATTTAGTTACTTCGCTAGTTTATGATTGCCTGGTAGCTTTTAGGTCATATAAATGTTGGTTATATATTTTTTCTGATGGTTACTTTACCTCAAATTCATAATCTAGAAATCAAACTCTAATGGCAGCGGGGTTTAACTTTACAGTTTCAAAAAACGCTCGCTATGAAAGCATACCAACTTGCTTTCATAAATAACGTTTCAGTGGCGTCATTCGCCGGTAAATTGCAAAACAATTGCAGACACTACGTGGCGGCCACTGCTGTTCTAGGAAACCGTAGCTTTAGCTAGTTTAATATTTACAAGCAATTTCGTCTGTGGAAAATAAAAAACAATCTTTCTTTCAAATGACTATCTACATATCATCAGAAACAAGTACAATGACGACATTTTTGTCGGCCAATCAGAAAACAAATAAAAATGGTATTTTACCATCACTGCAGCTAACATAACATAAAATCAGGCCTTCTTCCCATGGGGGTAGGCAGACACTACAGAAAGCCACGATCCTTACTTATTCTTTTTGCCTTGTTTACGTTCATACATAGGTCATACACGCACACCGGTTGCGAGTGCTGGACCTTTCTGAAGAACATCACCAATAAGGTCACTACGTCCTCCCTTCAGAGAAATATGGAACGTGAGAATTCCCTCAATGTGTGAACGTGAGAACATCTCATTCTGCAGCTCAATAATGAAAAACATACAACATTGCCCCTCAATAAAAATCATTTCACCACTTTAAATCATATAAATACTTCGCACGAATCGCGTTAACCACATGACATCCGTAGGTATAGAACCACGGTATCACGGCACAGCCACACACGGATTTTAATTAAGTCCGTGCGAGGTAATTTAAAACTTAAATGACGAGTTTCGCCTCCATATTAACAGGGTTTTCAAACCTTTGCGTATACATTACGTATACATAGTGTAAACAAATCAAGAAATAAATAATACTTACCGTAGGTATATTTTATTTGGCTTATTAAAACTTTATGATCTGAGAGTTTCGTGAGAGAAAAGGAGTGTTTTTGTGTCATCCAGGTCTTTTCTAATGTATTTGTTATTATTATTATGTAAAAAGTACAATTTTGGAGCCGTTGTATACATACGTTTTTTTGCCGTGATAACCTCGGTTTATTCGCCGTGGCACGGTCGCCAGTGTTGTATATCACTATGGAAGCTTGTTGACAGACACGGCTGCACTACGGCACGGCGCCGTCACCGTATACCATACAAGCTTACATGATTATTCTACGACGCAGCTAGTGCGCCGTGCCGACACACGGCTACACATCAAGCTATACATTTCCAGTATAAGCCTCGAATTGTACGGAAATTCTATACAATGCGAGATCAGCAAAAACTGGAAAATGTATAGCTTGATGTGTAGTCGTGTGTACAACGGGGCTTAGGTCCGTTTGCACCAAAAATCACCAAAATGCTAAACGTATTTAAAACATCTTTCCGTTTCTGTCAAATGTTTGAAGATGACAGAAATAGAATAATGTTTTAAAGATTATATTTAGCGCTAAACTTATTTAGTAATTCGTGGTGCAAGCAGGCTATAATGTTCCTAAAGTTCGGTTTCAGTATTACAAATGGTAGAAGTTACCTACAGCGATACTTTAAGTGGAAGCGCTGAAACGTTGGGAATTCTGCCAAGATGGAGAGAAAAGCCGGAAGCCAAGCCAAGTAAGCTACAGCTTCTTTTAAAAGGTAAGGATGTTGAAGAATTATTAATAAAGTTGCTACTGAACGACCAGATGAAATATAACAACATTTCTCTTTTGGCGAATTTTCTTTGAAGTTAAAAGAACTTCTTACTATCATAAACCAGGCATAAAAATTTACTCCAGTTGCAACAGTTTTTTTAAAGATAAAACGTCATTACAAGTCGGTGCTGGCAAATAATAAAACATCGAGGCAACTAAAAAAAAAACAAAGTTAAACCATAAACAAACAAGGTATTATTTAAAATATAATAAGTACATTGGCTTTTGCCCAGGAGTGGTGTATTCATTTTATTGAAAAAGTTTTTAACGCCTATTATCAGATTATCAGGACACCTACGTAAAAGACACTTGCGTGAAAAGACATTTTTTCGGGAATCAATTTTTCTGCGGATGGCCTTTTGAGCGAAAAGACACTTGCGCCAAGCATATTTTTTTTTTTTTTTTTTGATGTTGGGTAATCTACAAATGACTTGTCCCGCTCTGGGCGGAGCGGAAGGGTCTGTCAGATTTTTACTGACTAAATCCCACCCGTTTTCCTTCAGTTGCCTGCTACCAAGGTCCCGGTATCCCTTTCGGACTTTCCCGCAACCCTGGCAGGTCCGCAACCCTGGCAGGATGCCTGAATATTTTGTGAGAGCATTATTTATTAAATGGTTCTCATTTTATGAACAAGGGTTTAATGGAACTGTTAATTGGTACATTGAAATTAAAATTTTGTTGATTCATGTGTAATGAGGTTAGTGTTATGATCCAATGTTATTCATATAAAAACATAACACAAAATAAAATAGGATTCCGTACCCAAAGGGTGCCAATAAAACCATATTACTAAGGCTCCGCTGTCCATCCGTCTGTCACAGAGCTGTACCTTTTGATACGTAATAGGTAGACACTTGAAATTTTCACAGAGTGCACTACTGTAGCCGCTGTAAATAAGCTTAACACCATGGTTTCCAGCAAAATGTAGATGTAGGTAGTGAACAAAAAAATATAAGAGTGTGCTTAGATCGTTTGGGTTATTGCCATTTTATAAAAAGTACCTAGTGTTAATAATATACGGTCAAAAATCAATATATATTTTATTTCACATAAACCTACATGGGCACTTATGAAACGTCAGAAGCTAGGTGCACGATTCCAAATGGTGGTACGGAGCCCTTTGTGTGTAAGTCCGACTCACACTTGGCAACTTTTGTTTGTGGTTTCTCGGATGCGTTAGTCGTTGCACTTAATTTTCAGTGTAGGTAAGCTTAAAGCAAAAGTATTGTGTAAGGGGAATTATCTGCGGGAATTCTTAGTAGCGGCACGGGGAATTGTGGTCAGTAATTCACAATAGGTTTATTAAAACCTCCTTAGATTGTATTAGCTAAAGTCCGGTCGAAAGAATGCGTTTAACGAATATGTGTTTCGCGAATTTGATCCTTATTATTATTAGATATTGTCCAACTGAAAGAGCAGTGGTGGCCCAGTGGTAACTGGGACAGTTACCTTACCTGGGACTTACGAGTTGTAGGTCATGGTTGTAAATAATTTCATCACCACTGCTCTCAAAACGGTGAAGGAAAACATCGTGAGGAAACCGGCATGTCCTAGAACCAACAATTCGAAGACATGTGACATCTACGACCCCGCACTGGCCCTGCGTGGTGGTTTGTAACCCACTCCCTCTCACAGAGAGGAGGCCGGTGTCCCAGCAGTGGGAAAATTTTAGGCTGATTATTATCCAACTGACAGGTGTCAGGAACGCATTCTCACACAGGAACAATTCACGTCAACATTACATTACATTTGCTAACCAATCAGTTCAGGGAAATTTATAAAATTGTTGAGCAAATTGGCACCTTCCGTCAATTTGCCGTGTTATAGCCATATACAACTCAAAGAATGACAGATATGATTTAAGGGGTTTTAAGTTGGCAGTCAATTTGCTAAACAATTACGTAGACTTAAGGTAGACGTCCCAAATCCATTTGATTGAAATAGTGAATCATAGCTAGCTCCTAAAAATTTCACCGTGTAAAATGTTGATATTTTTTACGGAATAGGCCGCCAGTTGTTCGCCCAATGTAAACCGTCCCTCAGACCACAGGTACACGTAGGACAGGTGACCACATGATGTAGTAAATTGTGGTGATATAAGACTCATAATAATACGTTAGTATGCGGTTTAGACTCAGTGTCGTAATAAACTATTACGTAAGTATATGAAGGGCTCGTGGCTGGACAATAAAGGCTCTTACATACTGGGGCGATTCGTAGCGCGACACGACGCCACCGCATTGTTCGCCGTGAAGTTTTCTCAGAAATTGTTTTGTTAAAATTCGCGTCGCGCGACGAATCGCGCCAGTATGTAAGAGCCTTAACGAGAGTCATATGAAGATTCGGATGACGTTGTTTCGACGCACCCTTTCGGGTCGACCGGAGGTTAAGCTACGCTTGCCATGGTACGCGGATGAGTGACCATTTCTAACATAATATCGAGACCCCTCCGTGCCTCGGAAATCACTATAAGCCGTTAGACCCGGCTGTCATTCGAAGATTTTTGACAGTCGTCATAATACAGTCAGAAGCTCGAAAGTCTGACAGCCAGTCTTACCAAAGGGTATCGTATTACCCAGTTACTGGGTTGTGGAGGTCAGATAGGCAGGGTCTTGCTATGTAAAGATGGTCACCCATCCACGGCAACCGTAGCTTAATCTGATTGATCGATCCGTGCGGCTGGTATTATGTAGCCACAAGCTCCTCCCCTCAAATCATCACAATATTAGGATAAGCTTAATCAATGAACTTCCTGAAGTTTATTTTCGCAAGTTAGCAAATACTTATTACGCATGCATTTTCGTTCCCCCATTAATACGTTGAATCCATTGCCCATCAACATCGATGTCATTTATTCATATTTCACATAAATATTGTTTCAGCACGAAATATGGAATTGCATTAAAATCAATGGATGTGCAATAAAATGGACATCAAAGGAATATTTACGTCAGCGAAGAGTTTTGTGTTGTGTTCAACTGTTTTTGGGTCAAGACTGCAGGGTAGGGCTGCCACGAAAGTGTTTGTGGTTTTGCAATAATAATAATTGTTCTCTTTTGCACCATATCAATTATTGGCTATAACGTGCAGGGGAAAATAATAATTAATATTTATGACATAGAAAGTTTATAAAACGTACTATTTAGTTAGTAAGTAGTGTAATTAACTTGGTGGTAGACGGAAATATTATAATTATTATTTTGATGTTGATCAACGATTGATACCAGAGTATAGCTCAAGAATTTTGATGAAATGTAAGAAAACTTTAAAGGCGAGGAGACTGACATACACTGGATGGAGACATACAATGTATAATTTACTGAGCCTAAACTTTTATTTTCTTTTGGTACGCAGATCGACAAGATCTTCATTTCAAAATAATTATATTCCCTTTTCGTCTAAAATGTTTGCAATTATATTTCTCTCAATTATTGAAAGATGATTCCATCTGTTTACTCAACATAATGAGATGTGAAGGTTTTCTTTTTCATATTTTGTTATACTCAAAAAGTGATGTTCAATAATTCATACTTAAACAATATCGTTATACCTCCGAATTCAACCTGAAATAATTAACTTTACATGAATTGGGATATAAAATTCTTTTGTTATGTTTGATCAGAATTCATCTAGACATAACCCAATTCAAAGTAATCTAATTTATCTTTTATTAAAAAACTTTTGGTGTATTTAAAACTGTTTTCATAAAGTAATATGAGTTTTATTCATTTTCCAACCTCTTTTTTTTCAGTCTTTTTAGTAAGTAATTAAAAGATAAGGAAGGTTTGTAGCAAATCTGATTATTATCTTTCTCTGGGCTGTGTACAAAACCAAATAATGAGAATGTTAAATAAATTAAAACTGACGAAAACAACTAAGGAATAATTATGTTTTTTCAAGTACTTTATACAATATTTTATCTCTTTCTTTATCTATGTGTTGAAACATTCCATTACTTCTATAAACTATTCATTACCAAAGGTTTCAGAAATCAAGATATTTTTTTCCTTTTGATTCGTTACGTGTGTCCTAATTGGCTAAGACTAAGTTATTACCAATTTGTGTAGGCTGCGCAAAAACAGTAAGAGAACTTATTTTTGTTTGACTAACAAAATTCTTGATTCAAGAAATGCGGCACAACCCTAGCCAAGATGCAAGCGGACGCAGATTGTCAACAAGAATAATGTGTCAGTTAAATGTAGGTCCGACTCACGCACACTACCATAACAATATTATACATTTATAGCCTGTTCCTTAAGTATCTCATGAAAGTATAAACAAACCCAGGTTAAATCTTTATAAAATCACTCTCTAAATAGAATAAGCACGTTTTCTTATTCATCTGTATTTAAAAGGTTTCAGCTTTATTTCTCACCAATTTTCCAAAATTATTGTTTGGATAACATTATTAAATTGTAATTGGAAAATCATCTCCGAATATTGAGGTTATGAATTTATGAATAAACCTCAATTTTGTCAAATGAAAACCCACTTGGTGATTTAAAATTAGAATTTCTGGTTTAAGTGTCCAAATTATTAAATCGAAGCACTGGATTTGTAAGTGGCACTACAGGATTGGTATCCACAATACGTTTTCTTTTCTTATCCATTCGTTTACATTTTATCCGATTCTTTTGAAACGGACCATACTTACGGATATTACACACGTGACACAAAATAACTGTAGGAAAGTTTTATTTGTGTGTTATGTTTATAAACCTATAAGTATGTAATTGTATAGTGCGGGCGTATTGTGTGTGTGCGTTTTGGTTATCGTGGGTTGAGGCACTTCAGCGTCTTTGCATTTTCTGGGTACTCGGGAAAATATGATAATGGTTTTCTACGCGAATGGTACCTACAGTACAGAAAATTTATATGGTACAAGCTCAGACCAAATAAAAAACCAAGACAGAGCGCTGTCAACAGTGACGTGAGGCCGGTTTCGTAAATATGTGTGCACTTGGTAAGGTGTAGTTTGATAGTCAATGGTTGTAAATGTGTGCGTGTGAGCGTTTATGCCTAGAGCGGAGGTTTAGTTTTGGTATGCTTCATTGTATTGCTCGCAGCATAATGATGGGTGGGTTTCTACTACTGCGATCACCAATCTTTCTTCCATACATTATTATGGCAATCATTAGGTA
This sequence comes from Lithophane socia, assembly GCA_947522985.1. Classification (NCBI taxonomy): domain Eukaryota; kingdom Metazoa; phylum Arthropoda; class Insecta; order Lepidoptera; family Noctuidae; genus Lithophane; species Lithophane socia. Next base: position 710,515 of record OX383274.1, read on the forward strand.
CCAATTTGAACTAAGTTCACTCAGCAGTGAAAGTACAAAATAATGTAGTTTAAGAATACAATATTTTAGAATACAATTATTTTACTTAATAATAAGTAACACAGAAATGCCGTGGGTAAAAAGTTCCCGAGTTCCTTCAACTTTTAATACCCGATCATCAAATATTCCGAGTTGAACTCGCAAGTGGCTTCATTGTGGTGGGATCAATACCTACTTATTAGGTACCACTCGACAGGTAGGTACAAAAGTTCAATCACTGAAACTCCTCTTGAAAAATATTACAAAGGTCACATATTATTTCAATCAATCCAATCATAATGGGAGACAAAAGCTGTATAAGTCATAAGTTTATTTTTGAAAGCTGTTTTTATTAAACAATTTCCCAATTTCGGGATCTAATCCTAAAAAAAAACGAAACGCCTATGCGTAGCTACAAGCTAAACTAACTAAAGATGAAATAAAATGATGTTTATTTCTGTAAGCAGATCTTTTTAAGACAAAACTATAAAACGCGCTAACCCTAACAATCCTAACTAATAATAATTATTATAAATGCGAAAGTGAGTTTGTTTATTTATTTGTTTGTTTGTAACGCTTTCACGCTTAAACGGCTGAACAGATTTAAATGAAATTTGGCACATGGGTAGACCATGACCTGGATTAGGACATATAAGTAGGATACTCCAGCTTTATGCGGGTGAAACTGTGAGGTGCAGCTACCTGATTTGTCGACTCACTAATCTTTTCATCGTGATAGTCTGGTTGGTTTAGCATTACGTATTCCTTTTCTTCACGTAATTTTATACAAAATTTTGTTTCGATTATTTAGGTACATAATAGGTACGTACACATCTAAGCTTGATGTCAAGTTAACCTTCTGTTACATCTTATATTGTGTAGTCACTGAGCGTTGCCAATAAAGACGGAATGCTACCTTTGATATTTTAAGAAAATCGACTGAATGGGAAAAACTCTGCATTTTATTTGCGAAATGAGAAGAAATTGAGAGAATGTTACGATTTAAAGTCGGCTAAATGGCGCATTTACATAATAAGAAGCGTGATGTTGTGTTTAATCATAAACCTTGAATGAGAGAAGTATTTCTGGTACTGTCCGGTCATGGTTTCAGGATATACTAGAGTATTCTTTGAGTAAAAAAAAAAAATATATAAGTCAACATTGAATTGGCATGAAAGTCTCATAATAGTTTAATTTAATTAACAAATCAACCTGAGAATCAGAACTTTTTTGTTTTAGGTACTTACAGCTCTTCGCCGTACCTTCATATGTTTTGAAGACGAGAATGAATGTTTGAAAAAGCATTTTGGGGAATTTGGAACCAAATACCAGTATTTTACATGGAGCGACAACGTGCTTTCGGCGAGAATGAATGTTTGAAAAAGTATTTTGGGGAACTTGGAACCAAATACCAGTATTTTACATGGAGCGACAACGTGCTTTCGGCGAGAATGAATGTTTGAAAAAGTATTTTGGGGAACTTGGAACCAAATACCAGTATTTTACATGGAGCGACAACGTGCTTTCGGCACGGAGATATCGGCTGTTATCAAAATCAAAAGGCATTTAAATTAGGCTTTTCGAACGTCAAAATGACATAAGACAGTCTCACAAAACGCCCGCCCTTCACCCCTTCCTACTGCTTTATAATTATCATTTAGCCGTAGCACAATCATACGCAAGCTTGCAAGCTACTTGCAAACATTCGTGCAAGCTACAAGCATATTGTGTATTACGTGCTTAATACAGCAATCAATGACGACGTCCAAGCAATGAATGCGTATTTGCTTGGCTGCTATGAGCCTATGATAATATTGACGGCTCAGTCCCGATCGCCGCACGGAACAAACATTTATATGGCCTTCATAATATAGCTACAATTGTTTCGGGGAAACTCGTATTCAGCCTGTAATTTCATCGTTCCAGAGATTTAATAATAATTATGACTTACGCGGGTGAAACCGCGGTGCACAGCTAGTTAAGCTGTGCACCGCGGTTTCACCCGCGTAAGTCTCGATCCCGTACGATAAAAAGTATCCTATGTTCTATTATGGGCCATGGTCTACCCCTGTGCCAAATTTCATCCAAATCCGTTCAGCAGTTTTAGCGTGAAAGCGTAACAAACAAACTCACTTTCGCATTTATAATATTAGTTAGGATAATTACGAGTATGTCTTTACAATGTTTTTCCTTCACCGATATCAGTAATGTCCAAGATCAACTCAGACAGTATATAAGAATTGCACATTGGTACTTACCCGGATTTGAACCCATGAACAACCTCTTGCATGACAGGCGAGGGCTTTATGTACCCACGGCGCCATAACGACTCTCATCCAGAGGTTTGTGTGCCATAAATATATGCAATGCAATGCAATGTTGTGCTTCTGTGTCAAAAAGTTTGGATCCGCAAATCTCCAGTCCATCGCGATCTTTTATTCTATGTAACACTTTTATTAGAGAAGTATTGCCAAACTTAAGTGGCAGTGTGCAGGGCACATTGCTCGCAAAACAGATGGCCGATGGGGCCAAAAGGTGGCGACCGCGTACCGGAAGACATAGCGTTGGAAGGCACCCCACAAGGTGGACCGATTACCTGGTGAAGGCCGCGGGAATGCGCTGGATGCGAGAAGCACAGAACCGGTCGAAGTGGCGGTGCTTGGGGGAGGCCTATGTCCAGCAGTGGACGTCTTTCGGCTGAAATGATGATGATGATGAACACTTTCATAGGTTTTCGGCACCTGTCTAGAACATTCAAAATTGATTGCTATTTACTAATTGATTGGGTTTTATCTAGTGGTTGCAAGCGCTACTGCTGAACCCTAGGGTCCTGGGTTCGATTCCCGGGTCGGGCAAAGTGTTATTGGATTTTTCATCAGGAATTTCGGTTTATGGCAATAGGCTCACCCCCTATTACATGAGACTTAAACATAACTGGCGATATGTGGGTGAACTGTAAGTACACCTATAAAAAACATTTCGGGGAATACAGATGATGTTATTTTATGTTATGATGTTATTTTATGTTATGTAATTTTCATACGTATTTAATGTATTTTACACGTGTCTTGAACATTAAAAATCTCTTGAAAAATAACGTAAATCAGTGATCGGTACATTATTATCCTGTTTTACAGGAAGTCTTACAAAAAAAAGTGTTTAAGAGATTTACTCGTCATTTCACAATACCCTGTAAGAATATCCTCAGGGATTGCGTATAGGAAAGCCCCATCGATCTGACAGCGTTAACATTCATTGTATACATTTTGTAAAGGAAGACTTATCAATGGGAACTCAGTCCTTTTAAGCAAAAAGGAAGGCGAGAATATTTTTGAAAAGTTTTAGTCGAAAATAAGTTTGAAAAGTTGGGCCTTTGTGACAAAAAATGTTACTGCGTTTCACTGATATTTTTCTGTTTGAAAGTTTTCGTCATATTTTAACATTTTCACTGTTGTTTTGTGCTTTGAATTCGTCTGGAATGACAAATGCAAACATTTTTTTTTCAGGTTCAAAACGAGTCGTTACCTACATAGCCTTAAATGATAAATGATAAATGATTTTATTTCTGTAAGTAGGTTTGTACAAACACTTTTACACGTCAATCACATTTTTTAAAACTAGATGAGGTCGGCGTTTCCTATCTGACTACTCTGAGAAGAAAGGCCGAAACAAACTCAGAGGTCACAGTCTCTTTTAAAGTCCAGACATAATCTTGGTCAGATTATGTGAAGACCATGTAGATTGGTGTCTGAAATGGTCTTTTGAGGAAAGAACCACACAGATTGAGTGGACCTGTCCAGTCAGTGCACGCATTTGTCAGTAATCGTGCAGCTCAACTCCGAATTTAAGGAGCTCAACGATTTGACGAACAATACCAAAGAAAGGACATTTGGTTAGGCCTCATAAATTACTCAAACTGCCAGACTATGATTAATTAAAATTAAGAAAAAATAAATAATAAAAAAGAAAAGAAAGATCCACATAATCTTCACATTCCTTGTGGCGGGAGTTCAAGCCTTTGATGTTCTGGGACTCATTAAAAATTGTTCAGACTTTTTAGGGTTCCGTACCCAAAGGGTAAAACAGGACCCTATTACTAAGACTCCGCTGTCCGTCTGTCACCAGGCTGTATCTCATGAACCGTGATAGTTAGACTATTGAAATTTTCACAGATGATGTATTTCTGTTGCCACTATACCAACAAATAAAATAATGTTTTAAGGTGGCTCCCATACAATATACATGATTTTTTTGCCGTTTTTATAGATAATGGTACGGAACCCTTCGTGCGCGAGTCCGACTTGCACTTGGCCGGTTTTTTGTTTCAGAAACACCAATTTCAACAGTATTATCAGTACGTTTATTTTCTCAAAGCAATATCACATGCATACAATACATTTTCTGTTCCGGACTGTTATAATCTACCGGAAATCGAAGTTATGATTGCACTGATAATACATTAGTTAGTAGTAAATGGCTTCGTTTGGATAATAATGGTTTTGTAAAAAGACTGTTTCAATTTATTGTACAATGTAGTATTCCATCTATGTATCCTATCCTCATTCTAACTAATATTATAAACTAGCTTCCACCCGCGGCTTCGCCCGCGTGGTATGTCGATAAAAAGTAGCCTATGTCCGTCCCCGGGATGCCATCTATCTCTTTGCCAAATTTTATCGCAATCCGTTCAGTGGTTTAGGCGTGAAAAGGTAACATACACACAGACAGAGTTACTTTCGAATTTATAATATTAGTATGGATGTGAAAGTGAGTTTGTTTGTTACGCATTCACGCTGAAACGGTTGAACGGATTCGGATGAAATTTTCACAGGGGAGACCATGACCAGGAATAAGACAATAGGATACTTTTTATCCCGAAACTCCCCCGGGATCAAGACTTACGCGGGTGGAACCGCGGGGCGAAGCTAGTCTAATTAAATCGTTTATCGTTAGAATCTTAGGTTACTGATAATACCAATCATACAGCATAATATTATAACATCACGCCGGTTCCCAGAAGGGTTAGGCAGAGGTGCACCTATGGTACACCCACATTTTTGCCAGTTATGTTTAAGTCCCATGTAACAGGGGGCGAGCGTTTTTCCATCATCCGGGCACAAATCCAAACACCGGGCTGCTACTGAGAAATTCCAGATGGAAAAACCCGTTAGCACCTTTCCCGCCCAGGGTTTCGAACCCAGGACCTTGCTCAGCAGAGTGCTTGCGACCACTAGACTAACGAGGCATATAAGTTCAATCATAGTTTTAGAGTTTAAGTAATAAAAAGGTTCTAAAAAAGCACACGTAATATGACCACCGTAGAAACGGGTTTTGTCGACCGAAGAATAGACAAACTGACAGATTACAAATTGTTCATTTGTCATTTTGTCTACTCTTCCGTCGACAAAACCCGTTTCTATGGTGGTCATGCTACGCGTTCAGTACGTACATAATTGAATAGCATTCTCACAAAATCCCTGAGAGGCTTAGGAGCCGCTGTTGCAAGTTACCAACAGGTGGGCCCCTACCCTGGCCTATTGTTTCACTGTGCTATGACTCGCCTTACGTTTACTCTCATATTCACTTTACTAAGTGAGATTTGTTTTATGAGTTTACTAGCGACCCGTCCATGCTTTGCAAGTGGCGACACGTCAAAACATCGCGATTTCTGTGGAAATCATTTATTTATCAGATCATAAAATCCACCTTGTTAGTAATTACATACAAAACTTAAATCTAGTCAATCAAATCAAATCAAAATATTTTATTTCACATAAACCTACATGGGCACTTATGAAAAGTCAGAAGCTTGGTGCACGGTTCCAATTGGTCGTTTCCTATGGAAAAGAGCCGGCAAGAAACTCCATGGTTACTCTTTTAAAAATAATTGGCTTTTACATTACTTTCAAATTACAGTGTTGGTAGGCATGGGAGGACAATGTAGGCCTTTCAACAAGTAAGTACCAGGTACTTAACAAAAATAGAAGATGTTCAATAAATCTACACTCCAATAAGCCTACAACGTTCTCACATTCACAAAATAGAAAATAATCTATCCAAAAGACTAATGATAATAAAATTAGAATTCAAATAAAAATAAAAACCTATTTAAACCAATTGACGTGATTGCTATTACAACTGTAACAAATTGAATAATTATAATCCTGTCCACAAAAGCCACTAAGAGTTGAAATTAATTGGAGGTATATAATGTCAAATACAATGATTACATGTCAAGGATGAATGTAAAGAAAATAAACATGGTAATTTGGGAGCAGTTAATAGACTCTTACATAAATATGCCGTTAATGAGGTACCAGGGAAGCCACATGTGCAGAAGGAATTATTTCCAAACTTCCTTGTCTTCAACGTGGAGTTAGTAAGTATTTGGCAACTTTTGGTAATAATTAGTAATGATGTAATTTAATGTATAGAAAGAAAAAAAGAAAGAATAACGTTTATTTGATCACAGTTCGTGAAACACAAAATACAAATAACTAAATAAAAGTGAAAAATAATGTTTTTATAATAATAGTGTGCGCCTCACGGGCTGCGTCAAATAGACTGCGTCATACACATAAATGTTCCGGAATAAATTCTCTAAATGATAGTAAGAACCGCATCAAGATCCGTTGGTCAGTTTAGAAGAACAACGCGGTCACACAGGTAGACACGAAAAACGACTTTGTTTTTTTACTACTTGTAAATGTAGATGTAGGTAGAATAGATAGACCCTCAAATTTGCGATGCCTGGAAAAGGCCGCTAAGTTGTAAGTACCTATATTATAAACGAACACCAAAATGTACACTTAGTTTGCAAATAAATCTTTGACTTTGACTTTGACTTAGATGTGCGTTTTTGAAGAAAACAAAATGTCAATTTAATTCATTGTAAGAGCCGATGACTTAAAAGGACATAGTTTACTGAACTTATTGGTGACGTCCTTCAAAAACGTTAGGTGCGTAGTATACCGGCTGTTACATCATGGACAAAATGAGTACCTACTAATGGAATGTTCTCCAAAATCAGCTTATTTAATTGGCCACACTAGTGTTTTATATAGTATACTGCCTGATGCCCGCGGCTTCACCCGCGTTGATGTCTTGACAAATTATATACCTTCCTCAAGAACCACTCTATCTATTTTTGAATACTATTTGTGTTTTTGAGTTTATCGCGAACAGACAGACAAACAGACGTGGCGGAGGACTTTGTTTTATAATATAATATGTAAGGATTGATATATGTATACGGCGTTCAGCATTTTTTTTTGTAAAGGAGGTTTCCAAATAATCCTGTTTTATATTGCCATTTTAACCAATCAGTTTTGGAAATATTTAGAATTTAAATTGTTGACATCAGAGCGATATATTTTTATTTTGGAGAATGATTGATACATTTAAGGAACGCAGCACATTAAGTTAAAAACCCTTAAGAGTCTAAAATACCGCTAATTGCGTAGCATGAACCTCCATTATATCGAAAATACTGCAGCATTAATTTTGAAATAAATAATATTATTATGTTAAAGTTGTGGATTGCGGTTTGGCAATAAATATATCTTTATCTTTACTATGTTTGACGAAAACACGATTCCATAAAATTTGCTTTACGTATAGCAAAAAAAAAACAAAGTTACCTCCAAACCGAAGCAGATACCTAGGTATTATGTTTTTTAATTCCCACTATTTTCTCCGTAAAAAGAAATGACCTAAACTATTGGTGCCTTGGAGCCTTCTCCTCACCGCTCAGTCCGCGAGCAGTACACACGGCTACTCATCAAGCTATACATTTCCAGTATAAGCTGACCTCGCAATGTACGGAAATCCTATACAATGCGAGATCAGCATTAACTGGAAATGTATAGCTTGATGTGTAGCCGTGTGTACCTATCGTGCGAGCGAGATAAGGAGGGATTTTGAGCTGAGGTACCTATCACGGACTCTTCAAAACCACAAAAAGTGACCTTAGGAAATACCCGTTTGTCAAACATAAAAGGTTGTTTATTAAATAGGTCTTTTGAAAAAAAAAAGGCTCATTCAAAAACATCGCCAGTTTAGCCTCAAACACGTTTGCGTCAAACGTAATTGACAGTCATTCACGTCGAAAGCTTTCCTCTGAAAAAACTGACGAACAAACTCGTTTTACTGTTAATTAGACATCTGCTTGTTACCGGCTCACTAATCAGACCTTCATTACTAACTACGGATTTACGGATCAGTTTAATTCCGGACACGGATCCGCGGTTCCGATTTCGGATCCGATTTAGTGGTTATCTCCTGTTTCGTTTTTATTAGAATCCAAATCACGTAAATAGGTTAATTTTTTTTGTGTACGAGGTTAATTGTGTACTGAAATGTGAACGAAACTTGTTTTCCAGATCTATGTATCTGCTAATATTTTGTTTCGCTCTCACTAGGAAGTGGTGAAGGGCGGGCGTTTTGGAGAGGTATTCCACTTAGATGTGCGAGGATGCGTAGCGAGGGATGTGTTTGTAAAGAACCAATAGAATCACTTCATTTACCTCGCCTCGGTCAGCACAGCTCTGGTGGAAACGGCTCAGCGGAGCTAGATTTTTGCGCATACAAAACAAGGGAGAGATGTGTGCGAGGGATGTGTGCGAGGGATGTGTGCGAGAGATGTGTGCGAGGTTTGCGCATACTGTACCAGCCAGTCCATCCATCCTGCGCATTTTCACAGCTCCCCTACACATCCTCGTAGGCACATTTTCATCGCACAGCTTTGTTGGGCCTTATACTACATACATAACATCACGTTATCCATCACATAATGTTCTGTACACCCACGTTTCGCCAGCTATGTTTAAGTCCCATGTAATAGCGAGAGAGCTTTTGGCATCAATCGGAGACGAGTCCAGACTCCGGGCTGCTACTGAAAGTTCCAAACCCAATAACACTTTGGCCGACCTGTGCTTCGAACCCAGGACCTCATGCTACACATACAACTGGATAAAATTAATGGAATACGTAACAGCAGAAGTTTGTGTGAAATAAATACCTAACGTTGTATGAAAAAGAAAACTATTCCGGAGTTTTTTCAAGGATTTCCAGAAAATGTGTTCCGAATCCTGACAGAAATACACGTAAATGTATTTGTTGCACAATATTTTGCTTTAGCTATAACTTATACACACGTACGTTTATTATGCATTTGCATTAAACTCCGATACACACACATTCAGGCACAAAGCGATGTAAGTTTGTTCGTTAATTAGAGGAAACTCGTTAGTTAGCTACTAATCAGGCTCTCGCCATACTGCCGGATTAGGGATGCTACCTTGTTCCAGCACGGAATACGGAACTACGGATAATCTGATATATTTTTGATTACGATTACAGTTTTTACAAGATATTTATTGGATAGCTGGACAGATCATAGGCTACATGATTCATTGGTGTTTTTACACGGATTTGCCCATATTTTTTTTTTTTCCGAAATAATGTAAAACGAATACATAAGCCCCGATTTATTTTTTTCAGAATTTATTCCGACATTAATTGTGCTAATTTTGCTTGAAAAAAAAACATACCTAGTAAAATAAGCAAGATCCACAAAATTTTATAATAACATTGTAAATCATAATATAAAAATCCAACTTGAAAAAAAAACTGTCAACATGACCATACCAACAGGTGAGATGTAGGTAGATGTATGTACCTTTCCCGATGAGAAAAAAAAAAACGAATTTTATTATTTTTTAAACACGGTTTTTTTAGATTTAGAAACATAGTTTCATCCATTACGTCATATGTTTGAAAAATTCATCTGCTTAACATCGTAAATAACACAATGAATGGTGTTGAATTGTCAAATGAAAGGACTTGCGATCGATTGTCATTTTATGTGTGTTACATAATTACCTCGCAGAACTTTTAAAACAAAAGCGTTCATTCTTATTTAATGACGTCACAAAGAAAGCTATTCCTTACTTTGTAACTCATTCTATTTATTCCTGCACTTCTAAACCTTATTTATTAGATCAGATCTATTCTCGAAGCGACTGTACCGTCAAGAACAAAAACATATGTGTAAAAAAATAAGTACCTATATTTTTGCAAAACTTTGCAAAATCCTGAAGTGAGGGTCTCGTAGAGTATCGGTTGTTCGTAAAATGCTAGAATTCTGATTTTCTTATTACAAAAGTTAAAAAAAATAGGTACGTGTCAAAAGATTTTGTGTGCTAAGTACACCTTATTATTTTTCTCAACCATTTGATGAGATACTGCTGCCCCACTGCTGAGCAAAGGTCATCCCATAGCCTTCCACCAATTTAAGTCCTACCATTCCTTCCAAAAACCGGACATTAGCAAAAAAGTCCGGATATTTTACGTTTACTTATATATTTGTTTGTTTCACAAATAGTTTAACGTTTTTTATTTTTTTTTAAATCCCTTTATTTCGGACAAATGATAAGGCCGGAAAACGTCCGGACGGGGCGGGGACCAAAAACTCAGACATGTCCAGAGATATCCGGTCAAATGATAACCCTACTTCCTCAATACTTCATAATAAAATTAAAGAAGTAATATTATGTAGATAATAATATTATAAAAGAAAAAATACGAGAGAAAAGAATAAATAAGAGATATAACATATAACATATTACACATACACAACATACATACACATACATAACACACACAAACACATACACACACAATAACATACACATACATATTTTTTTCACATATTTTTTTTACATATTTTGCCATTGGCTGTACTTTGTCGAGAATAGTTTAAAGTCCCCGGTTATCTCAGGGTTGTGTAACACGGTATTACTCGCGGTACAACGACGGGGTCACTGTACGGATGAACCTAGCTTAGCCTTCTATGTTTTCTTTATAGATCGGCTATCGCGTAGTATCGATGGTGCAGTTTTATAAACGTAATCCTCTGTTGCTGATCGTCACACAGACAAATGCAGGCAAGCAACTTTGTTTGTCTAGCAAAATACGTTTTTGAAGTGAAAACTTCTTAATGCACACTTTGCGCTCTTTCTGAACAGTGATCGAAACTGAACTGTCACACTCGGTGACGCTGAATCGGGTATATTCAGCTCCAGAGAGTCAATTCCCGTATTTTTTATATTCTATTTTATCTGTCAAAAATACAACGAATTTACCAACATGAAATGCAATGATATGAAATTGTTTATTCTGTACACATGCAATTACATTTCATTTCATTTCGCATTGTACGGAAATCCTATACAATGCGGGCTCAGCATAAACTGGAAATGTATAGCTTCATGTGTAACTAAAAAACGTTCACATTCAAGTCGCAATCTGTTAAACATGTCAAAAATGTTGGTAAACTTCGTTGTATTTTTGACAGATTGCAAAAGTGATGCGAATGCGAACGTTCGTAAAAATTAAATTAATGCGAGGTCAGCTTATACTGGAAATGTATAGCTTGATGTGTAGCCGTGTGTACCACAATTGGCCTTCTGTCGTCGGTGACGTTGAATCGTGAATACTCGGCGCTGAATCGCGTATAATCGGCTCCAGTCGTAAGTTTTCCTTCTATCGTGTGCTCAAAAGCATAAACCCTCTTTTATAACGTAAGTAATGCAAAAAAATCAAGTAATAAAAACTAAAACCCAACTACGACTTAAAAGGTATAAACAAGACACCACAGACAGACAAATTAAAAATCCGGAGTCACACGTGTTAGGGCATAAATCGAACAGATTATGTTTTTTTTTTATTAAGTACTTGATTTTTTAATTACTTGATTTTTTTATTATTTGATTTTTTTTTTAATTCTTTTGGGGTTATAATATATATATTTTTGAAATGTGCTCATTAAGCCCTTTCATTTGATACCCAACATGGTACGATTAAACCATTTCTTTTTTTAAGTACCTCACTTTATGTCCTCTAGAGGGCGCCATTTTTAATTTAATATGACTTCACATAGCCTATAACCAGCAGCGGACAATCACGACGCTTCTAACGACACCTCATTTGTAAAATTGTGATAAGTGGTTTGGAAGATAGGAGGGAACAGATGAACATACATACATACATACATACATACATACCGGTCAAAATCATAACCCTCCTTTTTTCTTCGCCGTAGTCGGGTAAAAACTACATTTCTAATGACTTACGCTCGTGATATCATCCAGTTGTTGGTACAATATGGTGGAGCTTCTTACCCTGTAAATAAAAGAAAAATATAAATTAGCATCGAGTTACATTAACAAACAGGTGCATGACAGTTACTACAGATTCACCCTATTATGATGTAGCGGGCAGTGTACAGGACCAGTATTTATAGCGATGCTTGGGGTATGCGTGTGAACATAGGCATATGTTCAATCTCAAACTCAAAACATTTATTTCAAATAAACCAAAACACTTTTGAATTGTCGAGGGATCGGTCAGTCAGAAAGTCTGTTTTCTAACGTAGACTAATTTGACATTTCAAGTGATTTTTGTTTGTTTTTTTCAAGACAAATTAGTCTACATTATTAAAACACAGAATTTAGTTGCCCATTCCAAAGCCGCTCCAAAGCTTAAAAGGTTCGTATGGAGAAGAACGGGCAAGAATCTCCACGGGTTCAGCAGAGATGACCTATTAATATGTATTATGATGATAATACTTCTGTACTCGTAAATTTTAATTAGGTGTAATAGTGGGTGCCTATGAAATTGGCGTTTTTTCTCACAAATAGAGAACCTCGTTTATTTATTTATTTAATACTTTCACCACACAAATGTACAGAGGCGGACTTAATGCCATAGGCATTTTCTACCAGTCAACCTTTGGGTGATGCAGAGACAAACAGTGGTAGGTGCAATAGCGAAAATTGTGGAATAAATATTATTTAAATACGTAAACCTATTGAACCTCGTTACTTCTATGATTTAAAATATTCATCATTTGCTTAGTATTTGGTATTATATCGAATAATGACCATCTTAGACAACTACCAATAGTAAAGAAACCTTATTACATAAAATTTTCTAAACATAAAAAATACCTTAAAAATTACTCTTCATTTTGTTAGCAGTAATTACCACAATTTTTTTTTTAACTTAGCCAAATCTTATTTTTAATATGCCACTTAAAATATTTTCTAAGCATATTACGTCTTAGTTTTTAAACATTAGTGCATAAAAGTTTTAAAATATTAGTGTTCATGGTTGTTCTATAAATTAAGAAAATGTTAGTATGAAAAATGCAACTTCTTTAAAATTCCCCATACAAAATGCTGATTTCATAGGAGGGGACCTAATATTATTCCAACCCCAACATTATCAAAATCATAGCCTCTACATTCACAATTCAAGGAGTTGAAACCCTTTAAGATCTTGTCGGGCATTCTATGATAATCTGGAGGCTCATGCGACCCCTTTTCATGTTCACTACGCTAAGCTTCGCTCACCTACATACAGGGACACAGTGGTACAATAGCCGGATTGCTCGAGAACGGGCCGGAATTATAATAACCTTTACGGTAAGTTGCAAGAGAGGATTGTGAGATATTTTTTATTGTGGATGAGTGTGATTCAGAATCATTAGAACTGTCATTTGTGGATCTTTGACAGTCGTTACGGGTTGTCAGAAGCCCGAAAGTCTGACAACCAGTCTTGCCAAGGGGTAAGGGGTACTCAGTTACTGGGTTGTGGAGGTCAGATAGGCAGTCGCTCCATGTAAAATACTGGTATTCAGCTGCATCCGGTTAAACTGGAAGCCGACCCCAACTTGGTTGGGAAAAGGCTGCTTAACCCTTCGGGGGTAACAGGCGTGATGTTATGTTATGTACAATTGAATTTAAACTTAGTATCCTATCTTTTTGCATCCTCATCCACATTCCACAATCCAAACATTTTAATCCGGCAACCTCATCAACTAACATCCGTTACATCCGTACCCTATTTCCTATCCAAAAGCTTATCTCAGTCCACTGCTGGGCAATTTCCCCACACATTAACACAGGGGCCTTCATGATTATGCTAAGCCACATTCACGTACAGTACTGGGATGGCACAGTTCCAGAATTATATTAAACTTTAAGGTAACAAGAATCACTAAATAGCTATGTACAGAAGGTCGGCTCCGTACACACGGCTACACATCAAGCTATACATTTCCAGTTTATGCTGATCTCGCATTGTATAGAATTTCCGTACAATGCGAGGTCAGCTTATACTGGAAATGTATAGCTTGATGTGTTTAGCCGTGTGTACAACAAGCGAAAACGCACGTACGTCGACACGTTTCACGTATAATGCGTTCGCAATTTAATTTCCAAACATGTAAGCAGCATGTGGTTTTGGTAAAACAAACATTAAAAACCAAACATAAAGTTCAGTTTGCGCTACAACTTCAAACCTTTTGTGAATTTTCCAGTCATGCTGAATTTAAAGTACCTAAAAAAACAAAATACGAATTTCATCTTTATACTACCTAAGTATAAGCTTGCTATTCAAATCCCTGTATGGATACACAGATGCTTTAAGCCCTATTGCGACTGTCATTTGTTTGAGACGGTGCTGGGAGATTTGCGTACAGACGCGTGTTGTGTGCTTCGCCTGTTTTCGCTTTTTATATGGAGCCAACCTTCTGTACCTATCTATTTTTTGCAAGAGTGGACAGGTCGCAGTCGCCGCCATTTTGTTTTAAATGCTGAGCAGTCATAAGTGGGATTAAGTCTCACGGATTTAACGCGGGTTGTGAGCTTAAATATTATAACTTTGGAAAATATAAAACCTGCGTAAAAATTTTGTTTCTTTTTTGCTCTTTTTGTAAAGGGATTCTGAGTAGAATCTTCAGATTTTGGGAAAAACGTCAAAAGCCAGCTTTGTGTCAGCCAGTACTCTTTGGGAAAACAGGGTTTCAAGTAATACAACATTTACCACAATTTTATTTAAAAAGAAACGCCTCCCTTTTATTTATAAGCAACAGGAAACGTAACTACTACGTTTTAACAAAAAAATAGAATACAATACAATAGATCATATACAATAACATACATAAACTCACGTCTTGATCTCATGGGGGAAGGCAGAAACTAAAGAACGCCACTGTCCTGCTACGATCCTTACATACTCAGGCCTACCACCGCCGTTTACAGCAGTATTATTTTAACTTCAGTGTAGGAAAGAGATGAAGCTCTACAGGACGTATAGCTGCATTACTTTCCGCCACGAAGTAAGATTAAAATAATACTGCTGTAAGCGGTGGTGGTAGGCCCCCTGCAGGCGTAGCATGGCGCTTTCTATCTCTACGAAGAATAGACATAGCTTTTTCTACACACAGTTCGTTTCTTCATTTTTGACATCCACCGTAGAAATCTTTCTACAATCTGTCATTTTGTCTTTCATTTCTAACGATCTTTGTCTAGGTCTTTTTATATGTAGACTATTTCGGAAGAAAGTTTTCTATCCTTACTGTCAAAAATCACACTGACAACCGACAAATCCTATGATAAAATAAATAATTCTGAGTCGAATTATGTAAAAGAGTGAATTTCGTAAAAAGTGCAGTTGACTCTTTCTATTTTGCTGCCATCTCGTACTGTCTACCATCTACAGGAAACGTCATTTTTGTCTACTATTCCGTCGACAAAACGGTGCTCATGCTACGCCTGCTGGTCATACACGCGCGCCTGTTGAGAGTACTATGCACCTGACTTCTCTGAAGAACATCACCAATAAGGTACTCAATAGTTTATTGCATTCCACATGTAGGTATTCTTGGGTAGTAAACTTATAATTAGATCATATGGTGATCATAGATCATGTCGGGCACAGCAAAATAAGTGAGTTTGGAGAGAGGAAGCATCTTTTGTTAATTATATAACATTACTTATCAAACTAATTATAATAAAGATGTAGATGTCTTTTGAGATAAGACTAATCGCTTTAATACAAAATATAAACAGGTGAGGTGAGGTCATTGAATGATGTAATAATAATATAAGTAATAAGTCTAATAGAATTTAAAGTCTCGAGTGCTTAAGTTATGACTTTATAAGTCTATCATTTAGATATTCGCTTACTGAGTAGTAGCTTTTATTTAGCAAAAATTGTCTAATCTAATTGGTCACTACTGTCTTTTATAAAAAAATCTTATACAATTCACACAGTTCAGGTTTTCGCCAACCAAGGTAATAATTTCGGCCATTTTGAATACTATTTCCACATCCCTAGTGGTAGACGGTAAACCACAGTTCACACGATCCGTCGGTACGTTACCAAAAGTGATCCAATAATAAACGATCCTGTGGTAAAACTTTCGGTGAAAGTCATTGTTAGCTTTGGAAATTGTTCGGCTGTTGAAATTATCCCGAATACAGGAAAATAATTAACGTATGTCAACTGGAATAGGTATTTTGAGAGTCGACTGGAAGCGCTAAACAACTCCTCGCCTGGTGAAGGAGTTGGTCTCGGTGAGCTGTCATCCAACCATAGTGAAGTGGCACCATAAGACGATAATCCATATAGACAAGTAATATAGGATATTCTTAGCGTGGCAGAAATAACACGAATATTGTTTAAACTTAGTTTCATAAAGTTAGGCCCAAAACTCAGCCACGCGAATACCGCTGACGCAGCATTAGGTCCTCTCGGTGCAAGATAGGATATTTTAAAGGAGGTTCATGAAACTTTCAAATTAAAATTTAAAATAAGGGATATCCTTAAATTAGTTCCGGGAAAGACACGGACAAAGACGGGTTATATTGGACTCTTGAACATGAAAATCCTTATCTTTTGTTTTCGTAAAAAAAGAAAAAAAAACGTGTCCAATATTTTTTAACAAGATAATTGACGAACAAAAAACATTATCACCATCCCTATTGAGTGTGTATTACAGGATAATGGTATACCTTACAAGCTCTTATTTTGTAGAAGATGATAATTTAAATTGATCTCTCGTTGGTAATCCTTAAAATACCAAAATAAATAAAAGTCGATTAATTCCGGGTAACAAATAGTACCAATAAATGCATAAATAAGCAGAATGAAAAGCTTTCAGTACCAGCTAGTACCATCACCACTCACCGTCGTTACAAGACCTGCAAACGAGTGCCAATTAGTGCGAATTTAGTTCCTCATTCATTAAGCTTTTTAGAAGTCTGGAGTTTATTAAAGTACCTGCCCTTTGAACGTTCTCGTAATCGAGTTATTTGAGCGAGCTTCGAATCGAATTAATTCATGTTTTTAGAGAGCTGGGAAGAAAATTAGGCCCGTGATAATTTGCGCTCGCTCTCATTTGAGATTGAAAACTTATTTTGTGAAACGCTGTCAATGTGGAAATGTCATTTCATCTTCATTATTTTTTTTTTTTTTTGTATGCTCTAATTCGTCGTCCAAACCTTTACCTTAAGACGCGGGTTCACGTGAATAGCGCAATAGTATTTTTAAACTGCCCTGGGGGCTGACTGTGAAGTATTAATGCCATCATTATTCCGCTACGAAAAAAGGATGGTGCTGGCGGCCTTGTATAGCTCCGTCTCTCACTAACACTGGAAAAGTGATGGCATTAATACGTCGTAGTATTGTCCATTAGGATTTCTCTGTGGCACACCGGAGTACAGAAGGTGGTGGTGGTGGTGTATTACCCTCGTGACTCGGAAAGCGCGTTAAGCCGTTGGTTCTGCGCCTGATTTGTCTTTGGTCGTGTTGGATTGTCTTCCCATCGGACTATGAGTGCACCTGTGTCTATGCACACACTTGTGCACTATAAGTAATATTCCGCGTCTATGGCTAGTCTCCACTGAGATTGGCCGTAATGTCATGTTTTTTTTTTTTTGGGTTTTGAACTCGCTACCTTTGACTCACCAGCCACGCCTTTGGGCTATTGCCATTGCTTTCGAACTACGACGAGTGTCGCCAAAGTCACAAATGTAATGTAATGTACGTAATGTGTGTGTGATTTATTTTGTAATTTGTATGTTTCAGCACCGAACTGTATTTTTCAGGAGTTTTCGACAATCTTGAAACATACCTTCAGTAAATATTGAATGTAGGACTTCTGTTACAAATACCCGGCTTCTGAATTTAGCATTTGAAGTTGGTAACTTGTTAAACTCTACTTTAGGATTACATAGGTGACTTCTTAAATATATAACCCGCGAAATTAACAATTTCTATGTTACGGGTTTAGTTTCCGCACTTAGTCCCTAAGGTGGACCATTGTGCGTGGGATTAACAATTTCCTTCTTCGTGCAAAAAACGTAACAAATGAGTCTCGCGGGTTACATTGAAGGAATCACCTTAAATAACGCTAAAGTAGAGTTTAAAAAGTTTTCAACCACAAATTATCCTTTCAGAACCATGTAAATCACCTACATAAAAAGTATATTCTTAATTTTCAAAGGTATATTTCACAAGTCATCCATTCTCAAAGACAAAGATTTACAACTACGCCAAACAAAAATGGAAAAGCCACACTAACAAATTAAACTCTTCCTATAAATATAAAACATGTCGTATTTGAGACTTGCGCAAACAACCTCTTTGATACAATACCAACTGAAGTTTATTTTGTAATAAATGTCTAATAAGAATGAATACGGGAACTGCTTTATCTTTTGCCAATTTTGCAAGCATTCGTAAAAGATGAAGAGAGTTTGAGGTATAAATTAAACAGTGTAAACACATTATCCATCTAATTGTTGCTTATTTTACGGTTATTTTTGAGAAACAGAAAAATGACACTGCCTCTCTGTGAAGGAGAGAGGTCACCAGTTATCATTATTATCAGCATATACAGGCTCAACCAAAGAGTCATTGGGCTCAACTAACCCATCAACTCCGCAGACGAGATGTGTATTGATATCTAAAACAAAAAAATAACTATTTCAACTAACGATATCTAAAACGACATCATTAAGTTCTCTGCTAGTGCTGTGCACTTCTGTAAGTGAAGAATTCACGATACCTAAAACTTTATTATGTAATTTTTGTTTTTGTAGGTTTTAGTGAGTAAGTCGTTGAAGTGCCATAATAAATAAAATAAATACATGAAAAAACTTGATAAGCAGGTAGCCTGGGGCCGATTAATTCATCAACTCGTCCTACATGCCTACGGCTCATTTAGGACGACTTGCAGTAACTCTAAATAAATACTATTTTCATAATAATGAAAAAGAAAAAAATGTTATAAAATATTTATTTTCGGGGTAGGCTATTTTTAATCCAGCAACAGCCAGTCATTTATAAATACACCAGCCGATGTGTTAAGAAGGCACGGGATTGGTATTTGACCCTTAAATATTAGTCCGCGTGTGGTTCTCATTCATTCATGAAAATGCGAATAGCCTTCTAGGCATAAACAAATGACATTAGTTAGATATTTGATGCCTGCATACAAAATTCCTAGGAAACAAACCATAAGCAATTTCCTCGTATCATGATATTAAACCGAAGTACCAGGGCAGCATAACCGCTAGGAGACAGCGTGTTACCAAGAATCACCTTTATATACGGGCTACGGCCCGACCCTATCGGGGTCGCAACAAATAATTTCCGATGGTGAATTTATGAACGTTCCGTACGTGCCATCCTCTGGGGTTGCTCGATGATATATTATTGATATAAAATATGTATTAAGGCTTCATGTATGGGATAGTGACGTCAGGGAAAAGACGAATACTTCGAGACGATATCGGATTAAAAGATCGGAGGTGCAAAGTAGTCGTGTAGGCTTCGGCTAAACGGCTTATGTCTAAAACAGAGGGCCTAGACAAGTGACAATCGCTTCCAAAGCGTTTCGTATTTCTACAAGGACTTTCAACATGATTGACATAAGCTTTTCGATAGCTTAAGTCAGTCCTATACATTTTTGCGTTTCCATCATCGTTATCGCTGATAGAATGTCACTTTGTCTAGGGCCTCAGCCTGGTTGGCGATTAGAAATATACATAATATTATATGTGTCGTTATGGTGAATTTTTTGTTTGGGTGAGTGAGCAGTACAGTGCCTCAAAAATGTTTGGCTTCAAATGAGTCCTTTTTACCAATAGGGGAAAATCTTGTCGTGATTAATGCTCATTCCATTCCTACTAAAAGAAAAAAACCTAACCAGGGAGGCAAGTCTAATAACACTACAAATCTTATTGAATTAAAAGAAATAAAAGGAAAAATCTCACTTAACAAAAAACTTAATTACTTAAGTTACTTGTCTGACACTCAATTATTTTACTCAACAAACTGAGCTTTTCCTTTGAACCCAAAACGTTGATATAATTAACAACCTTAATTTATCTAGCTTTAATTAAATTTACGATGATAAAGAAAAATCACTTTTGGTTCTACGCGGCACAATAAGCGGGTAGCGTGGCGGCAGTGGGAACTGTTTTCGTGACCGACGAAAATTTTAGTGTTGATGTCTCATCATCTTATTAAACTTCGTGCTTGCCTCTTGATGAACGAAGAAAATAATGATAAGGCTTTATAGATTTAGGCTGCACCAACCCCAAATAAAATAGGATAAGGGCAGGAGTATATTGTGCCTCTTTATGCTATCACTGGTTGATAGATTGATGAGTGATCGTAGCCGAACTTGGAACATGTAATAGCAGACAGACAGTTTTTTTTAATATTGTCTTTTATGACACTCACGGGTTAAAAAGCCTAATGGTGATTCTACCCAGGGATCATACAAGTCCTGAGGGCCAATTCTCTTACTTAAAAAACGTTCACATTCAAGTCGCCATCTGTCAAACTTGTCAAAAATGTTGGTAAATTGATGGTTTTTTTGACAGATTGCGAATGAGATGCGAATGTTGTTGTTGTTATTCTTATAAATAAGGGGATTGCCCGGCTGGCCCTCAGCCTTTTCAGAATACTAAGATAGAGTGACATTGTATCAGCGATAATAATCGTCAGCGTTGGGACCGGCTGGTGCCGAAGTTATTGTAGAAATACGAAATGCTTTGAAAGCGATTGTCTAAGCCCTCAGATCAGCACCTATACTACGAAGTATTAATGCCACCATTTTTCCAGTGTTAGTGAGAGACGGAGCTATACAAGACCGCTAGTACCATCCTTTTTTGGCAGTGGAATAATGATGGCATTAATACTTCATAGTCAGCCCCCAGATAGTCCCGCTATCACTTCGCTTTCTATGTAGCGGAGGTTTATCCATCTTTGGTTATCAATTCGCTTTTCAATTCAATATTGAAGGGAGACGATAATTAATTAACAGTATCAGAAGACGTTTATTGCTTTTCGTAATTAAGACGTAAAAGTGATGGATAGACGACGGGGGACTCTTTTAGGGAAGGGAAAAAGAAAAAAAAATGGTGAAAAAGTGTAATTACTTATAAGTTTTCTTAAAAAAATATAAAGGTCGATGTACCTTCCATCTAGATACATTTTTTTTTTTTGAGGGTGTGAAATCATCCAATGACTTCTCCCGCTCTGGGCGAGCAGAGGGGGTGTCAGACTTTGTTCCTTCAGTTGCCTGTTGCCAAGGTCCGGTATCCCTTTCGGACTTTCCCGCATCCATCTAGGTACCTAATATCATATTCAGTACCTACCGAGCGCTTTGTTTGTTCTATGAATAATTTTATTGACATAATGTTAAAACGATTGAGAGTTCAAAAGGAATACGAATATAAAAAAATGTGCCAAGACGATTGTTTTTTGTTTATAAGGAACACGGTCTTTCTTCTTGATCCATCTGCCTAAACGGTTTTCTTGTATAAAGGTTGACCTAATATTATATTCAGTACCAAAAACTTGTTAGTGCTATAAATATCTTCATATGTTCAAAAAAAATAATGATTCTAGTCCTGAACTCCTGCTATGATGAATGTATTTTGTTTTACAGAAAGACCATATCTTTTAACATCTTAATTTTCTTCTTGACCCATCTTCTTTAAATCATTAATCCTTGGTAACATTAGAAATATCTCCCTACATATATTTTACTAACGCCCTACCACTAGTATAGGTAAACACGCTACAGAACGCCGACGCCAATACTGCCTTCAAACCGTACCGTGAAACAATTTTTTTATTGTATTAATATATCACTTGATTATTTTTTGGCATTATTTTAATAATTGTAATGTATGTACGAATACTATCTAATTTATTGATTTAAACTTCTCGCACACAAAAGGCACAAAGGCAGACTTAATACCTTAGTCTAATGTTTAAGTTCTTTATTTAGTTCTCACAAATTGGATTGTATTATCTGTAAAATAAATATATAATATCACATTATTATTAGGCCATCGCGTGTACATAACATAATCCTTTTTGCTTTCAACTAAACCTGAAGAACATGATTCTTTGACGGAAAACTATCGGATAAAAATAAACCCAACTAATGAAAACACAGCTTATTTATTAATCACAAGCTTACAGCATATGATTGAACATTCTGTACAAAGACGGCGCTTAACACTAATGCATTTCCAACGACGCTGCTTGTCAATCGATACTCTCGCTGCGGGTGGTTGCACATGTACCTACAAATTTGCTGAAGTAGACTACATAGGTTTAATTTAATCGTATGAACGATTCCGTTTTATCTTTAACTTGGAAAACATTTATAGGACGTCTGGATAAGGGACGAAGTCTGTCAATTTCATTTTAATGGTGTATTGATGACATGAGATTTATGTGTTCTAGGATCATTAATTACTAGTGCGAAGGTGGCTCATTAGCAAAACCTCCGACCTATAGCCGACCAACGACGTAGTTACTAACAAACCGTAATATATGACGTAATTACTAACGAAATGTAGTGTGTGACTTATTTACTAAGAAAACGTAGTGTAGAACGTAGTTACAAACAAAACGTAGTATATAACGTAGTTACAAATAAAACGTAGTATAATTATGGCGTAGTTACTAACGGAATGTAGTATAAAACTATGACTTTGTTACTAAAAAAACGTCGTATATCACGTAGTTACAAACAAAACGTAGTATATAACGTAGTTACAAATAAAACGTAGTATAATTATGGCGTAGTTACTAACGGAATGTAGTATAAAATTATGACTTTGTTACTAAAAAAACGTCGTATATCACGTAGTTACAAACAAAACGTAGTATATAACGTAGTTACAAATAAAACGTAGTATAATTATGGCGTAGTTACTAACGGAATGTAGTATAAAATTATGACTTTGTTACTAAAAAAAACGTCGTATATAACGTAGTTACAAACAAAACGTAGTATATGACGTTGTTACTAACAAAGCGTAGAAAAGTAAGCGCGCTTCAAATAACGGGATGAATAAACAAAAGGCGTATTTATATTATTACATGATAATTTATTATTTCTATCAATCAATCTACTTATTTTATGAAATGAAATGAAATTGTTTATTCTGTAAATAGGATATTGGAATCACTTTTACACGTCATATTAAAAAGTTGTAAAAATAAGCTAGATGAGGTCGGCGTTTCCTATCTGACTACTCTGAGAAGAAAGGCCGAAACAAACTCAGAGGTCACCGTCTCCTTTAAAGTCCAGACATAATCTTGGTCAGGCCATATGAGGACCATGTAGATAAGAGTCTGAAATGGTCTTTTGAGGAAAGAACCACACAGATTTGAGTGGACCTGTCCAGTCAGTGCAAGCATTTGTCAGTAATAGTGGAGCTCAACTCAGAACTTAAGGAGCTCAACGACTCGACGAACAATACCAAAGAAAGGACATTTGGGTAGGTCGCATAAAGTTCTCAAATTGCCAGACCTTCGCTAAAACTAACAGAACGAAAAATAAATATCCACATAGTCCTCACATTCACAATAAAACAATACTTTACAAGTAATCATCATGTCATTTTGTATATAATATTCAATAATGTCAATTTGTATATAAAACTGGTAGGTATATTTTTATGGCTTTCCATAATATTCAAAATGTCACAATGCTTAGCAGAGCGAGCAGCTCAATCCCATGCATTTTTGTCTTCTAAATAATCTGTGATTTTATAGTACCCTTTTTTACAAAGTTTGGTTTTAATACAGCTTTTAAATCGTTTAATGGGTAAGTTTCGAATGTCAATGAGAAGTTTGTTATAAAAGCGTATACATTGACCAATGAACGAGTTGCCTACTCTGTGGAGACGAGTGCGATGTACAGCAAGATTGTGTTTATTCCTGGTATTTAAACTATGAATATCGGATTATATTGGATATTTACTTCATGACACCCTCTGTCAGCTCTCCAAGCTGAGTCTCAATTATTTACTAATCTTCTAAAATATTTACGAAATAGTATTTGGGTCATTAGACAACTTGCGCTAAATTCGCGGATGTCTGTTGCCAAAGCCAAGCGGACCTATCCTCTACAGTACCAGTATGACGTAGTTAACAACAAATACTCGTATCTATCAATCTTTCTTAGCTTTACTTAATACATGTTTATCTGTTGTTTACTAGATACATGGTAATGTAGGAAAGTATTGATTGGGATGAAGAAAGTATGGTTGTATGAAATAAGGTATTTTGCTAAGCCGTGGTAGATGGTGATCATTAGATTCATCATTCTTCTCCATACGAAAACTACCTTTTGGAAGGGGCAACTAGAATCAGTTCTATTTCTTTGTTTGACGGTCAAAAGTGCCTTATATGTGCCTATTTGAAATAAATTATTTGACTTTGACTAAGAAATAATATTTTAAGCTAATATTATTTTGTCTGCTTTTGACTGCCTCGTTGGTGTGCACAGTGGTCGCAAGTGCTACTACTGCTAAGAATGAGCTCCTGGCTTCGTTTCCCAGGTTGGGCCAACAGTGTTATTGGATTTTTCCATCTGTTTCTCAGTAGCAGTGTGGTAGCAGCCGGAAGTCAGGATTTGTACCCGTTTGTAGGCTCGCCCCATAATACATCATCTGCCTAGCCTTTTCCCAACTATGTTGGGGTCGGCTTCCAGTCTAACCGGATGCAGCTGAATACCAGTATTTAACATGGAGCGACTGTCTATCTGACCTCCACAACCCAGTAACTGGGTAATACGATACCCCTTGGTTAGACTGGTTGTCAGACTTTCGTGCTTCTGACGACTCGTAACGACTGTCAAAGATCCACAAATGACAGCCGGGGCCAACGGCTTAACGTGCTTTCTGAGGCACGGAGGAGTCTCGATATGTGAATTAGGTCACCCATCCACGGACCAACCCCGGCAAGCGTAGCTTAACCTGATGGATCGACCCGAGCGGCTGTTATTACTTAGCCACGAGCTCCTCCAAAGCCTCCTGCAAAGGTATACTATATGAAAATAAATTAATTTTAGTTTCATAATGTAACGTTTTTGAAACTAGTGCTTAACAATGACCTAGCTTTACTTTATCCTCTATAAAAAATTCTAAATACTATTCGCAATGTCAAATACATTTCTAATAAGTAAATGCGCGTACCCCCGCGATGGTATATTGGAACAGGCGCCATTATACACTCGTGCTATAATTTAATTGTTTGTAACCTTTTCCTAAACTATTATTTCCCCCCAATAAGTAGATAATTCATTTTAAAATAACTAAACTGCTAACTTAATAACATTGCATTTTATAGTACTCAAGATCGTATTGGAAATATCGCAATTACTTACCTATTCTTGTTTTATTAAGGAAAACTTTATTTCCATCGGATGTAAGATTGAGGGCCGCAGAGATAATGTTTGTTTTCCTTGATTGCAAGCGTAATGCATTATTAATGAGACTATCGACAGGTTCTTGTGTTGGCAAACGATTTAGTATACATAACAAAACATTACGCCTGTATTCCCCGACAGGTTAGGCAGAGGTGTAGGTACCTACAGTAGGTACACCGTTATAGGGGGCGAGCCTATTACCATCAACCGGGCACAAATCCAGATTCAAGGCTGCTATTGAAAAAATCCTGATGGAAAAACCTGGGAATTGAACCCAGGACCTTAGCTCAGCAATTAGTGCTTTAGAGTATTATATTCATCTCATCTTTAATCTGACTCTCATGTGAGTCAGCGGGACTTTATCGAAATCATTTGTAAAATATCCATGTTGTTTGAAGTGACCACAATTTATGAGCCACCCTATTGGGTTCGAACCCACGACATACAACTCGTAAGCCAAGGCCGTTGCCACTGGGCCACGACTACTTTTATCGTAGGTAACATGAGCTATTTTCGAAATCGTGATAAATTCACCATAAGCACGCATTATAATACCACCATTTTAATTGGATTCATTAATTGAGCTCAGTATTAAGTTCAGGCTCGTAATTACTCCACATAATATATAATAATTACAGATTCCTCCATGTAATGCTATGTTTCACTTAATTGTGTTCCAAATTGTTCTAATTATTGTAAAGTGTTGAGTTACTTGTACGTTTCAGGGCTAAATCATTATTTTGAACTGACATCAAGGAAAGGAGGTTCTGTGTTTAATAAAGTTTAAAAAATGTATGTTTGTGTGTGTTCGCAAATTTTTCAAAAACTACTGAACCTGAAGTTTTGACTTTTTTAACAAAGGTCCGTAAAAATATTTTCCGCTTGTCTGGACTCTTGCTTAAGGATAGAAAACAATTTACAAAAAAAATATTGTAAGCGTGTCTATTTTAATATTTAGCTACTGTGTGAGAAATCATTTAATTATCACCTGAAATGGTGCCGTTTGTCTTTGCAGCTAGATGTATATTTCCTCAAATAATTTAAAAATCCATTACATTACATAACATCACGCTTCCCTTTATTTGAATTAGAAACTGAATACACAAAGACGGCCGTGACTTACGAGTCGTGGGTTCGAACCCAAGCAGGCACACCTAACTTTGTGTAAATTATTTAATCACCACTGCTCTAAAAATCTCCTAGGACAAAATTCGAAGACATGTGACACACCAATCCGCACTTGGTCCGCGTGGTAGATTATGGCCCAACCCCTCACACAGAAAGAGGAGGCCTGTGTCCCAGCAGTGGGAATATTATAGGCTGATTATGTTATGCTACACAAAACACTAAAAGTATTATACAATTTTCCATACCACAAAATAAAAACTATATTCTTACCCGAAATAAACCTTTACTAAAATAACTAACCAAAAAAGCTACATGTTTGACCTTTTGCTACAAGTTCTGCTAATTGGCATGTTACACAACATGTTCATGTCAACATGTCTTTTGGCCTATTAGCAGTTTTTCCTTCAGTAATGAACAAGCCCAGAGGAGTGGGCGATGAGTGGGCAGCAGCTTGTGTTACAATCTGCTGTATGGAGGTTTTGATGTGGCATTTAAGGGTTAACAGTGAATTCAGCGTAGGTAATAAAATGGTGTTTTAAAAAAGTGGTACATAATACTTGGGTATGAATATTTTATTTATTCACAACAAAATATTATATTAAAATGTGGTTTTGAATAATTACTTTTTTGATAAAATGGTTTGTATTCACAACCTCAAACATCCACCACAGAATTTTAGAGTTTTGTGGGTATAAAACAATATTGTCAAAGTGATTTCGCAAGGTACCTAAGGCCGGGTAAATACGGGATTTGTCAAAAATGTCAAAAAACGATGTGTGATTTAAGACGTGTCCGTCATTTTTCACGTTTCATGATGCGTGTGAACACGGCAATTAAAGAAGGATTGCCGCCGTCAAAAAAAAAACGAATCGTGAAAAAGACAATTTGTCAAAAAATACGCATCGTCCTCGTGTGAATGAGCCGTAAGTTAAGCTGCAGTCTAACCGCTAGACTGGAAGCGAACCCCGACATGACAAAGGTTAGGTAGATGATGATGGGATAGACAATGGGTGGTATTTACCTGGGTTATTTTGTTTCGTTTCCATTGCTCCACTGATTACACTAACATTTTTTTTTTTAACAGAGCTACTCATGCAATAATAATATAACAAACTTTATCACCAATCCACCAATTTTTTTCTTGATAATGACTACTTCTTCTTTTAACCTTAATTTTATAAACATACCATCACGCCTGTAATCCCTGAGCCTATTATTATTTCCTTCAACTGGGCACACATCCAGACTCTGGGTTGCTACTGAGAAATTCCAGATGGAAAATCCTAATAACACCTTGCTCGACCCGGGAATGTAACCCAGGACCTCATGTTCATGCTCAGCAGGAGCGCTTGCGAGCCCTGGACCAATGAGGCAGTTGTTAACAATGTGTGTAGAAAAAACCGCCTGTAAATTTTGTTAACGATCTGTCAAGAAAAAACCGTAAATTTTCTATTACACACTTACTAAATAAAATACCTAAGTATAACCTGAAAGCTTTTCTAGTCACCGTGAAAGGAAGGTGACAGATTGCCGCCATGTTGACGCCTTATTGTCTTTGTCAACGCTTCCGGCTTCTTACAAAGGTGACAGCGCGGTGGGTAGTCTTTACGCCCGATATATTTTGCTTTATTTTTACTTTACTGAGGTAGTTTTTCCTATATATTTCTTGGTTGCTATGGGTAAATAATTGTACCTTTTTTACCTACATATTGTAAAAGGTGATGACGTGATCTTTTTTAATTAATTGTAGTGATCACTGGGTGATTTACCTACCTACATTCAGCACTGGAGATTTGGACATAGTTAACTTTAATTTATAGAAAATGAAAATTTGGATGGACAATTATTATTTCAAAACTATTGTTTTCAATGAATTCTGCGGGTCTTTTCAGCAGTATAAATATATTACGTTTTAAATCTTTTCCAATAGAATACAATATTTTACTTATTTAAAAAAAAAACATATTCGGTACCTATTATAGAATGTCTGATGTAGACTCCATCACACGAAAGAAGTCCCGCGGCAATAAGTGGAACTAGTTATTATTATACAAGGTAGCAACATTGTTACGAAAGCCCTGCTACCTCACTTCCTCTTTTTAATATTGTGCATTTTATTAACCAGCGTCTGTAATATATGACGTTGAGATGAATAAATAAATAAAGATTTATGATTCCGTCGCATGTCTGCAGCGCCGCGTCTGCGAGACTTCTTTCGTGAAACGGACTCTAGGTAAAACCTGTAGGTACATCAGATCAGACTTACCATATAAAACAAGAGGGCGTGACGCCGCGGATAGAAGCCAATAAAATGGAGAATCAATACAACCCCTATTTAATGAGATTGTCCATCATTAAACACGGTGACGACGCAACGATAATGTGCCGTAAATGGAAACCGACAGACATTTTAACGACAATATTTATACGTTAAAGTTCTTTGGTTATAAATGTTATAATTAAGGCTCCCACAGACAGCCGCGACAGACAGACTCGCCTCTGGTGGATCAATTTCTATGAAACCTTTACAGAAATAGTTCTAACGGTGTTGCGTCGCGCCGTTGTATCGCGCCTGTCTGCGGGAGTCTTAAATCTGATAATAAATCCACGGTTTCAGGATAGCTTGGTATTATTGCTGAAAACATAAATAAATGATTGGCTTCTACACAACGAGTTGTGTGTTCTATTCCCGAACTAAGGTACAGTCATTTTATTGTAGGTGCACCGTCGTCACGTATAATTATATAATTCATGTATACAAAATATTGTAAAACATTTTTAAAAGAGTAACGGTGGAGTTTCTTGCCCATTCTTCTCCATACGAAAACTACTTTTTGGAAGGGGCAACTAGAATCAGTTCTATTTCTTTGTTTGACGGTCAAAAGTGCCTTATATGTGCCTATTTGAAATAAATTATTTGACTTTGACTAAGAAATAATATTTTAAGCTAATATTATTTTGTCTGCTTTTGACTGCCTCGTTGGTGTGCACAGTGGTCGCAAGTACTACTACTGCTAAGAATGAGCTCCTGGCTTCGTTTCCCAGGTTGGGCCAACAGTGTTATTGGATTTTTCCATCTGTTTCTCAGTAGCAGTGTGGTAGCTGCCGGAAGTCAGGATTTGTACCCGTTTGTTGGCTCGCCCCATAATACATCATCTGCCTAGCCTTTTCCCAACTATGTTGGGGTCGGCTTCCAGTCTAACCGGATGCAGCTGAATACCAGTATTTAACATGGAGCGACTGCCTATCTGACCTCCACAACCCAGTAACTGGGTAATACGATACCCGTTGGTAAGATTGGTTGTCAGACTTTCGCGCTTCTGACGACCCGTAACGACTGTCAAAGATTCACAAATGACAACCGGGACCAACGGCTTAAAGTGCTTTCCGAGGCACGGAGGAGTCTCGGTATGTAAAGATGGTCACCCATCCACGGACCAACCCCAGCAAGCGCGTAGCTTAACCTGACAGATCGACCCATGTGGCTGTTATTACTTAGCCACGAGCTCCTCTAGACCCATGTGGCTGTTTTTACTTAGCCACGAGCTCCTCTCGACCCATGTGGCTGTTATTACTTAGCTCGCCCCATAATACCATGGGACTTAAACATAACTGGCGAAATGTGGGTGTGTATACTAACCTAACCTAACCCTTTGCCAAAAACCGATATTAATTTCTAGACTGAAAAGAAATAATGGCATAAATATCCCAAGTGAAACACTATCATATCTCACTGCTATTCGGAACGATGCTGCAAGATATATCCAGCCAGGAAATCGACTGGTCCATAATAGATCTGAAACACGTGTACTCGTACGAGCCGGAGTCGAGGTAAAGACGGAGTCATATTATTGGGAACGGCATTATTTTTAGCATTAAAGGAAATGCTATATCCAGTAGGTAAGGAAATAGTTTTAATTAGTTAATTTGTTGCTAAGTTACACCTCATCCTTGCATAACACAAAAAAAGCTGTTGTCTATTTGTTGTAGACGGCTCATATTTTCTATCTTCTCCCAATCACCTACAATACCTGTACCATATAAAGGCTCTTACATACTGGCGCGATTCGCCGCGCGACGCGAATTTTAACAAAACAATTTCTGAGAAAACTTCACGGCGAACAATGCGGCGGCGCGTCGCGCGACAAATCGCCCCAGTATGTAGCCTTAATGCATGAAGGTATAGAAGCCACAGCCCGTCACGGTCGCGTCCAAATGCGCCGGTCGCGGCTGCATGCTAATCTTTACCTTTGCCTATTCGGACATAACACGGGCTGCTTTGCATACAGACGATCATTGTCTCCTTACTACTGCACTGTGTTATAGGTCTCGTATCTTAGTTGGTTGATCAGTTGTGTGGTCCGATTATGAGTACGAATAAAAGGATCCTTTCGGTGCCATTGTCTTTACAAGGCACCCGTGAAAGGGTTGGGCCTAGCACCTTTAACACAAGTTGTCTTGTCAACTTAGCAAGGGTGCTAGAGTCTCCAAACATATTAGTGTATAACGTCTCCATCTGTTTGTTTGTAACCTAATGTTGTTCAAATGTACACCTTTTTATTGCAAATAAATTACTATTACTATTATAGTAATAGTAATAGTAATTTATTATGTTCTTTTTTCCTTGTTGCCTGATTTTTATGTGCTTACCGCCACTTGCAAGGCCAGAGGGTTTTTTATTTATTTTGCTTTATATACCCTACTTAAATATTTATATCTGAGTTTACATAATTATAAATTCAACTGTCTGTGTGGCCGCGTTGTTCTTCGAAACGCCATCACGGATTTTGATGCGGTTAATATTAAACTTACACAATTATAACAAGGAAATCTCGATGTATTGTCTAGTCTTAAAAACCGTGCAAAACAGCCCCCCCCCTAGTAATTAATAATTAAAACATAACAATTTAATAAGCGGAATGTTTGATATGTTAATATTTGTTACGTCAAAGAGTTAACGGTTGTAAATGCATTGTCAAAGAGAATATTTTATTTTATTTATTTATTTTATTTCCAACTTACATATATCATTACAGGGTAAACTATTGCGATAGTGTACTTGTCTAACTCTTTTCCTATAAAATTTTGTAACTTATTACAAATAAAGCATTCTTTGTGAACTCACTCAGTGAACAACAGAATAGGTCCAAGTCATTAGCTATGATGTTGAGAGTGAAAATAGTTGATATTTCCTCATTTTCCTACAATTTCTCCGGTAGCAAAGGTCTTTGAACAAAAGAGCATATTGCTTGACGACAATAATGCTGTAGTAGTAACACTTTCATGGCCACAGACGAACACTACTACAATGAGTTCTAACTCTACAATTATAGTGAAGCTTCGCTTTCTATCATCATCATCATCATCTGCCTAGCCTTTTCCCAACTATGTTGGGGTCGGCTTTCTATATAGCAGTGTATATACCGAGATTCAACATGTAAAGTATGCCAACCCCAGCATAGTTGGGAGACAACTAGAAATTATGAAAGTAAGTATTCCGGAGACCACCCGAACATTTTCCTGCTCTGTTGCGGTCACAGTGTTAATATTATGTTAGTTAATAATATCCACTTAACACTGTTGTACCAAGCACTATTTGAAAATACATTTAACGCAGACACAGTGAATTGAAATGCTTTCAATAATATGGCCGACGATCTTTGTTATTTTGATGCAGCATAACACTAGGGGTATGTTATTTTAAGTTGGCGTGTTAATCGAATTGTGGGAGAGGCATATGTTACATAGTGAATGGTGATTGGTCAAGTTGATATTTACTTAGTTATAGATCATTAATCCATCGGGATTTAACTAATATGTCATACCATATCTTCAAGTGTACCTTGATGATATGGTATGACATATTAGTTCTTGATGGTATGGTGAAATCAAAATCAAAATCAAAAGTCATTTATTCAAACTAGGCTGACAATCAGCACTTTTCGAACGTCAAAATTACATAAGACAGTCCCCCAAAAACGCCCACCCTTCACCACTTCCTAGTGCTTTAGCTGGGAAGAAGAAGTGGCGCAACAAACTCCCCAGCAGCACAGCTGTCTGTTCAGTTAGAAAAAAAAAAAAAAAAATGATTCTATACAAAAGTATGCAAAATCATTTACATTATGCAACACAAAACATAAATCTAATTATTAGCCATATGTCAGCTAGCACACGCTAATATACCAATCAAAAAAAAAAAAACGAGAACTATATGTACTCAAGCAGAAATAAAAAGTAAATGTAAACATAAATTAACTAAATAAAAGCCTCCAGGCACAAAGGGCGTGCCCGCCTACTTATAGATATTTTTAGATGTAACTGGAAGTTATAAATGATAAACTAGGACCATTGAAGTAACGTAAATAATATTTATCAATTTTCGAGTTCGCTAGCTAACCACATATTGCAATACAACTCATTTAGTAAACATTGTAATGAGTAGATTATGTCAATAATTGTGTGTGATGATGGTATGTTTACTTATTAGTATGGCTGATATAAAAAATTAGGCTTCTTACATAACACATTACATCACGCTTTTATTCCCCAAAGGGTTAGACAGAGGTGTACCCATAGTAGGTTTCAATATGTTCGACGTAAAAGGAGGCAGCCTTTTGCCATCGACCAGGCACAAATCCAGACTACGGGCTGCTACAAAGAAATTCCAAATATCAAAACTCAATACCACATGCAGCAGTAGCGGTTGCGACCACTGGACCAACCAGGCAGTTAGATAAGTAGAATTCATTGGGATTTAAAATATGATGTCAACATATCATAAGGGTACAAATGATATCAAAAAGAATACTAACTATTTGAAAAATGGAAAGAAGAGACAAGTATTTGTCTGATATAAAGATGATAAAGCTAAACTTGAAAAAGAACTCAATACCTAAGTGATCACTGCATTGGTTGAAGTCCATTCTTTACCAGTCGATAAAGATCTATGAGAACAAGCAAATACAGTACACAACTTAAACAAAATCAAAGCAAACGTTAACAGTCAACACAATTATAATGAAGGGTCGATTATCTTATCTCTAAATGCAACTATCGATTGCATTCGATTTCACGCCGCGATACGGTCATAATAATATAGTCTGTTCACTGACCTGTGAGAGGCTACAATAATAATGTGTACAGTCAACCATAGATCTATTGTAACATATGACTTATGCAGCGCCTTCATTTCGTAAGGAGTATGGGCGGTTTTCTCAGTTAAAGTGTTACTATGATGTGTGGTTGACCGTACTTACTATGTATTTGATATTTATATTTGATGTTGATGATTTGTGTTTGATGTATGATAATAAATGTGCATAAGTAGAGTTGTGGTGGCCCAGAGTTTAAGAGTTCTGAACCCTGGCACCTAGCTCTTGAACTACAAAACTGTGTTCTGAGTTTATTTCGATCACTGAATAAACTTGTTGATAAATATGAACTCTGGATCTTCAAGTTGCCCACACACAATATTATTGAAAAGTGAACTTATCGTGAAGCCTGTAATTATCAATATCAATATTTTAATATTATAATTGCGAAAGTAACTCTGTCAGTCTGTTACTTTTTTATTTCTTAACGGTTGAACGGATTTCGATCAAATTTGGCACATAGGTAGACCATGACCTAGACTAGGACGGTATTACATTCTCGTGAGATAAATTCCGACTTCACGCGGATAAAGGCTAGTAGTTCAATAATCCCCACATGGCCTATTCTTGAAGTCACTACTCTGACAAAATACATCAATGATCTTAGACATACTATCTCATTCATAATTTATTAGCCCGTAAAAGTAATAAACACTTATAAAAATTAAAACAGCTTAAGGCTTAAGCCAGGACCTCAAGCAAAGGTGAGCAGGCTCCAAGTTGTTATTGCATCACAATTTATTTATATATCGCACTTGGCACTGAATGCGTGCAATGCGAGATTCTCTCTGGTTCTGTTGATTTAAGTGTGTCGTTATCATTATCGTTTACATGTTTTATTGCTTTGGTACATATATGGGAAATGTAGTGTTTAAAAAAAAAAAATATGATCTTTTACGCAAATTAGTTTAACGTGCACCTGCTACCCAGAGATTATGTTGCTGCATTGATTATTCTTTTTTATTTGTTTATGATTTAAAATTGGTGAAACTAGACTTTCCATCTTCATCATCAGATGAGAGATGTGACACTAAAAAATTTCTAGGAAATTCGCGTCAAAAACACACATAATATGTTCTCAATTGGACTATGGAACAAAGGTGAAATAATTTCGATCACCAAAACTAGTGATCATGTAAAAGTGGATGTCACATGTCGGTCATCGGCATTCAGTTATTTTCACAATCCGAAGGATTTTTAAAGAAATTCCTAATCTATTCTATTCTTCATACTCGTATGTTTGAATTTGTCTGCTCAACAACGCAAATAACGCAATGACTGGTTGTTTAATTGTCAAAATGCCATGTCATTGAAAGTGTATTACGCAATTATCTCGCTGTTCTGTAAAAGCTTAAATTCAATTTTACAAGACCTAGCGAAATATACCACTACACAGCTGGGCAGCAGTGCTGATGAGACCGATAGACGAAGACGAATTCAATTAGCCAATCCGCCATCCCTCTAGTACGCATTGTATGTCGGATTGCTAGGAGCATCGGCGAAGTGACGACGGGTTTAGCGATCTCTATTGAAATGAAGGGTGATATCTTCGTTCTAGCTTTTTGGTCCCACTGTCATAGATAATTATGATGTCTGAAACTTTTCAACAATTTTCTAGAGATTATAATTATCAACTTTAAAGGTATGTACAGATTTCAAATTCTATTCTAAATTAAGGTATGTGTAGATTTAACGCTGTCTAATACATTGTATTATGTCCGTAGTTTATTATCTAGCTAAGTAAAAATTGGCCCGGTAAAACTATACATGGTAGTTTATGTGTATAGTCTGTTGTTGCTAGTCCCATTAAAAAAAATTGCACCATCTCTATAACAAAATTTATTTTATGTCTTCTTTCATACTTTTCTATATATACGAGTATGACTATAGAACCCGCGTTAGTCTCACCCTACTTGGTCAGCTTATTATTCATTTCTAGTTCTCCAATATCTACCAAGAACACATTTTTATTTTATTAGCTAGTTTTAAGCCTCAGTCTAGTCTCCATTCATTCTGATTTAATTTAATATCTATCTTAACTTCAATGAATAAAATTTCATTTATTTAAGCATCTAGACATTTGACTATCT
Organism: Lithophane socia; assembly: GCA_947522985.1. Taxonomy (NCBI): domain Eukaryota; kingdom Metazoa; phylum Arthropoda; class Insecta; order Lepidoptera; family Noctuidae; genus Lithophane; species Lithophane socia. Next base: position 746,502 of record OX383274.1, read on the forward strand.
TGTTTTATACTCGTACTTATGCAATAACAGAGCTGAAAAAAGGTCCCAAGATTTGTCTGTATGTAAATTCAATATTGGTAGATTAGTTAGATTAGTTTTGGTTATTTCCATTTTTACTTTTCTCTCATTTTTACATCCTTTCATCTTTATCATAATTTATATCGTTCTGCTCATTTTCAGCTTCTAATTTACTAAAACTTATATATCATTGCTCACAGCACTCATTGATTCAAAAAACTACTTTTATTTTTATTTTACTACAGCCAATATATTGCCTAACACCATTTCCCACAGGAACCCACACACATCAAAGAATGTCACGTCACATTGCAACGCAAAAGTTACGGGCTTTTCACAAACAAACGCTTCGAGTGACGTCGCCGGTTTCAACGCTGTTGCGTCACATCGCTGTGGGTTTTGATTTGTGTCGATCCTATATGATTAGTAAGTCCATTTATAGTCCAGGCAAGATAACTACATAGATAGTGGTATTGCTGTCCGCTTACTGTCTGAAGCTATTAGCTTTTCTCGGGTACGGAGTCATATTACCCCAAATAACTACGAACTGCATGTAAATAGCCTAGCCAGCCGTGATAAAAGGAATTAATCACCAGGATGTGCCAGGCAAAATAATTGTTAAGGAATGGTTCATAATTAAATAGGACAATGATGTTTTGAGAAATAATAATAATTATACATAGTCCTGCAGAAAGAAGACAATAAATTATACTTAGGTATTCATAGAAAAAATGTTCGACATTTTTAGGCTGATACATTTTCATTGTCATAACTTGGCATCCCACGAACGTCTTGAATGTGGTCACGTTCGGTATCGTATACCACTGTCATTCGGGCATGACGATAAGTTGACGTTAGAGACGTGATGTGGCGAGGAAACTTTCGGGGTCCTTTTATATAGGTTCCAGGTATGTGCGCTGGGTATATGTAATGTCTTTCGCTTGTATTAAACTTTTGGTACTTGGTAAAACTCTACGATAACATCGGAGAATAAACATTATAATAATGTAACTATGATTATGGGTTCCTGTGTTTTTGGCTTTTCACTAGGTATTTATTGGCTGATGTATTGCAAGAATATACGAAGATTGCAATATTCACCTTTCTCTCGCGTTTTTCCTATTTATTGGTTTCCATATTGCTTCAACTTCTGCCTAACAAGATTTTCTCTGAATCTCTATGAAGAAAATATTCAATGAAGATCTGAAGATATAGAAAGAAGCCCTCCGTATCGAATCGTCCTAAAAGCAAATGGTCCTATTAGCTGAACGTCCTACTTGTAACATCAACAGTCCTTATGCCTCCGAATTTATGAAATTGTTTATAGTTTATAGTACTGATCAATAATACTATATTTATTTTCATAATATAAGTCAAACTAGCACTTAAAAACATTTTTTTTTTTTCTAAACACAGGAATTGAAAACATGGCCTCATAGAAACAGTTTCTCTTTGGATTCCTCAAGTGTTTACGTCGCTTTTGAACGAAACACTTGAGATTAGATAAAGGTTTCATTATACTATTGTATGATTGACACGCTTGTTGTACTTGACAGATCGGTTTCCGTGTTCTATATCACGCAATGTTTGAGGGTCTAAAATATTCCACGAACATTTTTGGAATAATTTCTATTGGTCGAAAAGTAGTTTTCTATGAGGCCTGTGATTGGGTTGTATAAGAAAAAAACAAAAAATGTGTGACTATTACCTGAAAAATTATATTTTGAATCATGTTATTTATTCATAATTAATGGGATACGATACTAGGCTATACCTTTGGTCTGAGGTTATCAACTATCGTGGATACAGCAGGTGTCTCACAAGGGACAATTACGGGAACATTTTTGTTTCTTATTGATACAAATGACATAGGTTCTATTCTATTCTACATTATCTCTTATCTGATAATCGCGTATTATTGTTGTTTGCTACCTATACGTCACTTCTTTTAGAATTAAGACCACAACAGACCACGTCTATTGACGTTACAGTTTAAATTGTAACGAGGTTTTATGAATACAACTACAAGATGAGAATGCTGTTTACAATAAAATTAAGACGTAAGGAGCAATATCATTACAATACATCATGCCTGTATTTCCCAAAAAGGTAGGGCAGACGTGTATATACACTCACATTTGACCAGATATTACGCTATGTTTTTGGGTTTCTTTAGCTTTTGTACGAAGATTCACCGAGAATATTAAACCTAAGGCCCTTTGTACACGGCACGGTTTCTTCACGGTACGGAGTATAAACCGCGCCGTAGAAAAAAGTTTTTGTCAACAAGCTTCCATAGTGATCCATATTAATTGGCGGTCGCGCTACGCACGGAGAATAAACCATAGTTTTTCACGGTAAGAAAAACGTGTAGCTTTACACGTGTCTTCAAACTAAAGTTAAGCATGGCTTGTATAAAGTTCTTCCCAAGAAAAGTTTTCTTATTTCCTTTAGAAAGTTTTGGATGTAGTTTACACTATCCGCCTTACTAATAAACGTTGTATAGCGCCTGTATAGTTACACAATGCTTTTTCTTCTTCTTTCAAAAGTCAAATTACTTTTGTAAGGCGGTTAGTCTATAAAATTCTGCAAATACGATTCAGCTTTCTCAGACCTCATAGTAGGTAATTACTTTTTTTCAAAAATATTCAATATTCAGTTTTGACTTCGGTACGATTTTATTATTATGTTTAGATGTTTTTTTCTTACTAGCTGTATATATTGTGAGAGGATAATCTGCGAATGATTTTTAAAGTTTGCGCAATTCATTAATAAATTTGTTAGGGGTATCTCTCAAGATTGCCTTTATTTGCAACATTATAGTTTTTCAGTCGTGACTAATTTATCTTTGTCCAACCAGTCTGAGCGATTACTTCATTAAGTTAATTCCTGTCTTAAAAAGAATCCTTTAATAACTCAATCTTCTTTTATGAAACAGAAGTAATTACACTTTCATTGTCACTAGTTTTTATACTACTTCATTAAGCAAAGTATTCTTTGTAGTAATTTCCTTGAGCGCTGAGATGGATTTAATGCCATCTGGCGGAAGAAATTAGCTTCATTATTAAGAACAGTGCGCTACAGTGTCTTTATAATACCAGCTTTACTTGACATTACATTGTTGAAAAGTATCCAGTATAAGTTATAGGTAGTCGTTGCCAAATAAATGATTTATAATGTTCTACCTAAAGTCGCTGTTTTGGAGAGCTATGTTTAAGATTACGTAAACTGTCACTTGAGGAAATGGATGTATCGCAACGAAAGTTAAGCCATTCTGTCTTCATTTTCTTCAAAATCTAGGTAGGAACTTTATCAGGTGCCGCATTATGACGTTTGCCATGCCAATAATCTTTCAGTGTGAGAGAAAGCACCATCCCGTTTTCGGACTGGAATCATGATGGCATTTATAGGAAATTACCTGCTTCTAAATAGGGCCCCGTAAGTTAAACAAACATTAAAAAAAAACAATAGAAGACGGGTCACTTTTTCCAAAAGTTAAGCTTTGTAATCAACCAAAACACGCCCAATATATCGTGAAAAATATGAAGCTTACAAATGTTCTGATAACGTTTCCCTCTAAGCAAATTACACAAAGCTGTAAAGACATAGGGATTAGAAGGAAGACTCACATCAAATTATGCCAGTCTTAGTAAGTTAATCTCCAATAATAACCTACTTATGGTACTTAGAGTAAAGTGTGTCACAGTATTTCTCATTTCAGTTCAAAAGCTAACGCTTGGAATGTGACCTACTTATGTACCATCCTTAATCTTTCATTAATTTATAGTCTTATGTGATGTCTAATTCTTATTTATTTTCTTTGATTATAGGTTTGAACTGTTTAATTTCTGCTTAATGAGGCTCAAAGTATTTATGGTTGTACATATGGCAGGTATGTATGGTAAGATGATATTATTATTAGGTTATTTGTAGAGCGGACGGCGAGCAATGGGTAGCTCGCCGTCCGATCAGGACCAGGCCCGGGTCGATGGCGCGTCGTGTTCCACGCGCGCCTCAAAGAGATGTCAGCACAATTGGCGGGGTCCGCTAGGACCGATGCCTGCCAGGGTTGCGGGTTAGTCCGAAAGGGATACCGGGACCTTGGCAACAGGCAACTGAAGGTACACGGGTGGGTTTTAGTCAGTAGAAGTCTGACACGCCCTTCCGCTCCACCCAGAGCGGGAGAAGTCATTGGATGATTTCCCACAAAAAAAAAAAAAAAAAAAAAAAAAAAAAAAAAAGGTTATTTGTAGAAATTATACTTCACTTATTGAACAAGAACATTCAAGTTACTACTTAAATGTAATATATTATGTTAAGACTAATTTCTAAAAATAATCTTACTGTATGATTATGTGATTTTCAGATTTTATAGTAGACTCCCAGTATCTCCTTATATTCTCACCATATCCTTATTTCTCCGCTTAATTTACAAAGTATAACAAATGCATAGAGAGTCAACAATAGGACACTCCCAGTGCACATTCCTCAGTAGTAATCGTAGTAAAACAAACAACTACTGCAGTTACATTTAAATAATTGTCTGCTTTCCGTTTATCTTTAGCAAATAAACCGTGTAACGCATGCTCACATGCTTATGTAGGTCTATGTATAACACGTTTACATGTGTCGGTATTATTTGCACACGCATCTTCATTCATGTTTGTCCTTATAACTGCTGTATCTTTGGTTATCTTCCTAACTTATCTGAGATCTTTATCTCGCTAAGATTCCAAGTTTTATGCAACTGATGTATTTTCCTTGACTTTTGCGAATATAATTCTGCTTACGTTACATTCGTCATTTATACACGCCTGCAGGGCTTAGAATTGCTAATGTGCTTTTCTGTTAGAAATTCATGACGATTTTAAAGGTTTTTCACCTTTCGCAAATCTTATTCCTAACCTTGTCATACACAATATAACATAACATCACGCTGTTTCCTCGAAGGGTTAGGCAGAGGTGTACCTTTAGTACACCCACAGTTCGCCAGCTGTGTGCTGTGTGTTTATCAGTGTTATAAACCAGTTCATCATTATCATCATAACTAGACGAAAGAGGTCTACTGCTAGACATGGGCCTCCTGTTATCGCAAAACATCCAGTCTTGTGCTACCTTTACTCAGAGAATTCCCGTGAACTTCACCGGATCATAAGTTCATAATTTTCATCATCATTTCAGCCGAATGAAGTAAAAACTTAAAACTATGAAATGCTTTCACTGCTCGCAAAGCGAAACACGTCAAACTCTAAGCATGTCCGTGACGCAAACTCATAAAGGTTTTCCCCTGCCAAATATCACTCAAAACGCCTAAAGTAGTTTTCACTTCAACAAAAATTATATCAGTGGATGCAATACACAAGAGAGTAACAATTAACGCACGTACGGATCGATGTTTTTTTGTAAGTAACACTTAGAAATTCCTTAATAATTTAGAAGTTTTGAGATTGGTTTCAGAACTGTCTAAACGAAAACAAATATCTTGAAATTGGAAACTCCCAAAAGTCTTTAGGAATTTCACCACTGAAATATTCAAAGTGGTTTGAAGAGATAAAGTTGTGTTGATCAATATTCTTATTAAATATTAAAGAGATAGATCATTCAATATATCGAATTTCAGGTTTGATCACAAAATGATATAAAATTGCAGAGTCAAATCAGCTCTTAATGCGAAAACTTTTAATTATCCAAGTTGAATAAAATATCCTTTCCCAGGACAGTTTCCGTTCTGTATAATAAAAAAATATTTCTTTATTATTATATGTTACCAGCCTGTATTGAAGTTTTAATTCTCATCCACTATGTTGGTTTGAAGTGAAAATTATTTATCGGCATCTTTTCTAACTTAAAACCCACACTCTACACTTCGCTCAAAAGAAATTACCAATAAACCTGCAAACGCTTTTACAAAGAAATCTGATATTATATTTAGTTCTGAAGCTGTCAATTCGTCAGCTGAAACTTAGAGAGGTTGGTGAACGTTCGTACGTCAGACTGTCACCCGCGACTGACTGACCTGCGACTAGGTGACTGACCTCTCTGAACTTGCTGGTAGTTCTTTATCGTATATCAAGTTTAGTTCTGCATATCTGCGTTTTGTTTGGTATTTTCAGCTTCAATAGGAGTGTAAAGGAAATGATTACGTCTGATCATTGGCATTTAGCTTTAGACGACGGACGTCACTGAATTGCCTGTTTACAATCAGTGACGTCGGTTACCCATTACGCTACTATTACGAGTTTTTGAATGGAGATTAATATTAGCTGCATTATTCTTTTGTTGCTTAAGAGACCAGAGAGAACCATCCTAGTCATCATAACATAACATCATGCCTGTAATCCTTAAAGGGTTTGGCAGAGGTTTACCTAATAGTACACCCACATTTTTTCGCCAGTTATGTTGTAAGTACCATGTAAAAGGGAGCGAGTCTAATTGTCATCGACCGAGCACAAATCCCAACTCCAGGCAGCTACAGAGAAATTTCTGATAAATAAAATCCAATAACACTTTGCCTGACCTGGGTATCGAAACCAGGACCAAATAGGAATTTCCAAAAATCACTTTCTACTTAAAGTTCTGCATAAAGTTGTTTTAAACCTAAAACCTGATGATATAATAATCGATAAAATTACTGTCTCGTTCGATTAACATTTATTTTTGTCGCAGACAGTCGCAAATTAATATAGCTGAATGTAGTTTTATTATCATCATTCTCAATTACAGCCTAGATTTAGAATAATGACCGATAAGTAATTATCACCTAACTCTCCCAATGGGGCTTACTATCGAACTGTTTGGCATGACAACAAACTTAGCTTCACCACAGTTTTTTTTTAAACTGAATCGTTTCGTTCTGTCGGCGAAACGTTCATCGGAGAAGCGAATGTTGGATCGTTTTTGCCCAAAAACGATTCTGAAACAGTCCCATAAATACAATTAACATCATCGTAAGACATCCATATAAATACAGAAACATTTTCACACATCCCCATCTAATGGTGTCGTTATCAATGGAAAATTTAGATAGCTCACAGTTGAATGACACAATCTTCGAGATTATATTAGCAGATACAAGTTTCCTTGTTGAGGAGGATAAGAAAATACATCAATTATGAGCCGACACGCTGGAAGAGGTATTATCTCGATCACGAACGTCATTGAACAGGCTTTGTTGTGATTATAGGGGGGTAGGATGATTTTGTAATTAAAGTTGTTTTGTTGAGTTGTTTGATTGGAGTACCTAACGGATTTTGCTATTGATTGACTTGGTAATCACTTATTATTATAATAAATGAACTAGCTGTTGCCCACGACTTCGTCTGCGGACCAGGATGAAAAGTAGCCTATGTCCTTCTCCAGGTCATGGTCTACCCATGTGCCAAATTTCATCCAAATCCGTTCAGCCGTTTTAGCGTGATGGCGTGACCAAGGGAAATAGGGATTTATTTTTTTATATAGATATTTTTGTTGTCCGGTTATTGGCTTCACCCCCTATTACATAGGAATTAATTATAGTGGCGATGTGGGTGTCACTTTAAGTACACCTCTGCCGATCTCTCTTTGGGGATTACAATTTACAGACGTGATGTTATGTGTGTATGTATTATTAGTGTTAAGTTTAAAATCATACCATAATCAGAGGTAGCCCTCCTGCGTTATGCTTTTGCATTTGTAAGATCGTCAATGGCAACATATTACACTACTTTTTTACCGTCGGCACTACCGTGTTGTTGTAGTATTCTCTCTGTAACATCTTCTACATCATGCTATATTTTAGCATCATGAATTATGCCATTTAACCTAAGAGCCTAAGAACTATGATTTTCGTAACTTAAAAAATATACGATTTTACTAAACTTAACTCATTGGCCTGCACGTCAATTGTATAACACACTTTCATTACAATCCGAAGTATTTTATAGAAAATTCCTAATCTTTGACTACTCTAGCAAGCAAAAGATAGAAATGTTTGTAAAATTCGACTGACTGACAACGTAAATAACGTAATGAAGTTCTTGGAGTTTGTTGCCCGTTCTTTTCCATAAGAATCTACTACGCTTTGGAATGGGCAACTAGCTTCATCTTTGTGACTGGTCGACCCCCTGACAATTCATGAATATCTACCTGTAATTCTTATGAAATAAATATTAAAAAAAGAATAATTTATATTGTTGAATTGTCAACATTAATTGCATTATCATTGTCAATTACACAAACCCCGCTGGTCCTGTTACACTTTTGATTTGCCAGATTATCAAAAAATCAAGACAGTCCATTTTTGTTGACTCCATCCTTCCTCAGAGACTACCAACAACGTGAAGGATTTCCTTTACTAATCCGGAAAGAAATGTATATAGGCTATATCAGTCTATATCACGCTACATAGGGTTATATCAGGCGCTTATCTTCCCGCCCGAGTTGTAAGACTCAATGGACGGGAATAAGTTATTGGGTGGAGCTCAGAGAGTTATGCTGATACAAGGGCCCAGCCGTGGTTTCGTGCTCTTATGAAAGTAATTACTTTAATGTTGAGAGGTTGAATCTTAAAAGTCCTAGAAACAAAAATTGGGAGGACAAAATATTATTAGATATCTACAACAAACTAAAAGTAACATTTTTGAAATTTCATCCCCTAAAGGGATGAAAGTTTGTATGAAAGTTCGTAATTTTTGCCTTTATTTCAATGTAACTACATATATTTAAATGTATTACATATGTATATAATATATTGCTTTTATTATCGGTATAGCATTTTCAACTACCTCCAGCTGAATGCTATTCCTGTACTTTTTACCCAGGCTTTGCTTTCCAATTTTATCCCAAAAACAATACGTCCCCACCTACTCAGACTAGACAGACACTAATACGCTAACCAATACTACAAATCTTGTGAGCCGTGATTGGATCTGCATGAATCTGAACGTACCGTACAATCGGATTACATTATTGACTTGCGACTTGCGACCATCCACGCGACTTCAGAACTTCAGAACTAGACTGGATAGACTTGGTAGTGGATAAAAATACCAATGGTATCTGCTATCAGCAAGGCAAAGTCTTTTTCTTAAGAAAAAGACCTTAAGATGTCACCTTAAGGTGACATTGCGTTTTAGGGATCTAGGATCACTCTTAATGATGCTCCCACACTGCTGTTACAAATGTTTACAAACATTAGTAACTATTTTCTAAACAAACATTTATTTTGATCACTTGATTTGATGTAAGTATTAATGTTAGAAAATGTTTGTAAACATTTTTAACAGAAGTGTGGGAGCACCTTATTGTTTTCTTTCACCATGAGACTATTAATGTCTTATGGTACTCCCAAACCAGGACCATTCACCTGTAATGTAACGTTACAGATTCGATTTTGAGCATTACATTACAGTATTGCCTCCTCACTAACTGACGAGCATTCGCTTGTAATGTAACATTGATGTTACAAGTTATATCAAAACATTACAGATCCTCCCTCACTGATGTAATGCTCGAATTGTATCATTACAGGTTGCGCACTCTCTGTAACGTTGCATCATAGTCGAATGCTCCCAGTGACGGAGCACCTTTAGATTCAATTTAAATGTGGGTTAATTAAATTGAAATCTGTCTGGAACTAACTACGAATAACCACCAATACCAACCAATAGTTAATGCTAAAGAGTTGTTAGCTATAATGATTTAATTAAGTGGCATCATCATAATCATCCTTATGCGTTTATCGCAATTAATTATCGGTTAGTACCACGTTTTCCATACGTAATACTTAATTATGTATCTTAAGGCATCGTGGCACCACAATATTTAAACATAAAATATTCCGACTATACAAATCCAGAAATATTACCTCTTCAAGAAGGTCGCAGTATCTCAAACCTATCAGTTATCGTTTTATCATTCCAAGAATATATTTTATGAATCTCAAAGATCAAAGAAATGAGATAACATTGAAAACGCGGTTTATTGACAAATACCTTTTGATTCTCCGTCTCATGGATTTAGGAGCGGTAAATATTATTACGAAACATTTTTATAAATTAGTAATTGATTATTATTTTGTAATTCGTAGATGTTTGGTCATTAAGGGTAGTCAGAAGCTGAAAGTCTGACAACCAGTTTTACCAAGGGGTAACCAGTAACTGGGTATGGGTCAAATAGGCAGTCGCTGCATGTAAAATATTGGTATTTATCTGCATTTGGTTAAACTTGAAGCCGACCCTAAAGGCTAGCACACAATGGGGCGGGCTTTTCCGCAACGCAACGCATTGCAAAAGAACCCTCTTCAACACTTACAATCTATGAACCAACGCACACTACAGGCGAGCCGCACCGTACTGTTTTTGTATGAACATGCGTTGCTCTGCGGCCATAGCGGGTATTTGTGGTAAAACCTAGCCTTTACCACAATATAAATATGGACAGTTCAGAAACAACGTTCGAAACGGCACACTCACACAGACGCACTCATTGACGAGACCCCAAAGTGATTGTCACGGTGCTGTCAGTTGCGGGTGCCGTATAGAGACGAGGGACACCGCGATCTTTTTGCAAATGGAGACACTTTTTGAAAATGGAGACATTTCACAAATAGGCCTAGCTTCCATACTGTCCAATTATTTTGTACTGTGTGTGGCTTTATAAATCAACTTTACTGTTTATTAAGGAACCAGTATGTAGGTACCAGAAACGGCATTCGACAGTAGCATATTATTATCTGCACATTTCCTTGGGAAAGTTTAAGTTACCGTAAGCTACATTTTCACTTTATTTAAAGGTAAGTTTTGTTCTAAATAACTTAGAAAAGCCCCGCTGACAACACAATTTACTTTCACAATAATAAAACTTCTAGCTCCAAAAGTTTCTCGCACTGAGGCATGATAATAATATATAAATATATTGTGAGGAAAAACCTCAAAAGTTACAAAAATATTACGTAATCTGTTCCTCATACTTGATGTCGGAGCAATTGTTTTTAGTCTTTTGGCTCGTGAATTGGCTTTAGCAGTTAGGTGGTTTATTTAGTACATTGTGTACTTAAATGGTACAGTTACAAGAGTTCACCAAATTGTGAATTCATTTGGTAATAAGTGTAAAAAGTGGTCGACTGACACGAAGGGTTCCGTACCGCCGTAGGTACAATATTTATAACTACATTTTTTTTAAACACTTTTGTAAAAATCACTTTTCATAAAAATGGTTATTAAAAAAAACTATTTTTGCGTTTTTCTACGTATTTTTTGTTCCTTTCTTCTTGTCTGTTTGTTTGTGCGTAGGTAAGTATATTATAGTTAAATAAATAAATAACATCATAATACATTTGTATTAGTTGTTACCGGCCATAGACTACTATGGCAAAAAAAACTTTGAAAAGTATATAATAATATTGGTAATTGTTGATAGACATACATAGATAGTAAGAAAAGCAGTGGTGGCCCAGTGGTAAAGACTTACGAGTTGTAGGTCGTAGGTTCGAACCCAGACAGGCGCTTTACTTTGTGTAAATTATTTCATCGCCACAGCTCTCAAAACGGTGAAGGAAAACATCGTGAGGAAACCGGCATGTCCTAGAACCAAAAATTCGAAGGCATGTGACATCTACACCGCCCACAAACCCGCACTGGGCCCGCGTGGTAGATTACGGCCTCCCTCTCACAGAGAGGAGGCCTGTGTCTCAGCAGGGGGAACATTATAGGCTGATTATGATATATACATAAATAATACATTCATAATCAGAATTTAACATTATCTAAAAAATGTTAAATTGTGGTGACGAATATCCATTTAGTAATTGAACAAAGTTTTTTCCTCAAACTTGTTCAAAGGTTATTGCCTAAACCCAATATTTTTTTATAATAATTATGTGAGGAAATTGTTTCAAATATTATTCCTAATTAGACTCCATTAGTAAGTGTTATGTAATTTGAAGAGACCTTTATAGGACCCTAAATTTTCCTTATTAGGCTTTCGTAATCAACTTAGTTCACTGCCGGTAATATTCGTTCCTTAATACGCTTAAGTAATTTAATTCCTGTATCCCTATTTATATTTCTTGTGAAACATAAAACGCCGTTTTACTTTTACCGAGAGCCAGTAATTTTATTTTCTATGTAATTTTGTTGTGAGGAAATGACTCAATGGGCTTGAACTTGAGTGTTTTCCTCCAACTAGTGTGGCGTTTATCAACTTAGTTCACTGCCGCTCCCAATTCGTCTAATAAATTGCCGGAGATTGTGGTTAAAGAATCTTTATTTACTCAAAAGAAATTTACTACAAATTTCACTTAATGAGAAATATTTTAACTATATAATAATGATGACATTCGTGAGCAGAGCTAGTATGGCATGCACCAATGTTAAAAGAAGACAATAACAATCAACGTACACAAACAAAACATTGAAGGTGGCAGCAAAAGATTCAAGCGAAACAAAAATCAGTTTTTGTGGGTAAATTAAAAACGTAACCAGATTAGCTTATTTGTCCTTATTTCTACAATTCCTCGCAGTATGTCAACACAACGATATTGGGATGTTGTCAACACAATCAAGATTTATTTTTCTGTGACGGTAAACAAAGACTGGAAACACTTTTGCCTGAAGTGGGCCATACATCATTTTTGTTGTGAGTAGTGTTCCAGATTTCTGTACCTACTTAGTTGCTTAAAACAATAGCAGTCTTCGTATTAAATCAGTTTCTCTTCAAGACATAAGACTACTATAGACACATGGGTAAAATTAAAATTATGTTTTAAAATTTGCACTTCGAAACGCTTACTCAGTCTAAAAATATTAAGCAGATATTGAAAATCCACGAGCAACTATTATTCTTTATTCTTGACGTCAAGGGAATCTCCGTGGCTTTTCTTACCGTTATGGAAACCTGAACATCAGGCTGAGAATCCCACACAAAAACCATGAAACTTACAGTTTCCTTGTATCAAAACCCTATCACTATTAATAATACACCACGCCTCGAGGCGTTAATAATATCAACATCAGGACACAAAGCCGTAATATTTACATACAATAACCATGTGTTATGATAACCAATTAAAGCGTTCCCTTCTAATCAATTCAGGGTATCCTTGTTGATAGCTAGCGGTCACAATGTTGCGGTTTTCCCATGCCATTGTCCCCAGTTTACTGAGATGTGACACAAGAATTGTACATTGTGTTCTAGTGAATCGGTGCTGAATTTATGGGAACCGTTCGTTGTAGCTGTCAATGAGGTATACGCTGCTGTTCAATAAAGGATAAAATAGTAAATTAAGTAATGAGCATGTTACATCACAAAATGAAGAGTTAATCCATTTAATAATTTACCATCGACTCAAAAAGAAGAAGATGATCTTAAACATAGACATAAAAAGGTATGAAGAATAAATAGGTAAACCCATGTTAGGACAGAAGGAGAAATAGTAAATCTATTATTTATTTAAGAATCGAAAACTGCGTGTCATCTTGTGGATTTGACGAAGGGATTCTATCAGGTAGATATTATTTTTCACTTGTATATTGACGATGTTATTGCATTATCAGTGGAACAAGCTCCTCAATGGTGACAACTATAAAGATTCTAATAATGGTGTATGAAGAAATAAATCCCGAAGTAAAAGGGCCAATAAATGCTAATCAACTTGGTTTTCAAATCAGGACAAACATTAGTATGGTTAGCAGATATTTGTTCTATGTGTACGTGACATTTGACTGTAATAGCAGTTACACCCACGACATAGGGAATCCCATGGAGGGATAATATGCGTGCAGCATTTTATTTGTTTACTCGTCTCGTGCGTTCAGACGAAACGTGTTATGATGTCTGACAAATATTGAAGACAATCAGAAGCCTTAAAATATAAGACAAGTTGTACACAACCAAGAGTAGAAGAATATAATTCAGGTGGCAGGTTTAAAAGTGTTCAGTGTTGAGATTTACGCTTAAACACGGACACAAAAGTTCTTAGTAACAAGTTTAGGTGACGATGATTTATATACGAATAATAAAAAAGAACCAGGTCAAACACAACAAAAGGTTACTAGTATGAATTGTAAAGAAAAACATAACGTGTCAGTAGCTAGTGATACCGCAAGTAGTATGAGTCAACTAAAGGAAATTGGTCATTGTGGTCACTACGTATTTACGCCCAGCGATCTAGCCAACACGTTAACTTGCCTTAGAGGCAGCCACTTAGATATTGTACACACATGTGATGTAAATGTAGTCACATGTCACGGTATCGAGATGATTTGTAGTGTTTCTTTCGAAGACAGAGAATTTAAAGCTGAAAACAACTACTGTACAGTACTTAGAGAAAATTTATTGATTTGAGAATGATAATAAATAAAATTAAATATTCAGTTTTGACACAAAGTAAAGTTCGATAGACTTAAAGAATTGAAGAACCCATTGAATCGAAGAAGATAGGACATGAAAATGAAATACAGAAAAAATATAATATTATCTTATAAGAAATAAAAGAAGAAAGAAAAATAAAAACAGACTTCTTCAGGCTGTCGTCCCAACATGTGACAAGGGTCAAACAGAGAAGTTGGTTATTGTGATCCTCTGTAAACGCTGGGCTAACAATTTGTCATAATTCATTCTAGTGGTTGTGGACTCTAACCCTTTATAAGATTTAAATCTTGATAGAAATAAATCTTACAGGGTGATATAATGAGCAGCGTAACTTTAGATATAATTATGAATATTAAGTATCGTTATCAAATTGTAAATAAGAATAGATAATATTATTATGATAATCTCCAACTCAATTATTTGAATACATTTTCGATAAACGTGTAAACATTTAAAGTAGGGCAGGGATATCATCCAGATATTCATACTAAGACCCAAAATGCAATTAACATTTGATAAAACCCAAGTCGTTTATCCATGTTTTTAAAATCTTAGAATTTGTTTTTGTAGCGTAAATTGTTTGGCTTTTTATAACCGAATTTCTCAAATACTTTAGAATCCATTGACACTTTCAGTTGAATAGATTAATAATAAATGATGTTACATTATATGAACGGCATTGACATGGCTGAAAACAGGTCCGCTGGAGCGAAACAAAGAAAATTTTAGGAGGATCACTGCCCTTCAGTAATTGGATTGAAAAGGAAGATTACTGACAATATAGCCTATACAAATATTACTCCATTGGATTTGTTTTTACCGGCAGATATAATATAAAAGTTTTCTTTGTCTTTAATATCGAGCAAAAACCGTGTAAGGGCTCAAAATAAACGACACTCTTCCATATTTGTCTAAGAGATTTGCTGCGGCCTTAGTCTTTGCTTAGGCTGCTCTTTGTGTAATTAAACGCGAACAGACTATAAAATCACTTCCTTCTTATAAATGAAAAATGAAACGTCAGATTCACGGCTTAATAAGTGTTGGGGATCATCCAATTTTGATGGTGCAGGTAAATAAACAACAAATCAATATTTCTGTAGACGGTTCAATATTCTTGACATAAACGTTAATGTCTTGAGTGGCACTCATCCTGAGGACATACAATACATGCCCCTACTGATTCAAGGAATCAAATACCTAAAAGCAACAGTCAATAAGCACTACCAATCATATAATAACATCTACGATCCGTCTACTTACTTCCACTGAAAATACTGTTTAGCCCTCGAACATTTAGAAGCAATCGTCTCCGAACTTAAGCTCTCGTTTATGACGTCACTGAGCAGGGAACAAAACACTACCCACAAAATAGGTTTACACTAGCAATTTAATTTAGCAATCTTTATTTTCAACACGCGGTTTGGACGTGAGAGATGTTTGGACGGGCGGCGTGCGCTCGAGGTCGCGTCCCGCGCCAGACTGAAGGCTGTGAGGTGAGCTGGGCCAATAGAGCCCGGTGCCCCCGCACCCCGCAGTCCCCGCCCGCCCAGGCACACGCGCCGCTCTACGACCGCGCATAGACTAGATGATGCAGATGAGATAAGTGCTGAAAGACCTTGGTGGTCAGCTTAGAACGGATAGCGTATTGATGTTCAATTATTTTATTGGATTTTTGGTGTCAGATTATACAGACGCAATCAGCGCTACGGCGTTAAGGCTGTGCAAGAGTAGGCTCTGCACATTTTGAACCGACGAACTGATGAAGTTCGCGAGAATCCACTAGATGTGGAAGGCACAGGATTGGTTGTTATGGTGATGTTTGAGGAGGCCTATGTTCACCAGCAGACGTCTTTTGGCTAAATGATGATTGTGATGAGAATCCCTTGCAAGGACAAAGAGAAGAGGAGCAGGTAAATGATTAAAGCAACAGAATCCATGGAATTTTCTTATAGGGATTATCTGAGATTGTACCTATGATTGATGATGCTCCAACCGTAATCCTCTAATCTTAGGATTAAAGATATGAATTATGTAGTCCACGGAACACTATAAATCTAATCCTTGTTCTATGTACTACTCACTAGTGATAAGGTATTTTACTAACAAATTGGACCATATTGTTGTCCGAACTGAATAAATAAATAATAAATAAATTGCGTAGTCTGAAGATCTAATAAAATATTGTTTATAACGTGAGTTCAAGAAACGTGCTTGTAATTTTAATTGTTTAATTAGCCATTTTATATCAATATAATGGGTAGATTGAATATTGTTTATGAATTGAGTGTTAACATAACTAGTTTTGTGTCTAGTCTCCTCCTTGTAAATTATTATTTTCTATTCAAAGATAATACAGTTCGATTCAAACTTAATGGCCGCTTGGAAGTTAGCTACTTGCTCCGCAGTACCCCACCCATCACCCAAGCTGACACATGAAATTGTTACTGAGCAGCGACCCGCCTCATGTTCTGAGCCGCCATTCACTTTGAATCAAACTGGTACATGGCATGGAATAACGCCTGATAAATTTCAACAAGCACAATTAAAGTCCTAAAAATGTTGTTGTTATAGTAAAGTAAACCGTTTCATCTCAGGGGAATACCAGGCAGTCAGATCCACTACCAACCTTGCTGAACTTACTAGACTTTAAAGCTAACGATAACGAAATAAAAGAAATAGTGGAAATACCCATAGATATCCAAAAGAAGTAAAGGCATGGAACAAATTAACAAAGGGAAGATCATCAAACTCATTTTCATTGAATAATCCGTTTCAGAATTTGACCCCATCTCCTCCATCTAACCTCTCTGCGTTTCCTAATCTTTGGCAAGTTCTAACTCCCACTGTTTTTGATCAGACTCAAAAGAATGTTACATTCATGAAACAATTAGCTTTATGTGATTATTTTCAAGAAAACTCCTTCACATTACATTCCATGTTATCGTTTAGATGCCACTTCGTGTTGGTGGACGATATAAAACTAACACACTTATTACGAATGTAGGTGTTTCATGTTGGCTTGTGGGTGTAAAAATAGTATCAACTTACAATTTGATCCTATCTAAGGTAAAAGCCCCTGCTAAATGCAAAAGACATAAAAACCTTACATATTATAAAACAAAGTCCTCCGCCGCGTCTCTGTCGTCCTGTTCGCGATAAAGTCAAAAACTACTGCTCCGATTTTCATGTTGTTTTCACCAATGCATAGAGTGGTTCTCGAGGAAGGTTTTAGTATATAATTTGTCGCGGACGAAGCCGCGGGCATCAGTTAGTATAATATAAGGATAACGTAATCATCACGAATGCTAGTTGTGTGTCTATGATTTTAAGTTTAGATTTACATAGAAGTTCTAGGAATTGTTAGATACTTTTTTGGAGTAAGAATTATGGGATAATACTAGCTGCTGCCCGCGACCTCACCCGCGTGAACCATAAAACTTTTTACTGTTTCTAAAATAAGCCAGTGAAAGTCCCGTCAAAATCGGTCCAGCCGGAGATTAGCCATTTCGCCTAAAACAGTAATATAGATTGGAGATTTTGAAGGCGCACTCAGTTCGTATGGTGATGGCGGTTTTACGAATTTTGCCGATGTTACATCTAAGTTGTGTCGTTGTACTACGTTGCTGTCTGGCTTAGAATTTATATTTTTACTTAGAATTGAGCTATCTAATCTGTAATCTAACCACCCTGTATCTATCTCACTGCAGGGCAAAGGCCTCCCTCTCCCTTTCCACGCAATTCTGTCATTTGGTAGTACTTTTGGAAGGAGTCAGCTCGTACCCCCATCTTCGCCTTGACCTATCGCGTTGTTGGAGTACTTGGTGGTTCTTTTAGCCCATTTCTCATCTGTTATACCAGTCCCACTTAGGCTTACCGGCTTTTTGGGGACCGTCCGTAATCTTGGTTTGGACGCGAACTGTTGAGTTCCATATACGGTCCAAAAGTCGAACCCTCGGGTTACTGCGCTCTATGCCTCGCTGCCAAACCTTGGTCCCGGCTGTCATTCGTAGATCTTCGACATTCGTTACGGGTCAGTAGCCCAAAATTTTGACAACCAGCCTTACCAAGGGGTATCGTGTTACCCAGTAACTACAATTTAACTCTTTTAAACAGTAGAATGGCACAGTCCACTTGAGATAAGTTTTTGTTGATCTTTGTAAGCCTTGGCCGTGAACTACCTCTTATAATGCAGGTATACCCTAGCTTTAGAGGTAGAGTATTATTCTCGTACAGAATTTGCAACATAAACTATAATGCTTAAACCAAATATCTAACTGTACGTCAAATCTAAACCAAATATCTGTATGTTTTTTGAATAAATAAAGATTGTTATTATTTATTAACTGGGTTTGGAGGGTACCTAGTTGGGAAAAGGCTAGGCAGGTTGATTTATGTAGGCTCTCAAGGATGCCTTGATACAAGAATTTTCTTGAACAGTATTTAACATAATTATTAAACACTATTTACATAAAAGTCCTAACACGGTCATTTCCAAGAAGAAGTTGCGTGACGAAATTATTTATCCCCCAAATCTCATTTCAGTGTCCTCTGGGGAGAAATAAGTGATACATAGTTGATAGGGGGGAAAGTTTTTCAATGTCATTATAATCTACGACCCTAACATCATGTACCTTTGGGACAAGACGAGTTAACACTTAGATGAGGATGTGAAGTTTTATAAGGTTGTGGAGGAATTTTTGGTACCACACCAAAAATTCCTCTTGGATTGAAGATAAAAAGAATCGCTTTTTTAGGATCATGCAGATTTTTTGTTAGAATAGTAGTTTATGAAACTTGTACTTATCGGGCGTTATATATTTTTTTAATACCTAGCAATGTCCTGTTCCAAATCCAAAATTATACTGCTTGGGTACGCGGCACAGCAACCTCCACCACATTTAACAATACAATTATTGGAAACTGTACCTACTTTAATAGAATTAAAGTTATTTTAAAGCAAGCATATTTTATTAGAAAAAAAAAATAACTTTTTTATTTCATGCTGATAAACTAAAAATTTAGTTGGCAATTTTAAAATTACAGTTTCGGCTAACCCTTATGAAAAGTTTCCAATAACATAAAATTCCCCAAAATTTCCGAATTCCTACGCAAACATGGAAACTGTAACTGTACGAAAACTGTGCGGTATAATATGTTTGTTCCGTGGTTATCGAACCCGCATCTCAAACAAAAGGCCACCTCACCGCAACTTGTTGACCGCTAACCTAAAGGTATAGTTTCTGATCGAGAGGAAATTGAAATGTCAATCATAACATAACATCACGCCTGGAATCCAGAGGGGGTAGGCAGAGATGTACCTCCACATTTCACCAGTTATTTCCAAAAAAATATTATAGATTTTTATTCTTTATCTATAAAGTAACAATTGAAGTGTATTTGTATGAGTATTATTCTATTATAAGGTATTTTTTGCATGCTGAAATGTGTAAGTAAGCAAAATATTGGGACTTCTTATATTTAAGACTTTTTTGTACAATATTTTATGCAAAATACAGAATATACTATTCTATTCAGCACGCTGTTCAGGCGCTGCGATAGTGCCACGGAATTTCTTACAGTCTATGTACTTATTGTAAAGAATGAAAGCATACAGAAATACAGACAGTATCTACAGGTATCCAAACCAATACTCACAATTGACCGGCGCTCGTAAAGCGCTTGATAAAATCCAAAGCCTTTGCTTTAAATTTTACCCTCCATCCGCTGTAGCGCTTTATGTCCGTAACCGAGAATATATTGATGCAGGTTCAGACAATGGTTTACGACTGCTTTTATTTAGTTTGTTAGATTGGCTTAGGCTGGTTAGCTTTAAGAGTAGGGGAAGACCGCAGAAATGATGGATGGACTGTGTATGTGAAAGTTGATAAGGCTAGAAAGGGGTGACACTGAGATGACGACTAATAGAAAAATTTAAAGAAAAATAAATGTTGCGCCAACCACAAATCATCATCATCTGCCTAGCCTTTTCCCAACTATGTTGGGGTCGGCTTCCAGTCTAACCGGATGCAGCTGAATACCAGTATTTTACATGGAGCGACTGCCTATCGGACCTCCACAACCCAGTAACTGGGTAATACGATACCCATTGGTAAGACTGTTTGTCAGACTTCCGGGCTTCTGACGACCCGTAACGACTGTCAAACATCCACAAATGACAGCCGGGACCAACGGCTTAATGTTGGAGTCTCGATATGTAAAGATGGTCACCCATCCATGGACAAACCCTGGCAAGCGTAGCTTAACCTGACGAATCGATCCGTGCGGCTGTTATTACTTAGCCACGAGCTCCTCTGCCGACCACAAATAAATTGGGATAAAGGCAAGACAGTGATAATGAGATTGGTTTAGGTTATAAAAGCTTTTAAACTTTTAGCTTGAATACTTGGAAGCAGTGGACAATTTTGAAAGCTGTGTTTGTGGATGATCAATTGCGCTAATTGGCGTTGGTCCATCTTGAAAGGAAAAGAGAAAAAAATATTTTCTTTTATTTTATATTTTTCAATTGAGGTGTTTTCATTAAGTTGTCAATGTAGCCAGATTTTATTATTTATTTTAAAATACGACTTAAACTATAATCTTACATGTTATACTGTTGCTGGGCAAATGCTTCTTCCCACTTCTCATGCTTAGAAAGTAAATCTGAAATCGAAAAAATCACATTTGTTCAAAACTTGAAAGAAATTATATCTCAACGTTCACAAAAATGGGAAGACTCCGTCAATAATACCAAGCTAATGCAAATTTTAACTTGGCAACACTCCAGAAAAGTTTTATGACAAAAGACAAATAATTTGGTACATTTGCTTTATTGCTACAAGGGTAATTTGGAGGGTAAGCAGCGGATTATTAAGTTAACGGGTAATTGGAGGTACTATGTGACGAAATTGGTAGTTTTATATTTTACGAGTAACGTAAGTACACGGAAAAAGTCAAGAGGTGTCGAGGCACACCCGGTTGTGAAGTTATGTAACGGCGTAGGATAGCCTTCCAAGTGGTTCAGCAGCTTCAATATCAACAGCATTGTGCTAGAATATAGCGGTTCGTCGTTGACCTCTGTTGGGTTTTTCCATCAGGAATTTCTCAGTAGCAGCCCGAAGTCTGGATTTGTGCCCAGTTGAGGCTCACCCACTATTCTTCTTCATCTTCGCTTCGCTCTTGACAGAGCAGTCGTGGTCACGATGAATTTTGTCCAATCGCAGGTGTAGTCGTTGCCCGCCTCATAATCTCTCTCCATCTGGTTCTGTTACATGACAGTCTGGCGCATTCATTTACAGGGCCTCCAGCCACGGATTTTATTTGATCGGTCCACCTCATCGGTGATCTCCCGCGTGGCCTATTACCTTCCACTCTGCCCTGCACCACTAGACGCTCTATGGAGTCATTATTCCGCCTAGAGACATGACCAAAGAACTTCAGTATTCGAGACTGTACTTGTGCTGTTTGATGCCGAGTTCTTGGACTTATTAAGTGGTGAAATGTGGGTGTACTATTAGGTACACCTCTGCCTAACCCCTTTAGAAATACAGGCGTGATGTTATGTATCTAATGTTTAGAACAATTCGGGCAACAAACTGCTACGAAAAAAACTCGTAGCTGCGTAGCGGCGATGGCGTAGCAAACCCTTCCGGTTCCAAAAATACCAGTATCGCACTTTCCGATCTTATTTAGTTCAACCGACTCATTTATGTATGTATGAGTATACCTATCAACAAGTCAACCACTGAACATTATTACGCCTGTATTTCTCGAAGGCATAAGCAGAGTGTAGTACTGTAGAGGTTTTGTCCGGTTGGCTTTGACAACCGACCTTCATTAATATTTTGTACTTTGACAAGCTTTTTAAGGGTCGTGGCGTAATGTAATGGCGGATCCGTTTTGTAGTTCCAGAGATTCGCGCGTTCAGACAAACAAACAAACACAGTTCTCAGCTTTATTATGTTACTAGCAGTTGCCCGCGACTTCGTCTGCGATCCAGGAGTTAAAGTAGCCCTTCTTCTCCATATCTATGTTCTTCTCCAGGTAAAGGTCTACCCATTTGTCAAATTTAATCTAAATCCGCAGTTTGAGCGTGAAAGCGTAACAAACAAACTCACTGTCGCATTTATAATATTAGTTAGCATATTGGCTTCCGTCCGCGGCTTCGCCCGCGTAGTATGTCGATAAAAAGTAGCCTATGTTCTTCCCCTGGATGCCATCTACCTCCTTTCCAAATTTTATCGAAATCCGTTCAGTGGTATAGGCGTAAAAAGGTAACATACAAACAGACAGACAGAGTTACTTTCGAATTTATAATAATTAGTATGTACAGTTAGAACTAGATAGTACAGATTTGTATTAGTATGGAGTATAGTTTGTATTACTATTATATCTATAATATTCCTGTACGTGTTATCTTATTTATTTTTACGTTGAACTAGGGTATCAGAATGGGATACACGACACGTCTCTCTTCCCTTTTATAGCCATTTTACGAGTATCTAACCTTTCCTTGAGCATTTTCTACAGGTCGTTAAAAATATTCTAGTTTAACTTTTGCTGCTCTGATGTTAAAAATAGGTCAGAGGTCCCGGAGCTTATTAATAAAACATTAAAGAAATAGGACGTCAGATAGGCAGTTATTCCATGTAAAATATTCAGCTGCATTCAGGTAGACTGGAAGCCGACCCCAACATAGTTGGGAAAAAGGCTCAGCAGGTCTACTTCGTGTTTCATGAACTGGGTGCCTAACACCACCTCATATAGCAGAATTATTTTAATGTTACTTCAGTGGCCGAAAGAGATGGAGTTATACGTCCTGTAGAGCTTCATTTCTTTCCTACACTGAAGTAATCCTACTAATATTATAAATGTGAAAGTTTGTAAGTATGGATGGATGGATGGATGGATGTTTGTTTCTCTTTCACGTAAAAACGGCTGAATGGATTTGGATGAAATTTAGCAGACAGGTAGTTTATAACCTGGATTAACACATAGGATACTTTTTATCCCGATATTCCTACGGGATCGAGACTTTCGCGGGTGAAACCGCGGGGCACAGTTAGTATTAAAATAATACTGCTATATGCGCAGGTAGAGACCCCCTGATTGCCATATTTTATTATTTCTCTCTTTCTTTAAACATAAACATTATATTTTTTTCTTTTTTGCGTTTATTTGAATCTATTTACAGACACTGCGACTTTACTATAGTAAGAGTCCACTACAATAATACAAACAAGTAACCTTACCAAAGTGCGCGGCAAAAAAATATGTTTTCGTGATGTTCTAAGAACTGTAGTATGTACCTACCTCGTACCTAGAGTAGTTATCAGCCCACGCGGGCTATAAAAGTTGTGCAAAGGAAAATGAAAGATTGTTTTGATCGTCTAGGAAAGGTAATCTTCCCACGCACAATGAAGGAGTTAATATTCGTCTGTTGATTCTCACGCTTTTTGCATAAATATAGAACATTTTATAGTTCAAAATAGGCCGAAAGTCTGGCAACCAGTCTTGCCAAGGGGTATTGTATTACCGAGTTACTGGGTTGTGGAGGTCAGATGGGCAGTCGCTTCATGTAAAATACTGGTACTTAGCTGCATCTGGTTAGACTGGAAGCCGACCCCAATATAGTTGGAAAAAGACTAGGCAGATTGATTTTTTCTGTAGTTCAAAATAGATGAAGATTTAACATACATAACTACGGTTTTATAAAAGAGCGCAGGCCGCCACATAGCACCTGCAATTTACCGGCGAATGATGTCACTGAAATGTTATCGAAAGTAAGTTGGTGTGTTTTCCTAGAGAGCATTTTTTGACACCGTAAAGTCAAACACCGCTGCCATCATTGTTATGACAACCGCCGGCCGTTATGTGGCGGCCACCGCTCTTATATGAAACCGTAGCTTTATGTCATAAAAAATGGGAGTAAATGCGGTACAGTATCCCAGTGAACAGTTGTTCAGTTCACGAAGGATTAAAGCCATGTCATGATGCCAACTGAAATACTGTGAGTGACGCAACGGGAACCTAGCAGTTCAAGCTGTATTGTGAGCCTTATTGCAATACGAACGTACAACATAACATAAGATTAAGCAAAACTACTTGACTGCCTCGTTCGTTTATTGAATGCCTCGTTGGTCGAGTGAATGCGTCGTTGGTCTAGTGACTGCCTCGTTCATCTAGTGACTGCCTCGTTGGTCTAGTGACTGCTTCGTTGGTCGAGTGAATGCCTCGTTGGTCTAGTGACTGCCTCGTTGGTCTAGTGACTGCCTCGTTGTTCTAGTGACTGCCTCATTTGACTACTGACTGCCTCGTTTAAATGAAATGAAATGAAATGAATGAATGAATTGGTCTAATGACTGCCTCGTTAGTCTAGTGGTCATAAGCGCTACCACTGACCATATCTTGAGTCCATGCCTAGGTCGGGCAGTGTGAATGAGTTTTCCAACAGGAATTTATTAGTATGCAGCCCGGAGTCTGTATTTTTGCTCGGTCGATGGCAATAGGCTCGGCCCCTATTACGTGGGACTGGCGAAATATGGGTGTACTATACACCTAACCGTTCGGGGATTACAGACGTGATTTTATGTCATTATATGTAAGCAATACTAACTAAAGCCAAAAAAAACTAAGTAAAGCAATTAAGAAAAACAATAGGGAATATGCATGTGACTCAAATAAGGGTCAAGTATTTTTTTTTATAAACTATAGTTTACTTCAGAATTATGCCTCCATCAATATTTTTGAATAAAATTTATTTTTGAGCGAGAATTTTTTTTTTTTTAAAGTCCCAAAATACTGTGGGTAATTCAAATACTTGAAAAGCTAAGAGCGGATGAGACGTAACAATTAAGGACAACAAACAAAATGTCAATGTCAAGTAAATCAATAAGTGTCAAGTCAAATGTCAAACACTCCTACCAAGGAGTGTTTGACATTAACTTGACACTTGAATTGTGACGTCACCACACCAAGCGCGCCAAATAATAAAAAGTCCAAAATTAGTATAAAAGTACTTTAAATTGCTTTTTCACCGTCGAATTTTTTTAAACTATTACTTGACGATGTAAACTATCGAATAAAAAGAATTAAAAATACATGCATATTCCCTATTGCCATCTCGATTCGTCCTTACGCCATGACTGTGTTCTCCATGCAACTTACGCAACTGTCAAAAAGCTATTCAGACAACAGAAACCACACAGTAATACATTTGTCTTTTTGATTATCGAACAATTCGCATTCAAATCCTTCACTTCACATTGTAAAGTTGAACCAAAAACTCTTCACCTCGATAAATTGCTCCACGTGCTAACGACTTGTTAACTTTTCCACTGAAAACTTTGAAGCGGGAGCGATTATCGGCTGTCATTACGGACCATCAGTGTGGAACGTTGTAGATGTCTGTATGATTTGCCCGAACATGACATCCTTACATTATAAAACAAAGTCCTCCGCCGCGTCTGTCTGTCTGTTCGCGATAAACTCAAAAACGACTGCACCGATTTTCATGCTGTTTTCACCAATGGACGTCACTTTAAGTAACGTCACTTGATGAATTTTTGTTCCTGACTTTCTCATCTAAATACACTTGAAAAATCATGTTAGCGAAATAGCTTATTTCAAATTCTAGGTGTTTCCACATAATGCAGCTATAACACTAGGAAGTGGGCGGTCTCGGATGATGTTTTATGCATAGAAGCTCTAACTTTAAGAACCAAGTCTTCGGTAAACATACTATAAAATATTCGAAGCTGCGTGGGCTAAAAAATCAACGCAATAAAAACTCTGTGGTAGATAAAATAAATTGTTAAATAAAAGATAGTGAGAGGAAGGAACTGTATATTTTTTAATGACTAGCTTCTGGCCGCGACTTCATCTGCGATGGAAGTCAACTATAAGAAACCATATATATATTTGATTACTGACAAATGCGCGCACTGACTGGACAGGTCCACTCAATCTGTGTGGTTCTTTCCTCAAAAGACCATTTCAGACACCAATCTACATGGTCTTCTCATAATCTGACCAAGATTATGTCTGGACTTTAAAAGAGACTGTGACCTCTGAGTTTGTTTCGGCCTTTCTTCTCAGAGTAGTCAGATAGGAATTAAACGCCGACCTCATCTAGTTTTAAAAATGTGATTGACGTGTAAAAGTGTTTGTACAAACCTACTTACAGAAATAAATCATTTATCATTTATCATTTTATCATTTATCATAAAACATATCTTATGTCACTCGACACTAGTGTAGCTTTTTAACAGTGAAAGATTTTATTTATTATTTTTATTTTTAAAGGTGTTTAAATAGAAAGGTTAATACAAGTTAACAAAAAGATCTTATTCTAAATGTAAACTAACATAATCCGAGCAATGTTAAATAGGCTAAATCACCTCTCTTATCGTACAAAATGTATGATTGTTATTGTGACTACTAATTTATTAGATACGATACATAGTATAAGATTCTGCTGTTTGTAGGGTTTGCAGACACACATTTTTTAATTTAAGTCACAGCCCCCCCCCATTTTTAATTAATTTTTACATTACAACGAATTGTAGATTATTACAAAATATAAGTATGTCTAGAAAGTGATTTCCAACGTACATTTTGAGACTTATAACTTTATGTGGAAACCTAGCTGCATATATCTACTTGTTAACAATTCCAACTTCCAACGGATAAAAAAAGTTTCTAGCACACCAAGGAGTCTCAATATGTTGTCGATCAAGGCCACAAATTCCAATCATCTTCGGCCATCAGGCTATAGGCCATGAATCCATTGACGTCGTTAAATCTGACGTAAGTACCACGCCCTCGTAACAGGGTGTTACTAGCAAAAAGGCTATATTTAGAGCACAAACAATGGCTACGCGGAAGGTGACCTTGAGCACTGAACGAAATTGAATGCCCTAATTTAATAGGCGTACTGGTTCAGTTCAGGTAAGGGAAATATTTTATGATCCTTTAAAAATTGATTGACCGTCTAATGATGAACGCTTTTTTTAATTAATGAACCTCTAAATACTTTTAAGGCTTCTACTGATGCACATTTTTTTTCTAAATTAGAATTCTCTTTAAATTTCGCGCCTTTTCTCACAGTTGGTCGCAGTATGGGCACACCGACCAAATGGGTTAGGTTAGGTTAGAACTGTGACCAATCGGGCGCGAGCGCTACTTCCAAGTTGGTCGCATTACTAGGCAATTTTTTTTATAGTTAATAAAGATTAATATAGATTAATGTGCATAAAATCTTGCACATCCAAACTAATATTATAAATGCGAAAGTAACTCTGTCTGACTGTCTGTCTTTCTGTCTGTCTGTCTGTCTGTCTTTGCTTCACGCCTAAACTACTGAACCGATTTGTGTGAAATTTGGTACAGTCATAGTTTGGAACTTGAGAAAGGACATAGGATAGTTTTTATTACAAAAAATAAAATAAAAAATAAAATTTATTCCGGACATACAGCGCCATCTATTGGTCAAGAGTCGGCATCAATTCAGTACTGAAAATTCATCGGAAAAATGTAAATAAATAGTAAAAAGGTATGAAAAATATAATATAATACAACTTTTAGTACATAGAAAATGCTCTAACGGAGTATAGATAATTCTATTAGTACTATATGTCGAGTTGGTGATCGCGCAATGGTGTCGATCGTTACACGAGTTCGGTTCATGTTATTGTTTTAATTCACGGAAAAAAGTAAATAAATAGTAAAAAGGTATGAAAAAAATAATATCAATATAATAAAACTTTTAGTACAAAGAAAATGCCCGAACGGAGTATAGATAAATAATCCGAGTTGTCACTATGCTCGATAGATGGCGTTGGGATCGAAATAGATCGCGCTATGGTTTCGTTACACGCATTTGGTTGGGTATCGGCCGAGCGCTTCGGTACTGTCGTAGGATTGAGGATTGATCGTTTCGTAAATTTAAAATTGGTTCCGTTCATTTTTGAAGAGATCCCGCGTGATCGGGAACTATGCGCCATGCGGGTAATACTAAAAATCTGTCGGAAGTCACTATTCCACGCGAACTGTTATACATAATTTTACTGCACAGCAATTATTGCTGATTTTGCTTTTAATGTGCTATATAAAACTGCTCGCTATGCATAGCGGTGCAGTCAACCCACAAAATTCTATCCGATTAACATTTTCTCCGACTTATTGTAACTTTGATGTGCAAGTATAAATAAATTCAGTGTAGCAGAAACAAAGTGTTTTCATTAAAAAGGACCCACGGAGCGCCATCCTAACAAATTGGTGTCAGAAGTGGGATCCCAGGAAAAATCGTTGAGTACTGGGATCTATAGGTGTAGGCGTCGCGAATTCGTTTCCACTCGTCTGCACCATAGTATTTGTTGGCTCCGTGGCCTAGTAGTCCTTTCGGTAAGTGGTCGACGATAAGCCTTGGGTTCCTCAAAAGCCTAAGCCCGCGCTACTGCATTCCACGTGATCGACGATCAGCCTCCGCTGTTGAGCGTGAGCCCGCGTCACACCGAAACACCTCCTACTGCCCTGTGGTCGACGGTCAGTCTCCACTTCCGAGTGTGAGCCCGCATCACAAGAGGACCTTCCATCGAGGTCTCGCTGACGACCTCTGCCTACACATCAAATCCATCATCAGACCAGAAGTCCTTTTATCACCATCATCGGACGGTTGACTCGCCATCATCACCAGCTCACGTAGACCTTCCATGTGACAAGCTTCACGAGCATAGCAACGTGACTCAAGGTACCGCGTAATACGACTCCCTGAGTTGCCAAATCGCCGGGCCTCCGAACTTGACGTCATCGCTGCACTTCTAGCCACGTGTTGCTCTACTTTTTGGTTTTCGGAAGTCTCCAAATTTTTAGTGAGTGCTGAATTTCTTAAAGTGAATTTTTATTTCAATGTTTAAAAAGTGAATTTACGTAAAAGTGAGTTTTCGTCATTTCAAATTTTATTTTGCATGCTATATTTTAAATCTATTGTTATTTCTGTGCGTTTCTGATGATCTGTACTGCATTTTAATTATTTAACGTTTTTAGTAAACTCAAAGTTGAAGAAGTCCAAAAAATGTCTGACAAAATCACACTTTCAGTGTTAACCAAGTTTATTAAAACCTACAACGGGGATCGCGAGTCATTGCCCGCATTTTTGACGAATTGCGAAAATGCAATTTCGCTAGCCAGTACAGACCAGCAGAATTTTATGTGCAAGTATATTATTTCACAACTCGAAGGCAAAGCACAATTAGCAATATGCTTAAAAAGACTCAATACGTGGTTTGAAATAAAACAATTTTTTAAATCCACTTTCGGGGAGAAAAAACACTCGACCCATTTACTTGTAGATTTACAAAACTGCAAGCAATTGCCTTCTGAGGATGTGACGCAATATTCAATTCGACTTGAATCAGGTCTCACACGTATTTTATCTGACGTTCATTACAGTTGTAAGGATGACAAAGAACTTATAGGTAGATTAGCTGCTATGCAAGATTTGGCCCTAAATACATTTTTGTTAGGTTTAAATTCAAACTTTTCACACATTGTGCGTTGTCGGAATCCCAAAACATTGTCCGACGCCATTTCTCATGCAATTGAGGAAGAAAAGATCTATAACCTTTCTCAAATTTCTCAAAGATCATTTAAACAATGCACAATTTGTCAAAACTTTGGCCATGTCGCTTCCAATTGTTATCATAAAAATTATTCTACACCTAATGTTCATCAAGTTAATTCAGAAGATCATAATTTTAAAAATGATCATTCCTATTTCAACAATAATAAAATGTGCGCATACTGTAAAAATCGAGGTCATACAATAGGCGAATGTCGCAAGCTTAAGTTTAAAAATGATTCTCGCAACGCGACACTATCCAGTACACATGCACTAAAAACTCATAGCTCTGCAAATAATATCCATTCTAATGTGCATATTGTTGACACTTCTAATGAAAATGATAATTTAAACTAAATGAGGTTCCGGTTCCGTGTCTGTCGAAACCTAATGTTAACAATTTAAATGACACGAAAAACCTTTTTATTAAAACTTGTGTTCCTAAATTTTCTTCAACACAGGTTAGCGCAAGTAAAGGTACTACAAGTCCTTCAAACTGTGTTCCTAAATTTTCTTCAACACAGGTTAGCGCAAATAAAGTTAATAAAAGTCCTTCAAACTGTGTTCCTAAATTTTCTTCAACACAGGTTAGCGCAAACAAAGGTACTACAAGTCCTTCAAACTGTGTTCCTAAATTTTCTTCAACACAGGTTAGCGCAAATAAAGTTAATAAAAGTCCTTCAAACTGTGTTCCTAAATTTTCTTCAACACAGGTTAGCGCAAGTAAAGGTACTACAAGTCCTTCAAACTGTGTTCCTAAATTTTCTTCAACACAGGTTAGCGCAAATAAAGTTAATAAAAGTCCTTCAAACTGTGTTCCTAAATTTTCTTCAACACAGGTTAGCGCAAATAAAGTTAATAAAAGTCCTTCAAACTGTGTTCCTAAATTTTCTTCAACACAGGTTAGCGCAAGTAAAGGTACTACAAGTCCTTCAAACTGTGTTCCTAAATTTTCTTCAACACAGGTTAGCGCAAATAAAGTTAATAAAAGTCCTTCAAACTGTGTTCCTAAATTTTCTTCAACACAGGTTAGCGCAAGTAAAGGTACTACAAGTCCTTCAAACTGTGTTCCTAAATTTTCTTCAACACAGGTTAGCGCAAATAAAGTTAATAAAAGTCCTTCAAACTGTGTTCCTAAATTTTCTTCAACACAGGTTATTAGTGCAACTAAAGATACTACGTGTCTTTCAAACTGTGTTCCTAAATTTTCCCCAACACAGGTTAGTGCACACAAAAGGTCTTCTATTAAAGGCCGGGTTCCTAAATTATTTAAAACACGGATGTCAAAGCCAATAAATTCGGATGAAATTAAATGCCTTTCCACTGAGTTTCCACTGAAATCCAAAAGCCATTCTCCTTGTGGTCAATTTTCTGTTGTACAAGTTAATGCGTCTCAGGTTCAGTTTATTTCTAACAAAAAAAGGTTACCTTGTGTTCCTAAATTATTTTCAACACAAGTTTCGGAAAATTCAGATATTTCTAAACGCAATTTCTCATCTCGTAAAAATCGGAGTTCTTTTCCTACGGATTGTTCACGTGAAAATAATAGCAACAATATACTTCACGTTTACTTAAAACCTAGTTTTAATGATAAACTTTTACGGTTTTTACTTGACACTGGTTCTACTATTTCTATTATGTTTCCTTGGTGTTTAAACCAATCAGTCCTTGAGCCTGACCTTATAACAATTAAATCTTAAATCTTATCTCGTTATCCATTAAATGCAACTATCGATTCCAATTTAAATAATTCTAGTTTACATTTATCAAAACAACAATTTATTTCGTGTCCAGTTTCACTGGACTTTGACAGCACTGTTACACATTTCAAACAGCTGTCCATGGTACCAAATTCCGCTGAGTTGCAATCAGCTGAACGCGAACTTGAAACTGACTCGAACTATAAAGTATTATTTTTCTTGTTTGCTAAGGTTCATAATTATGACGAATCACTTTGCAAAACTATTAGCATTTCATCTATTTTTATAAACGTATATTTATTTATTTTATTTTTATAGTCGTAAACAATTTATTAATTTTGTTGTTTACAAAAAAGAAAATAAGCAGTTAGCTTTTTTGGCTTTTTTAGATAGATTTACTAAACTAGTTTGCATGAAAATAATTTCAATTTATCTTTATTATCTCATGTTCTTATTCATCCCACTGCGTTTTACATGGCTGTAATGGATGCTAGATTTGCGATTAATTCTTATTGGTTTTACGATGTTACCTAATATTTAAATTATGCAATAAGATTTACATTATATTATATTTTTGTATACGATTAAATATCCCGAATTATGTGATTTCAAACTTATATAAAAAACCCGCATTATGTAAGATTTGTTTACATTCAGTCTAAGCCTAACCAACTAGTACTACTTTATTCATAAATTATGTAATTAGAGACTTCACATTTGCATATATTGTATTACCTACACTTTTCTTCCGTATTTTATGTGTTTATATTTTTGTTTGCCAAGCCAAAACAGGTAATAAGATTGACTCGTTGAGTAAAATTCTTTTAAAAAAGATTTTTGTATTTGTTAAATTTTTACTAACATTGTCATTTTTTTTACTTAACATAATTAAAATGATTATTGCAAAATTATCAACATCAATAGTATTGCTCATATTATGCTCTCTCCGATTACATAGAGCGTCGCTGAACACTTTATCTTGTATTGAGGTAAAAAGCTATCATGTTGACAAGATATGAACACTATTATAACGTCTCTTTACTCATGTGCTGTTATTCAACATATAGTTAGTTACTATTAAGTATTATTACTTTACGTTGTATTTTTTGTTCTAGCTTTACTTATTATTTGCCTTTATTGTTAATGTTAGTAACATATTATTTCCTTTCTGTAAAGCACAATTATTTTTGTTCTCTTTCCTTTTTTTGTTTTGGAGTATTTTTATTTTAATTTTTATGCATTTTATCCTGCGCTTAATTTTATAAATATAAAGCTCCGTCTTAAGGGGGGAGATGTTATACATAATTTTACTGCACAGCAATTATTGCTGATTTTGCTTTTAATGTGCTATATAAAACTGCTCGCTATGCATAGCGGTGCAGTCAACCCACAAAATTCTATCCGATTAACATTTTCTCCGACTTATTGTAACTTTGATGTGCAAGTATAAATAAATTCAGTGTAGCAGAAACAAAGTGTTTTCATTAAAAAGGACCCACGGAGCGCCATCCTAACAGAACGAAGTCGCGGGCAAAAGCTAGTAATAAATAAATTCACAATTCGACCAAATAGGTACTTCCATGAGTTCAAATTCGCATAAAGGGCGAATGATATTGACTGTCACTATCAATAATAGCCGTTCTGTGCGATGATTAATGGCCAGCATGGCCAGGCCTTTGATGCGGCTATTCAAAGGCCTGGCCATTGTCATAAGTAAAGACAGGCTGTGTTTTGTGCCTCTTCCTTCATTCACCGAGTTTAATTTGGAACGTTTAACAATGTTTTTGGAGCTTATGCGCTTAAAAGACGTCCCCTCTTTGCGAGGGCGTTGGGCGACTAACAATTCTAAACGATTCCAAATGACTTATTGAAGTGTACCTATTGTTACTGTTTTATTTAAAACGTTGGTTTACTTGATTTATTATTTTTTAAAGAGTGCCTATGGAGATTCTTGCCCCTTCTTCTCCAAAAGTACCTACTACGCTTTGGAATGGGTAACTAGCTTCATATTTCTGACTGACCGACTCCATGGGAATTGAAAACTGCCTGTAATGGTTTAATTGGCACAAATGCTTAGATTGCTTAGAGACTTTTCATCATACCTAATGAAGCTTTTACAGGTAAAATCTGATACCTCCAAGACAGTGTTTTTAAGCCTGCGATGAAATAGGCTCCATTTGGTTAAAATGAAAATCGGGTCGATGCTCTCATAACCGGGATTAAGCAATTAAAAAATACCTATTGGTTCTTCAAACCAAAATCAATATCTTCTGAAGGGTTTTCTCATCGTTGTCTTAGTGGTTGCAAACTCTATTGCTGAGAATGAGGTTTTGGGTTCGATTTCCAGGTCGCGCTGAGTGTTATTGGGTTTTCCATCAGGAATTTCTCGGTAGCAGCCCGGAAGTTGAATTTGTGTCCGGTTTATGGCAATAGGCTCGCCCCCTATTACATGGAACTTAATATTACTTGCGATTTCTAGGTGTGCTATAGGTAGACCGCTGCCTAACCCATCGGAGAATACAGGCGTGATGTGTCAATTTCTCATTTTTTCACAGAAAAAAAAAACAGTTATCCAAACCACAAACTTGACACTATCGCATTACCGACACAGATTTATAGTATTTCATTGTGTCCTCGAATGGGCATTAACTTTTAAGATTACTCGCAATCTCACCGTTTGAGTAGGGTGGCCCAATGTGGCCCACTAAAGTTGTGCACACACTGATTGAGGCCAGCGTTGTGTTCACTGGGGTATAAGAAGTTATCAGGGTGAGTTTTTGTGGCATTTGACACAGGTTTAGGTGTGTAAGTCGAGGGAATTCAGCGAAAAATCTGTGTTCTGAAACCAAATTTTCATCTATGACTAAATTATTGCTGCATCAAGACTTTTTGGTACTAGGCTCTGTTAAAGCCGGGTGGCGTCGCGTCAGATCATGTAGAAGACGGTGGGACGAGCCGAACAAAACCTCAACATAATTAATGAAATGAATAGACGGTTACAATATCTTAGGTTCGATGATGCAATAAATATATTTGTTCACTATGAAAATTATTTTAATTTCAATAAAACCATAATTTAATAAATTTATATTCAGATGAGTTATACTATTTGTTTAAGGAATCTTAGATGTTTAAGCACTAGAGTGGCACAGGTTTATTCCTAGTTCAAGTAGATTCCAATATTATTATTATAATAAACAGTTTCTATATTTTAAGGCCCTTTTTAAACTTATAAAACAAAACAAAAATAATGGTATACTTAGCGCTGGACTGAAATAGCTGGAAGTAATGAAATTAACCGTCGACAGCGATGCGGAGGAGTTTTTCGGCGCCATGTCTTATTTCGTTGTGGTGTTATTTAAGTTAGGATATGTTATCCTTTTTTACCCGACTGCCCCAGAAGGAGGGTAATGTTTTTCGAGAGTATGTATGTATGTATGTTTGTTTGTATGTATGTATGTATGTATGTCTATTTCTTTGGCACGCTCTGTAGCCTAAACGGCTTGATGGATTTTAACAAACGAGGTGTCGTTAGGTTCATCTTAATTGTGGGAGTGACATAAACCAATAACCTGAAATACGGTGTGACTTTGTCCCCGCCTGCAATACCTTACAAAAAACAAAGTTCAATGCTTGATTTTCTCTTTTCGGTTGTAGGTTTTTGAAGGCGGGTTTTTTGTTTTTTAAATAATTTGTTTTATTTTATTTAATAAGTAAGTATACATATTATGTTAGACGGATGTGTGGGGTTACGCGAATGGATAGAGTAAGAATTAAATGAGTGTATATGAGGAAGTCTGAATGTGGAACCGGTGACTGAAAAGTTGTGTGGAAATCGATCAGGAGAATGATGATTACTTAAGTAGTTATAGTTAATAAAGTCTATGTAGTTTACATGCAGGTAAAAAAATCAAGTAGGTACTTTCTTTTCTCGCTGTAATTTACAAAACCAAGAAGCAAATTACATTAATGGAACGCAGCGCAGCGCCTGCTAGCAATTTAAAAGCAATTTATTCACAGGGCGTCATTCGAAATAAAAATAAATTAGAGTGACCCCATTATTTGCTTCATTATAAACATATATTTCTGTTCATGGCAACACAGGATGGCACATTTTTTTATCTGTGTGAAATAGCTGTCAAAATCCTTCTCTCTTCCGTTTCCACCCGTTGGCCCATGAGCGTGTAAATTGTAATGTGAGTGAAGAATTATAATATTGTAATACCAGCAAGCTGTTTTAATAACATAACAAAATACCTACAGTCCACGAAGTTAACATTGGTCATTTCGAGCCGTCGGCAGTTTGCAGCGAAAACAATCTTCACGGCGAGTACAATCGGCGATATTCGCTGCGAGAACACGCGGTGCAACAAAAGGTGGCGAAGGTGGAACATAAAAGCCTGTAGTGTGCATACAAGTTTTATAAGACTTGCTGCAATTATTGTAAGTACACGGCGAGGGCATTCGGCGAGTTGCTGCGAGGCCACGCGACGCACAAAACGGCGAAGGTGGAGCATTCAAACTATAATACAAGCCTTGTCATTATATTAGTACACGGCGAGTACTATCGCAGAGTATATTTTCATATAGTACTATACAAGACTTGCGATAATTTATTGCAACGACAACGTGAGCCAGTCCGCGCGCATTGGTGAAAAAGTGCGGTGAGGTTGGTACTACTGGAGTTCGGCGGGCAGCGTCCACAACGCGCGCGCAACCTAGCGGCCATCTTATTCTGCGCGACAAACGACAAAGACGCCCGAGTTGAAATTCACCGAAAATAACATTTTTGCTGCAATTTTGTTATAAAGTGGTTATTAGTGTTTTTAATAGTCATTATTGTCATACAGTCTGTCAATTTTGTTGTGTTAAGCTGTTAGTTAAGCCTTTGAATTAAGCTGTGCTGATAAGATGGATGACTTATTGAAAGTGGCGAGTAAGCAGGGGCTATTCTAAAGGTACAATCACCAGATTACATTCTTTTGTGGCCGAGTCGAACGAATTAAATATAAGCTCAGTTGAAGCGCTGATAACTAAGAGGGATAGATTAATAGCTGCTTTTAAAGAATACGAAAATTACAACAAGGATATCTTGACATTAGATTCGTCGGACATTGAAAATGTTGGGGACATGGAAAATAAGTATTTCCATTGTCTGACTGTGTTAAATGAAAACATAAAGTTAAAAGGTACACAAAAGGAAGGGAAAACCTCGGAGTCAGGTAACAGTGTCGTTTCTAGAACTAGATTACCTCATATCAATATACCTAATTTTACAGGCAAATATTCTGATTATGTAAACTTTAGAGAGATATTCAAATCTGTAATCCACAGCGACCCATCCTTGGATAACGTCCAAAAATTGTATTACCTGCGATCATTCCTCCAGGGCCCACCTTTCGAATTAATTAGTAATCTTCCTCTTGTCAGTGAAAGTTATGACAATGCCTTGCAATTGTTAGACAAGCGATTTTATAACAAGTATAAGATTGTAAATGAGCATGTAAACACTCTCCTAGACTTGGACAAGTTTACCAAGATAACGCTAACGAGATTAGGAATTTTGTTTCTGTAGTGAGGCAGACGCTAAGCGCTCTGCACAATATGAAAGCGGAGGTGGAAGCTTGGGACCCTTTCCTACTGGGCATCTTGGTGCGCAAGCTGGACCTCTACAGCTCCCGGTCCTATCAGCTGGAGCGAGATCAAGAGCTGGACCCTACGGTTGAGGATTTTTTAGCATATTTGGACAGGCGAGCCCTTGCTCTAGAGAACACGGATATCCGGACAGAACAAGCAGAAGGTGGAAAGCGGCCAGGTGCTACCATGCCACCAGGAAAGAGTAAGGTAGCTCTAGCAGCAACAGCCAAGACAACAATGGAGTGCCTCTACTGTAAGTGTTCAGATCATAAATTATACTCATGTCCAAAATTTAAATTACAGTCTAGTAAGGAGAGAGTCTTGTTTGCAAAAGAAAAAAGTTTATGCAAAATTTGTTTAAACTCACACCCTGGCAAATGTAAATACCACTTTAGGTGTGGGCAGTGCAAGAAAACTCATCATACGCTGCTGCATCTCGATGAGGAAGTTGGTCCAGGTCCAGTGGTCCTCCTATCCGGAGGCCCTGCTAATAATATTTTAATTCCTACAGCACGGGTAAAGGTGTTTGCAAAAGATGGACGAGAAGTGCATATAAAGTGCATACTAGACTCAGGTTCTCAGGTATCGCTGATCACTACAAAGGCAGTGAAGGTCTTAGGATATACTCCTGAGCGAAATGATATTAACCTCATTGGTGTGACAGAAAGCCAGAACAAAGTCAGCTATTGTATTCCATTAAAAGTAAATTCTTTGACATCCCAATTTAATACTCTAGTCAACTGTCATGTTGTAGATAAAATCACTTGTAACTTGCCTCAATCACCAGTCAGCTTAGAAGGCATACAAATCCCTGCTGGTGTCACTTTGGCAGATACAACATTTAACCAACCTTCGGAAATAAATATGCTAATTGGTGCTGATATATTTATCCAGGTCCTCCTGCCGCTTGAGGAAACTCAGCGCTTGCATGCATGCAGTGATCCGGGTGACCAGCAGCAATCTACATATCCAGGCATCATAAACACGAAGTTTGGCCATGTCATTGCCGGAGCAATGGCATCTAACATCATGAAAAATCAGGTTGTATCTCTAATTTGTACAAAGTGCGAAACTGACGTAAGTGACAGTGTCAGGAAGCTTTGGGAGGTGGAGAGCGTTCCGGAGTTGCTAGTAGAAAGGGATTCAGAGCAAACATTAGCTGAAAATATCTTTATAAATTCAGTAAAACTTGAAAATAAAAAATTCACTATTGATTTACCTTTGAAGCTAGAAACCTGCAAAATAAATGAGACTCTAGGGAATTCATTTGACCTAGCTTTGCATAGGTTTCTCAGTCTGGAAAAAAGACTGCAAAGCAACATTAATTTACTTACTGATTATCAAAAGTTCATAGATGAGTACATAGAGCTTGGTCATGGGCACTTTGTCGATATTGGCTCTTACACTTTCAATGAAGATCCTATTTATTTTATGCCACATCATGCGGTTATAAATGAGCAAAGCAAAAGCACTCGTACTAGGGTTGTGTATGATGCTTCCATGAAAACTAGTAAAAGGATCTCATTGAACGATATTTTATTGAATGGGCCTACAGTACAGAAAGAATTATTTGATATTGTTTTGTTATTTCGATTTGGAGAATTCACTTTGAGTTCAGATATTAAGAAAATGTTCCGCAATATACTGGTAAACCCGGAACACACTTCTCTCCAGAACATTCTCTGGCGTGACGACCCTAGTCAGGCTATAAAATGTATGCGACTTGACACTGTCACTTATGGTGTGAAGTCTTCAAGCTATTTGGCAACGCGCTGTTTACTTGAGCTTGCACAAAGGCATGAGCATGAGCTACCGCTAGCATCATTTATAGTTAAAAATTGTATGTACGTTGATGACGTAATTTATTCGTGTTCCGATTTGCATAAATTGCTTGAAGCTAAACGGCAGTTATGTGAAATGTTAGGTTACGGGAGCTTTAGTTTGCATAAGTGGGCTTCTAACACACCTTCTGTTCTCTCTGACATACCAGAGGTTGAACAGCAATTCAGCGAGCTTGACCTTCAAAAGGGCAACTATAATATGAAAGCTTTGGGGCTTACACTTGATGTTCAAAAGGATTGTTTTAAAATAAACAGCCCAGAACCATTTGATGAAAATATAATGACAAAAAGGGGAGTTCTTAGCTATATATCAAAGTTCTATGATCCCATGGGTTTTGCTAGTCCGATTGTAATTAAGGCCAAAAGTATCATTCAAAAAATATGGGCACATAATATTGGATGGGATGAACATATACCTAATGAGCTGGTCGACGAGTGGCTTCAATTGTCTAGAAGCTTAGCTGCCATGCAACCTATCAATTTAGGCCGGCACATCCCAACCATCGGCGCAGCAGCAGTCCAGCTGATTGGCTTCGCGGATGCCTCCAGCACGACGGGCTACGGGTGCTGCATATACCTACGCGTGGTCGACAAAACAGGTAGGGCTGAATTATCCTTACTCTGTTCGAAGTCGCGAGTAAACCCACGTGCGAACGCATTAACGATACCCAGGCTGGAGCTTAATGCTGCATTGCTTCTATCCATTTTAATGGAGCGAGTTTATGATACTTTACATAAAAATATTCAAATTGATGAGGTCTACCTATTCACCGACTCCAAAATAACTTTAGCTTGGATTCAAACTGAACTTTGCAAACTACAGGCTTATGTATCGAACAGAGTGGGAGTAATTCAGCAAAAAACCGGTAGATGGCGCTGGCTGTATGTACCTTCTGCAGAGAACCCTGCTGATTTGATTAGTAGAGGTATCAGCCCTCAGGAGCTTCCGACATGCGCCCTTTGGTGGGAGGGACCGAAGTTTCTGCAATCGAGGTACAACTTTGATACTGAAAAGTTAGACTTACCTGAAAACTTACCTGAAATTAAGGCGAAGTCCACGTCCACTCTTCCGGATAAGGTTGTGTTGGCAGCAGGTATGCAGCATAATATATTACAAATATTAAATAAATATTCAGACATAGGAAAGATGACGAGGGTAATTGCATATGTGCAAAGGTTTTGTCGAAACTTAAAAGATAATACAAAACTTAAAGGCGCTCTCAGTCCTAATGAGTTGCAACATGCATTGCATTCAATAATCAAACACGAGCAATCAATACATTATTGTGAAGGGATAGACTCGTTGCGGAAAGGTAACTCCGTGCGAGGGCCACTACAAACCCTACA
The DNA here is from genome assembly GCA_947522985.1 of Lithophane socia. NCBI lineage: Eukaryota > Metazoa > Arthropoda > Insecta > Lepidoptera > Noctuidae > Lithophane > Lithophane socia. Next base: position 787,010 of record OX383274.1, read on the forward strand.
TCCATTCATGGATACAGATGGGCTGGTCAGGGTAGGAGGTCGTTTAGACAATTCGGATATACCGATTGCACAAAAACATCCTATCATTCTACCTCGAGAATCTCGAATAACAGAACTTATCATACAGAGTGAACATGTAAGGTTATTGCATGCTGGACCTAAGTCACTCCTAGCTAACTTAAATCAGAAATACTGGCTAATTAATGGCATGCGACAAGTAAAAAAAGTTACTCATAAATGCTTGGTTTGTTTTAGGCTCAAAGCTGGTGCAGCGAAGCAATTAATGGGATCCTTGCCTCAACACCGTGTGACATCATGCAGACCATTTCAAAAAGTAGGCATGGACTTCGCTGGGCCAATCCAAGTCAAAAATTCGCGTGTAAGAAAAGCTATAGTCGGTAAAGGTTACGTATGCATATATGTATGTTTTGTCACAAAGGCGATTCACTTAGAGTTGACTTCAGATTTGACAACTGATGCATTCCTAGCGTCTTTCAAAAGGTTCATCAGTAGACGTGGTTTGCCCAGCGACGTATTTTGCGATAACGGTGGTTGTTTTCGTGGGGCAAGGAACCAGCTAGCTGAGCTGTACAAGCTTTATAGTTCTGCTGATCACCAGACGCTTGTGCAAGCTTATGCCGCGAAAGAAGGCATTAAGTTTCATTTTACGCCTAGTTATGCACCGGTTTTTGCAGGACTTGCAGAAGCGGCTGTGAAAAGTATGAAGTACCATTTGAAAAGAATTGTATTAGATGCTGCATTAACTTATGAGCAGTTACACACTGTTTTATGTCAGATAGAGGCCATACTTAATTCGCGCCCTATTTTACCTCTCTCTGAAGATGTCAATGATTACTGTTACCTGACCCCAGGCCACTTTCTTATAGGTACAGCCCTAACTATGTACCCTGAAATAGATAATTCTGAAACCAAAGTAAATAGACTGGGGTTCTGGCAACAATGTGTACAATTAAAACAAAGATTTTGGAAAGCTTGGTATAAATATTATTTAAATACCTTACAGAATAGAAATAAATGGTGTCAATCTATGCCTAATGTAACTGTAGGTGCACTTGTACTTATTAGAGAATCCAATGTTCCTCCTTTGGCGTGGCCTATGGCACGTGTAGTGAATGTATTTCCTGGAAATGATGGCAAGGTTCGGGCCTTGCAGCTAAAAGCTGCTAATGGTAAATTATATACCAGGTCATTGCAAAGCATAAGTGTACTGCCTATTGAAAAATAATTTTGTTTATGTTAATCAAAAGAAAAGTAATTTGTTTATGTTTATTCAACTATTGTGCTACTAGGTCATTGCAAGCATAAGTGTATTACCTATTAAAAAGAAATTTTCTAATAAATTAAGATGTGTTATGTTAATTTAAGCTAAAGCTAGACGCCTAGATGTGTGTTCTATTTAAAAAAAAGTAATTTTCTAATAAATTAAGATGTGTTATATTAATTTAAGCTAAAGCTAGACGCCTAGATGTGTGTTCTATGTCTATATTTAAAAAAAAGTAATTTTCTAATAAATTAAGATGTGTTATGTTAATTTAAGCTAGATGCCTAGATGTGTGTTCTATTTCTATATTTAATTATAAAAATTAGTTACACAGTCAACAAATATATCATAAAGAACACATACCTGTTATTATGGTGTAATTATAATAAGTATTGTGTTGTATAATATTGCATACTTACCTAAGGTTATGATAGATACATTAGAAACTTAAATACATTATATATACTGCTTTAATTAAGTAGATACTGCTTGTTTGCCTGGGGCGGCAGTATGTTCATGGCAACACAGGATGGCACATTTTTTTATCTGTGTGAAATAGCTGTCAAAATCCTTCTCTCTTCCGTTTCCACCCGTTGGCCGAGCGTGTAAATTGTAATGTGAAGAATTATAATATTGTAATACCAGCAAGCTGTTTTAATAACAAAATACCTACAGTCCACGAAGTTAACAATTTCAACGTTTGTTTAAGAACAGGTTGTTATCGAAATTACTGTTAAGACAAATATTTTACTTTGAAACCATCCATGAAATCGCGAAAAAATTTCCACCTGTTTCATTCATATATGTTACTTGACGAAATGTACTGTCATTTGTGGATCTTTGGCAGTCGTTACGAGTCGTCAGAAGCACGAAACTCTGATAACCAGTCTAACCAAAGGGTATCGTATTACCCAGTTACTGGGTTGTGGAGGTCAGATAGGCAGTCGCTCCATGTAAAATACTGGTATTCAGCTGCTACCCGTTAGACTGGAAGCCAACCCCAACATAGTTGGGAAAAGGCTAGGCAGAAGAGACTTGACGAAATGTAGGGTTTTTTTTGTCAGAATTTTTTTTGTTGATTATTTTCAGGTTTGGTCCCATAGTAAAAGTTCTTCTTAATAAGTTAAAAGTTCAAAAGTACCTAAAAGTTCTTCTTACTTGTTTCCATACTCCATTTGAAATAAGATTAGATATTTAAACAAACCTTTTTTACAGTCCGTTCAACCGATTTTGACTTCTATACCGTAGGCATTAAAAGAAAAAAAGGTTACACAATACTAACTGTCTACTGCAGCTGCCATTTGTCACCAACATAATTGAAGTCAAAATTAGTTCAACGGACTTGTAAAAAAAGGTTTATTTAAATGTCTAATTTTATTTCAAATGGAGTATGACATGCTGTATACAGTCCTCAAACTTATCTTCCTAGATATTACAAAGTATACCTACTCATTTAATTCAGTCACAGACAAACTGTTGGGTTTTAATCAACTCTGTCCGCATATTGTTGAGAACTAGGCTAAACTAAAATGGACTCCACTTCGGAATACACAACTTATTTATATTGTTAGAAAGCTTGGAGCAAGTGAGTTTGTGGTGAGGAGATATTGAATGGGTTAAAGTTATTAACTGGTTTGAGCATCAGTCCATTGTGCAATGTGAATAAACCTCAAGTATTTGCCAAAGCCTGACAGACAAAGCAGAGTTCCGAAGTGATCATTAACTGTGTTCTGAGTTGAGCTACACGATTACTGACAAATGCATGCACTGTATTCATACTTGCCCTTTATTACATGGGACATAACATAACTGGCGAAATGTGGGTAGGTACTATAGGTACAACTCTGCCTAACCCTTAGAGGAATACACGCGTGATGTTATGTTATTTTATGTTTATAATTATTCTTTCAGACCGTATTTCACGGTAAAAAGCAATAACTTTTCGAGGCTTGAGAGCCACCAGGACCCCACTCCGTCTCGCTCTCACTCAGGCCTCGAGAAGTATCATGGTGCAAGCAAGATAAAATTTAAGGTAGGGTATGGCCTTAACGGAGTATTATATAGTGCACTAGTGTGTGCGAAGAAATAGGTGCACTCTTTGTTCCCTCACTCTCAGGGCTTTATCACACTAGCGAGTTGAGAGCGAGTGGAAAGCGGGGCGAGTGCGCAGTGAGCTCGCCGCGAGTTCGCAACGTGTGCGCGGCGAACCCGCCGCGGGTGTCTTTGCGATGTGTTTGCCGCGCACACGTTGCGCATTCGCTGCGAGACCGCTGCGCATTCGCGGCGAGCCCGCTGCGCACTCGCCTCGCTTTCCACTCGCTCGCAACTCGCTAGTGTGATAAAGCCCTCATAGTCCGACAACGACAACAATTAAACAACAAAGTTTTACAATCCAGCATGATACAGCTTTACATAAATAAGCGTAAAGGTCGGGTTAATACAGCCTAGGGTTATGTCTGTTGCACATAACGCACAGTTAGAAATGAGAGGTTCAAAGCTATCTATTAATAACTACCCTACAGGGGTGCTTATTTAATAATAAATATGCAGTAAACCAGCCATAGTTCAAATGGGTTTGAGTTTGAAAAACTACTTTAGTTTCTACAAGTGTTTTTTAAAGCTTTTCATGAGAGAAAATCTGAGCGGAAGATCCTTGAAAACAATACTATTTCTGCCTCCAAGCAACATTGGTACTATTTCATTTAAATCCATATCCTTAGGTATTCATCATCCGCCACAACTCGGGTAATACGATACCTTAGTAAGACGGGCTGTCAGACTTGCGGGCTTCTGACGACCCGTAACAACTGTCTAAGATCTACAAATAACAGCCGGGACCGACGGCTTTACATGCTTTCTGAGACACGGAGGGGTCTTGCTATGTAAAGATGGTCACCCATCCACGGACCAACCGCGGCAAGCGTAGCTTAACCTGATCGATCGATCCGTGCGGCTGTTATTACTTAGCCACAAGCCCCTCCGAGCCCCTCAGAAAGATATACATATTCATTTATGAAATTAAGCAGAGGTACTACCCTACTTAGAGTAACACCCACATTTTGCAAGTAATGTTTAAGTCCAATAAAATAAAATGTCTGGTCAGTGGGTCGTCTAAATGCCTGGTAGAAAAACCCAATAACACTTTGCCCGACCAGGGAATCGAACCCAAGACCTCATGTCAATCATCACCGACGAGACAGTCAAGAATAACAGCCGTGTTTATTCAGCCGTTCTACCGTCTAATAAGGGTGGTTCAAATACCTTTACCAATAAAAACGCCCACAAATTCACATAATCCTATTTCACTAATTCGGTTTACGCATCAAAGCAATCAGCTAATAGCCAACATTATTCAGCCGAGTCCAGACCTCAATGAAGGACAAAGGACAGTCCTTAATCAAGGACAAAGGACTAAAACAAACAATGTTAGACGAATTAATTTGCACTGGAGTCGAACCCACGTCCCTCGCTTTGCATAGGAAATTATAATCAGTCGTATTGTTTGGTGGTTGGCCGAAAGTGGAGTTTCGAACCGAGAGGGCTTTAATTGGCGATTTTTTTTATAAAAAGCTGTTTTGTGTACCAAAACAATTACCTAATATTGGGTCCACCTATGAAATTGGCGTTTTTTTCTCACAAATAGAGAACCTCGTCAGTTCTATGATTTAAAATATTCATCAATTGCTTGGTATTATTTCGAATAATGACTACTCGACTCATAACTATCAATAGTAAAAAAAACCTTATTTCTTATAACTTTTTTTTTTTTTTTTTCTTATACCTAAAAACCTTATTTTCTAAACATAAAAAATACCTTAAAGATGACTCCTCATTTTGTTAGCAGAAATTACCACTATTTTTTTTTAACTTAGCCAAAACTTATTTTTGTCTCTTAATCTAAGTGGCATACGTTATCTTAGTTTTTAAACAGTAGTGCATAAAAGTTTTATAACATTAGTGCTCATGGTTGTTATAAAAATTAAGAAAATGTTAGTATGAAAAATGCAACTTCTTTAAAATTCCCCATACAAAACGCTGATTTCATTGGTAACCTAATAATACCTACTTTTCTATTAAATGAGGTTTTTAATAATAAGTAATTATAAAACGTTTCAAGCATTGTTCTAAAATAGGTCAGACCAGACGATGCTTTATATTCATTACTGAAAGAATAAGAAAGAAATTGTTATTTTATTTTTAAACGAAATCTGGGGCTCAAGACAATTACCAACCAATTATGTATTTAAGCGAAGTTTCTTTAAGAATGATTTATTTAAATGACCCAAATATATCCACTTTCGCTCATGTGGGTAGTAGGTTTGTTACCTACCTACAAATTACGGAAAAACAGACACACGGACATAGTGAAACGGTTCGGGTTCGGGTTCCTTCTTGACTACGGAACCTTAAAAACATAAATTTAATTTACCTGTGTAGGTGGGTATCTAAGTATATTATAAGATCTGCTCCAGAGGCATGTGGCTAAAAAAGCTAAAATAAAAGTGATAAAATAGCCCTCTGTACTTACGTAACTTATGTTATATTATCTTCAAATCATTTTACATAATGTTACCTAAGTACTTACCTTAATGTCGAAGCCTAAAACATTTATCTTGTTCACTTCAGCCATCTATTTTAGGAACAGTTGGCTTCGCCATTTATATCATCGGAATATTGATTTCTTAGCATCAAAACAGTTGAAACATTGTGAACATTGTGTTGTGTTACCCGGTAACTGGATTGTGGAGGTCAGATAGGTAGTCGGTCTGTAAATTCCAAAGGGTTAGGCAGATGTGTACCTATTTTACAACCACATTTCGCCAAATATCTTTAAATCCATAGGGGATGCGCCTATTGCCATCACCCGGGCACAATTCCAGACTCCGGGCTGCTACTGAGAAATTTGAGATGGAAAAACCCACTAACACTTTGTCCGACCTGGGAATCGAACCCAGGACCTCATGCTCAGCAGTAGCGCTTGCTACCACTAGACAAAACCCAATCAATCAATCAACAGCAATCAATTTTGAATGTTCTAGACAGGTGTAGTCGCCAGGACCAGTCTCAATCTCTCAATAATAATTAAACTCAGTAATTTGTCACTCCTTTTAAATACTACTCATCTTAAGGAAGTCGCAGTAAAAGCTGAGATCGTAAAGCAATAGACTTTTACTTCAGTCAAGATTTATTCGTCACAAGTAAAGTGAAAATAAAGACGAATACTCAATTGCCTTGTAAATCACTTTAACGGTCTTCTTCCGTTTTCAGACATTTACTGTTTATTTGTTAAGAATGGGACCTTGTAAAGGTGGTTCGGTAAGGTACCTGGGTGGTCTTAGAGATCTCAAATCAAATCAAAATTCAAAATCAAAAATATTTATTTGCCAGAATATGGCTACTCCTACGGTAAAAAAGTCAATATTTTTTAAGGTGTACATAAGGTTTACAGCTGTAGGTTTGTTTCAGCATATCCTGGCACAACACGGCGTGCATGTATTTATAATCAGCGATGTGAATTTTAGTCTACGAGTAACTTATAAATTACAGATTCTATTCTTTTAAATAGTAGTAGTTTGAAAAGTATTTTTTTAAACATTGTCAGCGGTACCTAAGTCTTGAAAACTATTTGGTAAATGATTGTAAATAATAATCGACATGCATGATCTACCCCTACCTGTTCCTATCAAAGGGAAATATTACAGTGACCCACTAAAAACTTATTGATCTTCTAATGATGTACCTACCTATGCTTTTTTTAAATTAATGAACCTCTTAAAACTTTTTGGGCTCCTGCTTATTTAGCTTGTGTTTAACTTTTTGGAATTTTCTTCACAGTTCGTCGCAGTAACTAAGCTAGGATAATCCGACCAATCGGGAGAATCATCAGTTTACACGTGAAATTAAGTTTAATGAACCCAATCATATTTTTGCTTATATTTACCAAGCATATTTTTATGGTCATATAAATGGGCTACCTAAACGACACTTAACTGCACTTCTGCAATCTTAATGTCGCATCTCTTATTAATTGACTACTTATTCCAATCTTCATGTCAAAAATCTTTGAGAAAATTATGCTGAAAAGGCTTCAAGATTTTACAATAAGTCATGGTATAATTAAAGATGAGCAATTTGGATTTAGACCGAATAGTACCACTTCACTGGCATGTTTCAATTTGGTTAAAATTGTCACCCAGGCGATAAATGAAGGCTTACCAATAGCTGCGATTTTCCTTGACATGAGTAAGGCGTTCGATTTTGTGGACCACAAACTGCTCTTACACAAATTAGAAAAATATGGAATAAGAGGCAAAGCAAACGACTGGTTGAGAGACTACTTAAATGATAGAAAACAATGTGTGGAAATTTCTAAAATACATAACAACAAAAAGATGTTACATAGAAGTGACTATAGAAATAATAATTTTGGAGTACCACAAGGCAGTGTATTGGGACCTTTCTTATTCCTCATATATATCAATGATCTCCCAAATATCACTTGCCATAAAACAATTTTGTTTGCTGATGACACAACTCTCATTGTGAAATGTGAAAAGGCAGACACCTATGAACTAGAAATAAACAATGCAATCAACAAAATAGTACACTGGTTAAATTCAAACAACTTAAAAATTAATATGGAGAAAACTAAAATGATACAATTCCAAACCCATAAAAGAAACCTATTGACGTTAAATATTAAATACAATGATGCTATTATCGAACAAGTGGCAAGTACTAAATTTCTGGGCATAAACTTGGATCAGCATTGCGACTGGAAAACGCACGTCGACTATGTTTGCGATAAACTTGACAGATTTGTCTACGCAATAAAAAGATTAAGAGCCACGGTATCAACAGAAGCTGCACTTTGTGCATATCACGGATACGTTTCATCCGTACTCGCTTATGGTCTCTTATTGTGGGGTAATTCGGTGGAGATAATAAAAGCATTTAGAGTACAAAAAAAATGTGTACGTGCAATCGGTGGAGCCTGGTTTATGGATAGTTGTAAACCCTTGTTTAAAAAGTACAATATTCTGCCCTTACCGTGTATGTACATTAGAGAAGTTTGCCTATTTGTAAAACAACATCCGGAGTATTTTACTAAACATAAAGATGTAACTAAACGAAATGTCGTAGCTCCTAGAAATAAAAATAAATTTAAACATGAACTTTGTTTACCGCAATGCAGGCTCGAATTGTTTAAGAGGAATTCGTACGTAAATGCTGTTAAGGTATATAACAAATTACCCGACGCCTTTAAAAATTTACCTTTGACTATGTTCAAAAAAAAGGTAACGCAATGGTTAAAAGACAAATGCTTTTACAATCTCAATGACTACATGTTGGATCGCGGAGAGCGATCCAAATAAAACAGAAATAAATAAATAGTATTGGTATAAGGAATTAATATTAAAATTTTAGTGAAGGTTGCAACACATTGACATTTTAGTAGACATGACATCATCAATTACAATTTACAATAATTTTTATTTTTATATTCTAACTGACATTATATTAAATTTTATCTCTTGAACTGACATAGGTATAACTCTGACATCAATTAATTAATTGGTTCCTTATAATCCTAATGCATGAGATACTATTTGTTGATGGTGACTTATTAATTTATTAAACATTTAATTAACATTGTGTAAAATATAATATTTGCGCACCATAAGTAATGGTAGAATGTAAAGGGCCTAAATTATAGTTATAAGACCATACAAATTGTAAACCTACATTCATGCGAATAAATGGATTTGATTTGATTTGATTTGATTTCAAACAAAGGATTAAGTACCTATATTAATTGGATTTTGAAATCCATAATCCAGCATTTATTGAACTTTTAAATGTTTTGTACGACATTTTTTATAGTGCTTTTAAATAATAATAGGTAATAATAGGTATTTAGTATCACGAAATTGTAAATGGGCAAGGCTTTTGAGGAATTATATACCGTCATCTTCATCATCAGCCTGTGGCGGTATCTACATCGCCACTTGCGAACTACGCATCAGAGACCTGACGTCATACAAAAATCCAGTCCGTCAGACACAAATCCTGCATCGCGCAATTAAAGTTTACCGTGCAATGGACATAAATACAAGAACCCGACATCAATCGTTGGGCAGTTGCCCGCCAGACACAGCACCCGTCTGGTCGGAAGATCCCATCTTCTATGGTGGATGAGTGAACTTTACACCCTGTTCCTCATGCCCTAAAGTAGTCCACTGCTGGACATAAGACTCTCCAATCGCCTGCAGTTCATCTCGATTCTCTTCTTATACAACTCTCATCTAGCCTGAGAGAGTCCTAAGTACTTTGCGTTTATCTACCGATTCGCGGTCAAGCAGTCAAGCTATCATTCACTCCATATTCTTTCATATTTATCATCCCTCACACAATCCATCCATCAACGTTATCATCACTCTTTTCGTCACATGCGTTTCGCCCCTCTTCATCACATGCCCATGTATAATATAACTGTAGGTACCTATATACGGAAATTCACCATAACACAGCACACTGAAAATACCATTAACAATAAGAAGAGTTGCCCTCCCTCCTCCATTGCGCACTGTCTCAAGAAATTATAAAGAAAACAGTACCTACCGAGCGGGAAAATGGCCGCAACTTATTAATATTAATATCCAGAGTTTGAGAAACCGTCTCTTTTGTGAAGAAACTTGTAAGTGTCAATAAGCTATAGAGCGGCCAGTATTTTGGGGGCGAAACAGACAGTCTACTCTGTAAAATCTCACCGTCAAAAGTGCGGGTTGCGGTCACATGTCTTCGAAGTTTTGGTTCTAGGACCGCCGGTTTCCTCACGATGTTTTCCTTTACCGTTTTGAGAGCAGTGGTGTTGAAATAAAGTATACTAAGTAGACCTACTTACTTAAGACTCGTAAGTTACTACTGGGCCACCACTGCTCTCGCCTATTTCCATGATTTCGTTTTATAGCTTTTCTAATTCATACTCAAAGCTTACAATTTTCTTTGACGTAATAACTTTTTTTATAATCATACCTTTCGCCCACTTGCTGTTTAAATATTAAAAGTTGGAGACGCAGGAACGACGGTTATTGTTTCTTTTTTTAAGTAAAATTACCTACTTATATTAAATAAAAAAATGATAACGGTCTTTCTTGCGTTTACAACTTTAAAATACTTTTAGGAAACTTAGGTATTTCCCTACTGGTGCCTAATAATAAATTAAATAGCAAACCAATGCGTATTTTTCTTGCATATGATTCAGTTTCTGACTCCCTCATTGGTCTAGTGGCCACAAGCGCTACGCTGAGCAGCTGAGCCATAACCGCGAAGTGAGGTCCTTTTTTTTTTGGTTGGGAAATTATCAAATAACTTCTCCCGCTCTGGGCGGAGCGGGAAGGCATGTCAGACTCGTACTAACTAAAACCCACCCGTGTTCCTTGAGTTGCCTGTATGTTGCCAGAGGCCACGGTATCTCTTTCGGACTTTCCCGCGACCCCGGCAGGCACCGGCCCTAGCGGACCCATTCAGTGGTGCTAACATCCCAATAATGCGCGCGTGGAACACAACGCACTGTCGACCCGGGCCTGGTCCTTATCGGTCGGCGAGCTACCCATTGTTCACCTTCCGCAAGCCCGCGCCTACAGTGACCTCCTGCGGCGGCTAGGGGCGTGAAGGCGCGAAATGTGCTTCCTACTAGCTAAAAAATTAGAAAATAAAAAAGGTTTACAAATTAAAAACATATTAAAAGCATACTTTACCGTGGAAAAGTTTAGAATGGGGGAGGGGCCTACGTGTGGGTCCACTATCAGTCAAAGTCGCTTGTGAGTAACGCATTATGTCTTGATAACGCACATAATTTTTCTAAAAAAGATTAAGCGTTATTGTAATGTAAAAATATGTCTCTTTTATTTGGAAATAAATAGTTTGAATTTTTTTTTTTTTTTTTACTGATATTATGTGTTAAAATCCCACCGTGAACGGATACGTGAGCTTGAAGTGACCTATCATTCCACCTGATGCTAGTGATTGACACTAATGACAGCTCACTTCACCTTATTAAAGGCTATTACATACTGGGGCGATTCGTCGCGCGACGCGACGCCACCGCCGCATTGTTCGCCGTGAAGTTTTCTCAGAAATTGTTTTGTTAAAAATCGCGTCGTGCGGCGACTCGCGCCAGTATGTAAGAGCCTTAAGTTTTTACGGTGACATTTTTCAGAATACACCGGCAGAACTGAAGTCTTGACATCGAGTACCTAAGTAGGTAGGTACCTACTATTCGAAACTGCCTTGGTTGTCTCGTACGAATAGTTTCTAAGTAGGTACTTAAGTATTGGTTTTTTTCTTGTAAAAACTGTTTTTATTTTCACTATAATATTTTATATCCAACAGTGCCCTAGAGGTAAAAAGTGAACTCAAGAGTTGTTGCGAGTGTAGGTACCTAATTTGTGCCACCCAAATCAATTAGTAAGACACTGGACGACAAAATTGTGAACATTCCACTTTGTCCCACTGGAGGACAGAATTGTGGGCAAACTGGAATAATCCCGAAATTCCTAGCACTAAACTCGAAATATGAGTTCAATACGCAATACGTAATCTTGTTCAACCATAAATTATTGTTAAGGTACCTATACTTTTTACTGAAAATCTTAATAGATCTAGCCTACAAAAAAATCCCAAACTCCCCCCCAGAACCCACGTCCGCGACGCCGCCAGCCTACCAAGTAATAAACCTATGTAATTAGGTACATAAACCGAATGTTTACGGCCTCTCCGGGAATAACGCGTCAGATCGCATTCCCGAATGTCGTAAAGACTCAATTGTTTTTGTTTACGACCCCTGTAATTACTTCGGCTTTTCCGTTCTTTGAGATGTTTCCGTGCTATCGGGTCGTATCTCTATGGAATTTAAGATACTTATCTTACTTATTTGAGGTTGAGGTACCTACATAAATTATGATAAATAATTTTTATAATTATCTGTATCTAAAACACTTATAGCACATCACAATTAAATTACGTTTTAAAGCTAGATGAGTTCAGTGTTTCCTATCCAGCTACTCTGAGAAGACGTCAAACTCAGAGTTCGCAGTCTCTTTAAAGTCCAGACATAATCTTGGTCAGGCCATAATTATGAGGACCATGTAGATGGGAACAAACGCCCATCTCGAGCACTAATCATCTTTTGAAGAAAGAACCACACAGATTTGACTCGACCTGTCCAGTCAGATTTGTCAGTGATCGTGTAGCTCAACTCGGAACTTAAGGAGCTCAACGACTCGACGAACAATACCAAAGAAAGGACAATTATGGTATATGGTATGGAGTAGATATGGTATATAGAGGTTCGTAGTAGGTAGTCTACGCGAGAGCATTACGGTGTTTTTCCACTGAAGCGGAGACATGCCGAGCTGAGCGTAGACGTGCAGGAATCGTTCAATCAAAGACGAGACGAGAGACGTGATGAGGATTTCAACCATTGTGATTGGTCGATTCCTGCAGGCCTTATAAGCGTGATATACGGAAACTTTGGAATGCAAAAGAACTTCTAAAATTTTGAGGACTAAAAAGTATTTTTTCGGCAAACGATGGCAATTTATTGACGCAATATAATGCAGCAATGTACCTACGTATTGTTGTGGTTGGGTTTCAAGATTAATATATAATATTTTTTTATAATAGTTTTATTATAAAAAGAAATATTCACATACATAATTCCAATTATTCAATAATAGTCATAGTAAATTTTACAATAAAGGTACTCTATAACTTAATTCTAACACATAACTTTTTTTGTTTGCAACATTTATAATCTAATATCATTTTTTATCTGTGCATTTTATACATATCCCTAGTTACATGCAAAATTATGTGATAATATTTTTGATAATTATTAATATACTAACTAGTGTAAATTATTTTGTTAGAATATTTACTACATCTGCAGAACTTTCCGCTTAGGAAATGACGGTAGTTGGAATTAATATTTAAAAAATAGTCGTTGGACCCATGATCTCAACAAATCAGCTTATGATAGATTAGATGTTGAGGAAAAGAATAACTGCGGACGAAGACGAAAGACGCCCACTGCTGGACATAGGCCAAGTCCATCTAGCAGTGGGCTAATTTGATAGATGGGCAACAGATAAAACAAAAATAAAACTATTCACATTAAATTCTACTTTGTTTCCATACTACAAAGTTGAAAGTCCTGTAGACGCACAACACACTAACAAATCATTTTTCTCGTATAAAAATGACAAAATGCTTCCATTGAACACTAAATGAATGGTGAAAACTGAGGCGAAATTACGTACAGTCTATAATTATTTAGATTTAACACATATAGATGAAAAGGACTGTGCCTAGATAATAAATTATATTGCTGACAGATGTGAGACGTTCGTACATTATGTAAAAGTATCTTAGAACAAATAATAAAATTTTGGGGAAAAAAAAAATGTCGACTATACAGCCTGTACCATAAAGCTGTGTTCTTATTAAGGTTGTGGTACAGACTTTCAAACTGTATTGAAAGCTGGAAGATAGCTTGACTAAGTCCAACTCCTGAGGGTCTAGACAAGTGACAATCGCTTCGAAAGCGTTTCGTATTTCTACAACGACTTTCAACAGGATTGACATAAGCTTTTCGACAGCTTATGTCAGTCCTATACATTTTTGCCATTTCCATCATCGTTATCGCTGATAGAATGTCACTTTGTCTAGGGCCTCTGGCCGGTCTTGATTCAGATTTTATAACGACTGAAATTTTAGACGCTGGTGGTTTTTTATGTACAATACGGTGGATGAATCATAGCCGGTCTAAAATTTGCGCAGAAAACTGCCCATTAATTTTTTTTAGGAACTAAATTGAATAGAATATTTAAAAAAAACTTCTAATAAAGCTTCTCATACAGTTCATGCAAGTTCCTGTTGACCAGTACACACATTTGAACATTGGTAGTTTTTCCATTTTTGAACTTAAAATGTGTCGCCAAGTTATTAAGTTCAGCTTTACATTTATGTTTTTGAAAAACACTGACGTACCATTTAACATAAGGCGAGTGTGAACATGCGCGAAAGTTCGGAGAGCCTATGTTCAGACCGGCCATGATTCGTCGGCCGTATTGTAGATCATTTTGATTGCCTTCCATTTACATAAAATAGTCTGAACATAGTGAACATTTATACTCTTTTCGTAAACAAATTAAAAATAAATCTCGCAGGCATTATTAAAAAGAAAAGAGAAATACAGGGTGTTTCTATATTATAATTATAAATAATTGTGATCCTATCCTAAGAAGTAATAATAAATATTTAAATATGAAATAAATGCTGAACTACACAAGTCGTATCAGACTACATTGCATGTCAATTCTGAGGCATTTTATTGTAGGATTTTTCTTTTCTTTTTTATTTTACAATACTGAGCACTGCTGAACATGAACCCATCATAAGTTGTGACCATTATCAAAATGTGATAATAAAAATCCAATTTTTTAATTAATTATTAAAAATGTCTGAAGTTTAATAATCTAGATATAAATAAATAATAGGTACTTATGACTTGTTATTTACGTAATGGAAATTTAAGCTGTAATTTAGTCTAAGTTTCATTCTTGTAGCATACAACATTGTCACAATATATTATTATTAGCTCTGGTTTCATTTTAAACTACATTTTCAAACGATTACATACAATGTTCAGTGACATAATTAACGAATGGAATTAACTGACTTTGAAGGCACAACTAAGTAGAATAAAATGGAAATAATTTATTTGCTTATAAAGTAGGTATAAAGATAAGATGTAAACGATAAACTCAAAAACTACTGCACCGATTTTCATGCTGTTTTCACCAATGGACAGAGTGGTTCTCGAGGAAGGTTTTAGTATATAATAACTGACATCCAGGCGAGTGAAGCCGCGGGCATCAGCTAGTAATTAATAAAACAATATGTCAATAACAATAAACGCGCACACGCAGCGAGCGCGTTGAACAATCGCTGATAGCTCGCTCTCAAATCGCCAGTGTGATAAAGCCCTTTTTTTTTTTTTTTTGGTTGGGAATCATCACATGACTTCTCCCGCTCTGGGCGGAGCGGAAGGGCGTGTCAGACTCTTACTGACTAAAACCCACCCGTGTTCCTTCAGTTGCCTGTTGCCAGGGTCCCGGTATCCCTTTCGGACTATTCCGCAACCCTGGCAGGCATCCCGTCAGGAGTGTGATAAAGCCCTAAAGGTTGTAAGTGCGAGCGAGAGGTCCGATAAACATGATGTATGACTCTAACTTTGCGTTTGTAATGGCCAGAGTATAGTAAGATTATAAATAGATTAAAATGTAGTTTAAAATCAAACCAAGAGAATAATCTTTGCCATACATTTGTTCGCAAAACAGTGTGATGTTTCTTCCATCGCTATTCATCATTTACACTGGGGGCCTAAAACGGCCACATTAGCAATTCCTCTAAAAGAAATTCATTTCCTGAATTTCCAGCTGTCATTAGCAATTCCTCTAAAACGACACAAAAGCAATTCATAATGTGTGGACCATTTGACAAATCTCCATTGAAAACTGTCAAAATGATGAATTATTTTGTAATATGAATCGCACGCAGATCACATTATGAATTGTCAGTTTGTGACATTTTACGATGATTCATAATATTTTCCTATTATGATTCGGCCAAAGTGGCTGCTTTAAGCCCCCTGGTCTTAGTTTAACCACAATCTTGTTCAATTTGTGTGCGTTTAAAAACGTGAATAATGAATATTCATGCAAACTTGCCTAAACAGTGAAGGAAAATATTCGTGAGGAATTAAAACCAGTTTGGAGTACAGTCACGAGCATTATACTTTACACTTAAACAATATTCAAAAGTGATTATGTTCTAAAGTATTGATAGATATTTTATGGTTTTACAAAAATAGTAGAATAAAAACCATACTATTATGAAATAGATCTTTGCTCAAAGGTGCAATTTTCATTTCACAAGAAAACCGGTTTTGAAGTAAGCTTAACTGTAAGGTATTTATGCTCGCGACTGTCCATACAGTGTGAGCTTTGTATAGTCGACCTCATAATTTCTTTATCACTTTACGGTTAATGTCACTTGCACGTCATAAAACGACAAGGTCTATTTGTCATGTGACAGTTTCAATTTTGGGAATTGTTGTAAAAAGTGCTGCGGTCGACAGGGATAGTGTTACCCAGCAACTGGATTGTGGAGGTCGGATTAGCAGTCGCTCTATGTAAAATACTGTTATTCAGCTGCATCCGGTTAGACTGGAAGCCGACCCCAACATAGTTGGGAAAAGGCTAGGCAGATGATGATGGTAAATATAACTTGCACATTAAAGCATGACAAGATCTATTAGTCATGTGATAGATAGTTTCAATTGCTGCTATCCTGGCCTCTGTGCCCCAAAAAAATCCATAGCGACCTCTGCGCTGTTGACACCGACGATGCCGTGGGAGTGGCAAAGTTCTGAGCTAACAAAATTTTATACACTGTAGTCCCATCGATACGGCGAAGAAGTTTCAATTTTGTGGGAATTTTTGTCAAAAGTGGTAACGCAAGGTGTTTCCCTGCGTGATCTAATCAGGAATGAAGAGATCCGTAAGAGAACCAAGGTGACCGACATAGCCCGAAGTATTGCCAAACTTAAGTGGCAGTGGGCATGGCATATTGCTCGCAGAACAGATGGGCGATGGGGCCGAAAGGTTCTGGAGTGGCGACCGCGTACCGGAAAACGTAACGTTGGAAGGCCCCCCACAAGGTGGACCGATGACCTGGTGAAGGCCCCGGGGATGCGCTGGATGCGAGAAGCACAGAACCGGTCGAAGTGGCGGTGCTTGGGGGAGGCCTATGTCCAGCAGTGGACGTCTTTCGGCTGAAATGATGATGATGATGGTAAAGCAATTAAAAGGTCGAGTATACCTGCAGCTAAGCCTCAAAACACGATGTTCAGTGCACCACACGAATTAGTCAAGTAAGAAAAGTGAGGTCGGCGATATTGTGTACCTTATATTAAGCACACTGCACACTTCAATTGATTAAACTATTACCAATTCAAAAGTTTAGGCGGACACAGTCACAATTTTCTATCCAGATTAAATTATTACAGAAGAGTATACACGACCACTTTGAAGTCTGACCCACCGATGAAATTTTGTCTCAAGCCTTAAGGATCCCCGAAACGATTAATTTCAATTGTCAATTTTTAAGTTGATACACATTGATGTGCAAATTGATAGTCTACCAATTGAATTGATTGACTTCAATACAAAAGACATAGACATAACATCACACCTGTATTCCCCTGAGGCTTAGGCAGAGGTGCACCTTTAGTACTGGGTGCTCTATAGGTGCACCTCTGCATTTAACCGGGTCATAAATCTAATCGATCGAGTTTATACGCAAAAAACTGACCATATTCTTGAAAGTAAACAACAAAATAATATTTCATACTTTGAGATGTATTAGAACGCTCTTTAGAGAGTAATTTATATTATGTACAACATCGACACATTAAAGAATAGGGGTCAGTTCACGCCGAGACGCGACGCGACGATGCTTGAAAAGGCCAGTGATTTCGTGCTGCGCAGCGCGGCCCGTGAGACACATCGCGACGTCGCGAGGCGCAGCTCTGCACGCTGCGCCTTTTGGCGAAACACCGCTGCGTCGTGATGCGCAGCGCGGCATTTATCGAATTATCTCAACAAAATGATGTATCTTTTTGTGTAGTAAATAAAGTTAGTATTTGTATCACTACCTTAGCGTCGCGTCACGTTAGGGTGTGAACTGTCCCTTAGTCCGATTTTGGCACCTGTCCTACAGCCGGCGATTAACGAGAAGTGAGTAGAAAAAAAAAATCTGTTGGCGAGCAACGAACAGTGAGTGCGCGACGGCGACAAGCGATTACTCGTTGGTATGTTTCAAACGTGAGTCTCTCTGAGCGAGTGTTCTGCCCGCCAAGCGAGTGGTTGCTGAGCGAGTACTCTCTTGATAGCTCATGTCGCTACGACAAACGAGTACTCGCCGGCGCCGGCGGTGTGAACAGTCAGCGATCAACTATTAATATATGTATCTCTTTTACTTACACGGGTCGTACATCTTTTGTACGTTTCTTGAGCGAAAAAATTGATATTGATAGCTACTCGCTTCCTCGTCGGTGGTGGATCAGGTGCCTATCGCTATACAAAACTTATCGCCAATCATAAATAGTATTAAAATTCAATTTACACATAAAATAATTAAATTAGTGAATAGCTTTATAATTAGTACTAATAATGAAGATACAACGTATAAAAGGGGGCCATATTGGGTCATCATTTTTACAAAGATACCGTAGTGTCGGTTATTCACAATAGTTTCGGCTATTATGGCCCCTACAACTGAATCACAATTTTGAGTCTTAGCTCATGTGGTTTAAGGTTCAAATGGTTTTGAGGAAGTATTGGGATATAGTTACTTTAAATTACTATTTAAACAAATTGTTCACTTAAAGAAAATATTTTGTTATTTTAATGAAATAATTTAAAAACGATTAAGTCTTACATACCAGAAGGATTTTTTACAGGTAAAATATTAGAACAACATACTAAATACTGACTTAAGTATGGAAAACACGTTTTTCATATCGTAACTAAATCGTTAAACATTATATTTACTGCACATAACTTACATGGAATGGATTACTGTTCTATAATGTAAATATTAAATATAATAAAAAAACTATTTATCCATACTATTATTGAATAACATCGCACCCACATGAACTAAGACTAAGGGCGAATTTCACCTATGAAACTGAACACGATCAGCTCATCTAAACCACGCTCAAGAGCTGTCAGTGTCATCTTGTTGTAAAATATTTGTCACTTTCACGCGGTTGAAATGTGCAGATCGCATTCATTGGTGAAATTCGCCCTAAATGTTAGTACATTTAGGGCGAATTTCACCAATGAATGCGATCTGCATTGATAAGTTCATAGATAAAATGAGAGGTATGATATTATATTAATCGCTTTGTCACAGTTTGTTATATCGCCTATCAGTTCACCTGATTTTGTTATCGACTCGAGTTATCTTGCTGCGGATTTTCGTATACAAATATTGTACTTACAAAATATATTTTCATGTTCTCTATAGTCACAGTTTCTGGATGCCCCTTTACAATAAAACAGTAAGTATTATAGATTGTTATTTATTAATACATAAACCTTTATGAATGGAATGGAAATCAAAAAAATTGCTGGTTTCGAAATTCAAAATTGAGAACATAATATATTTTTTGCGTTCTTAATTATTTGTCCAGAGTGGCCAGTACCTACTTTTGAAGTACAGCCAATTTACTATAGACTATTTTATTTTTATAGGGAAGTGCAATTATTTTAATTATTGAGTGCGAATAATTAAAACCCAAAGTTGTTATCTGTAAGATGTAACAAAAGTAAAAGAAACTGACTTTGTTATCAGTCGTTCTAATTATATGTCCACAATTACTGTAACTGTAGGTAATTAGCGCTGTGCGACTTGAATTGCACTTTATTGTGTCTTAGCCAGAGTCGCTTTTCATTTAAATGATTTTGCGGAGTGAACTATCTGTATTAATCAGTTACCAGACTGCGTCATTAGAGTTTATATTTTTGGTAATAATAATATTATAACAGCAAGAAACTAAAATCATAAATACTAGTACATTTCTTGACACTAGATTAATAAGCCACCGAGTCTTACATACATTCATATTTAAAATAATATACAACAACATTCTTCATTCACATTGGAAGAACAATTTGGCAAAAGGAGTCCTGTCATGCTAACGAAAATTAAATTAAAATCAGTCAATAGATCAAAATTGAGTCACTTTTAGTCTTGATGTACCTACTTAATTTATTTGGAGTGATCTACTAATGGAAAAGGCAATTAAAAAGTAATGGCAGGTCACCTTGTATTTTTGTCAAGTAATATTTGTAATGCATGTGAAGGCATACATACCCAATCTAGGCTCCCGCAGACAAGCGCGACGCAACTCCGGTGGAATCATTACCATGAAGTTTTCATAGAAATTGTTCCACTAGAGTCGCGTCGCGCCTATCTACGGGAGCCTTCCATACAAGCCACGGTTACGGCGGACTTTTAAATAAATAAATAAATAAATAAATACTCATTTATTTCAGACTTATCTTGCGATTACATCCATATTTGTTAGTAGAACTTACAAACTAGTGTTAGTAATAAGTTAATAATTAATAATAAGGACATAAAACTCCAAGTGGACTCCCCGACACTGGTGAGAAATCACTACACGACGGCGTGCAGCCGTATCCAGCGAGCCAGCATCGGAGAGTCCCACCTGTCCGCCAGCGCGCGCAGAATGGTGTTGGGACTGTCACGCGTGCGGCGTAGGATAGAAGCGCATCGCTTGCGCATGATAGCCGCAAAGCCGTCTGTGTCAGCCGCCGCGAACATAGCGGAAGCACTGCAGTGGCGCGGCAGTCCCCTCAACACCCGGAACGCGTTATTGTATTGAACGCGCAGATCGCTGTATGTCCGCTGCGTATAGCTAACCCACAGGCTGCAGGTGTAAAAGGACTGACAATACGCTTTAAAAAGCGCAACTTTGACAGTCCCCGTGCACCGTGAAAACCTGCGTGCCAACATGTTGCATCGGACAGACAGCGCTCTGCGCTCCCTTTCCATATCCACACTATCCTTAAGGTCCTCAGTGACCCAGTGGCCCAAGTATTTAAATTGCTCGACTTTGTTTAAAGCTATACCACATAAAGTGAAATTCGGAATTAATGTGTATCGCTTGTTATCCGGCCTGAAAATCATTATTTCACTTTTTCCCGTGTTGTATTTGAGCCCATGAGTCACCGCGTAGGATTCACAAATTTTCAGGAGCCTTCGTAAGGCACCAATCGATGGGCTCAGCAGCACCATATCGTCTGCGTAGCTGATGTTATTCACGCACACACCATCAATGTGTCACCCGATGCCAGTGCTGCTGAGCTCACCGATCAGTCGGTTGACGTACAGGTTGAATAGCGTGGGAGAGGTCAGCCCCCCCTGCCTCACCCCGCATTCCAGCCCGTACTCCTCCGAGAGAGCACCTGCCCACCTTACAAAATTCTTTTGCTTGTTATACCAATGCATAAACAATAGCACAATTTCCCTAGGTAAACAAGTTTCATCCCTTAATTTATCCCATAGGATATCGTACGATACAAGATCGAACGCTTTTGATAAATCAAGGTAGCAAGCATACACTGGGGTCTTTCTACTCGTATAATACTGTACAGTCTGCTTGAGGCACAGGATAGCACTCTCGGTGGAAAGCCCGGGCCTGAAACCGAACTGCGCGTCGTTTAGCGAAACGTGTTTATCCAGGTGCTGACCAAGCAGACTGTCCAGCACTTTGGCGACCACTGTGGCTAGAGAGATCGGTCTATAGTTGTTTACATCTGATGTATCACCTGTTTTATTTTTGATGATCGGTACAACTATAGTACGCATTAAATTATCGGGCAGATGGGAGTGGCCTAAACACAAGGTAAAAAACATAGAAAGCACCCTAGGTAGGTGTACACCTGCATGCTGCAGGTGCTCGATGCTAAGACTGTCGTGACCCGGGGATTTACCCCTCACCATGCCTTTGATCACCTCACACACTTCCTTCGTAGTAAACCGAACACTACGCTCACTACCTTCCTCAGCATCGGGCACCTGCTGCGCTGGCCCCAGAGGAGAGTCCACCCTGAAATGGTGGGAGAACATAGTGGCGATCTCGCTAGGCTCGTGCACTCCCGCCACGCCGACGGGAAGGCCCGGCTTATGATTCATTTTATTGGTGTTTTTCCAGAACTGACCGAATTTCTTGTTTGAGTGAAGTTCAGCTATAATGTCCATTTTTATCTGTTGTTGATTATTCTGACACCACTTTAATTTTGATTTAAAAGCGCGCCTAGTTTCACACATATCATTATAAAGACGGCCAGCCCCGGGCTTACCCCCATATAACCAAGCCTGAAAACATAGCCGAGCCCTCCCATGAGCGTCACGGACGTGCCTATTCCACCCGGTAATGTATTTACCTCTGCGCTTTTCTGTAACATTATAACTATCTATCATTATATCTATCTTTTTGAAGTGAAAACTTCTTTAGGCGCGTTGAGCACTTTTTGAGTGAACAAAAATCATGGAACTCGCGTCATCGTCACCGTTACGCTTAAAGAAATGTTTTTAGTGCCATCTACCGTCTACCGTTTGAATTACGTTGAGGTTACGCATTGTTGCTTAGTTTTCACTTCTATCAACAGTCCTCAAAGGTGCCCCGAAAGTATTTATTTAAAAAAAAAACGCCATAATTACTTTTTAACCTCCCTCTAAGCGACCGTGGAAGTTTTGAAACAATTCAGCTAGGTATAAAAATTACGTTCATTATAGAAAACCACACGGTGGTCCTCTCTATTATACATTTATACAATAAACTATGACTCGAAGGAAATTTTAATTGGAAAGAGACAGTCTATAATTATAAACTTTATAAAAAATCGATCTCGATGACATACGAATTTAGCTCCTATTGTTCACGCCATTATTCTTTCCCACGAATTTTTTTAATAAAAATTATCTTATTCTTGTTTCAATAGTGGCTGATACCTTATCTAACGGATTCGTCAAATGTTTGAGAAATCCAAAAGAATGCGTCACTAAGGAAATATGATATACTTAAACAGATATTTATCTCCATCTGATAATATTTTTACTGTTCTTTATGTAATTTCATGTTATCATTATCACAAAAGGAGTGTTTTATAATTAGGTAGCTCAATTATAATTGTTGGACTGCATAATTGTGTATAGTAATAATATTATGTAGAGGTATTCGTTTTATACCGCCATCTCTTTCTAGCACTGAAATATGACTTTGACACCTCCCTATGTGATCCCCAGGTGATTTTCTCAGATACGTTGACCAACTTCCAAGATTGTCTTTTTGTAGGAGGTGACTTATACTTGGTCAGATTTTACAACATGAAATTACATAACCAAACATTCCTTTACTTGATGTAAACCAGTCAAATAATAATAATACAGTGTCCCGTTTATAATAGCAGCATTGCCGACAAAGACAATCATGTCAAATGAGTACCTACATTCAGTAAATAATATACTCTATGAAGTATGAATATCATCACTTGCCAAAATAAACTAGGCACTGTTAAAAGAAAAAAAAAAACAATCACCTATCAAAAATCTTGCACAATCATTCGCTCAAAAACATATGACTGCACAAAATATTCGATAGCACACCAAAAAAAGAACACAGAAAAGTAAACCTTATTCCTCACCACATAAGAGCCAAATCCTTACATCAAGAAGAGTCTTGTTTGTTACATGAAGAACTCCCTATTTTCCTGTGGTGGTCATGTATGCCTCATCTGGGAGTTGGAGTTCCCAGTCGGACTCTGGCAGTTGGGGACATCTATGACCGTAAGCTCTATGACCCGCAGGCCCCGGAGGATTGGGTCTGTGATGTGAATCCCGCGAGGGTTGTATACTCTTTCGTTTTGCGTCGCTATGAATTTTGATACTTTTCTTAGGTGCTGTGGAGAAGAAAATTGGCAGGTTAGAAAAGTGTTAGGGTCTTATAAATTAAAACACAATTTGTATGTGGCTATTCTATAAGGAGAATCTTGAAAAGATTTGTTCTTGAAAATAAAGTTTCTTATCGCACGTTGAAGGTACTCTGCACCCAATTGGCGAATGAGAGCTGCACCAAAAACAGTGTAACATTTTAACCGTCACGACACTTGTGCTATAGTAAGTTTTTGTTCTTTTTTTAAGGTTCCGTACTCAAAGGGTGAAAAAAGGAACCGCTATTACTAAGCCTCCGCTGTCTGCCCGTCCGTCTGTCTGTCATAATAAACATAAAATAAAGGGAAAAATTTAAGGGGGTCTACATATAAAAAACGTTTTTTTGCTAAATATTATACGTACAGTGGTAAGGTTTTTTCGAGACGAAACAAAAAAACATCAATTTCAGATACAATTTGAACAAACCATAGTTTGATTTTAGCAATGTAAGCATCGTAGAATCCATACAATCTAGGTCATTGTATGCACTATGACTAATGGCTAGTTTTTATCCTACTAATTGCCCTACCAATGCCGTGTTCTACTACAATTAGGAAACAAAATTTAATTTCCACAATAGCAATTTTGTCATAGAATATTCTGAATTTGTTTTGTTTATATGTAGACAACTAATATGAAAACATAAGGGGAAATACACGCTACACATATTTTCGGGTAGGCATTATTCGGCAAAGCATGGCTATTCACAACCGTTAGATACGCTTCCGTACCGAATCGAACATCAATTATGTTATCAAAAAAAAATTAAGTAAAAATTAAAAACTAAAACCCAACTACGACTGAAAAGGTATAAACAAGACACCACAGACAGACAAAATGTGAGGTCACATAGCCAGCGGGCAATCAAGACGCTTCTAACGATACCTTATTTGTCAAATTGTGATGAGTGGTTTAGAAGATACAAGGG
This sequence comes from Lithophane socia, assembly GCA_947522985.1. Taxonomy (NCBI): domain Eukaryota; kingdom Metazoa; phylum Arthropoda; class Insecta; order Lepidoptera; family Noctuidae; genus Lithophane; species Lithophane socia. The sequence goes on from OX383274.1 coordinate 811,876, forward strand.
AACAGATGAACATACATACATACATACCGGTCAAAATCATAACCCTCCTTTTTTTTCGCCGTAGTCTGGTAAAAAGACGTCTAAAGGATGTTCACAAATCCAAAACACGAAAATGTTAGTTTAAACCAAATAGACAGGGGCAGGGCAAGGTAAAATAGTTAGTGAATGTCATTTTCGATTCGACAACATTTAAAATGGTTGTGAATAACTATGCGTACGTAGGTCGGGCGGTAAAACCGAATTACCTACTACCTACTTAAGTAGGTTTGTATGGTATGTTTTGCCGCTCGGCTCTGCCGTACCTATCATGCGGAATGTTGCCGAACCGAACAAGTGTGTAGCTCGCCTTAAAAAGCCGAAATGACGACTGAAATAAGAATCTACAATCATCAGGCAAGGTTCATATGGTTACGTCTTACGTGAGAATTGCCGTTTTCTATACAAATACAGAGTAGTTTAAATAATTACCTACAATCTCACTGACCGTTCACAAACTCGTGCCATGATCGTGACGCATGCTATTTTGCTATCACGTGTGGTGAGAATATTTTTTAATGTTATTGGGTGTTAAACAGTTAGCCCACGAACCCACGGGCGATTTTGTTATCGCACACTGGATTTTCAAAGCATCTCCTTAACGGCGAAATTTGAAAATCCAACATTGTGTTTTTTGACACGCTGGGATGCACTGCGTTGGATTCTCAATGCTCGGCTCAACACCGAGAGTTGAATAGTGCGCGATTAAAAACTCAGCGCATCCCCCCGCTGAGTAACGGTGGTATAAGCACAGATTTAAATAACTAAGCCTTATAATAATACAGGTGCCGATTCCCTTGTTCACAAACTAAGCTAAATTTAAGTTCAGTGCATCTTTTTCTTTGTATTTCATTAAGAACGCAGAAAATAAATTTTGGTTTAGTCCTGTCACTACTCTATACAAGTTAAGACGTGATTAAAAACTTGCATACTAAAATCACGTCAATTTACGTCAGGCGCTAAATTAATTTTACAGGACTAAACTAAAAATTTATCTTCTGTCCTTTTTTTAATGAAATAGAAAGAAAAAGATGCACTGAACTTACATTTTGTTTAGTTTGTGAACAAGGGAATCGGCACCATAACCAGCCTATTATTACTTAAATAAGATTAAATACTTTGAATATTTCCAAACTTTTTGAAATATGCATCAACAAGTTAGCTGCTAGGCTAATGAAATAATAATAATTATTATTACTATCGTCTCACTGCAGGGCAAAGAGCTCTTCTCATACAGAGAAGGCACGAGCATTAATCACTACACTTGCATAAGACGGGTTGGCGATTTCGGATTGACAATAAGTCCAGATTTCCTTGTGAGGAAATCTGGTTGTCCTTCACCGATGTCAGTAATGTCCAAAATAAGCTCAGTCTTATAAATAAATACAAAATTGTACCACAAACCTTTTCATAATGCGTCTCCGTACAAATGTAAATGAAGTAGGCAGTGAGACAGGCTAGGCAACCCTCACAGTACGTACTGCAATCTGCCGTCTCCGCCATTTCGAAGTGTTCGTTCAGCCGCTCCATTGTGTACTCGAAGGTTTGTCGATCTATCTGGAATTTGGAGATAAATTAACTTAGTAATTTGTTAGACCACCATAGCAGTTCCTGTGGGTGTGTAAAGCTCAAATAAAGGATTAAGTCACAAGCCCTTTATCGCGGCTTCCGGTGGGTAGGAGTAACCTTGTAAAAATCGTCACGTAACGAAAAAGCGTTATGCCCGAAGAAGTCACTTCAGGGGTAGTAATACGAAGTATTCATGCCATCATTATTCCACTGCGAAAACGGGATGGTGCTAGCGGCCTTGCCTAGCTCCGTCTCTCTCTCACACTGGAAAAATGGTGGCATTAATACTTCATAATACGGGACCAGTTCGAAACTTGAGACCATGCCCGTTTGCACGGACGTAAAAATATCGCGGCGATTTATTTTCAACTCTATGTTTAGCGCCGAGAGCTGAAAATACAACGGTGTGTGATTTTCGACGCACTGGGATGCAGTATATATAGTAGTTTATGCTGGGATGCGCTCTGTTGGATTCTCAATGCTCGGCTCAACACCGAGAGTTGAAAATCCAGTGCGTGAAAATAATCAAACGTGGAAGCCCACGATTTCGATTATTTTCACGCACTGGATTTTTGAGATTCTGACTCCGCGTGTTCAGAGTTCAGAGGCACGGTGGGGTCTCAATAAGTAATGGATGGTCCCCCATCCACGAACCGATCGCCGCAAGTGTAGCTTAACCTTCGATCGGCCCGTGCGGCTGTTATTAGCCACGAGAAAGTTACAAAACAAAAAAAAACTGTTTTAAGTAAGTAATTTTTTTTATTCATTTGTGGATGACAAATCTGCAACATAATAATTTCATCGAGAGAATGTATCGACGTGTTTATACTCTGTATACAGTAGACATACCTATTAATTTACACCAAACAATGAATGAATAACCCATAATAATTAATTGATTAATTCATCACAATATCCTGTGCAGTATGAATCAGAACAGCTACCTACTTTATTTTACAATAGTAAATAAGTCTGATTATGATTCATAAATTACAACTTAAATCAATGTAGCAGGCCTATTGCTATCTCACTTTGTTCACATGAAAATGACAAGGACGGGTAGTATTCATAAGTCGGTTAGCTGGATAACTTAACAGCCTTTATTTTTAGGCCATATGTGTTCCATTCTTGAATGGAAATTTTGATACTTGTTCTATCTATATGTCTGTCTTTATTTATTTATTTTACTTAGTTATTGATTTCAAGTGCCGGGTAAACACTAATTTAATTACTTAATGAAGTATTATTTTTGACATACTTTCGTAGTTGTTATGACAAGTTACAATAACTAACTGAATTACTTTCCCACAGTTCAGAAAGAGTAAGGGCGAATTTCACCAATAAAACTGAAAGCACACAAAGCGCATACAAGAGCTGTCAGTATCATTATATTAATGGAATATTGCCCCAGTTTCTGATCAGTAAATCTACTGACTTATAAACAATTAATTGTTATTTAAGTACTTAAGTAGTTATTGTTACTAACGTAACAATTATAATGTTAAAATTAAGTACTTTAAGTACTTAATTAATAAAATAACAACCACTGTGTGTGTAATCCAAGAAGTAAAACCGCTGAATGGTTGAAATTAAATCAAAGCAAAAGATATTTCGCTTAGTTACTGGACTGGTATGGTTTAATCGACAAGGTCCTCATGATCTGACCACGATTATGTCTGGACTTTAAAAGGTCACAGTCTGTGACCTCTAAGCTTGTTTCAATGTTTTTTCTTAGAATAACTGGAAAGGAAACAGGTTTGTGTTTCCTATACTTACTCAATTACTTTATTTGCATTCCACCATAATGTACTTTGGTGGTAACTTAAAATAATATTTGTGGTCATTATGCAGTGTGAAGGCACAGCAAAATAGCAGGAGATCCTATGTCCCATTCCAGGTCATGGTCTACCCCTGTGCCAAATTTCATCAAAATCCGTTCAGTCGTTTTAGTGTGAAAGGGTAACAAACTAACTCACTTTCGCATTTATAATATTAGTTAGGATGTTAGCACTTTTAACCCATCTACATCTAACTATTCGAAGAAGAAACAATATCATCTAGTTTTTAAAATATATTGACATGTGTAAAACTGTTTGTACTTATAAAACTAAAAACTTTGTAAAATAAAAAGACTAATGTGTACTGAAGTCATTCATAATAGGATGTGAATAATTATTTGTTGCAAGAGTTAAAAGGTTATTATTATTCAAATTGCTGTTATTGTTTTCACACCAACATTGACAAACAAGCATGTTAAGAGGCAAAATATTGAAAATATAATTGAAGGTCTTGTTACTAAACTGAAGTTTCAGAATATGAATATGCCTATACCTATCTACTTAATGCAAAATATGCAAATCTTAAATTCATTCATTCCCTGACAGACAACGGACAGCTTACCTACCGTTGGGTCTAGGATTGTGAAATTTTGCACACTTTAGTGAGCACAAAGTAAGGGTTTTTAAAAATTAATTAACTCCTAAATTGTTTAAAGAGGGAATGAAAATTTGTATGAGAGTTCGACATTCTTGTAGATAGACTACTTATTTATGATAACAATCTATTGCAGAATAAATCGAATACCTCATTGGTCTAGTGGTGATAATACTTATAATTTATCGTTATGGCAACATTTAAAATAAAAACTAAATATTTAGTTGGCATCAATGTGATTTTTGAGCATGCATCTTTTGTGACAAGTTAAAAAGTATGAATAAAAGTTTAAATTTTGAACCTTTTGCTGACTATATTTTAGCTCTTGCAGTAGTTGGGAACCAATGCTATAAGGCAGTGTTTTTCAATCTTTTTTAATACGCAACCCCTTTAAAAGTTAACAAATTGTAGCGACCCCCTAGGCCAAGGGTCATCCACCCTTGGCCTAGGGGGTCGCTACAAGTTTTGACTGATTTTTTATTTTTAGAGTGAAGTGAAGGACCTAGAAACTTGCCTTTTTTCGTTTGTCCATGACCCCCTGAGTAAGGATCTGCGAACCCCCAAGGGGTGACAACCCACAAGTTGAAAAACACTGCTCTAAGGTCTAGAGTAAAAAGTTATTTTATTTACAGGATAAGACCTACTCAAGATTGGTTGAATTTCAGTAAAAACCACAGTCACTTTATTATGGGGTACCTACTTGGTACACAGTCAGTCATAGAGTTAACGATAATTGTTCGCTGTATTATAATATACCACCATAGTACCCTATGAAGGTAGTTCAGGTGAACAACCTCGTTAGCAACGTGAACTTTGCACCTTGGCTTCACCGATTGAATAAATATGATTATTTTATGTTTTAGTAGGTCACACTAAGTTCATACTTTATTGGCTTATTTATTAATGAGGTCAATAATTAATATGAGATTGAGAAAACAGAACTCTATTAACAACACCATTCAATATGATTTCCTGACTCACAATAATTCACCAACAAGCTTTATCACAAACAAGGAAAAAGTATTTCACAAGATTTCAATTGATATGACCTTAACTCAAGTTCTGCTACCACTGCCTGTGTGCAGAAAACTTCAAAAGTCACTCATTTCGTTAAAACTTAAGTAGAAACAAGAATAAATATAAGTTGACATCATTTCTTAGGCAACACAGACACTCGGAAAGTCGACGAACGCGCCCATGACCCAAGGTTCACAAGCATCGCGTAAACAACTGACTTTCACTTACTCGATCTTCCAGTTCTGGCGGGAAACGAGTCTGGAACTTCACCGCAGTCCCTTCAGAATAGTCCCTCTGTATAAATATCTTTATTCCCTGCTGTGCAGTAGGAGTCTGTTGACTCCCAGGCGTATTCGGCCCAGAAGGTATACGATTATTTGCCATCATTAGGAACTCACAAAATAAAGTCCATCAACACAGAAATAAGTCTAAAGGAATGCTTTGTGTTATGAATGTATCATAGTCTCAGCATTGTAGTAAAGTAGATAGAAATACGAGGAGAATAATTCTGTTTTCTCGCGTTATTTCGATAAAATTACAATGACGTGCGTCAGAGACTGACATTTCACATTATCTGTCAGCAGGCAGACATATTTTTGCCATAGACTACAAAGAGATTCGTTCAGAAACACAAAAAGTTTACAATTTTTATGACTATGCATGACTGTTTTTTTTTTTCTTTAGGATATAGTTTAGGATTATTAATTCATTGTTATACAATACGACCAATTACAATACAAAGCGGCATTTTTTGTTAGATGTCGTCCAAAGTTTGCACACAGTTGTGCCCAAGTTTTGTATGATATTTTGTCATTATTCGTAAGTCACACAATATACTAGCTAGCGACACCCGTACCAAAAGTTGACAGTTTTCTTCCAAACACGATAATAGTTCATTTCAATCATGATAGATGGCTCTTCCTGTCGTGTCGAAGAATGAGGGCTTGTGAAGACTTTATTTTGCCTACCGGCAATGAGGTTTGCGTCTTTGTTTCAAAATATTTGCCGATGACTGATGATGATGATGTCAAAACTGATAGTTGTCTAATTAACTCGAGATCCATTTTCGAGAAAGTGATTACAAATATTAATACCTACACGTTTTTTACGAGTGAATTTATTGACGGTGACACTCATGTTTGCAAATAAATGTACCCATCCGTGTAATAATGTGTAATATTAATTTAATTTCAACTTGCAAAATGTTGATGTGAATTCTCACGCTGGAAACCAAAAATAGGAAAATAAAATTAATGATTGATTGTCAAACGCAAAATAATATATTTCTGTATACCGGAGGTATACTATCCCAAGTCCAGTATTAAATTGCCTCGAGATATTTGGATAAAATGGTGCGCTAACATAATTATTAGGTACTGGCTGCGTCATGAACGCGCGGCGCGGCGGCGCCCTAGGCCCGCACGTTGCGCCGCGGTCACCCTATGTGTCTACAAGTGTCAACAACATGACAGACTTGTATTGACTTTTTTCAGTGTAAAGATTTAGTTTTATAAGATAATAATTTAGTTTTATAAGATAATTTAAGATGAGTGTTTTTTTACCCACGTTGAACGCTAACAGTAGCGTCGCCGGAATCAGTGCCAGTCAGCCTGCTACATCGCTCGAAGTCCAGGTGAGATGTCCCCACTGCTCCCAGCCACGCTTCTTTAAAGGCGAACGGGGGCTGCGCATACACTATGGCAAGGTTCACAAACCCCATAGTGTACCCCTGTGCCCCCAACTGCAACTTCAACACTTTCGGACCAAACGCTTTGGAAAACCCTTTCAAAATTAAAAAATTCTAGTCCTGTTTTAAAGAGAGTTCCCCGGAGTGCGAGGCGGTCTGTCTGTTGCTCTAAGTTTGACGCGATGTCTCCGCCTTGCGACCCATGAGAATTCCTACAGTGCCTGGGAGCAACTACTTACCTTCCCTTATAGGATTCTGCATGTCCAAAAAAATTTGGCAACTAAAAAACTTCGACAAACCAAATTAAAGACAACTGCAACAATTCGACTCTTATTTTAAATCCAACATTACCCGATTTCAGTAACCTCTCACGAAGAGGCTTATGTTCGCATGTGGAATCCAAATTGAGTGAAGGTAATATAAGGGGAGCGGCTAGGCTACTGTTCAGCAGCGATGTGGTGGCGCCCTACTCTCCAGAAACACTTTCAGCCCTGGAGAGCAAACATCCGGCGCCTGTGGATGGTCGTGAGACCATCCACAGGCGCCGGATGTTTGCTTCGGATCGGGAAGGACGGGGGGGTCGGGGAAGTCACCTTCCCCGACCCCCCCGTCCTTCCCGATCCGGATTCAACTCCTTTTAATGTTACTGCCCCTCAGCTGATTGCAGCCGTGAGCTCCTTTCGAAGTGGCTCCGCCAGTGGCCTTGACGGCCTGACTCCCCAGCACTTAAAAGACCTACTGAGCTCAGGCGCCGGGGAATGTGGTGAGTCGCTTTTGAAGGAGCTTGCGGCTCTAATTAATCTGATGTGAACGATCAACGGCGGTGTGAATGATGCCGTCGTCGATGTCTTGTACGGGGCCAATTTGTGTGCCCTGCGCAACAAGGACGGCGGCATTCGTCCCATCGCCGTTGGGTGCACCTACAAGCGTACGGTAGCCAAAATATGCTGCAAATTGTATGGTGAAATCCTGACCAACAAGTTCCAGCCCCTACAGCTTGGCTTTGGATCCAAAGGGGGCTGTGAGGCTGCCGTACACGCCCTTTCAAGCTTTTTAAATGCCAGTAAAGGTGAGGTCATCCTCAAGGTTGACGTTAAAAACGCCTTCAACTCCGTTAACAGGGACACTTTGTTGGCTGAAGTAAAAAGGAGTTACCAGAAATTTATGGTTTTATGTGGCAGTGCTACAGGCCCCCTTCAAAATTATTATACAAAGACAACGTTTTGGAATCCGCAGTCGGATGCCAACAAGCTGATCCTCTCGGGCCAGTCATTTTCAGCTTGGCTATCCATCCCATAATACAACAACTAAATTCAAAATTTTATGTGTGGTATTTAGACGATGGTACACTAGGAGGTGACGTAGACACCGTTCTAAAAGATCTAAAATTCCTAAAGCAGCAGTTCCAATCCATCGGCCTTGACACTGGCTGTAGGTGAATGGGAGTCGGGCCTCTGGCTTCAAATCAAATCAAATCAAATCAAATCATCTTTATTGTGGACTATAGGTATACATCATAAATACAGGTCTTAAATAGTTAAAATAAGTTCAGCTATGTCCCGCCGTTGAGGCATACAATAATAAAATATAAATAAAACACAATTAGTCACATTAGTCTCGATACATTATTCACAATTTTTTTAGATCCCTGTACAATCTACCTTAAATTAGGCATGCAAACATTGAAATAAAATATATTTGACTACAACAAAAATAAAAAACCACGTCAGTAAAATAAAAATGTCAAAAAATATAGATTTTAAAATGGAAACATACAATGTCAATAATTAAATATAAAGAGCAGTGTCATTTAAAAAATCATCAATTGAATAATAACACTTATCAAGTAATAGGCCTGTCAGTTTCTTTTTAAACATTTGAATTGGATATTCTTTTATAATGTCTGGTATTTTGTTATAAATGGTGGGACCCATGCCGAAAACACTTTTCTTAAGTAAAGCTGTGTTGTAACTACCATTTTGTAATAGGTTCCTATATTGACTTCTAACGGGCCCTTTTCTAGTTTCTGACACTGTTGAAAAGTAGTTCTTATTTTTCTTTACAAAAATGGCCATTTCCAAAATATATAATGCCGGAAATGTTAACACTTTGAGGGACTTAAACATAGGGACACAACTATCTGTCATTTTCAGGCCACACATTGCCCTTATACAACGTTTTTGGGCCTTAAATACTTGTTCTCTCATACTACAATTACCCCAGAATACAATTCCAAATCGCAGAATTGATGCTACTAGACCATGGTAAGCTACCAATGTCGTAGTTGTACTCACTTTTTTACTTAAACTGAATAGCACATATGCAGAAGTGCTCAGTTTTTTGCACACCTCTTCGGCTTGGGGTTTCCATGTTAACTGACTGTCTATTAATATTCCTAAAAATTTCGCAACTGATACTTGGTCAATTAAGTGTCCGTTGTATTCTATAGTCAATTGTTGTACCCGTGAGCGTTGATAGAAATGCATTATATTCGTTTTCGTTAAATTTATTATTAAATTATTAATGTCAAGCCAATTTATTATGTCCTTAAGTGTATTATTAATATCACATTCATATTTTTTTGCGTCAGTGCATTTTAATAATGCGGTGCTATCGTCAGCAAATAAGACCATTGGATGCTGAATGTAACGTGGCAAGTCATTTATATAGAGCAAGAATAGTGGTGGGCCTAGCACACTGCCCTGTGGTACACCATATCTGATAACTCTAAAGTCAGATACATATTTCTTTTCACGTTTAGTCTTGACGCAAATTTTTGTTATTTCCGTGTATTGTTTCCGGTCACTAAGGTACGATTTTATGAGGTTCAGGATGTTACCTCTGATACCATAGGCATTAAGCTTATTAAGGAGAGTTTCGTAGTGGACACAATCAAAGGCTTTGGTCATATCAGTAAAAATTGCGCATGTATGTATTTTATTGTCTACGTTTTTCATGATACTATTTAGTAATTCGTATATCGCCGTATTAATACCTTTATTTTTCCTAAAACCCTGCTGCTCATCACATAATATATTATATTTATTTAGAAACTTATTGACCGATTCATAAATTATCTTTTCCATTACTTTTGAGAAAACAGGAATTAAGGCTATTGGCCTGTAATTGGCTAAATCTTTGTTATTGTTCTTTTTAAAAAGCGGCTTAACGATAACTGTTTTTAAGGCATTTGGGAAAACACCTGAGCAGATACATAGATTTATAATATGACTTAGATGTATAACAATACAATCAGAAACATATTTTACAACTTTAGTAGTTCAGGCGCTACCGTCACCCAACATAGGCACTATGCTGGGTGACACCACATTCCGACTCGCTACATGTTTGCGTCTGGGCGCTCCTTGCGGTGCTCCACATCGTTGTCAATGCGGTGAAAGAGTCGACTGCCTCGGACACCACGGCCTATCCTGCAGCAAGAGCGATAGTCGGATGGCACGGCACGCCAGCATTAACGTCGGGCTCTTGTCACCGCCGGGGTGCAAGCTGTGTTAGAACCCAACGGCTTGGCACGCGACGATGGGAAGAGGCCAGACGGAATGACCATAATGCCCTGGAAGTTGGGAAGACCTTTGGTGTGGGACGCAACATGTGTCGACACCCTCGCGCCATCCCATCTTCCTAGCACCAGCACAGCCCGCCTGTGCTGGGGCAGCTGCTGCAGGAGCAGAAAACCTCAAACGGCGCAAATATAACAACCTTATTGGGAGCTATATGTTTGAGCCGTTTGGGGTTGAAACACTAGGGCCGTGGGGTCCGAGTGCTCATCGAGTATTTCGAGACATCGCTAAGCGATTGGTCGACTCTTCACGTGACCAGAGGGCTGGCCTATTTTTAGCCCAAAGAATCAGCATTGCCATTCAACGCGGCAATGCACAATGAGCCCCTCCCCTTTATTTTTTTTATTTTTAATTTTGTTATATAATTATGTAATTGTATATACATAACGTGTTTTTAAAAGTTATTTAGGTAAAGGTAGATTAGGATTATTTTATTACATTTAAATATAATTCATTAATGTATCTTGATGTAAATAAACGTTTTATGAACTTGGTCAGCTAGAACAAACTTTTGCAATTGTTTACTTAATATGTCTGTATCTAATAAAGTAATAATACTTAATAATATTTTTTGTGAAAAACCCAATAGTGGGTGACACTTACTTAATGAATACAGATTTAAAATATTAAAATGTGCGAATGAGTAGGTATTTTCAATTTATTTAAAAATCGTTCGAGTATTTTACTCCACGCGTTGCTAGGCCCATTGTAATTTTAGCCGTAACACCACGTCTTATTTCCAACACAACGTTACACAAAGTAATCATATTAAAATCCTCTATTGATTAGTGGTTCGACACTCCACAGCTATTCAGGACGATTTCGCTCCAATCGCCCGCTGCATACTAACCGGGCGATAGTTTGACGCCTCCTCCAACTTATATCAATTAAACTCATGTGCATGCCGCTTGAGTTTAATTTCTAATTTCATTTTGTTACATGTGTTTATAATCATAATCAGGCTGTGCCACTGTAGGGTTTTAAAGGCCTCTTTTCTAATGATTCTCTTTCTCTCTCTCTCTCGTGATTTTTATATGTATCAAGCCGCGTGCCCGATGGGATTTCCCATCGGCAAAAATGACGAACTTCCGTACAAATTTTCATCCCTTATTTAACCCCTAGAGGGGATAAATTTCAAAAATTCTTCCATAATGCTAACCCTCTTAAAGAGCTCAGCTTTATACCTGTAGAAACATTTCTTCAAAAGATCGTTCAAAAGCGTCAGCCTATCGGCGAATTACTATCACCAATCTGTCGGCCAAGTGTGATGGGGATTATCCCATCGATTGTAGCGGCCATATTGTTGAAAATAAAAAGTTACTGCAATTTGAAATTCACGTTTTTAGTACCAAAATTACCCCAATTTCATTATAAATTAGTTTTAACTTGAGTTATGACTTGTAGACACCCACTAAACGACTGCCGCCGTGCCCCATGTAACAACACGGTAAAAATCCCCATTAAAAAAAAAGGCGGCGACTTTTTTTTTCCAAAAAATATCCACATAAATGGACTCTCAGTATGATTCTTAATAACACCACGGATCGGACAGGGTTTTCATTATATAAAAAATTATAATATATTCTGTGGGCTATGCATTTTATTTCCTACCTATTTAATGTATGGGAGAACATGTTTTTCAACTACAGCTATTTCGATTTTACCTTTTTTCAACAAAAATAGAAGGCAAATAAATACAAACTGTAATTACTTAATTAATAAAAACATATTTCACACTGTCGTACTAAACCATCTGCTTGACCATATATCAAGCTAATGCCACATTTATATGCAGACACCGCAATGTCCGTAAGCCCATACGCACTGTCAATGAAAGTGTGTAGCTACACCCTCTTTCAGAACTAGGTAACTCAGTTTCGCGGTCGAGACTTATTTGTGGCATCAAATTAATTAAATAATATTAGGCTTGATTGTGGTGTTGGAATGTGTGTGCTTGTGTTTTTGCTTAGATAGTATTAGTTGACTTTCCTTACCTATTAAGGTGCTGATTCTATTGTCCACCCACTGTTCCTTCAATGATTTGTAAATTCGACCATTCTTGTTTGGTTTATTAACTTGAACTTCTGAAACCATATTTCCAGTTATATACCTACCCCTTTTGCCAGGCTAGGCTTTCCAAATCCACAGAAAACTAAGCGTTCGGCGTAGTCTGTGAAGATAGTAAGCAAGTAGACCTACCAAAGCCAAAACAATCACTTCCAGAAAAGATATTAAACTAATGAGTGATGGCGTATTTTTTAAGTTACGGGGAGATGTAAATATCTCCGACCCGTAAGATAAAGAAACGAACAGCAAAATAAATGATAACGAAGTCGTGCATATTTTAATCAACATACAACCTGACACTGATTTGCAATTTGCAAAAACGTAATAAAATTTAAATTTCACGGGCTACTTTGGCGAGGACAGGCCTTGTTGACAAACATCTACAAACATAGAGACCTACTTACGTCCTTACTTAAAGCTCGATTTATTTATAGCTAAGAGTAAAAGGACTCTGAACGTCTATGACCTCCTAGTACTTCAAGTTTCTAAGACAGCTTTGACTGTTTCTGCGGCAAAGGATACTTTGAAAATAAAAAGACAATTAATAAATAATTTGTTGAAGATAATTTGTTCAGCAGTAGGTTACATATAATATGCAAATGTATGTATTTGTGTATTATTTGCATTATGTATGTAACTCATTTATAATTTCATGTAATGTGAACAGTTTGCGTTTGACAAACATAAGCAATCAAATAAAAAAATCCACAATTTTGAAACCCTGTTCTGTAAACTTATAAATACCTCTAGAAATGAAACTCGATGACGCCAATGTCCCAACCCAAATTGACGTAACACAGTTCCCAAAATCAGCTGTTCATATTTCCATGTCCTCCACAGCGGATGGCGACGCGTGTCCAACCGTCAAATTAACCGTCGGCTCACGTACCATGCATCCGTTTTGCACCAACATCTTTCACTTGACCGTATGCTCGGAATGAAGAACATTTGAAACGTTGCCTGTTACGTAAGTGATGGTATCAGATCATCTGTTGCTTCACTTTCTTTTATTGTCTTTAGTGGTTTGAGCTTTAACACTTGTTTACGTGCGATTCTAAGTTATGCGGTCATTGTCGTCGTGAGAATAGCTTTAGTTTTAAAAACAAACTTAGATAATACTTAGATAGTCCGATAAACGGCGATAAACCTTTTTTGTAGTTATTATGTTCAAAACATCATCTTCCTGCCCTTGTCACATGTTACGTAGGGTCGGCGCAACACGTTTTCTTTTTCCACTCTCCCCTGTCAACATTCACGCCAGCATTAACTCCCTTCTATTTCATATGATTCCTGACACAATCCATCCATCTTTTTTTTTATTTCCTCTCCCGCTCCACCCGTCAAAATTTATACTAAATATTTATCACTATTTTAGTCACGTGCGTTTTCTCCTTCTTCATCACATGACCATACCAAGCCAAACGATTTCATTTCAACTTTTCTATACATAATATACTCATTACCCACTTTGTCCATTTTCTTCACATCCAACTTAGTCAACAATTTTCTTCAAATTTTAAGTATTAGTAGTCGCATACATTCTTAACTCGTTTGTAATGTTTTGTTGTAAAAGCTTAAAAAAGAAACGACTACATCAAGATAGGAAGTTTATGGACAATATACAACGCTATGTGAATATCAAAGAGTTTCTTTCTGTACTAATGCCGTTTCTGATAACAACAGACAATAAGCTCATGTTATTGGAAAGATATAACTATTGGTTGAACTTAATTCACATAAAGCATACAGTAAGTTATTTGACATTGATATTTATTTAATTTTGACAATTATATTTATTTCCATTCATTATTTATAATCAATTGTTTATGTTTGCTTGTTTTCTCTGTTTTAAGTTATGATGTGTTTCGTTGTAATTATTTTATTTTATTATGTTGATTATTTTTTTAATGTAATAGTTACTAATTGATGATGATGACAATGACGTGAAAAAGTGTACACCTCTAAGGTAGATTTTAGAAGAACCAATTTTTATTAATAAGATCTCATGTAAAATGTACCAAAAATCACACCAATAAATTAATTTGAATTTGAATTAATAGAAGTTAAAGACAAAATGAAAGGAGAAGTAAAAACTCTGGGTGGAATAAGTTTGAGAAAACTGCCATGCAATTGCCAGAGGCATAACAGATGCGGTCCCAGAGAGACCATGATGAATTCAGTTCCAAGTTTTCTGTATCTAGGCACCGCACGTGTGTTAAAGGTCAAGTAAGAGCAATCTATCACTAGTTACGTGCACTGAATTGTTTTAGAACCATTATCGAAAGATTTACTTTTAACGCTACTAGTAGTTCCTATGGAAGAACATAAAAGTTAGTTTGAATCTAAGGCCTACCTGCTTAGGTCGGCCTTCACAGTAAGTACTTACTTACTTGAGTTTTGGCAACGAAGTTGTCTGTTGTGATTTAAATTGCGATGAGTCAGTACAGGCCACGAAAAGCATATTAATATTTTTCATCAATGGTTGAAGTAAACAAGTTGCTAATGATTATGGCAAGATGTGTAGCAACGTGGAAGACTGTGTGCCATTAAGCGTAGTAATGCCGTGTGCTATTAACATCATACATAGTAGGTATAATGAATCAGCTCTATAATCTCATATCATCTTTTGGGAGCTTTTAACGAAGTTCATTATGTAGAAGTTGATCAAGTTTTGCGCATTGGTCTATGAGAATTGGAATTGAGAAGTGGTTTTTAAAATTTATTAAAATAATTTGCTAAATTTCAGTTTAAACTATAACCATTTCATAATAGTAATTTGTCAGTAATTTGTTGCCTAATCCTTATGGCATATGCATCTTATTTTCTTTCGATTTCCCTTGGCAAATTTCAACTCCACAGGACCATCGTTGAGGCAACAAAGTGATAGTTTTCCAATACAGTGTAGCTTCACACACACATACAATTAAAATGTACAACAAGCTTACGACCGCGAGTATCGCCGAAGATAGTACCATTGCGCATTCTGATAACACGTCACGTATTAATGCTCGTATATAAACCAAGCCCAGGAGTACCCTGGCATACATTGTGATCGTTCATCGGATGGCAGTAAGTCGTCTGCCATCAAATAATAATTAAAAAATAAATTTAGTGAAAAGTGCAACATGGCTAAACTAATAGTGCTCCTAACCCTCGCGGCAGTCGCCAGTGCAAACTCATATACCGCCTCCAAATTAGTAAAGAACATTTATAACGAATGTTTGAGCCAATATTCGGTGGAATGTGTGAAACCGAGGACCCTGCAGTGGATTTCGAGAGTGTCCAACGATGACGAGATCAAGATCACGGATGACCTCTCTATTGTCAAGACTGGAATCTTAGAGGATGACATGGGAGTGGACCCTAGAATGGCGAAGGACCCTGCTTACCAGATCGTGGATAAATTAGACCGGTTCCTTCAGACACATACGCTTAGAGTGAAAGTTCCTGAAGAAATCTCAAGCAGTGCTGCGTCTGAGTATGTGCCAAGGTCTCTGCTCACCGACTTGCCTTCAGAACTGGATATGCCTTTGGATGGTGAAGAAGACGGCCAGGTCTTCGAGGGCAGGAAGAAGAAGATCAAGCTCCCCAAGCCTTTGAGGATCAAGAGCAGTTAGTAGATTGACTAACTTTGCTACTAAAGCATTATGATCGAAATTTTAATCGAGTGTTTATTTTACAGAGCACGGTTTCATCAAGAAGGTTCTGCTGCCCTTCCTCCTCGGATTGAAGTTCAAGGCATCAGTGCTGGTTCCATTGGCTCTTGCCCTCATCGCCCTCAAGACCTGGAAAGCTCTGACCCTGGGTCTCATCTCGCTTGTTTTGTCTGGTACGATTATTTTTTCAAAGATGCGCCTTGTTTGCTGAGCATTTAGAAATTAACACTTCAAATTAGAACTGCATTTTTACGAATCTAGTGAATTTATATGGCTTCAATACTTAAAGAATTTGTATTTTGTTATGTAGAGTAAAATATTATACGATAATTGAAACTGTAGCAGTAAAATCTACTTATCATAGTACAACTTAGCTTTGTATGTAAAATGATAGAAAAGTTAATTCAGATTTATCTAAACTAATATATCCCCAACAGCTAGGATTAGGAACTTATAGAACGTCAGAAACTAATTATTTTCTATCCACAGGTGCCATGGTTATCTTCAAATTCACGAAACCCAAGGTCGTGAATTACGAAGTCATACACTACCCGCAGCACCATGTTGAGCACCATGTGGACCATCACGCACCAGCCTGGGATGCCCATGGGCCATATCAGGCCAGGACTTACGAAGACGCACAAGAAATGGCATACTCCGCACAAATATAAACAAAATGAAACAAATAGCTTTAAAACTACGGACCTCTGACTAAATTATTTAATTTATTATTTATTTATTAATTTAATGTAAATAAAATTCTGTATAAAGTAAGTTTCACATTCGATTGAGAGTTAATTATTTCCCCCAGACAGTTTTATAACACAATCACGTCCCCCAATCCTTCTACTAAGTTATCCATTTGAATTTCTTGATTTCTATCACGGACTTTGTTTCTATCTTGATTTCTATCAGCTTTAGTTTCAGTGTCTTTTAGTCCAAACACTGCTTCATTTTGATTTGACGCCTGTGAATATCGAACAATGGTATCGTTGACAGGTAGTAATTTTGTAACAGGCATTTCATTATCATTTTCTTTGCTTCCAATATGTTCGAATAATGAGCTAAATTCTTCCCTATTATTATGATTATCCATGTTTCTTTGAAGGTCCTCCTTTGATAATATTTTATCATCAATAATGAGATCTGCTTTAAAATTTTCAGTACCCACGTCATCTAGATCATACGCAGGTTTTTCGTAATGTTTTGCTGGTTTTTTATTCTGTGTGTGTATCGTCTTTTCTATTTCATTTAGATTCATTTTCACTTGTTCATTTACTTTTACACTTTCACCCGATTCAAAATTCAAGACAACATGGTCGTTTTTACCTCGGCCTACGCCCGTCATCAAATTGTTTGAAAATGATTGGTACACCGGGGAACCTTTCAAAGGATTCATTTTGTATAACCCGAGTAGGAGGTTGAAGATATTGCCATTAGCATTGCTTTTTCTACTTGCGACCGCTGATTGGCTGTAACTACAGTTTAATATCTGAAAATAAAAATAATATTAATTAAAATTTAAGGTATTTATATAAGTCACTTCATGTAATATTTCATTAAATTAATATTTTACGGCCTATGTGTGAGAGGTTGTAGTAAAATGGCAAAATTGCACATTGCGCTGATTTATTTAAAATTTCTTATCTCCGAATAGCTAATAAAGAACTTTAATTCAAGAACTATACGTGATATTTTAGCTTAGACGTCAGCAGGAAGTATAAATGGGATCACGGTCCCTTAAAAATGAAATTCGTACGCCTACAATACATTTATATTAATGTGAAGCACGGCAGTATAACTGTGGAATATATAATGAGAGAAAAACAGAATCCGTTGACTACTTGGCATGCAGGGTATGCTGTTGATATTCAAAGAGGGAAAAGTGTCACCGAATGCCAGCTATTGGCACAATGACTGGCACCTGATTAGGTACACCTGCTTAAAGGTGAAAGGACATGATGTGCCGATTTTCGAGGAAAGTTTACTTTATTTACTAGAGGAGAACATAGCCTAAATAGCCAGGAGGCCTGTGCCTCAGCAGTGGGAACATAATAGGCTGATTATAAGTTATGTATGTTATGAGATCCAGATATAAAGTGATGCCCCCACATAATGAAATAAATACTACCAACCAAATTAGAAAAATGTCTGAAAATAATGTCCAAATACTTATATTATTTGGCGTAAACTGAATACAAAGTAACTACACAACATCGTGCGAAGGACGAAAATTTTTACTTAAGTGGGATTTGATCTGGTGAAGATCTATTTCATTCTGGTTGGAAATGCAGAAGTTAGTCCAGCAGTAGACGTCTTTCGGATTCGAAGGTTGATGATGCAGAGGGCTGTTGCCTGCGATTTCATCTGCGATCCAGGGTGAAAAGCATGTCCTTCTCCAGGTTATGGTCTACCCATATTTCATCCAAATCCGTTAAGCCGTTTCGGCGTGAAAACGCAACAAACAAACTCTCACATTTATAATGATCACACTCAAATAGGAAAAGACACGACTACAGTGAAAAAAAAAACTTTTTAAATTTCTTACCAAGCCAATAGAAAGTAGCACCGCGAATGCAGAATGGTTAAACATTATCAACAATTTGTTAACAGCATGTAAACTGTTGATGAAATAATCAATAACAAGTCCCGTTATCAAGGATTTATTTACAAAATAATCATGATTACTAATACTACTGAAACAACACGTTCAGGACCAACTGACGTCCGCACAGTGAAATGTCTACTAGCCGTAATGATGTAATGCTACGATTGTTGTTTAATAAAAGGGCTTCCGTACATGATCAGATGTACCTTCAGTTTCACAATATCATCATACGTTTACCATTGACTCGAAAAGAAGACTTCAAAACTATCATCATCAACCACTTCCAGACAGACAATTAGTTCAGTCTAGAAATTGCTTGTGCCAAATTTACACGCTCCTTTGTCAGTATCGTACAAGTTCTAAATAGGAACGATGTCGCTTCACATAACACATAATCAGCCTATAATGTTCCCAACACAGGCCTCCTCTCTTCGATAGGGAGTTGGTCGTAATCCACCACACGGGCTCAGTGTGGGTTGGTAGATGTCACGTCTTCGAATTTTTTGGTTCTAAGACTGTCTTCTGTTTCCTCACGATGTTTTCCTTCACCGTTTTGAGAGCAGTGGTCATGAAATTATTTACACAAAGTAAAGCGCCAGTCTAGGTTCGAACCCACAACCTACGACTCGTAAGTCGGGGGGGGGGCCGTTACCACTACTTCTCTAGAATATCCATACCGTCTGTGGATGGGTTTACTAATGTTTGCCATAACTTCATATGCCATCATTTCATTAGAAATAACGCTTCAGTTGCCATAATCGTCAAATGACAACATAATTTTCCCTAATTTCATTGGTCATAATCGGTCAAGTGTCATAATATTTATTTGCTATATTTTTCATTTTCAATAATGTCGTTTTCCATGCCACTTATTCATCGTAATATTAATTTGCCCTTAGCACAACAATGCTAGTTCAGTACAAGCGCCTGCAATTTTGATGTTATGTTAAACTGAATAATTTTACTATTAACATATTCATAGAAAAATAGTTTATGCTGCACGAACAAAACGCAAAAAAAAAACAAAAAAAAAAAAACAGTTGGCATGGTTTCTGTCACGGTTCCGGCACTGCGGGGCTCCAACGGTCCCACGCGAGCTTATCGTCGCAGATGGTTTAATGCTCACCACCGCAGCTTCGTCTTGCCTCAGCTGCAGCGGCGAGCGTTACAACCACCTGTTCCTCAACTCGCGGGCCGCCTCGCCCCTCCGCGCCTACACGATTTTAAATTACACTTTAGGGGTAAGGCATACAAGACTGCGTAGAGTCGGATTTACAGCGATGCGTTTCTGCTAAAAACTAATTTTTAGCAATTTTTTAGGACTAACAATCTATATACAGGTTCTCCTACGGATATGCCACATGGAGGGAAAGTACCTTGAATATTGTAGATAGAACATTTTACTGAAAGAAGACATTATTTGAATTAAAAAAAAACAATTTAAACTGCATTCATAGATATTTAAATAATTACATGTTTGAACCGGCAATCGAACCCGTTACATGAGAAAAATAATCATCCTGTAGCTTTATCATACCGATCGAAAGGGTTCATCATAAGTATAATTTTTTGCTAAATAACATAGTGTCACAAATAAAAAGAAGACCATGATTTTTTTATACAAAATTAATCAATTTATCAAATGCTCAAAATGAGTACAGTTTTTTAGTCCTATCCGTTGGCCAGTTTAGAAAAACAACGCGGTTACACAGGTAGACACGAAAACCGACTTTGTCTTTTTACTATTTGTAGATGTAGATAGGTATAGGTAGATACACTTTTTGAAGAAAACAAAATGCATATTTAATTAATATTGTAGGAGCCGATGACCTAGGTTTAGATTTAAAGATATTTTATTCTCAAAAAAGACACAAAGTCACTTACATGAAAACAATGCTTAAAATAAATTATAAATATAAAGTTCGCCACAGACGTCACGGAAGCAGTTATGCATACAATACATTCAGGTTTTAGGAAGGATGTTCGGTATTTGTGGTTAAGAACTAAAAGGACATAGTTTACTGAACCTACTGCACATTTTATATAGCATTAGTATTCGTTTTGGTTTGTCCATGATCAAACTACGCACCAAATGTTTTGGAAGGACGTCACCAATACTGATTTTGGAGAACAGTTCTCCAAAATCAGCTTCTTTGGTTGACTGTGAGACGTGGAGACGACAATTTTAACTTAACCTAACTAAAAATGCGAAAGAGACTTTTTGGCACGTGGGTAGACCATGACCTGGGTTAGGAGCATACTTTTCATCCCGATATTCCCACGGGATCGAGACTTATGCGGGTGAAACCGTGGGGCGCAGCTAGTGTCCATAATTCTATTGGACGGATGGATGTCCCCTGTAACACAGGTTTTTTCTAACATAGACACGGTCATTGATCATTTACTTTGTGTCACCTTGTAACTCTGTACTTTTGTATGTCAAATAAATAATTATAATTCTAATAAAAAGTATAATCACGTAAACATCAGCATAATGAAAATGTATGGACTCAACAGTTAGCTGTTTAGTTTTTTTTTTGTGTGTATGTTACGCGATTACTCCGCCAATTATGGATCGATTTTGATGATTCCTTTTTTGTTTGGTAGGTCATGCTTCAGAGGTGGTTCCATATAAATACTATTAATTTTGCTTGCGTAGTTTTTGAGTAAGCTTCAATAATTACGTATTTTTCCCACTTTGCGTATGTAGACGATATAATAGTTGACTCCGTCCCTGTTATTTATATAGCAGGTAGTGGTATACGAATTTGTGTGGGGTAGGTACCTACCACAGCTAAAAAGTGAAAAATAGAAACTTTTACAAAAAAAAAACAACCGGCTTCCAAAAAAAAAAACTAAAAAAGTGAAAGCTAGCTTTAATTTCGGAAGTCGGTGGCAAAAATCGAAAATTGAAAAGCAAAGACCTTTCCAACGATACCCCACACCATGGGATTGACGAGAAAAAAAAAACCATCCCCACTTTAAGGTAGGGGACGTACCCTAAAAAAAAATATGTTTCACTATTTTACTTTACCACTTTGTCGGCGTAATTTTTATGTATACCCATACTAAATTACAGCTTCCTAGTACTAACAGTCTCTGAGCTAAGCCGTGGACAGACCGACGGACATGGCGAAACTATAAGGGTTCCTTGTTGACTACGGAACCCTAAAATCGATCATCTGTTAACACACACAGTTAGATCTGTTTTCCAGAGAGGTATCATGGATTTCCATGTTCGTTTTGTCCCACTTGCTTTCTTCACTCTCATCGCATACTCCCTGGCCTACCTAACTATGCCTACTAATATTATAACTGCTAAAGTGTGTCTATAGGTATATTTTACTTCTTCATGCAATAAACTACTGAAACGATTGTGATGAAACTTGAGTAAGAGATAGCAAGAGACCAAAAAAATCAAGTAATAAAAACTAAAACCCAACTACGACTTAAAAGGTATAAACAAGACACCACAGGCAGACAAATTAAAAATCCGGAGTCACACGTGTTAGGGCATAAATCGAACAGATTACGTGTGACTCCGGATTTTAATTTGTCTGTCTGTGGTGTCTTGTTTATACCTTTTAAGTCGTAGTTGGGTTTTAGTTTTTATTACTTGATTTTTTTAAAATTCTTTTGGGGTTATAGAGTATATATTTTTGAAATGTGCTCATTAAGCCCTTTCATTTGATACTCAACATGGTGCGATTAAACCATTTTTTTTTTTAAGTTCCTCACTTTATGTCCTCTGGAGGGCGCCATTTTTAATTTCATGTGACTTCACATAGCCTATAACCAGCGGACAATCACGACGCTTCTAACGACACCTCATTTGTCAAATTGTGATAAGTGGTTTGGAAGATAGGAGGGAACAGATGAACATACATACATACATACATACCGGTCAAAATCATAACCCTCCTTTTTTCTTCGCCGTAGTCGGGTAAAAAAAAAATGCCCTCTAGTGGACATCGATGAGGTGCTTGCCTAGGGCGCTCTCGACATTTAATGCGCCACCACGTCAATCTAGAGTTCGTCGTCATCAAGAGATCAGCGGTAGTATAAATCGTTCTCAGCATATAGCCATCGCTTAGACCTAATACATCAGTCGTGCAATGTTGAGCTTAGCATTGCTAGTTTGTGTGTTGTGTTTCGTGTGTCTGTGGTTGAAGTATGTTCGTGTCAAGTCCAGCACGCATGCGTTACCACCGGCTCTGCCAGGAAAGTGGCCGGTTATTGGACATGCACACAAGCTGTTTCAGTACTATCCAGGTCTGTATTTTATTGTTATTTGATTGCCAATAAGCTATAATTATGAGGGGCTCGTGGCTAAATAATAACAACCGCACGGCTCATTCGAAAGTTAAGCTACGCTTGCTGCGGTCGGTTCGAGAGACCCCTTCGTGCCTCAGAAAGCACGTTAAGCCGTTGTTCCTGGTTGTCATTTATAGATTTTTGACAGTAGTTATGGTTAATCAGAGGCCCAGAAAGCCGGACAACCAGTCTTATGGGGTATCTTATTGGACAGTAATGGGGTTGTGGAGCTCACATAGGCAGTCGCTCCAAGTAAAATTCGGCCATTCAGCTGCATCCGACCCCAACATAATTGGGAGCAGGCTAGGCAGATTGGATTGCAAATAGGCCTTATAGTCCATCAGATTGTAAATGGTTAATTATAATACAAAAGCGTTGCTGGAGCGTCGGGTGTGGGTCGACCGTAATATTTAGTTTATTGGTTTTCATAGTTTTACTTTTGTATTTATTATATTATTATTTTTTATTGTATATTCTATTATATTATTCTTATATAATTATTATCTTTGATTCATCTCTAGGATTTATTTTATGTCCGTAGGTGTGTCCGTGGAATCACAGTGGGCCCTATCAGAATATCAGCGCTGCGGTATTTGTTTACTATTTCTCAAATATCGTAGCATTATGCTGAGATAGGAGCCTTTTTGGCCTCGCACAGGTTTTCTTTTCCTGTTTCACGTTGTTTTATTTTATTCTATTACTTGTTATACTGATTTTGTTAGATTTAATGTTTGTTTTTATTGTTTTAATTATTTCCTGTGCGTGTCCCAAATAAAATATTTTTCTTTCATTCTTTCTTTTAAAAGACAATGCTACGTTGCCATTTTAGAGCTGAAGTCTCTCTTAGATTTCCGCCGATGTGACTCACATCGACATCGGAGTGCCATATCCTTATCTGCCGCCAAGCACTGGTAGATAAGGATGGGGTAGGGGATATATTTATGATATGATATACAACTATCGTACATTTTGTAAAATACCAAATGTACGAAAGTAATTGTGTTGGAGGATGTTTGGCAATGCATTGGGGACCTCCCAAATCTGCGTCAGCCTATACCTACCTAGTAGAGATCTTTATGAAGAAGCTTGTCCGGGGAGCGTCAAGCCAACCCCTGTATAGCCAACACGGATGATGCTGAATTTATAGACATTTTCCTTCACACTTTTGAAAACAATCGTACAAATCTGTTTTGAGCCAGCATCTTAGTTGATTGGTTTAAAATGAATATTATGTCGATCGTTAAAAATCAAACGTGCTTGTGTTATGAATGTGATTTGTGTATTTTTTATCAGATCTCCATGAGTTACTAAAGTTTGCATCTGAAGACTGCGCGAAGCAAGGAGGACTGACTCACGGCTATTTCGGAAGTGAGCTTTATTATTGTAAGTTATCATTATCACAATAATTTAAGTGGCTAATGCTATAATAATACACACCAGTAGTTCTTTCTCGCGAGCACAAACTCTTTTGCCACAATAATAATTAATATCATTAAAGTTACGTGGCAGAGGTTTTGCTCATCACGCCGAAGATCCTCATGACATCCTCACCAATTATGAGACCAAATTAAAATTGCTTCCTTTCAAATAAAAATAGAACCATCGAAACCCGTGATACGAGACAAAAGGAAAGACCATTATAGATATATGGTTTTATCGCATAAAAATCACAGGATGGTATGACAGCTGTAAATGTGACAGAGTACCTACATCAACTTTCGTGGTAACCTAAATGGCAATAGTAAGTACGCCACATTCACCCCCGCGTCAGAGAACGTAATCCGCTAGACGTGTTGGAGCTCTCTTCTGCCTTGTGGAGCGCCGGGTTGCTGTAGTCTCCTGTGGCTGATGTTCTGTTGTCACTTCTGGAACCTGAACTTCACCCTCGGCATCCTCATAGCTATCATCGGATTCTGACTGATCCGCCTCTAGTGACGGATCTAGCGGAAGAGGTGCTAGTTGTCTGTTCGATATGGTAGTTTCACGGCCATCCGGTAATCTTACGTGAGAATAAGATGGATTAGCTTCCAGAAGCTCCACTTCTTCCACCTCTTAATCGTATTTTGATGTTCTATGATTTTTACGCATCAATACAGGTCCTGGTTCCAAAAGCCATGTTGGCATCGATTCCCCATTTGCAGATCGTCGAGTATGTTTAAAAAAAATTTCATGGGGTGTGGCGTTAGTGGCCGTGCACAGCAACGAACGAATTGAATGGAGAGCGTGTGGTAAGACTTGCTCCCAGCTGGCTGTTTCAAGATTTTTGGTTCTTAAGCATAGCTTTATTGTTTTCCATAAGGTACCGTTTAGACGCTCTACCTGGCCATTTCCTTGTGGATTATATGGCGTGGTTCGACTACATGCAATTCCATTTGTTACCAAATAGTTCCGTAGTTCGTTATGTTGGGGCTGGTATCAGGGAAACTTAATATGAAAATAACTTGCGTTTGCTTTTATAGCTATACTTTTATTTTAGCATACATATTTTTTTCTCTACCTGACAAGATATATAAAAAGAACATCTACATTGACATAAACAATAGTCTCATAGACAATATCTTGAGGTTGAACTCCGACACTCCTCCTCGATTTCTATGTGAAAAAACTTTGGAACATAAAAATCGATACATAAGTTCATACAACATACACTCCTCCTAAATAAATATCCACACAAATATGTGTATTAGATCAATACTTTGCATTGTTCTCTGAGCATCTTATGTCTTGCAGTCGCTAATGATTTATTAGTTAACATATCAGCCAAATTGTTCTCAGTTTGTATGTACGATATTGACATCTTCCTTGTGAATATCAAATCTTTTATGTGATGGTAGCGAATATCGATATGTTTCGATCTTTTACTATTTTCATAATCCTTCGAAATAAAAATAGCTCCTTTGTTATCGACATACAGCATTGGCGTTAGATTTATTCCAAAATCTTTTAATATTCCGTTTAAATTTATTCCTTCGCATGATGCTAATGAGGCTGCTATATACTCTGCCTCTGCAGTTGACAATGCAACACAGTTTTGTTTTCTAGAAAACCATGCAACAACATTCTCATTGTATTTAACTATACATCCGCTTATACTCTTTCTGTCTCTTTTATTATTTGCCCAATCTGCATCCGAAAAAACTTTTAAGCTTATCTGTTCACACTTTTTATATTGAAGTGAATAATCTTTGGTTGAACTAAGGTAGCGTAATACGCGCTTGCCATGTTTCCAACATTCTTCATTTGGTTTGTCCAAAAATTGACTAAGATAAGATACAGAATAGCATATATCTGGTCTTGAGACTGTACTCACAAACATTAAACTTCCTATTAGCTCTCTGTAAGGAATTTCTGTAGTTTTTTCCGTTACATTTATGTTTAATCCTTTCTCCATTGGTGTATCTTTTTCCTTGCATTCAGTCATATTAAATTTTGTTAACATTTTCTCTATTTGTTTTGACTGTGTTATTTTTAACATTCCATCCTTTCTTTCTATCTCCATTCCAAGAAATTTCTTTATCTCTCCTAAGTTTTTTGTATCGAATTCTTCCTGTAATAACTTCATTAATCTGACAGTTTCTTCTTTCTTCCCCATGACCAAAATGTCATCAACAAAAATCAATATCCAAACCTCTTTATTGAAAAAAAGGCAAAAATCATTTTTTGATCTTTGTAGTCCACATTTAACAAAAAAATCTGTTAATCTTTCATTCCAGCATCTAGGACTTTGTCTTAATCCATATAAACTTCTATTTAACTTCAATACTTTCTTTCTATTGGCATTAACTCCTTGTGGTACTTTGATATAAACTTCATCTTTTAAATAACCATTTAAAAATGCTGTTGGTACATCCATTTGGTAAATTTTGTAATCTTGTTGTACCGCTTGTGCTAAATAAGTTCTTACTGTGCTCATTCTCGCTACAGGTGAATAATTTGTGTTAAAATAGTCTTCTTCTATTACTTGAAATCCTCTAGCCACTAGTCGAGCTTTCTTTAAACCATTTTCTTTTGTCTTAAATATCCATTTTGTGTCTATAGCCTTCTTTCCTCTGGGTAAATCTATTGGTTCTGTCCATGTTTTCAACTTTTGTAATGAATTTATTTCTTTACTTATAGCTTCTAACCATTCTTTGTCTTTCGCAGCTTCTTTGTACGAAGTTGGATCTTTATTTTCAGTTGTAATCAAACAATATGCACTATAAAGTTGATAGTCATTCATATATTTAGGTTGATTCACAGTTCTACCTACTCTTGTAGTTATTTTATTATCATCTCCATCTTGTACAGTATCATCACTATCATCAGTCATGTAGTTAGATTCATTCAGATCGTCTGAATCATCTTGTTCATTTAAACTACTTCTTATTTGTCTACTTTCTTGTGAATTTTTCGATATATTTTTATATTTGTCTTCATCTTCGTCATTGAATATTGCTATATTTTTATAGGGATAGTTTACTACCTCCTCCTGCTTTTCAGGTTGGTAAATAATCTTTGATTCGTCACATATGACATCTGTTGAAGTTACAATTTTATTACTTTCATGATCCCATAATTTATAACCTGAACCAGTGTAGCCGACCATTATCATTGGTTTTGCTCTTGGTTGCAGCTTGTTTGGCTTTGGTATTGTTACAATCCATGCTTTAGAACCATAAACTTTCAGTTTTGATAAGTCATTATAACCGTACCATATTGAAGCTGGTGTTTGACCGTTTAATGCTTTAGTAGGACTACGGTTGAGCTCATAAGCTGATGCACAAATTAATTCGCTCCATAATGCCTTAGGTAACTTCGTTTCTGCAAACTTGACTCTTACTTTGTCTAATAACGTTCTGTTCATCCTCTCGGATGTGCCATTTTGTTGTGGCGTATACGGACTTGTATATTCTAATATTATGCCTTTTTGAATACATGATTCTTTAAATCTTTTTGATGTAAATTCTCCACCATTATCTAGTCTTAATCTTTTTGTTTTTAATCCGAATTGAGCTTTAATAAGCTGTATATGTTTCAAAATATTATTTTCTGCTTCATTTTTATTTTTCAATAGATATACCATTACAAAATGTGAATAATCATCTATCAAAACTTGAAAATAGTATTCGCCATTTATAGACATTGGATGGATAGGTCCACACAAATCCGAGTGTAGAAGATCTCCTATCTCTTTACTTTCTCTTGTATTAGATATAAATGGTCTTCGTGTGCTTTTACCTTCTATACAACTCTCACATATTTTTTCTGAGAATGGTAATCCAAGTATTTTTAGACCTTTCCGATTTAAATGACCTAGGCGTCTGTGCCATAAATTATCTTCTTTATTTTTTGCTACATTTGCGGATTCTTTGTTTGATATAAGGTTAATTTCTAATGTGTACAAATTTTGGTATTTTGTACCATAAAAAATTGTATTTCCTCTTTTTATGCTTACTGCATTATTTTTGAATAGTACTGTGTAGCCATTATTCGTTATTTTATCTACTGATAATAAGTTATGTGTTATATTTCCCACAATTAGTGCTTCAAAGTTTATTTTTATGTTATTACAATAACCTGATAATGTTCCCATTTTATTTGCTGTTAATCCTTTACCATCTGCTATAGTGACAGTTATCGGTTCATCTAATTTTTGTATTTTTGTCATATATTTTTCTAATTTTTCGGTAACCATGTGGTTAGTAGCGCCGCTGTCTAATATAAATTTGTTTTCATTAATAGTTGATGCTGTTAAAGCTATAAATCCATTAAAATTTTCTTTCATTCCTCTTCTGTAATGTCCTCTATTTCTACTTCCTCTTCCTCTAAAAGGACGTCTGGATCTTGTGTAGTTTTTATTATAGTTTATACCTGAGCCTGAAGCTTTAAATATTTGTTGTGAGTGAGATTCACATGTATGCTTATTTTTAATTTTTAATTCTTCATCAAGTAATCGTGATTTTACGAACTCTAATGTTATATCCGTGTTGATAGTTTCAATTACTGTAATTACGTGTTCGTAATCTTCATTTAAGGACAGTAATAAATGACAAATTTTGTCTGAATCGTCTAATTTTTTATCTATGTTTTCAATTTCACTTAAGATCTTTTCAAATTTATGAAAATGTTCGTCTAACGTATCAGTTTTTTGTAATTTTAGACTTAGCAATCTCTTTTTTAGTGTAATTTTTGTAAATACACTTTTACGTTGAAATACGCTGTCTAATTTTATGAACATTTCTTTTGCGGTTGTGCATTCTTGTATTAAAGATAAATGCTTGTCGGTGATGCTTTGAATGATTATGGATTTAGCTTTTGAGTTGTTGACCTTTAATTTTTCATCTTTTAAAATTTCTATATCGTTATAATCTAGTATTTCTAGCACCTGTTTTTCTTCTAATATTGCCTTTACTCTAAATTTCCAATTAGAATAATTTTCGCCGTTCAGAATTGGCAAAAAATTTATATTTGTGCTCATCATATTTTCTTAAGTACGTATATTTATTCTTCTGCTTACCAACTCCATGTATTTAATGGCCCATAACCTTATGTTGGGGCTGGTATCAGGGAAACTTAATATGAAAATAACTTGCGTTTGCTTTTATAGCTATACTTTTATTTTAGCATACATATTTTTTTCTCTACCTGACAAGATATATAAAAAGAACATCTACATTGACATAAACAATAGTCTCATAGACAATATCTTGAGGTTGAACTCCGACACGTTAGACATGAAGGCTGCTCCACGATCTGAATGGAGGTATTGTGGAACCCCATAGGTATAGAATAAGTCCTTCAAACATTTTATAACGGTGCCAGCAGACACATCTTTGGTTGGGTAGGCGAATGGGAATCTTGAATATTCATCTATAATTGTCAAGATGTAGCGATTTTCAGTGTTGGTAGGTAGAGGTCCTTTAAAATCGATGTTGAGTCTTTCGAATGGAGAGGTTGCTTTTATGAGCGTTCCCTGCTTTTTAACAAACCTAGGTTTAATTTCTGCGCAAATACGACAGTCAGATGTCATCTTCTTGATATCGTCTACGGAGTAAGGCAGATTTTTTGTCCGTACCCAATGAAACATTCGTACGATACCGGGATGTCCCAAGGTATTGTGTAACTCATTCAGTCTATCCGTGGTCATATTTGAGCACACACGGGAGAGGGTATCAGCTGTAATATTGTCTTTACCCGGACGGTAGATTATATCATATTTATAATTTGACAGCTCAAGACGCCACCTCTCTATCTTCTCATTTTTGATCTTGCTGTTATGGGATTGATGGAACATGAAAGAGACAGATCGTTGGTCAGTTATTAATAAGAAATGTCTACCAATGAGGTAGTGCCGCCATTTTCTTAAAGATTCCACAATAGCGCATGCTTCTTTTTCTATTGAGGAATGTAGGCGTTCAGAAGTATTGAGTGAACGTGAGAAAAAGGCTACTGGGCGTCCTTTCTGAGACAGGGAAGCTGCGATGGAGTGTTCCGAAGCATCAGTTTCAACGGTGAATATCTCATTCTGATTGATGACGGTTAAGGCTGATTCCATTATATCTGCTTTTAGTTTTTGAAAGGAATCGACAGCGACCTTTTTGAGGGGAAATTCATAAATTTTAGTCAGGGGGCTGATCTTTTCAGAGAAATTTTTAATCCATTTTGAGTAATGGGCGAACATGCCAAGCGTCCTTTTAAGTGATCCTGAGTCAGTTGGAATGGGCAAGTTCAATAGAGGACTAAGGCGGTCATCATCGGGTCGAATGGTATTCTTTTCAATTTTGTAACCCAATAATTTAATAGTTTCTTGCCCATATACACACTTTTCTGCATTAAGAGTTAGACTGTATTTTGCCACAACCTCCCTGAATCGAAACAAATTCTGATCATGTTCCGCGGCTGTTTTGCCACAAATTGTGACATCATCTAAATATGAATAAGTACCTGTCAGTTTTTCTTTATTGATAATATAATGAAGTGATCTCTGGAACGCAGCGACCCCGTTTGTGACTCCAAATGGTATACGTGTAAATTGGTATAAGTTACCGCAAGCTTCAAAGGCTGTATACTTTTTCTCAGTTGGTAAGATGGACACTTGGTGATATGCACTTCTGAGGTCAATTTGGCTGAAGAAGTTGTGCTGTGCCACCTTTGATACTATAGATTCTATATTGGGCAAAGGATAAGCATCCAGTTCAGTGAATTTGTTAATTGTTAATGAGTAATCAATCACGAGACGTTTGCGGTGGGTTGTGCCTCCAGTAACCAAGACTTGAGCTCGCCATGGCGAGTTACTAGGTTCTATAACCCGATCTTGCAAAAGTTTACTGATTTCTTCTCTTATAAATTGATTATCAGCGTCAGAATGTTTTCTTGACTTTATAGCGATGGGTTTGATATTATTTGAAAGATTACTGAAAAGTGATACAGGAGGCACTGTAGCTTCCATGACATTACATATCTTAAGGGGTTTAGCCGTGCCTCCGAATTGGATTTCTACTGATGAATGGTTGCTTAAAATGTCATGACCAATTATCACATCAGCACAAAGATCTTCCAAGGCGTAAAGAGGCTTCTCCTTGTAGACGTGCTCGCTTAGCTTTATTGTTGCATAGTAAAATCCATCTACAAGTGAAGTTCGTTTATTTGAAGCTAGTGTTACCGTTTCTTTCCATGGATGGCGTTTCAAGTTTAGCGATAGAGCAAAGTTCTTGTCAATAAAGCTTGTAGAACTTCCACTGTCAATCAAGGCATCAGCTTTATGGTTGTTGACAGTGATTGAAACTGTTGTCCTATGTAAACTAACTGGAGATGCTGCTGAAATTGCTGATATTTCTGGGTCCTTTGGTTGCGCTACAGCATTGCTAACTGGCTTATCTATGGCATTTCTGCCTCTGCACACTTTAGCGAAATGGCTTTTCTTACCGCAGTTTTGACAAGTTGCTTGAATAGCCGGGCATTTTATTCTTTGATGAACATTTCCCCCGCAGAAGAAGCAGCGTCTGCGTGATGGGGCCGCGGCCAGATTGAAACTATTCATTGTTTCATCTGTGTTTTCAATTTGGTAGAGTTCCTTTGCAGTTTGGAACTCATTAGCATTCTTTTCAGCCATTTTCGAAATTGCCTGGTTGCACGCTTCTTCTAGGCTTATTTCTAAGTTTTCAAGTAGCCTTTGACGAATTTTTTGTGAACTTAAGCCCGCAATGAAAGCGTCACGGACATATTCGTTTCGATACTCTTCAGCAGTAACAGATTTGAAAGAGCACTCAAACGCTAGTTGTTGTAACGCACGCATATAGTCTGCCACTGTTTCTCCAGGCTTTTGTTTGGTTGAAGACAGTACATACCGAGCGTGGATTTCATTCTTCGATTTGAGGTAAATCTTATCTAAAAGTCGTAAAGCGTCCGCATATTCTTTTGTTTCTCTGATGAACGAGTAAACGTTAGGAGACACATTGTTGAAAAGAATTTTTAGCTTAGTTCCATCTGGAATTTTGACTTCCTCCGTTTCTTCTGAAAGATAGTTCAAAAATGTCTCCTTCCAGTGCCGATATTTTAGCTCGGCGGTTGGAGTCCCCGGATCCACATCGAACTTTTCAGGCCTGAGTAGTCGCGCAATAGAAGCCATTGCCTTTCTTCACTGCGTTTTTTTTTTATGCGATAAATTGATACGAGACAAAAGGAAAGACCATTATAGATATATGGTTTTATCGCATAAAAATCACAGGATGGTATGACAGCTGTAAATGTGACAGAGTACCTACATCAACTTTCGTGGTAACCTAAATGGCAATAGTAAGTACGCCACAACCCGATCGCATAAGGCGGAGATATCCAGTAGCCCCATACCATTTTTGCCCCTTTTTGGAGGAAGTATAAAAAAACTCCGACAACAAAAATAAAAATAAGGTAGAGTAGAACCTGTGTACCCCAGATTGATGGCAAAATACGACCTGTAGACGAGTAGGTAGGTACCAATAAACTGACACACGGAAGCAAATTTTGCCAGACTTGAAGCAGAGTCACTTCCCTCGCTTCGCTCGCTTGGTCAATTACAGACCCAGCGTTTTTCTTCTTCCTTGCTTAAAATTGATGAAAGGCTTTAAGAATCATTTTGGTTTTCCTCTCCAAAAAAAGTGCGAGTTGAACTAGACTCCGCATCATAGTTACGACCAACAAATACACGATAAATGTTAGGGCAGCATCAGGGGGCCTAAAACGGCCACATTAGCAATTCCTCTAAAAGCAAATCATTTCCTGAATTTCCAGCTGTCATTAGCAATTCCTCTAATTTGACACAAAAGCAATAGGGAATATGCATGTGATTCAAATATGGGTCAAATATTTTTTTTTATAAACTATGTTACTTCAGAATTATGCCTCCATCAATATTTTTGAACAAAATTTCTTTTTGAGCGAGAAATTAATTTTTTTAAAGTACCAAAAAACTGTGGGTAATTCAAATACTTGAAAAGGCTAAGAGCGGATGTGACGTAACAATCCGGAATAGCAATCAAAATGTCAGTGTCAAGTCAATGTCAAACGTTCTTAGAAAAAGGAGTATTTGACGTTGACTTGACAGTTGCTTGTCTGTTTTCACTGAGTGTGACGTCACCACACCAAGCGCGCCAAATGGAGGGCGTTTAAATAGCCCGGATCGGTTGGATATTTTTAAACATTTTTTTAAATACTTTAAATTGCTTTTTTGCCGTCGAATTTTTTTTTACTATTATTTGACGCTAAAAACTATCGAATAAAAAAATAAAAAAAATACATGCATATTCCCTATTCATAATGTGTGGACCGTTTTACGAATCTCCATAGAAAACTGTCAAACAGATTAATATTATTTCGTTATAATAAGAATCGCACGCAGCCCATATTATGAATCCTGAGCGATGTGAAAGTTTCAAAGGAACGAGACGCAGAATAACTTTGCTGCCGAGCGAAACACACAACTTTTCACCTCACAACAGCGAGGAAAATGGTGTATCCATGCATTGAACATACATTGTAGGTACGCTTTTATGCACTTGTTGCGCAATTTTCCGGAAGAAAGCTCAATTCGGTACCGCTTGCAGTAACTCTGCCACTGCCAAATACAAACCAAAATGATGGAAAACGAAATGAATATACAGAAGAAAGTTTTATTAAGTGAAAACTTCTTTAGACGTTTTGAGCTATTTTTTTCGTACTGGCCAGTGCGATTATTCTAAAAATGAGGTTGGCGCACTGACATGAAATAAGTTTTTTTTTTTTTTTTTTTTTGTTTTTATTAATTAATGAACAATACAAAATTTAAACAGAAACATCACAAAAACCTCAATAGGTTTGTCTGGATGTTGAAACACTTAAGCTATCTTAATACTAACGAAATATTATAATAAAAAAAAAAAAAAAAAAAAAGAAACATTGTGAGGTAGTTTGTAAACATACTAACCAAAACAAGTACAAAAACGATGACGGCGTAGGTCAGACAGCCCGTCGATGCTAATTACTATTAAAATGAAATTTAAACAGGATGATGCAATTTCAAAGAGATTCAAAGAATTTTTTGTATTTATTTTTATAATTATTATTTGTTATTTCCGATTGAATTTTTGTTGGAATATCATTAATTAGAGTAGGTATTAAATAAGCATTCGTTCGTTTCCCGTAATAGTTTTTGTATCTCGGTACTACCAGTTTTGATTGAGCTGCCATTCTTGTTGCTATGCTATGATTGAATTTTATTTGAAGTTCTTTGTTGGTGAATTGTTCTATCAATAACCACTTTCGTATTTTAGTGTGTATTGGCAAGATTTTACAATATTTAAAGAAGCCTGTTACGTCATCACCATCACAAAGTGTTTTTTTAATTTTACTTGGTATTATTATTTTCAATAAACGAAGTTGTAGGCTGTATATTTTGTCTAGGTAAGTTTTGAATGTTCTGCCATAGCTAGTAAGTCCATATGAAATTATTGACTCCGCGAGTGCATTATAAAGGTTTAGTAATATTTTAAAAGGTACTTTGTATTTAATTATTGCAAATTTGGCTAGCATTGCTCGCAGTTTATCACAAATAGAGTCTATGTGATAGCCCCAGTTAAATCTGTCATCAACGACTAAACCCAAATATTTGTAGTTGGTAACCTGCTCCAGCGGTTCACATTTGCATCCAAGTCCAGATAATTCCATTACATGTAAACATTGGTGAGTGTGCGCAACTATTTTAACTGGCTTGTTGGAGTTGAGTAAGTGATTGGACCGAACGTGGATAGTCTTAGTTTTACCAGCGTTAAGCACCAGTCCAGCATCGTGGGACCACTTGCACAAGTTATCGAAATCATTTTGAATCGATTGTTCAGCCTTAGATAAGTCTTTATCAGCTGCTACGAGACAGGTGTCGTCCGCGTACTGATAGACTGAGCAATTTCTTATAACATTCTCCATGTCATTGACGTAGGCTAAATAATGCAAGGGTCCTATAACTGAGCCTTGTGCTGTTCCCGTATTTACTACAACTTCGTCACTGAGTTCATTGCTGATTTTTACGCGGCATGTTCTGTTATTTAAATAATCTTGGCACCAGTTTAATATTGGGCCTCGAACCCCTGTATTATCCAGCTTTTTTATAAGTGTATCATGCCTGAGGGTATCAAAGGCTTTGCTAAAATCAATGAATAACAGGATGACATGTTTTTTATCATTGAGGTGCTGGTTTATTTCATCTGTGAATTTAGAAAGCAGAATTGAAGCTGATTTATTAGGTTGAAAACCAAACTGAGAACCTGATAAGACATCGTTTTGAATGTAAAAATTTTGAATTTGTTGACACACATATTTTTCTACTACCTTATCTATGATTGGTAATATTGTAATGGGCCTATAACTGTCATAGTTACTATGAGATCCATTTTTATAAATTGGTCGCACGATACCTGTTTTTAATTCTTGAGGGTATTCTCCAACTTGTATACTAGTGCTTATTAGCTTAACTATGACCTTAACTATCTTATCACTTAGAATTTTCACGTCTATACATCGAATGCCATCTATACCTGGTGATTTATTCATATTAAGATTCATGCATTATCAGTGGACCCGGCGGTATAGCAAATTATTGAATAGAAATGTTCGAATTTTAACTCTTTCCACGCTAGCGGATAAAATGCACTTTTGCACTCAGATTTCGAATGACAATCAGATTCTTTCCGAGCTTGTGAGGTGAAAAATATAATAAACTTGCTGCGTCCTGCGGTTTCACCCGGATAAGTCTCGATCCCGTGGGAATATGGTGATAAAAAGTATCCTATAAATGTTGTAGAAATCACCTTCTGTTTTCAGTGATACTCGATCCTCAGGATGCGTTAACAGCAGCAAATGTATGCATAAAGAAACATTATTTTTTCGACTTATTCAAAACTTGGGTGGGAGATGGATTATTAACATCATCAGGTTTGTAAATAATAATACCTATATTATTATGTTTTTACACTTTTCTTAAAT
Organism: Lithophane socia; assembly: GCA_947522985.1. Taxonomy (NCBI): domain Eukaryota; kingdom Metazoa; phylum Arthropoda; class Insecta; order Lepidoptera; family Noctuidae; genus Lithophane; species Lithophane socia. Next base: position 848,314 of record OX383274.1, read on the forward strand.
AGCTGTTGTCATTCCACCACGCGAAAGCAAAAGTCATTTACAAACAGGCTCACTGAACCCCTTGCATAACGGCCACGAAATTGTCATAGCACCATGTATCAAGTTATCGACAAAGCAAAATTTCCTTCGCAGGAGACATTTGGACGCGTCACCGCAAGTTGCTGACCCCAGCATTTACTCTGCCAGTCGTTCACGGGTTCCTAGATGTGTTTAACAGTCAGGCCAAAAAGCTGACTAGTTCTATTGAACCTCATGTTGGAAAAGGAGTATTTGATCACTATCCATATTTGAAAAATAATGCATTGGAAACACTTTGTAGTAAGTAACTACGATTTTTTCGGTACTGTAATAATTATTTTTTTGCGAATTATCAATGTAAACAGACATTATTCAACCATTACTAAGTAATGATGCTATTATCGTTTCAGTCGGTACGTTTGGAATAGATATCATTGATGACGTAAAGTTCACGCAAAAGTACATGGAATCAGTACCTGTAATGTTAAACTTTGGGATCAACAGGGCAGTAAATTTTTGGCTACAGAATGACTTCATATATTGGCTGGTAGGACTGAAGAAGAAGGAAAAAGAACTTGTGGGGACTTTACAAACAATGGCTATCAAAGTGAGTTCATACAGACGTTTGGCAAGCACAGAATTGCTCAAGAAGTAACAAAATGAAACATTAGTAAATAATGAATATCTTTTTATAGGTATTACAAAAGAAAAAAGCTACCATGAAAAAAGACGCTTTGAACAAAAACCTTGAATCAGAAAGTTCAGGTATGTAATTTTCAATAAAACTAATCAATCCGATACTATTAAATGAACAATATATTTTGTAAATATAATATTATATTCATAAAATAAATAAATAAAGGGTTAACGGGGGCCAACAACCGATCTAGCTCGTTCTCATAATAAATTATCTGGGAAAATTCGTATTCTATATTTCCACCCGAGCAGAGCTCGGTCGCCCAGGTACTTTATTTGAATATGACGATTGCAACGAAAAGACGTTGAATTTGATTGATCGAATTCGGAATGAAGTCAGAGAATCAAACTATTGATAATGGTACCGCCAAAAAATCGCTAATGTACTTGTACCGTATTTTTTGGTCGACGCGTGAGCCACCTGCTCGTTTGGAGGTTAATAGCCGTAGAACTGATAACCATTGGGGTAAAACGTGTCTCGGAGTGGAGACAGCAAATCGGCTTTAGGTAAGACGCCCTCAACAACAACGATCAACACTGTTGTCACACCAACAATGTTATGTATGTGTGAACTGAGGGACCAAACTAGGAATCGCAAAAAAAAGTCCTACGATTTAGTATTTTGCAACCATGATCTTCGCAGGAAGACTGGTAGCAACTAGATGAGAATACGAGTATCCAACGATCGGCTTATGATCTGTGATCGAGGAAAGCTATGTTCAGTAGTAGACTACTAAAATAATGCTGATGATGTCGATCGTTAAGCGTAGAACTTATTTCTATAAGTAACTTTTTCTTCTTCAATATTTTCAGCTTTAATTTTAGAATATCTTGATTCTATGAGTATAATCTTGTTAAACTTTATTTTATTATTTTCCAGGCACTAAATACAAACCTTTTCTAGATCTACTCCTAGACTTATCTAAAAATGGTGCCTTGACAGATAGGGAGATCAGAGAAGAAATGGATACAATTATAGCAGCTGGATTTGAAACGACATCTAACCAGCTAACATACACTTTGCTGCAGCTTGGAGCGCATCCTGAAGTTCAAGAGAAAGTGTATGAAGAGTAAGTTGAAATTAATTAATAGTATTTGGGAGTATGAGGAACAGGGTGTAAAGTTCACTCATCCACGATAGAAAAGGGAGGATCCTCCGACGAGATGGGTGTGTGTCTGGTGGGCAACTGCCCAACGATTGATGTTGGATTTCTGTATAAATATCCATCGCGCGGTAAACTCTAATTCCGCGATGCAGGATTTATGTGACGTCAGGATTTTTGTGTAACGTCAGGTCTTTGAAGCGTAGTTCGCATGTGGCGATGTAGATACCGCCACAAGTACATTACTGTCGCGGCTTGCAAATGGGGTGGTTGCAGCCAAGACTTTTAAAGTTCTTTTCTTATATAATGCGCAGATATTCAAACTAACTAACTAACCTCCGGGGAAATCTTAACTCCTTGGTTGCCATACTCTGAAGTAAAAAGTTCATTCCATTTTTATATAACACAACAGATGTGAGTTTGCATAGTAATTTATTTGGCCTCTAAACACGACAGATATGAATTTTCATACAAAAATTACCGGCCGGGCGCACGCATGTCATTCGACCAGAACTCGATTAATCTCGAAGAAGGTTGTCAAAATAATGTGAGAATTTCCAAGCGTGTTGGACAAAAGAGTATTATATTAAATAAGTGAAACCGCGCTATTATTATGGTATAATTTCTTGAAATAGTCCTGGGTATTGTTGATTGGTTATCACAATGTGCTCGGAATGCGTCAGTAATAGCGTTAGACATAAGTTAGTTTTTTTTTGTAACTTTGTATTGATACCTGTATAGCATAATTATTCAATTATTCTTTATTTGAATTCCACAATGTGTACTGAGGTGGTAACTTAAAATATATAATGTGATTATTGTGAACCCGGTCGGGCACAACAAAATAGCAGAAGAGAGGAAGCATTGAAAAACTTAGGTAGCTTATCAGTCTTCTGAACTATTTTTATACGTATAGTTTACTATACATACTTATTGGATATATGTTAGCACATAAATCTCGTACAAATTATATTTATCATATACTAAGCATTTTCTCATTTAAAAAACGAAATCTTATGCTGTGAGATAACAAGAAAGATTTTTTCTTTAATTTGACCCATGTTAAGGCACATGATGTTCACACAAAAATAAAAAAATAATAATTAGGTATCGGTAATAAGATAACTCTTGAATTAAGTATGTTGGTAATTCACTTCGATATTAATCTACGTATAATTTGCTTTTTACAGATTGTTAGAAGTACTGGGTGCCGTCAGAGACGTAGAAAAGTACGACGTGAACAAATTGGTTTATACAAACGCAGTGATAATGGAGTCCCTCCGAACGTTTCCTTCAGTTCCTGTTTTGTATAGAGAAGTGGAGACCGATGTTAAGCTCAGTAATTTTTAATTGATACGTAAATAAAATCTTCAAAATCTGTTCTGGTTACAAGGATTTTCAAATAATGAAATTTTCAGCAGTCTGGACAGAAAAAAGGCTGAGGTTATAATATATTTGTTATAGGCTCGTGGGTAAATAATAACTACCGCATGGGTTGATCTTAAAGGTTAAATGACACTTGCAGAGTTCGGTTCGTGGATGTGTGACCATCCATTATATCGAGACTCGGTCCCGGCTGTCATGTAGACCTTTGACAGTCGTTACGGATAGTCAGAAACCCGAAATTCTGACACCCAGTCTTACCTAGAAGTATCGTGTTACCCAGTAACTGGGTTACAGAGGTCAGATATGTAATTGCTCCGTGTAAAATACTGGTATTCAGCTGCATCCGGTTAGACAGCAAGCCAACCCCAACACAGTTGAGGAAAGGCAAGGCAGATGATGAATGATAAATACATAATTATTTATAATTATAGGTATATTCATTAATTTATTTCAGAAAATTACACGATGCGTGCTGGCAGCAATTGTGTCATTTTTCCTCTGGCAACTCGTCTCGATTCGTCTTGGGGAGCGGAGAGCGATCAGTTCAGACCAGGAAGATGGCTGGATGGTAATTTTAGAAACAACAAAGAATTTGCAGCATTTGGATTGGGCAAGCGAGCTTGTATAGGTACATACAAAGTTTTCTGTACCGATAAAAAGGTGAAAAAGACTAATTAATGATGTTTACGATGATGAAGAAAAAATAAAATATTGAGTAAATTTTCAGGTCGAACTTACGCCATAGTATCAATGAAAGTGACTTTAGCGCACTTTTTACGTCGGTACCGAGTGACAGCAGACATGAGCAAGTTGAAGGTGGAATATGAGTTCGTGATGAGACCAGTTTCGGGACACGAGATCAGTATAGAACGAAGGACGTAACATCTACTTCGAGGTCATCAGTTATATTATTTTGCCGGTCTGGAACTCCTAGGCCTATTGGCGGTCCATACACGACGAAACTAATCACTAACAATTAGTGACACACAAGTAAGTCAAGGACATCTACCAACCATGATTGACTACACAATAATTATTACGTTTTTATATTATATTATTGTCTTAGTTTAGTTGGTCTTTAGAATTAAATTTTAATTAACCCCTACCTAGTGTTTTTTTTAATTGTCAAAAAATTATCACAGTTGAATAAAGTCAGCTTTCCTCGAACAAGCCCGATGGGATTCACAACGGCAACTTTCCTGAAATCTTAGGAAACGAGTTCCAAAAAAGCCGTGATTAAAATTCACTTATAGAAGTCTAAGTACCTGCCAACTTCAAAAATGACAAACTTCCAACCCTTTTCGGAGTGAATTTTCAAGAATCCTTTAGTACTCACCTTCACAATTATGTAAACATTGTCTTGAGTTAATCACAGCGACTAACTATTCATAAAATTTAAGTAGTCGTTGATCGATTAATACGCCTCTGAACCAAGGTTGGATTTTACTGTAAATCTAGCAAAGATAATTATGAAATAACAGGGAGTGAATGATAGCGGGATAGTTGACAGGAGAGAATAAGTTGCGCTGACGCCAAGTGACAAAATGGGACAAGGTCAAGACGACGATACAACGAAGTTTGTTCCGGCTAATCTCCGATACGGCTGGATGTTGACGGGAGTTTATCTGGCAGATAACTGTTTTATGGGTCCTAACAGCGAAGCCTCGAGCAGCAGCTAGTCAAAAATAAAAACAAAAAGTGAAGGAATGATTTACTAATAAACACTAACAATAAGATATTGATTTAAGTAACTCTTAAATTTTAAAATACATATACCCTCTCCCCTCCCGGACACCTGAATCGAGCCACTCTGCATATTTTTGTTTAAGTAAAGGTACAAAGAAAAAAAAAGTGTTTTTAAGCCAGTAGCTCACTATCATTTCCGTTTGTCATTGTTTCAAGAAACCGAAATAAATAATTAAAATGTTTAATAGCAATAAACCGCGTTCGCGTTTCTCAAGCGCAAAATCGGCGTGGAATTTTTGAAGGAAACAATCATGATTTTTATGAGAAGAAAACGTTATTTATGTAACTTGTGCTACCTCGTTTTCTCATGCTTCTATGATGGCAGTTTTCAGCTCCTGCAACGTTTCATGGTTAGCTCGAACACGCCTCTTTAGCTCATACCTTATGTGCATTTACGTTCCATTGGATTCATATCAGGGTTTATTGCTGACCATTCATTACTGCGTTACTAACGTCATGCAGGTATTCTTGAACAATCCTTGCAGTGATTTCCATGTAATACTATTGTTATCTTACATACTAACGACTGCCCGGCATGCAATGCAATGCCTTTTTCATTGCCGCACTCAATAACTTATCAAGTATTCATCACAATCGGTCTAGCCATTTTCGAGTTTTTGCGAGACTAACGTACGGTAATTTATTTTCGTTGTTTATATACTCAGCTATCAATTTCTGTTCTCAATGCTGACAAATGCATTCGTCGGTTTCAACACCATATCAAGTTTGAACCTTAAGTCATTCACGTTCGCACTTATTCGGAAGCGCCGTATGAAGTGGGAGAGAGTTGCTTTCATCGATATCATCGCGTATGTTTTACCTGTAGGGAAAAGAAAACATGGGTTTAGGAGGCATGATCATAGAAAAAATCAAGACAAAAAACATGGTTGCACAACATTTTACATATTATGCGTCTATAATAGGCATGCTTGATAGTTTTGCTACTTCTGTTAATCAGTTAGAAAAGAGGTGAACCAAATTGCCATTAACCGGGCACATATTTAATTCTGGGGGCCCAAAACGGCCACATTAGCAATTCCTCTAAAAGCAATTCATTTCCTGAATTTCCAGCTGTCATTAGCAATTCCTCTAATTTGAAACAAAGGCAATTCATAGTGTGTGGACCATTTTACGAATCTCCATAGAAAACTGTCAAACAGATGAATTATTTCGTTACAATAAGAATCGCACGCAGCCCATATTATGAATTGTCAGTTTTTGACATTTTATGATCATCTATAATATTTTCCTATTATGATTCTGCGAAAGTGGCTGTTTTAAGCCCCCAGAAGGCTTATTGGTGCATAATCAGTCTATAATGTTCGCACTGCTGGGACACAGGCCTCCTCTCTTAGAGAGGGAGTGGGCTTTTTTAATCCGCCACGCAGGCCCAGACTGGTTGGTAGACGTTACATGTCTTCGAATTTTTGGTTCTAGGACATCCTCGCGATGTTTTCCTTCACCGTTTATAGAGCAGTGGCGATGAAAAAATTTACACAAAGTAAAGCGCCTACGCGCCTGTCAGGGTTCGAACCTACGACCTACAACTCGTAAGTCGCGGCCGTTACCACTGGGCCACCACTGCTCTCCTGCTTATTGGTGATTCGCTCGAATTTACTCACCTTACTCACGGCTACAAATTCGGGCGAATCTCCAATAAGCCATTCAGAATTTGGACTTCTACTAAGAATTTCCTAATAAAAAACCCAATTACAAGTGCTCCGACCCGTGGATTGGACTTAGAACCTCAAGCATTTAATTTTACTCCACTTTCAAATGATCGTCCCACAAGGAACAATCTTAGGGCCATAATGATATCGCATAGTTCCACAAGTCAACATTACCAGCCGATCTATTCTGAAAAAGGTGAAGGGAGCTTGAAGTGAGCTGTCATTCCACCTGATGCTAAGAGTTGACACTATTGACAGCGAACTTCAAGGTCACTTCACCTAAGTTTTCACGCTGAAAAGACCGGCAGATCTTAATAAGGGACTTAAAAAAGGAGGTATGCAGTTATGCATTCGGAAAGTTTTAGTTACTAGCCGACTTTAAAAAAAAGGAAGAGTTTTTCTTTATTCTGAGTTTGTTACGCGATTACTTTTCCAATTATAAATGGATTTCTTTTTTTGTTTGGTAGGTCATGCTTCAGACGTGGTTCCATATAAATTTTATTAACTTTGCTTGCGTACCTAGTTTTGAGTTAGCTTCAATAATACGTATTTTTCCCTATAAGGATGATGTTTTAAGGGCCCGCTACTGTATTCGAATTTGTGTGGGGTTAGAAACCACAACTAAAAAGTGAAAAATAAAAACCTTTTTACTTAAAAAAAACAACCGACTTTGGAAGTCGGTGTCTTTGGTTCTGCAGTTTTGTTTTTTGCCAACTGCCGAAATTAAAGTTATTCTTCACTTTTTACCGTTTTTTTTTTTAAGTCGTTTATTTTTTTTATAAAAAGTTATTTATTTACTACATACACCGATTTCTTCGCGATTACTGGGCCGATTTACGGTGATATATTTTCAGGATAGACGGCAGATCATCACTCTTCGTCTCCAGAATTAAGTAATAGTCACTTCATACCTATACAAGATCTTTTCCCTATACTGAAGCCGTAGAAAGCATTGTTTCCTAGTGATGCTATAGAAGGATCGAGCCATCGTTCAGGCCTGAACACGTTGACGTCATCGCCCCATAAAGCATTACGATGGGTACCCAATGAAAGGATTACACTTTGGCTGCCGGCTGGCATGGTGTAGTTTTCTGAAATATAGAGAAAGTATCAATAAGATATATGAATATTACATCAGGCTTGTTTTCCCCGAGGGTGGCAGCAGAGGTATGTATGTAGCACGCCCACATTTCACCAGTATATTTAAGTCCGTTTCCTCATTGGTGCTTGTATGCTCTGTACCGAAACGGTAGCGCACTGTTTTTATAGGAAATTCATATTCCGGGCTGCTACTGAGAAATTCCAGTTGAAAAACAAAATAACAATAATACCCAACTTGGGAATCGAACCCACGACAGATATAAAACAGAGGGCTTAGACAAGTGACAATCGCTTCGAAAGCGTTTCGTTTTTCTACAACGATTTTTAACAGGATTGACATAAGCTTTTTGATAGCATATGTCAGTCCTATACATTTTTGCCTTTTCCATCATCGTTATCGCTGATAGAATGTCACTTTGTCTAGGGCCTCAGGACCTCCAGCAGTCAGGCTTACGACTCAGGATGACGATTGACTAGTCGCGAACCCGAACATGACGTTTTCCCACACCGAGCGCTGGACGCAAAGTCGCAGACGCAGTGCTCGGAGTTTGTATTTTAAAATGAATTTCCGCAAATTCACTCCTGAATCAATTAACTATGTAGTGATAGATAATAGTATTGACGGATTACAAAAGTTTTCCTACAATCAAAATTGCTAAATGAATGTTTAACTTACTTAGTTGAACATCGTTTTCTACGTATCTTAGTAAAGCAGGTCCAATAGGCAGAACACGAAGAGCTTCTTTTATTACAGCTTCTGTATAAACTAATTTTCTGATATCATCTTTTTCGATTTCTCTGTCTGGACCTAAAACTTCTATAATCCTGAAAATAGCCCTTTTTATTCGTACAAATGTATAAACACTTAAATGGAAATAAAAAAAGTAGCTTAGTATCGTTAGCAAATTATTTTACTGAATTTGAATACAATTGAATTTAAATTTTCAATAATAAATATAATAGCCTAGACAAGTGGCAATTGCTTTCAAAGCGTTTCGTAGTTCTACAACGACTTTCTATAGGATTGACATAAGCTTTTCGGTAGGTTACATAATATGTCAATCTTATACAGTTTTGTCTTTTCCAGCATAATTATCGCGTATAGAATGTCAGTTTGTTTATGTCCTCAAGCTACTCAATTTTAATGGAACATTGATTAGATAATGTCTATTATGTTCCCACTGCTGGAACTTAGGCCTGGCAGGAAGGTGTGTGTGCAGAAATCCAGCACGTGAGACATAAGCTCCGAACCCTCTGCACGATTGCTCTGATAAAACGCTACCCTTGACCCATCGTAACTATTGTTCCAAAAGTATTAGATGAAAATGTAAACTTTATCTGTGCATAACAATTTGTAGTGTCATTATTTGGCTGTACAATTTATTTATTCTATCTAAAAATCATTTAAAAAATAATATAATTAATAGAAAACTAACTATTATTTAACTAACGTTACCTATGTATGTAAAATTATATAACAACATTAAAAAGAAAAAATAAATGGCAGGGGCTCATTGGGCATCGCCGCCCGATCGATTCCCGGCCACCATAGGCGCGGGCTTGCGGACGGCGAGCAATGGGTAGCTCGCCGTCCTATTTGGACCAGGCCCGGGTCGATGGCGCGTCGTGTTCCACGCGCGCCTCAAAGAGATGTCAGCACAATTGGCGGGGTCCGCTAGGACCGATGCCTGCCAGGGTTGCGGGTTAGTCCGAAAGGGATATCGGGACCTTGGCAACAGGCAACTGAAGGAACACGGGTGGGTTTTAGTCAGTAAAAGTCTGACACGCCCTTCCGCTCCGCCCAGAGCGAGAGAAGTCATTGGATGATTTCCCACCCTCAAAAACAAAAAAGAATCGCATTGCTGTCAATGGAAAAAGTGCCCAAAAGGCTGGCAGCATTGCCACGTTGAATGGCAATGCTGATTCTTTGGGCTAAAAATAGGCCAGCCTTCTGGCCTGGCCAACTTTCAACTGAAATACTCTGATTTGATTATTTGAATACTTAAACCCAAAATTTTAACTTTAAATCGCCCTAATCGTTGTTTTTTATTTGTCAATTGATGTAAATTTCAAAACTTTAATTTTCGTCGAAGATTTTTCAATCACAGTTTAATATTATTGTTGTTCAAACATTAACATTTCTGCCCTTTTCTATTATAATTTTTATTTTTTTATCCACATTTTGTTGTAACACTTCCTTTAATTATTGTTAAAATTAAGCGTAAACTGTACATAGTCTAAGCCTTCTCATGCTGATCCATGTAACTGGTGAAACCTCAACCCCTGTCATACAGGATGTCCTAGTTCAGGGGTCGAGACCACATTGATGTAACGTGTAATGAAGTTTGGAAATAAAATTACTATTATTATTACTATTAACATTATTTATTGCAAAAAGTGGTGAGATATAAAGTTGAAACCTTCCAAATAACCTTCGAATACAGGTGAATATGTTATTAATTTATTATGTGATTGCGTAAGAATACCTGAACAGAGTTTGTTTGCACTTTTAACAGATACTTTTAGAACAGATATTAGTTGCACAGTGATTACACATTGTATTATGTTAATTTTACTCGTATTAAGTCTTTATGGGTATGGGTATGGAGATAGGCAGTCACTCCATGTAAAATACTGGTATTCAGCTGCATCCGGTTAGACTGGAAGCCGACCCCAACATTGTTGGGAAAAGGCTAGGTAGAATAAAAGAAAGAAAGAAAAGAAGAATAAAAGAAGTCACAGGGTGTAAAGTTCACTCATCCACCATAGAAAAGGGAGGATCCTCCTACCAGACGGGTGTTGTGTCTGGCGGGCAACTGCCCAATGATTGATGTTGGTTTCTTGTATATATGTACATCGCACGGTAAACTCTAATTGCGCGATGCAGGATTTTGGTGACGGCAGGATTTTTTGTGTGACGTCAGGTCTTTGATGCGTAGTTCGCATGTGGTGATGTAGATACCGCCACAAGCCTCTACCTGCTACTACTTTCTTCTTTGGACTTATTTACCTAGAATTTCCCCTTCCTATACCTATATATTACCTATTACCTTACATAGAAACCAAACTTACTCTTCATACATCTTTTGCTGAACTTCAGGGTAACTACCCACTAGTACTAGGAGGCAAGTGAGTGTATTAGCTATGGTATCAAAGCCAACTGCTATAGCAGTATCGACTTCTTCCTTTATCTCCTTCTCAGTAAGAGTATCATCATCCTTCAGCTCCATTAGAAGACTCATTAATGGCTTGCATCGGGTGCCTGAAAACATCATCATATTAATTAACTGATTTAAATCTTTTTGGATACAGCAGGAATTTATTTACATCATCGGATCATTTCATAACATTAGATAAATACTTAACATAACACAAGCTCATGTAAGTATCTATCGCGATTTATAGCACTCGACGTCTTCTCAGTTCCTCGGTCACATGTAGTTTCAAAAAGGAAGGCCTTATCTAGATAAGACTGAACCTACATGTGTCTACTAAGGTCAGAGAGCAGTGGTGGCCTAGTGGTAACAGCCGCGACTTACGAGTTGTAGGTCGTAGGTTCGAACCCTGACAGGCGCTTTACTTTGTGTAAATAATTTCATCAACACTGCTCTCAAAACGGTGAAAGAAAACATCGTGAGGAAACCGGCATGTCCTAGAACCAAAAATTCGAAGACATGTGACATCTACCAACCCGCACTGGCCCGCGTGGTGGATTACGGCCCACTCCGTCTCACAGAGAGAAGGCCTGTGTCCCAGCAGTGAGAACATTATAGGCTGATTATATAAGCGTAAGGCTGCTCCACAGTCGAAGCCGAATAACTTGGCAATTGGTTTTTTATGCCTTGTGCCGCGAATGCACATGCTAGTGCATGGATGCATGGAGCACGGATTATTGAGATGATGATTCTTGATTTTAGCCAACCCATCACTACGCACATGGGCCTATTCCAGTGGTAAGCGATTGCAGCTCTAAGATGTTTTACGAAGATACACATTCGTGGGGCGAAGACCCCGTCAACATATGCAACAAGGGGGTGAATGTGAATATCGCATGTCCCATTTCACAAGCGTTTGATTATAAAGATTTATTTATTTATTTATTTATTAAAACTTTATGTACAAGTAAAAACTACTGTACAAAGGCGGACTTAATGCCTGAGGCATTTTCTACCAGTCAACCTTAGGGTGATGCAGAGACAGACATGACATTTACAAGATGCGTTTTAAATGTCCGTGGCATAACATAAGTTGAAGCAACTATAAATACGCTTTTATTTCCTATTTAACATCAACTTGGCTATTATACAATAAACAAGCCATATTTCTAGCTGCACTATCTTTGGGAACCTCTTTTCAGCATACATGTTGGTAATGCAAACCGTCAATAATACAGGTTTTATACAAGCAAATAATTTAATAGTACACACGGCTACCACATCAAGCTATACATTTCCAGTATAACCTAACTTCGCATGGTACGGAAATTCTATACAATGCGAGATCAGTATAAACTGGAAATGTATAGCTAGATGTGTAGCCGTGTGAACATATAGTAAAAATAATTGCGTAAGTTATACCTGTTGTTGTCCATTCATTAGGTGTTTTTTCATTGTTTTTTTTCAAATCTTCCTTTTTTTTCTTTATTACCTTGAAATTAACAATAAAGCGTAAGTAAAAAATTGTCGCCAAGGCCATCAAAACATTTATTATATTATTTACTTATACCTAAGCGTTATGAATGCCTTTTAAATTACTAAGTTGCGAAACACAATATACTGCGTAACTACATACATACATAAACTCACGCTTTCTTATCATGGGGGTTGGCAGAAACTATAGAACTCCACCTGCTACGCTCCATACATACTCCTTTGGCTTCGTTTACGATCCTACATCTGGGGGCCTACAACGGCCTCATTAAGTAATTCATTTCCTGAATTCCCAGCACACAAAATGGTGACATATATTAGCGGAATCATAATGATGTACTCAATTAAATTCATAATCGAATCATATTTGGTGTGAATATTGCTGCATGAAAATGACGTAATTAATAACAACTAATTTCCTCTTAGGACGTCCCCTTCCCGGCGTTTACACTCACATCTGCCTTGTAAATACTTTTTAAGCTTCTTTTCCCACAATTTTTGCCCAGCATTAACTTTCATATGTAAGCGTAGACTCCAGCATTCTCCAGCAATTTACTCTCATTTCCACATTTTCATCAATCTTTCCATAACTTTCAAATACCATGACCTTCGTCTTATTCACATTTATATTCATCCTTTTCATGTTATATGCTCAATCCAACACAGTCACCATGTCTTGCAACTGTTCTGCTGACGATGCAAGTAGAACTTGATCATCTGCGTAGCGAAGGCATTAGAAAGGCAACTCACTTATCCCCATTCCGCACTAGGATGAGTGCTTTCAAATCTATCAGACAACTATCCATGTACAGTCACGGACTTTAATTGATGAGCCACCTTGAAACTTTTCAATTTTGCAGTTTCATACATTCACGAGATAACACGAACTCAAATCGCACGCTCGTAAACAAGATGACAAATAAATTACTTTAATCGGAAATAGTCTTATCCATAGAGGTTGACTAATAAGTTCTCAATGATAAAAATAAATACAATGTTGCATTAAGTTTATCCAATCTATTTGATATCGACCTCTTTTGAATCATAGCTCATTAACTCGATAATTCTTAAAACTTAACTGAAGACAGTGACAGTTGAATTATCGATGTCAGAGACGTTACTTTCGAACTTGTCGAAATGAGTAATAATATTTTTCCGTACGCTAACGTTACTATCGCAACAGTAACCTAGCAACGATTGTTTATCTTTGCTAGGTTACTGTTGCTAGACCTGCAATTGGTTGACTTTGGGTCGCTTTGGGTAGTCACTCTGCTGTCAAGTTTGCAGTTCTGGCTCTCAGGTTAGCCAACCTGAATATGAATGAAATATAATTTTCTTCTTCTAATACGAAGACATATGACTTTGCGTGTCGGGAACCGAATAAACCCGATTTACATTACACGGCTAAAATACGAACAGTGCCAGGTGGCTCATCAATTAAAGTCCGTGACTGTACATATTGAACAGCCACGGTGACGCGATGACACGATGACTTGTATAGATATTTTCGTACTTGTGTTAGGATAAATGGGGCATACACAGACTAGTTCTGCATCTCAAGGAGTATTAAACAGGGTTGTCAACCCTTTTTAATACTCCTTGAGATGCACAAGTACGAAAATATCTATACAAGGTTTCCAATGTTTGTGTTAGGATAAATGGCCCGTACCAAGCGCCAATCCACACCGTACACGCATAGTGTCAACTACAGTTCAATTCATTTCAATAACCATCGGTAGCCCGTAGCTGGCCATAATGGAGGAACATTACGAACTTACCTGACTAGCCATATCATCCAAATGCTTAACCAGGCGATCTTGCTTACTCTTGAGACCAGTCAGTCGGAAAATCAAGTCACTTTGGAGCCATACGTTCTGAAACCTATACATCACTATGTTCATCACTTGATCTGCTGATTCCATGTACTCTTGTGAGAATTTTTTGACATTTTCGTCAGCGATACCGAATGCCGTCCCTGGAAAAATAAAGAAAAATTGTTTTATTGTCACAGAACCGAACCACGTGCATATAAAAAGGATAGCATAATATCACGCCTGTATTCCTCAAAGAAATAGGCAGAGGTGTACGGCAGGGTGCAAACTGTGTCCATGAATGTACCTATATATAATTCTAGAGACTGGCAGCATTGAAATCGGTTATTAAAAAAATAATCTACTATTCCATGTATTTTGACCAAGTAGGTATTGCATTTTTGTATGCAACTGCAATTTTTCTTTTATATCCGACGAAAAACTCAAGGGTCATGTGCTGAATTCATGGTAACAGTTATCTTTCTATTTATTAGAGGGCGTCTCTCTTCAAGACGAATTGAAATAAAAAACACACAACTCATACTTACTGCTGAAAGTCTGGAAAGCGATAATCCTCAAGTACGGGGTGATCTCGAAGGATCCCTTCCCAGCATGACAATCTAGTTCACTTATAAACTGCTTGGACATATGGTTGAATATCCCAAGGAAATTGTGTATCACAGGCACGGTGAACGCTGGGTTTAACAGCTTGCGGTGACGTTGCCATAATGCTCCTGTCAGTAAAAGGGTAACATTTAAAATTAAACATCAACGAAAAAAATATCATTAGCCTGATTTACATGGTGCGAGTTAATGGCCTGTGACATTATACAATAATTTGGAACAAAAATAAAAGCTGCACCGGCTAAATAGTGTTTACAGGATGCAAGTATTTTGATACTTCAATCCGGGCGTACGGTGCCCGGATTGAAGTATCAAGCTAACATGATCCAAAAACAAAAAAACAGGGGGGGCACTGCCTACCTTTTCTCGAAGCGTTTCGTCGTATTTTCGAACCCTCATAGCTTCGGCCTCATATCACCGCGATCTGTCATATCGATTGGGTGACGTTGCTGCTTGCGGTATGCGGTAACAGCCGCCTTCGGAAGAGCAGCTTTAGGTGTTTAATCAAGACTAGGCTCACCTGAAGAAGTAAGTAGTCCGTTCCCGAGCCAAGCTCTCGTGTAGTCATAAATAAAATGTTTGTGTAAGCATTTGTTGGCTACTGTTAAAGCGTCATCAGGATCCGTTATCACTGCAACATACCACACAAGGCTCCATAATTATCATTCAGCCTATCCTATTCACCTGGCAGGGTTGCGGGAAAGTCCGAAAGGGATACCGGGACCTTGGCAACAGGTAACTGAAGGAACACGGGTAGGTTTTAGTCAGTAAAAGTCTGACACGCCCTTCCGCTCCGCCCAGAGCGGAAGAAGCCATTGGACGATTACCCACCCTCAAAAAAAAAGCCTATCCTATTCAGGCACTTGGCCCACTGCCGAGGAGGAAGCAACTAGCTATCAACGATTTTCTCGCTCAAAAACATTCAAAACAACAACAACCATTCATCAACATTCATTCATTTCATTTCATTTGTTTAATATTGCATATTACTGTTATCTTTTTGTATGCACGTGGTTCTGTGACAAATAAACCTATTTTTCTTTCTTTCTTTTCTTTCTTTCAAAAGATCTAAGGGATTGTAGATATAGAGATACATGATTATATTTTTATAGTTGATCTCTGACTGTTCACACCGCTCGCTGGCGAATACTTGTTAGCGAGTCTCGCTCGCTAGCGGGCTGAACAATCCGTACCAGCAAGTAATCGCTCGTCACCATCGTACAATAGCGTCTCTTTAATCGCCGGCAGTGGGTCAGGTGCCTTATAGCATTCCACGGCTTCCATTTTAATTGATACTTGGCCATTCTCATCTAACTGTTCTGTTGGGCGGATTTTTTTAAAGTGTTGGTTCATTGTTTTTAATAAACGTCCGTATTTATTTTTTCCTCTTTGTGGTCTTATCGTATATTACTTGATTTTTAAGTATACAGAATATTTTAACAACTGCCTACAATTTATTTACATTATAAAAGGTAGGTATATTTTTATGAAACTTTGCATTATGTTCTGACAACGGAATCTCATAACGGGTTAAATATTGTTTGTTGGGAAAATGTAATTTCTGAAAGTAGTGATCCGATTACATTTCATTCCCTGATAGAAAACTACACTATACTATAAAGTGCTAGCAAGTTTTGTTGATAAACATTTGTGTTAATTGAATAAATAAAATGGCGCAGTTATTTCCGACATTGGTCGAGCGTCATGCGCCGAGAGATCCTTGTTCAGCTATTCACGAAGTTTCGCATGAACGAAAGTTCTTTTCACGAATGAACATTTGTTGTGTAAAAAAATGCGCGCAACGAATGTTTGCACAATAAATTAAGCGGTGAGTACCGTCTATATATAGAGTTTACCAATAGTCGCCTACTGTTGGGCAAAACATACCTTTGAATGGATTTATTCCAAGGTATGGAAGAGATTTGGCCTGGTATGGGCATGTGATTTGGAGCGAGGAAGCGCATGTGACTAAAAGAGTGATGAATATATATGTTGATGGATGGAGAGGGTGAGGAAGGCCAAAGAAAAGATGAATAAATTGTTTGAGGAATGATATGAAAGAGAAGGGAGTGAATGATAGCGTGACGGTTGATAGGGGAGAGTGGAAGAAGAAAACGTGTTGCGCCGACCACAAGTAACATGGGACAGGAAAGGAACTTGGCAGGAAGATGATGATCTCGAAAAAGAAAATGATAACTTACTGTAATAAATCTGTGTTCCAAACTGAGCATACATTACACCGCCATTTTGCATGCATTGCTCCGTCATGGTATTCAATATGTCCCATATTTCTAGAAAGAGAAAAGATTTCATTAATAATCATCAGAATAATGACTGTCTGGTTGGTCTAGTGGTCGCAAGTGCTACTGCTGAGCATGAGGTCTTGGGTTCAATCCCCAGTTTGAGCAGTGTTATTCAGAAATGTCTCAGTTGCTGCCCGAAGATTTGTGCCCGGTTGATGGCAATAGGCTCGCCCCCGATTAAATGGGGCTTAAACAAAATGTGGGTGCGCCAAAGTTCACCTAAATTTTCAACTCCGATAATTGGAAATCCGAAAATGTTCTTCCTAACATTTTTCATCCTAACAATCACAATTCCTAACTAGGTACTCTGTCTCTAATGTTCATAATTCCGAAGCATTCAATTTCATAATGTCAGTAGCAATAAACATCTATTATACTTTTATTTGTTTTCCTATATTTTCTCAACATAACCATCTTTTACACTATTATTCAAAGTCATATCTTTTTGTGTAGATTTCCTTTTATTCATAATAATCAGTATTATATACATTAATTTTGCGTAAATGTAAGGCTAAAAGAGTCTTGGTGTTTTTTGTCTCCGACTAACCGTTTGTCGTAAAAACGTTGTGGAAGGGAACCATAGGTTAGGTTAGGTTAGAACTGTGACCAACTACGTACGAGCCGAGCGAGCGAAGCGAGCGTGCCGCGGCAGCTGCCGGCGAAGTGCCAGAACCGAATCGGTCCTAGACGACACTCTGACCTTCTGAATATGAGTGAAAATATTATGGTAATTGTGTTTAGGGATAAAAGCGTTATGATAAAAAACAGTAGGAGTTTAAATATATTTACATTAATGATATTATTCATTACAATTTTCGGAAACATGAGTGATCATTCGGATTACAAATCATTAGGAAGAATAATTTCGGGTAAAGAACGTTAGGTGAGCCAATATGGACCCTCAAAATGTGGGTGTACTAATGGGTACACCTCTGCCTAGCCTAACTTTTGTTATTCGTGTTTAAAAAGATTTATTTATTTATCTACATACTTTCAGTATCTCCTCTGATCAAGTGCGTATGCCCAATTATTGGGACACCACCGGGCATCGGCGGCGGCAGTGGATGCACAGACTTCTTCAAGTACGCTCTCCACGCCAGCACGGTGAGAGCACACCAAGCCACACACAACAGTAACACAGTAAGCATTCTGACACTCTGGCTGGAAGACTAAACGTTTACTGTTCAACCATGTTTTATTAACGAAGGTGTCCTTGAACCACCTTGACCCTTGGACATTTTTTTAAGGTTCCGTACCCAATAGGTAAAACGGGACCCTATTACTAAGGCTCCGCTGTCTGTCTGTCCGTCTGTCACCAGGCTGTATCTCATGAACCGTGATAGCTATACCGTTGACATTTTCACAGATGATGTATATCTGTTGCCGCTATAACAAAATAAAATAAATATTTAAGGGGGTTCCCATACATCAAACGTGATTTTTTTGCTCATTTTTGCTCGATATTGAAAACGGCAAGAGGTAGATAGACGCTTGAAATATTCACAGAATATTTACTTACATCATTTACTTTAAAATTTAATTATTTATTTTTACATATACAACAAACGTGATTTTTTTGCCGTTTTTATAGATTATGGTACGGAACCCTTTGTGCGTGACTTCGACTCGCACTTGGCCGGATTTTTTATAGTTACACGAGCTCAATATATGCAAATTTTCAAAGTGTTTTATCATTAATAATCAAGTTCTTATAACTGAACAGACAGCTGTGATGCTGGGAGTTTCTTGCGCCACTTCTTCCCAGCTAAAGCAGTGGGATGTGATCAAGCGCGGGCGTTTTGGGGGACTGTCTTATTTATTTATTTATCACTCCAACAACACCAAAAAATTAATTCCCAAAAAAAATTCACAGAGAACTACAGGGACTTGTCACTTAAAGGTGTACACAGCACTTACTTATCTTGCCTATTTGATTTAACTAGGTAATTTTTTTTTTTTTTTGTGATTTTATAAAAATATTTAAAAATGTAAATATGTAAGAAACAAAATAAATAAACGAGATAAAATTAAGTAAAATTTATAATAATAATAAAATAACCCCACCGCCGTATCTCTACGTTGACGTCGTGGTGGGGCTTGCGCGCTCCGAACACTAGGTCTGTGCCGGTAGAGTTTACTTTGCCGGAACGGGTCTACGATGAGGAGCCAGACCAAGAGAGATACAAAAACCCGCAGGGCAGCTTGTGGCGAGCTGTTGGGCAGTAGCGACCCCACGGACCCTACCTCCCGGGAGAAGTCTTGTTCCTCACCTCTGGCTTGCCTTTATTGGCCGGCTGGAGTGAACAATGACGAGGAACAGAGCTCCCACCTCATTCTTGCCTTGATTGGCCGGCTTGAGTGGAGACTCGCAAGAGCAAATGTGCTCGGAGGAAGGAAGTATTCCAGTAAGTGCTCGTAGGGATCTTGACCGGCTTCGGCCCCTCGTACGCCTTCCAAAAGACCGGGACCCCATGGTCCCGAGATATGTAATATATAAAATAAAATAAATGAATAATATTAAAAATTAATCTAATTAAATAATTAGATTTGACGACACCGTTGGCGCAGTGGCTGAGCGATGGACTGCTGCGCAACGTGTCGCGGGTTCGATCCCCGCACGGAACAAATATTTGTATGATCTGCAAGTAGTTGTTCCGGGTCTGGGTGTTAGTGTATGTGAGTTTCTATGTTTGTAAACGCACCCACGATACAGGAACAAATTCTTAGTGTGGGGCAACGTTTTTCTAAAAAAAAAAAAAGATTACTTAAAAAGTTTAATTTGCAAAAATAATAAACTACGTTTACGTAACGCACGCGTTACATTGCTTACGTAAACAGCGAATTTTCACGTGTACAATATTGTGCTTATGGTGCATGGAACGGTACAGGGATCGTGGAATTAACTTTTTTATACATAATGCGATTATTAAACCTTACAATACAGTGGGTCCAAAAAATACTATACTGTAGCTATAACTAACACTGCCACCTCAAAGATGTATAATGACGGCAATCAAATGATAGAAGCTTCAAGGATTTAAAATAAATGGCTTACAACTGTCCCTTGAGTGTAGATTACGCATTTTTTTTGTGCGATGAAAACGTAATTCTTGTCGGTCGAGTTACATCATCTGTGAACATTTCGACTGTCTAACTATCACGGTTCATTAGATACAGCCTGGTGACAGACGTACAGACAACCAGACAGCGGAGTCTTAGTAATAGGGTCCCGTTTTACCCATTGGGTACGGAACCCTAAAAACTAACCATGCACTGCTCCAAACCACAACTGCTGCAAAATAACCAACAAGTTAAATAGGGACTTGTTAGCCATAAAAACCGGGTCTGATAGATTTGGTGTTGCAGTAAACCCTAAAAAGTGTCAGGCGATCATAATTGGGAGTCCTCGTAGTATGGGTAAGGTGGATGGTTTAACCTTGCCACCGGTTCTCTTTAATGGTACGATCGTTCCATTTAGCACTGACGTGAAGGACTTAGGCTTGCACATCGATGGTACCCTAAACTGGCGTACTCAAGTTGCTAGCGTCAGCCAGAAGGTTACTGGAACGCTGCGGGCTCTGTACCGACTGAAAAATTTATTGCCATCAAGTACCAAGACAATGCTTGTGCAGTCCTTAATTTTCCCCATCATCGATTATGGTGATGTGTGTTACTATGACCTAAATGCAGATCTCCTCGATAAACTTGACCGTCTTCTCAATAACTGCATTCGATTCGTTTTCAATCTGCGTAAATATGATCATGTCTCTGCGCATCGGTCGCTTTTGAAGTGGTTGCCCATACGCCAGCGCAGAGAGCAAAGGGCACTGACCACCTTGTTTTCATTTCTTGACTCCCCCTCTCCCCCTACCTATCTATCCCCATCCTTTCAGTACATGTGCGCAAACCACAATAATTATAACTCTACGTTCATCACACAATCGTCTTCTCCAATGTCCCACTCACCGCACTGATTTCATTCATTCTTCCTTCTTCGTTCAGTCTATCTCTCTGTGGAATGCGCTGCCCCAGGAAATCAGGATGGCAACCAACCGATTATCCTTTAAAGTTAAAGTTCGCGAGCACATTCGCAAGAAGCTGACAGTATCATCACAACGGTAATGTTTTCCCTTTGTTTGTCTTATTTCTTTTAGTATGTTCGTGTAGTTATGTGTATTTATTTGTTCTTATATTTATACATATATATTTAGGATTATTATATATTATATATATATATATATACATATATAGTTTTAACAGTTTCAAGTATTTAAATAAATATTTATTCCACACTTTAGTTATTGCACCTACCACTGTTTGTCTCTGCATCACCCAAAGGTTGACTGGTAGAAAATGCCTACGGCATTAAGTCCGCCTCTGTACATTTGTGTGCTTAAATAATTAAATAAATAAATAACCGTGTGACGCTATAATACTTGCAGGAACTGTAACTGTTACCATGAGGTCAAGGTCAACTGAGGCTGGTTGCAGAGTCACGCTGAGCGTCGGCGCTGACGGCCCAATATGTATGATTTTTTAATGATCCTTTGTAGTAAACACTAATTTTAAATCTCGATTTCTACTATCGCAAACCTTTACCCATGCTCTGCTGATATCTAAATGAAAGTTCTGAGTTTCTCTTTCATGTTTTCGGATAGCTCTTTTATAGATATATCAGGAATCGAGGAGTTCTACCACCTCAGATGTTCGGATTTTTTTAATGATCCTTTGTATTAAACACTAATTTTCAATCTCGATTTCTACTTTCGCAAACCTTTACCCATGCTCTGCTGATATCTGAGTGGGAGTTCTCAGTTTATGTTTCATATTTTCGGATAGCTCTTTTATAGATTTATCAGGAATAGAGGAGTTCTAGCACCTCAGATGTTCTGATTCTATTTTATGTTCCTTCATATTAAACACTTATTTCAAACTCAATTTCTACTAATCTTATTTTTCAACCATGCTCTGCTTACCCCTGAGTCAGAGTTCTGGGTTATTATTGCATTTTGTCGGATACCTCTTTTATAGGTGCATCAGAAAATGAGGATTTCCTTCTCCTCAGTTCTACTCAAGTTCCTTTTTGATCCTACTAACTTAAACACTGAATGAAATTTCGATTTCTCCTAACCTTTCTTTTTCACAAGGCTCTGCTGATACTTTTGTGAGACTTCTGCATTCTTTTAGTTTTTTTTTCTGTTACTGGGGTCTTGTTTACTAATTATAGCCCAAAATAATCTACGAAAATCCACAAACTGCGTCATTCACGACTGTTTTATCAAAATGATTGTCTTTTTCTAGTAACTGGTTAATATTTTTAATTTATTTTTTTATAAATTTAGGAAGGCAGAACTCTTTCGGAAAAGTATTAGGAACTATAGAGGTCACCACTGTGCACCTAAATCAGGTTTAAAATTTAAATTTTGGCAAAATTGATCTGCTGACGGAAGTTAGCAGAGCATATTTTCATTCGACTTTTCTCGGGAAAAAAAGCCAGAACTATTTTTTTTAAGTATAAGGAACTCTAGAACTCAGCCGCATGCCAATAGAACTCACATTTTTTTATGCTCTGCTGGGAAATGATCTGCCAAGTTCACGCACATCCCTGCCTCACGCCACAATCTAAACCATACTGTATTGATTGAGCATCTGACCATCTAACACAGTTTATCTGACTTTCATACCAAAATTTAAATATTTTTATAACCTCAGGTGGAAGGTCTGTTTCATCCGACATTTTTTGCCACAGAATGTCATAATTCACCAGGTCGAAAGCCTTCGACAGATCTAGAAAACAACCATACACAGGTGTCTTCCTGTCTGTGTAGTACTGCACAGTCTGCTTGAGACACAAGATTGCACTTTCCGTCGACAAACCGGTTCTAAAACCAAACTGCGCGTTGTTGAGTTAACATAATTACTGTCATTATTTAATAAAATGCGCCATTGGTTGGTTGGTGTTCATCAATAAAAAATACTCAACAAAAAATAGTTTTTCTCAAAACTCCTCGGATATATTTTATTGAGCTTTGGTGTACAGACTAGTACAAGCCCAAGGAACATAATGCACTATGTGTCCATTCTAGGCAGCACTTGGCCCAACTCCCAAATATGGATGGTAAGTAAAAATTATTTAACATGTAAATGATATGCAAACAAATGAAATAATAATGTGTTTTTTTAACATAATTACTGTGATTATTTAATCAAATGCGCCACCGGTTGGTTTTTCATTTTCGTTTTTCGAAAATTCGTTTTTCTCAAAACTCCTCGGATAGATTTTATTAAGCTTTAGTGTACAGACTAGTACAAGCCCAAGGAACATAATGCACTATGTGTCCATTCTGGACAGCACTTAGCCCAGCTCCCATATATGGATGGTCAGTAAAACATATTTAACATGTAAATGACAAATGAAATAATAATGTGTTTTTTAACCAACCTAACCTCTAACCTCTTCAAAGGCTTAAGTCATTGAAGGGGTTAACCCCTTCACGTGGTTACCTTAATAAAGGTGTGGAGAGTTTGTTGCGTCACTTCTTCTTCCCAGCTAAGCAATAGGAAGTGGTGAAGGGTGGGCATTTTGGGGGCTGACTTATGTAATTTTGACGTTCTAAAAGTGCTGATTCTCGGCCTAGTTTGAATAAATGACTTTTGATTTTGATTTTAACGATACGCCAAAAGGCGCTTGCCCGTTGAAAAATATAAGACCCCACTTGTCCTTACTCCTTCTTTGTCGGTGCACTCTTGACAGAGCGGTCGTGGTCATCAAGTTGGAGTGAGATTTCGGACACGCGTGATTTGTCTGACGATGCGACGCCATGCCTCTCTATCGGTTGTTATATGTGTGCATTCGTGTAATGGGCCGCCCACTGTAGATTTAATTTCGTAGATCCATTGCATGAGCGACCTGCCACGTGCTCTTGTTCCTTCGACCTTTCCCTGCACTATGGAATTCTTTCCTCGTCGTCATACATGTCCAAAGAATTGGAGTATTCGAGCCTGTACTGTAGCCGATAGCTGCTTATTGCCGAGTTCTTGGAGTATAGATCGTGTTGGTGCGAAACTCCAAGACACTCCAAGCATTTTCGTCGAGCATCACATTTCCAGAGCGTGTTTTTACTTCTTCTCAATTTCTCTAAGGGTCCACGTTTCACTTATCCTTACAAAGTTGCTCAAACCCTTTTGCTAACGCTAGAGAGCCTCACTGAGTAATGACATCACAGTTTTTGTGATAAAATCTCTATTGCTTGCCTATATATAAGTGCGTGCGGTGCGTAATGTGTTATAAAGCTTAAGGACGTTCAGTGTCTCACAGTGTTAAAATACATAGAACTCTGTAGTAACCATGTTGGAAGTACTACTAACAGCGTGTCTGTTGGTATTGATCTCCGCAATTATATACTGGCGCGCGCGACTTGTGGAGTCTCGGGCTCATCCGCTGCCTCCGGCTTACCCAGGACTTCTACCCATTATCGGACACACACATTTGCTGGCTACAGACACATCAAGTAAATTTCTTTTATATTACATTTTTAATTGATGGTTATAGGAAAATATGTGTCGTTACGGGTCATCAGAAGCCCGAAATTCTGACAAGCAGTCTTACTACCCAGTACTACCCAGTTACTGAGTTTTGGAGGTCAGGCTATCGTACTACCCAGTTACTGAGTTTTGGAGGTCAGGTAGGTTGTCGCTTCATGTACAAAACTCGTATTCAGCTGCGTCCGACTGCGACTGGGAACGAACATATTTGGGAAAAAGCTTAGCAGGTAGATTGGAAAAAAAAAGAAGTTTGATTGAATTCGTCAAAAAGGACTAGACGTAAGTACCTACACTATGTGCCCCGGCTTCGCACGGTTTTTACGACTTAACGAAACAATGAGGTATTGTATTTATTATAATTATATTAGTTTAACCTTTGGAATTATAATAATTTTAATGGCGGTTTTAAGTTACGATTTCCGAGCGCGCGCGTTCACCCGTGAAGTCTGAAAGCCACCTCCGGGCAGTGACACTCGCAACCGACGCGGGGAAATCTGTGGGCATGGTAGTGCCCTCGCCGAGACGATTCAAGCGGATTGCAAGGGCACGAACTAACTTATCTCGAAGCACTTCGTTGTTTTTTGAACCCTCATAACTTGATTATACCAGATAAATAATATTATCGGGATATGATGTCAATAGTGGACTCATATATACCCCGACTTCGTCACTCACACACTGATGATCATAAAAATTCTAAGGGTACTTCCTGAAGTCCTAGAAAGCTGAAAGGATCGTGAGCAAGCCATCAGAACGGGACAGATTTGAATGTGCCTTGGCCTGAGTAAAGGGAGAAGTAATGTCTTTAAAACTACATTGGTTTGAACAGTCGCGGAGCTGGGTGTGTTTTGCCCACGATCCCTAATATACTACAAAAACAATAAAAAGAATCAAAAACTTGGAACTTTTATCCGCCAACCCCTCAAACTAGGGGATGGAAGTTTCTATGAGATTTCGCAAATGATGCTAGAGGTCTGAAAATTGACATAGGGACTCCTTGTTATAAATAAATAAAAAAATATTTCAGGATTTTTAGTTATAAAGTTTTTGCATTCTGCGCTGTGACTATAGAGGTTAATATTCATGTATTATACACATAATCCTTTCGGAATAAATCTTCTAACTGATGGTGAAAACCGTATTAAAATCCGTAGTCTACAAGAACAACGGGGTCATTCACAATCACGAAAAGTGACTTTAATATAATATACCTAGTCATGGGCGTACCCAGGGGGTGGCAGGGGGGCAGCTGCCCCCCCCTGGAAATCTCGCAGAACATGTATGAACTCGCCTAATTACTAATCAAAGTGTAACGAGGCCTTATGCTCTAACTTTTAAACGCGCGGTAGAAACGCAAAATGCACGGTGCAATTGCCAAAAAACCGCGCGCGACGATGGCACACTACACTACATATACCTAATGTTTCATGTAGGTGTGTTTGTGTAGTGTGTCTGACAAAACAGCCGCGGACGATCCGACCTAAAAATTCTGACTTGCCCCCCTAGGCCAGAAGCTGGGTACGCCCATGTACCTAGTAATGTATAGATGTATAAATAGATAGTTACTTAATCCTTTGACTATCTTTGATTTATATTGCAAATGGTAGCTGAACTTTTCAAGGTTATCTAGATTACCACATTCATGTCCTAGAACGCTAACTAATTTAGTGAAATCAGTAAAAGTTGATTGGCAGATATCAAAAGCATCCACGATGTTAATTAGACACTAAACGTAAAGATTATTTTAGAAACATCCTCATTTTTTTAACCAGATATCTAACATGTTATTAATACTCAAAAATATTCAGAGATATTCGATATGAGATGAACCACTCTTTCTAATGTTAACGATATTTTGAAATGTCCGAGGATGTAACTTGATATTATAAAGCTATGTTTATATCTGCTGAAACAATATTACAAATATTTTTATGTCTGCTGAAACAATATTACAAATATTGTTGTTTATAATACAGAAAAAACGATATGAAAACATGTCATTTACCCTGTAAAAATGTGCGAAATTCAATTCGCTTAAACTTCATCTTAGGTAAGTTTTTTGGAAAAAAAAAGCTGTAGGAACCTAGATACAATTCATCGATCCCCACACCCTTAAGTGCCCCTTGGAGATCAGGCCCGGAACATCGGGGGTGACACCGGAAAATGAACGGAATAACCCTTAGTTTGGGTAAAGTTGGGAATACGTAAAGGGATTTATTGTAATAAATTGACTGGGTGGTTTATGTTGAGTGATTTAAGGTATTTATATAAGGGCCTGAGTCGCCTGAAATAAATGGATTATTATTATTATTTATTAAGCGTGATATTAAGTTATGTTATACTTTCAGAATTATGGCCGCGGCTGAAAAATATTGCGGAGTACTCACTACAGCAAGGTGGCGTTATATACGGAATAATTGGATCACAAATTTACTATGGTAAGTCATTAGGTATAAGCAACAGTTACACCTGCCCTAATTGCTTAACCCATGCTATAAATCCTCTCTAAAAGTTTTATATTCTGTGGAAAATGTCGTAGGTTATAACTCTTGTTTAGCTATAAGTAGGTATAAGATTTAATGTATAACTGTTAATTTCCCATAAGAAATAAAATACATAAAATAAAATAACGACACCTAACTCTAACAAAAAATTTCTATTGGAAGACGGATCTCTGAAACGAAAAAAACGTTTTTTACAAAACACTACAAAGTGAAAAATAACGTTAATTTCGGGGTCTTTGGTTTTGAATTTATTTTATTTTCGCTTTTCAGTTTAATAGCATTAGCCTAAGTCAACTGCTCATCACCTTTTACAAAATATTGCTTTTCCCGATGCATAGGGATGTTAATTGTTGAGGAGTTCAGGGGGCTTGGTACTTAGCTGCATCCGGTTAGACTGGAAGCCGACCCCAACATAGTTGGGAAAAGGCTAGGCAGATGATGATGACAATGGGACCATCTCCGAAGTATACCCATTAAAACGAAAACAGAATTTTCCAAATCCATCTATGAATGACGGAGTTATTTCCGACCATAAATAAAAAACAAACATCCGAAAACTTCTTCCTTTTAGAAGTCCGTTAAAAATGGTTTTTACTCTCCCGCAATTTATTTTTGAACGGCCTATCAAACAACACCCCACTAAATAGAAACGGAATGGACGAGAAAGAACCCGGAAAAATTATTTAAAATTATTTTTTAAATTATTTTAACACTTTCTTGGCTTGATTAATTTGTGTAGCCATGCAAAATAACAGCTTCGTAGTACTAAGAGTCTAAGAGATAAGCGGGCAGACTATAAGGTTTCCTTGTTGACTACGGAACCCTAAAAATGAGCACTTATTTATAATTCAATAATTTGTTACAGGCATATCAGACCCTGAAGATGCTCTTTTGGTGGCCAATACCTGTTTGGAGAAGCATTTTTTGTATGGATTTGCAAAATATTGGATGGGCGAGGGACTAGTTACAGGATCTGGTAAGAGATAATTAAATAAATCTTCCTGTTCTTATTCGGGTACTTATTTCTTACTTCATACATTCTCGTTACTCCATAAATCTTAATATTCTCATCTCCGCTGTATGTAATCTTTCTATCCGTCTTCTTCAAGGCCCAGCATTGCGATCCGTACTACCACAAAATAGTAATACCACAAAATAAATAGGTAGGTACTGAAGGTCCGCTTTATGAAGACACGCGTAGACGTGCGTAGACGTACAGCCAGTGCAGAGGCACTCGCGACCGGCATCGGTATGAAATAGATTGAGACCTCAGTATACAGGATCAAATACTCAATACTCAATATCTTTATTGCTTTACCATAATGTGTACTTAGGTAGTAACTATATAATTTAGATCATTATGGACCCTGTAGGGCACAGCAAAAGGGTAGAAGAGAGGAAGCCCTGTTTTGTGAGATCATTAACTTGTTATTGTGGGAAAAAGTTTTTATTTACATAATCAAAATCAGGAGAAAAAAAATTGAATTCATGGGCATCCTCTTAAAGGGTCATTGTACTCATCGTTATGAACAACTTTCATTACGGTAGAGTGGTAGAGGAAGAGCTGATATTTTTTCTGAAAAAATCCCGTGGGCCCAATAATTTTTTTTAGGGCCTGAGAATATCGCACAATATGACCCCTTCTATCCGCCATTTTAATTTGGCAAACGTTGCACCAAACATCCTGTATAGCTGCCCTTGCTGTCCCATCTCAAATCTGTATAATGATTATGAATACGACATTTCTTTATATCCAGGAGACCATTGGTACCGACACCGTCAAATGCTAAAATCAAGTTTCAGCCTGCCAATAATAAACGGGTACATCGAAGTGTTTAACAGCCAATCAAGGACATTGCTAAGCGATATAGACCATAACGAGGGAAAAGGACAGTTTTATCCTTCACCTTATCTGAAACAATTTGCCCTGGGAGCATCTTACTGTGAGTATTAGTTGTAAAGTTAAGCAAACTATTGATCCTAACTAATATTATAAACTAGCTTTTGCCAGCGACTTCGCCGCGTGGATATAGGATATCGTCCCACGGGACGTACTACCGGCATAAAAGTATCCTACGGCTTAACCCAAATCAGGCCTATCCGCATGCCTTTTATCCAAATCCGTTCAGATGTTATGGAGTGAAAAGCCAGTGGACCGATTTAAATGAAATAAAGGACTAAATGTAATCTCAAGATACAAGACTATGAGTATTATCACATCCCTTAATTTTTTTTTAAAGAAGTACACAAAAATGTTAATATTACCTAAAAAATATTTTTAACATGTCATGTAATATTAATTTATAAAAATAATATAAATATAATATTATATATACAGTATTAACTAACAAAGGGCGTTCCCGTTAACACGCAATAGTATAGCGTGTATGGTCGCTATACTATAGCAAAAAAAATATTACCTCACAAAAAAAAATCTAGTAATCACAGAACTATTAAAACACTCTGTACACGCACACTTGTATTTTAAAATTAGAAAGACAAGGGTGACAAGTATGCGGGTTTCTTTTCCGTATCAATTTAATATTTTTTGTAAATATTTTACTGTAAAAAAATAAAAAAAACTTTTTTTTTTAGTTTTGTTTTTACCCGACTACGGCGAAGAAAAAAGGAGGGTTATGATTTTGACCGGTATGTATGTATGTATGTATGTATGTATGTATGTATGTATGTTCATCTGTTCCCTCCTATCTTCCAAACCACTTATCACAATTTGACAAATGAGGTATCGTTAGAAGCGTCGTGATTGTCCGCTGGTTATAGGCTATGTGAAGTCACATAGCCTATAACCAGCGTTGCTGCCAGCTATGTCACATTAAATTAAAAATGGCGCCCTCTAGAGGACAAAAAATGAGGAACTTAATAAAAAATATGGTTTAATCGTACCATGTTGGGTATCAAATGAAAGAGCTTAATGAGCACATTTCAAAAATATATATATATTATAACACCAAAAGAATTAAAAAAAAATCAAGTAATAAAAACTAAAACCCAACTACGACTTAAAAGGTATAAACAAGACACCACACACAGACAAATTAAAAATCCGGAGTCACACGTAATCTGTTCGATTTATGCCCTAACACGTGTGACTCCGGATTTTGAATTTGTCTGTCTGTGGTGTCTTGTTTATACCTTTTAAGTCGTAGTTGGGTTTTAGTTTTTATTACTTGATTTTTTTTAGCCTGTATGGACGCTATACTATTGCAGGTTAACGGGAACGCCCTTCGTTAGATAATATACTGTATATACAGTAGGTATATATAGTAAACTAGTTGCCGGCCCTGCTTCGCACGGGTAGCACTAAGTACTTATCTACGGTGCACCTACCCTACCTACCCTACCTACCCTACCTACCCTACCTACCCTACCTACCCTACCTACCCTACCTACCCTACCTACCCTACCTACCCTACCTACCCTACCTACCCTACCTACCCTACCTACCCTACCTACCCTACCTACCCTACCTACCCTACCTACCCTACCTACCCTACCTACCCTACCTACCCTACCTACCCTACCTACCCTACCTACCCTACCTACCCTACCTACCCTACCTACCCTACCTACCCTACCTACCCTACCTACCCTACCTACCCTACCTACCCTACCTACCCTACCTACCCTACCTACCCTACCTACCCTACCTACCCTACCTACCCTACCTACCCTACCTACCCTACCTACCCTACCTACCCTACCTACCCTACCTACCCTACCTACCCTACCTACCCTACCTACCCTACCTACCCTACCTACCCTACCTACCCTACCTACCCTACCTACCCTACCTACCCTACCTACCCTACCTACCCTACCTACCCTACCTACCCTACCTACCCTACCTACCCTACCTACCCTACCTACCCTACCTACCCTACCTACCCTACCTACCCTACCTACCCTACCTACCCTACCTACCCTACCTACCCTACCTACCCTACCTACCCTACCTACCCTACCTACCCTACCTACCCTACCTACCCTACCTACCCTACCTACCCTACCTACCCTACCTACCCTACCTACCCTACCTACCCTACCTACCCTACCTACCCTACCTACCCTACCTACCCTACCTACCCTACCTACCCTACCTACCCTACCTACCCTACCTACCCTACCTACCCTACCTACCCTACCTACCCTACCTACCCTACCTACCCTACCTACCCTACCTACCCTACCTACCCTACCTACCCTACCTACCCTACCTACCCTACCTACCCTACCTACCCTACCTACCCTACCTACCCTACCTACCCTACCTACCCTACCTACCCTACCTACCCTACCTACCCTACCTACCCTACCTACCCTACCTACCCTACCTACCCTACCTACCCTACCTACCCTACCTACCCTACCTACCCTACCTACCCTACCTACCCTACCTACCCTACCTACCCTACCTACCCTACCTACCCTACCTACCCTACCTACCCTACCTACCCTACCTACCCTACCTACCCTACCTACCCTACCTACCCTACCTACCCTACCTACCCTACCTACCCTACCTACCCTACCTACCCTACCTACCCTACCTACCCTACCTACCCTACCTACCCTACCTACCCTACCTACCCTACCTACCCTACCTACCCTACCTACCCTACCTACCCTACCTACCCTACCTACCCTACCTACCCTACCTACCCTACCTACCCTACCTACCCTACCTACCCTACCTACCCTACCTACCCTACCTACCCTACCTACCCTACCTACCCTACCTACCCTACCTACCCTACCTACCCTACCTACCCTACCTACCCTACCTACCCTACCTACCCTACCTACCCTACCTACCCTACCTACCCTACCTACCCTACCTACCCTACCTACCCTACCTACCCTACCTACCCTACCTACCCTACCTACCCTACCTACCCTACCTACCCTACCTACCCTACCTACCCTACCTACCCTACCTACCCTACCTACCCTACCTACCCTACCTACCCTACCTACCCTACCTACCCTACCTACCCTACCTACCCTACCTACCCTACCTACCCTACCTACCCTACCTACCCTACCTACCCTACCTACCCTACCTACCCTACCTACCCTACCTACCCTACCTACCCTACCTACCCTACCTACCCTACCTACCCTACCTACCCTACCTACCCTACCTACCTACCTACCCTATCCTACATACCTACCCTATCCTACATACCTCCCCTTCCTACCTACATACCCTACCATACGCTCAAACGCTCGCTTGAGCGACAGAAAGTAAACAAATGATAGAAGTTGTATAAAGAGTGTCGTGTCCTGACTCACAGTCACCGCAATGCGACTTGCCTCGACGGAAACAGGTCGCTAGCGATTTGGCGCGCAAGTGAATCAATTATGTACGAGTACCTATAAGCTAACGGCGCGGCTTGTATGATCGGTCGGATCGTCGCTACTTTCGGTTCGATGTATGACATGAAGTCGAGCACGCGTGTCACTTGTCGCAAATCGCAGTGCCCGAAGTCGTGAACGGGGCCGGTTATCTCTAATTTCGCAAACGATTTAATTTGTGATTGTAATTTCAGTGACTACGTTTGGAAAGGTCGCAAATGAGAATTTCGGTCCAAAATATATGAAAGCAGCCGATGAAATGTTGTACCGTGTAGTGCAAAGATTCCAGAAGTTTTGGCTGCATAATGATTTTATATACAAGTTGTTAGGACAAACAAAGAAAGACTCTGAACTGGTGACTACTGTCAATGAAATAACAGATGAGGTAGGAGTATTATTACAGAGCAACATTGTCAAATTTATAAAAGGAGAATGGGTGATTCAACCGTGAAGCCCAGTAGCGTTTAGATAATAATACATATAATTATGCCAATGGAAATAAGGAGAATATTTCTTATTGTGAAGACTTGTCTTGAATGTTAGTACGTAAGGAGCTACAGAGTTTATTTAACTTTAAAATTGCGTTTTTTTGTAGTTTTTAGGAAAAATATTTCGGTAATAGTCGGGTAAAAACTACCGAACTTCCCAATACCGTTTGGTGCCCGAGGTACATATTTAGGTCACTCTGAACTGACTTACAATAATTGGCAAAAGTCGGGATAGTAGCAAAGGTTATTCTTGAATAGCTCTTTCCAGTGGCGATTATTTTATAATTATCGGGCGCCAAAAAAATCTTTAACTTCGGTGCACAAGTAGTTACACATATTTCGGTCATTAACTCCGAACTAACAATTAAGCAAAAGTCGTAATCAGGGCAGAAACCCATAGGTCAGTACCCATTCTCCTTTATAATATGAACAATGAATAAGATAATTATAAGCTTTTAATAAAAACAGCAGATCAATTATTATTATATTTTGCGTTCCGATCTTAATTTGTATGCAAGATTAAAAAGTCACGACAAAAATGACCTGCAGGCGTAGCATGAGCACCGTTTTGTCGACGGAAGAGTAAACAAAAATGACGTACCCTGTAGACAGTAGACAGTACGAGACGGCAGCAAAATAGAAAGAGTCAACTGCACTTTTTACGAAATTCACTCTTTTACATAATTCGACTCAGAATTCTTTGTTTTATCATAGGATTTATCGGTTGTCAGTGTGATTTTGACAGTAAGGAAAGAAAACTTTCTTCCGAAATAGTCTACATATAAAAAGACCTAGACAAAGATCGTTAGAAATGAAAGACCAAATGACAGATTGTAGAAAGATTTCTACGGTGGATGTCAAAAATGAAGAAAAGAACTGTCACTTTGTATAGAAAAAGCTATGTCTATTCTTCGTAGAGATAGAAAACGCCATGCTACGCCTGCTGCTATGTATGCGTTACTTTTCGGTAAATGAGACTAATTATTAACATTTGACAGTTCAACAGCATTCATTACATTATTTACGTCGTTGAGCAGAAATAGCAATCTCTTTCAAAATGATTCAGATTATGATTGATCTTGTATTACTCAATTAGAATGCACAACATGTTAGGTGTCCTAATTAGTTTGAAAAAATCCATCTCAACGTAATAATTATATTTTTTTATTGGTATTTTTTTTTAACATGTATGGATTCTATACTATTACAGGCTAACGGGAACACCCTTTGTTAGTTAACATACAGTATACTGTACTTAACCCTTTACTGCATGATTTTTTATTTATGTTAGGAAAAAATATATGTGGTAGGAAACACTAAATAAATGAACACGTGTTTCAGGGTTTTTCTTTTAATTGAATAGTTTTAGAAAATTTTACACTTTTCCACTTTGGATCACATTTGGTACATTGAGCAGAAAATGAACATTAAAAAAATAACATAATATGAAGAAAAATTATGAAGTATGGAATAATTCGAAACAATTTCTTTTATCGTTGAGGCAAAGGTTGACTTTGCATTTCCGGCACTCCACATGAGATCTACCATTGCATTCCGGGACCTTACAACGATTTCGGTCTCAACTTTTTCTAGAAATCCATCCCTCCATCGAGGTTTTTCAGCTCTTGCGCTTCTATTGGACGAAGACGGCAATTGGGATAATGGAGTATTATCGTCTGATTCTGAGTCCGATTCGTCAGATCCAGGAATATATCGAGGAGGTAAATGTTGAGCTCTCCTTACCCGATGTTCGTCTTCGGACAGATCTTCGTCGCTGCTACTTTCAGGAAAATCCTGGATAATTGTATGAATACCTCCGTAAAATCGACGTGGATCCATGTCGCAAGTTTCCTGTAAATAGATGTTTGATTAAACCACGTGAATAACAAAATAAGAGGGTACATCACAAAAAAAGCTAAACAACTTTTCATTATAAAGTATCATATTTGTGCATGTTGGTACAAATAAGGTACATAGGAAGAAATAATATTTCTGCATGCTGTACCAAATTTGTTCCATTCAGTTAGAACCACTTTTAGGTAATTATTACTTGATAAAACAATAAAAGCTTACCTTAGTATCAATATTTAGATTACTTTCTTTCCTGGAGTATTTATTTGCAAGCACTAACACTGAGATTTGTATTTTTTACACAATTTCGGAAATCATAAACTCGCTCCGCACCGGTTCGTACCTGTTCACTGACTTTGACGAAGGATGTAGTTTACACAACTTGCTCATAGATGGCGGGTTTATACATAAAATGAAGCTCGTATGGGACGAATTTGACACAGTATGCATAAAATAAGAAAATCTGTTTGCAACTTTAAAATATTTTAAGAATTTTGGTTTGGTTCATTTATGAACCGCGATGCGGTAAAGGGTACTACAAAATGTATTTTTAAATCGATATTTGTTTTTTTTTTATATAAAAAATTACCAGGGTGACAAACACGAAATAAAATCCTGTTAGGCACACTGGTGTTACAATCTGCAGGTGTAGCATGGCGCTTTCTATCTCTACGAAGAATAGACATAGCTTTTTCTATACAAAGTGACAGTTCGTTTCTTCATTTTTGACATCCACTGTAGAAATCTTTCTACAATCTTTCATTTTGTCTTTCATTTCTAACGATCTTTGTCTAGGTCTTTTTATTATGTAGACTATTTCGGAAGAAAGTTTACTATCCTTACTGTCAAAATCACTCTGACAACCGATAAATCCTATGATAAAACAAAGAATTCTGAGTCGAATTATGTAAAAGAGTGAATTTCGTAAAAAGTGCAGTTCACTCTTTCTACTTTGCTGTCGTCGTACTGTCTACAGGAAACGTCATTTTTGTCTACTTTTCCGTCGACAAAACGGTGCTCATGCTACGCCTGCTGGTGTGACTACGAGTCCATAGCCTAAAAGTACCTATTGTTATAGTAGGTGTCTGAAGATACACATTACGTAAAATAAGGTTATTCAGAAAGTTGTTCTTCAGCCAGCGAAAATTCCAGAACTTTTGAGAATGAAACTGTCTTTTTCTTCAGATATTACGTACAAAGAGATCATTTTTAAATGGAACAAACATACGTCCCGCATCTACATGTAAGTATTATTTAATTATTTTTCAAGACACTTGCTCGTAAAGTGGCTCTTATTGAACCGCTTTTAGGTTCATAATGAAACGATAATGATGATGGAAGCGTGCTTTTTACTGTGTGCCAAAAATTGGCAGTATGGAATTAGTAAGTACTATAATGGCAGCATAGAATTTGTATCCAATAGAAATTGTTTTTGGTGAGCTTTTTACCAAAGACAAGCGCTCAAAAGCAAGTTTTTATTAAAAAAAGGAACCATAAGCAAACCAGTGTCGTTTAGCTATGGTAAAAAAAACCCATGCATACCCATGGGTTTTTTTTACCATAACTAAGCGTCAGTACTATACATTGAATTAGTATGAACTAGAGACTTGCGCTTTTTTCCGGTAAGACCGCGGGTGGCACGCGTGCAGGTCACTTGACCCGCCCCCACGTATCGCTTTTTCACTACCCTAACCCCATTTGCGTATTATGTATTATTAACATTATTATATTTTTATATAGGCTGATCAGCGGTATTACCAGTGCCTTTATTTACATCTGCTCGCGCATCGCTAGCGGAAAAAACAAAACCAGCCGCCATTTTCCTTAAATATATGCTATCTTTTTTGTTGTGTGGTTAAATTAAAAATGTCGATTTCCCATACGGAAGAAGAGCGTAAATAATAATAAATAGATTTGACTCCGCCATGGTACCTACGTTTAGTTATAGTATTTTTTTTTCTTTTTCAAATCATTTTTTTTGGTAAAGGCTGTCTAACGGTTTTGCAAGTGCCTTTATTTACACCTATGGAAAAACAAAACCAGCGCGCCATTTTCCATAAATATTTATTATCGTTTTCGTTGTGTGGATAATAATTATTATCAAAATACAAAATTTTAAGTATTGTCAGTAACCGACATAAAAGTTTTTAAAAGAAACTCCGGAAAGTCAGTACCTGGCTACAAAGGTCAGATATACTTTATTAATCTATCATCTCTATAGTTACATTATTGTAGCATAAGTTTTTACAACAAGTTTTTTTTTTTTTTTTCAACAACTGTTTTTTTCCTCGCAAGTGTGTTGAAAAACGTCGTATGAAACGCGGGTGCATTGATTATTACACTCTCGGCTACCTTATCGCACTCACCTATGGCTCGCGCGAATAATACCGCCTCGACTGTAATATCCAATAGAACATACTCGTATCACAATGTACTATTCCTGAACTTCATTATTCTCTGTTAAATGACAGTCAGTTTACAGCCAAAATTGTTGAACAAATAAAAATAAATTCAGATTGGTTCAAAATTTTGTAATGATTTTGCCTCGTTGGTCTAATAGGTTTACCGTCAGGAATTTCTCAGTAGCAGCCTAGAGTTTGGATTTGTGCCTGGCAATAGGCTAGCTCCCCATTACATGCGGCTTAAACTTATAACTGGTGAAATGTGGATGTACCAACGTGTGGATGTACAAACTTTTATAACTGGTGAAGTGTTGGTGTATGCACATTTGCACAAGTTTGGCACCCTTCTGGGAAAATAGGCGTGATTTTATGTGTGTGTTTATGTTTACAGATGTGTCATACCAGCCGCTCTTAGACCTGATACTGGAACAACACACTAGAAATCGCTTCACTGACCAGGAGATCACAGAAGAACTACATACTGCTATTGCGGCTGCGTTCGATACTACATCACATTCGTTGGATACTATTTTGGTAATGATAGGATCATTCCCAAAAGTTCAAGAGAGGCTGTTTGATGAGTAGGTTGCATTTTGTATTAAGAAAAGGAAGATTATGTGTACAGACCAGGGGAGCATGACACAAAAGTGAAGAGGCCTGTACTCAGCAGTGGGTGGAACAAGGCTGCTACTAATGATAAAGATTAAAAAGTGGTCTCATCATCTGATCTTGTATGACATAAGGAGCCGATACGTCGACACTTATGGCTTGTCTCCAAATTCAAAGTAGTTTAGCGAGCTATAGAAAGTGTACGAGCAGTTTGTCCATACACTGAGATGTAATATGTAGATTGCTGACGGATACGAATCACACGGGTAAAACACACGGGTATACAGGAAATAAAATCCCTGTTTTGTGCCCGTTAAAGATTGACCAATTTATAAGGAAAAACATTCAAATATTACCGCTTGGTATGTCGTTAAAAAGTAGCCTATATCCTTTCGCAGGCGCTAGACTATCTGTGTACCAAATTTCATTTAAATCGGTTCTGTAGCTTTGGCGTGAAAGCGCGACTGACAGACAGACAGACGAGAGTTACTTTCGCATTTATAATATTATATACATATAGTAAGGATAAAGTAGGTGAGGTCGTGATAGGCGCGATAAACTTTTAACGTTGTAGTTGAAAAACATGCTCTCTCATACATTCCGACTGCAAATGTAAGTTGGTTGAAACTATTCTGCTCATCATGCCGAAGATCCTCATCAGATCTTCACCAATTTTTTTGTAGACCTTCTTAGAGTTGCCTTTCAAATAAAAAAAAGAAACATCGCTATCGGATATCATAAGGCGGAGATATCCAGTAGCCCCCTGTTTTCCTCAGTTTGGGGGAAGTAGCCCTCCAATCAAAAATCCCCTAAAAAATTACAAAAAATTCGTTATACCTGTACACCAAATTTCGTCCAGATCGGTAGTAAAATACGACCTGTAGACGAGTACGGACAAATTCGCCAATTTCGCTCGCCAGACTTGATGCAGAGACGCTTCACTCGCTACGCTCGCTCGGTCAATAAATGCGAAAGTGAGTTAATATGTTTGTTTGTTACTCTTTTACGCTACAACGGCTGAACGGATTCAGATAAAATTTGGCACATGGGTAGACCATGACCTAGGATACTTTTTATCCCGATATTCCCACGGGATCGAGACTTATGCGGGTGAAAGAGCCCGATGCAACTAGTTATTAAAATAAAAATTGACACTATGTTTGGAGTCTCTCCTCAGATATTATCATATTTTTTGTCATTTTCAGAATAATGGAAGTTTTAGGTAAAGATAGAGACATTGCTAAGGAAGATTTAAGAAAGTTAGTATATACAGAAGCAGTGATTAAGGAGAGCCTTCGAATGTTCACTACGGGGCCAATTATAATAAGATCTATAGACAGAGATGTAAAACTAAGTAAGTTAGTGTTTTTTTTTTATGTTGAGTTGCACTAACAATTCATAAAACGTATCTAATCACATTTTAAGCAAAGCACAGGGACCAAACGTAAAGTGAACTGTGATTTTCATAATCACAAGGGTTTGACATGCTCAAATTAACTACTACTACTTTATGCATTTTCCATTCCAGATCTTCCCTCATAAATTATCATAATATTTTGATTTGTCAAGATGCAGCGTTTTTCGCGTGCCTCATAAAAGTAGCAAATAACATACAGTTGGTAGATAGCTAATTAGGGAGACTAACACAATATGTAAGATGGATGTTTTAGGTCACATGTCTCTTATCTCTTCATAGGGATTCGATTCGTATATTAAATAATTATCTAACATTATACGTACCTACGGTTAATCATTTTGAACATTTGCATTATTTTGTAAATATTGATTATTTTGACTACCGGGCAGTCCCCTTCGTCCTCAGTCTTTCGAGCCCTGACTTTGTTTCGCCATTTCTTTACAGAGGTAGTCAGATAGGAAATGTAGACTCGATTTAGCTTATTTTTAACCGATTTCAAAAAGAAGGAAGTTCTCTGTTTTTTTTTTGTATATTTGTTATGCCGAGATCAGACGATCCGCGATTTTGTGGACGGACACGCACGGCAGACGACCACAGACCGCCACCACCGCGCACCGAGGAATTTCCGATGTCTGCGATACCCCGCACGTACACCTTCCCACGGTGCGTCGTGCGGACTCGTCTGGTGTCCGTCCGCAATATGGTGCACCGTCGGATCTCGGCATGACGCGATTACTCCGAATTTTGAATTGATTTCCATGATTCTCTTTTGTTTGGTAGGTTATTGCTTCAGAGGTCCAATATAAATAAATATTAACTTTGCGTGCTTAGTTTTTGAGTTAGCTTCAATATTATGTATTTTTCCCACTTAGTATACAACGTTCCGCTACAATGGCGACATTAATTTAACACACGCGTCACGTGAGCGGGTAGGGCTAGTGGCCAGTCCAGGCCAGTGGTAGTAATCATAAAAACTATAATAAAATAAAATAATTCGTAAATTGAAGAATTTAAATTTTCAAACAAACTAAATCATAAAAACATAACCAAAATTGAGATCACGCTGTGTAAAAGATTCATTCTTGAAGCTACCTACCAGTTGGCTTACGTTCTATCGGTAAAATCCTTTGTCGGCATAATTTCTAAGAAATTGCGCGGCTTTCCTTCTATTCGCCTACATATATGATCCGTGGCCCCGGCAAATGACCTTTTCGCTACAGTTCTTTAAGTACAGGTTATTTAGAAAATTTTAAATAAATTAATAAATAATAACGTTTAATGAAATTCAAATATTTTCATAAAACAAAACGCGAAATCGTATACGTGTGTTAAATTAATGTCGCCATTCTAGCGGCACGTTTTATATGGACGATGGATTAAATTACTCCGTCACTGTTGTTTACATATCAGTGGTATTCGAATTTGTGTCGGGTACGTAGGTACCACAACAAAAAAATGGAATCTTACTTAGTTAGTACTGACACGAATTACTTGTCCACTACTGTTAGTTATTAATTATCTATATTAGATTTGCTTTCAGCCTTAACTTTATTTTTTAGAGAATTACACGTTGCGTGCTGGTACTCAGTGCATGTTGCTACTACATGGCTTGCATCGTCATCCATCTTGGGGGCCTGACGCCGACCAGTTCAGACCAGAAAGATGGCTGGATACCAACACGTTGCCGACCAACAATACTACCGATGCAGCGTTTAGTTTTGGCAAGCGATCTTGTCTCGGTAGGTACCTACAGAGTGTAACAAGACTCTCCACGAAGCCATCATCTACGAGTATACATTCTGTACATCAAACTTGTAACTTTGAGCAAAACTAATTGGTGGGAAACGACTTTTATTTTTGGTGTGAAAATTCGCTTTTTACGTAACGCACGTGTTACATTGCTTCCGTAACAGCGAATTTTCACTGCACAATATTTTACTAGTAGAATATTGTGCTTATTGGGTGCATGCAACGGTACAGGGGTCGTGGAATTAACATACCCACTTCAGCTTTAAAAAAATATTCTCTGAGATTGCACACCTCGCGATTGTGGAGGGTCTTCGCATTTAATAGTAGGCCATGATGCTAAATGGGGATTCACTCGAGCGTCGTGGGGACCTATTGGATTGTGAAGATTAGATGATAAAAAGAAAAAAAGTTTATGTGAAGTATACCCTTTCACTGAAGCGTGTACAGATTCTCAAAAATGTAAAAAAAAACAGTCACACAGACATACTCGAGCGCGTCAGATATTAAAAGCGTATACGCCCCACGTCTTTCTGATAGAGGAAAAATATTAATCTGCCAGTCTGCATGGTGGGGGTGGCCGTACGAAGGGGAAACAATAGGGAAAAAAAAAATATGAGCGCGTCACCCATATTAAGTGAACCCTCCAGTAGCTCCTATTCAAAAGACTGACGATTTGCACGCGACCAAAAGTAATGAGCGATGTTTGAAAATGCAAAAAAAAATCGTGACCTTGAAATACTCGAGTGCATCAGATTATTATACAGAAGCTTCATCTAGATGTCCTTTTCGTACTGACCCATAATCTGACAATTACATGGAGGAATTTCCTTAATCTGACGGTTTGTTTTTTATTTCATATTTTTATTTAATGTAATAAATACAATACAAAATATATATATCTACAGATAAATTATAATAACCTGTATTTAGAAAAAAAAAAGTATCATGTTTTTTTTTTTTAATGAATATTTTCAATCTTGATCGTCAGTGGAATCATCTTCATATTCGAAGCTCATATTTTTTATTTTATTGAATGTAATAGATACAATACAAACTATATATGTTTACAGGTAAATTATA
Organism: Lithophane socia; assembly: GCA_947522985.1. Taxonomy (NCBI): domain Eukaryota; kingdom Metazoa; phylum Arthropoda; class Insecta; order Lepidoptera; family Noctuidae; genus Lithophane; species Lithophane socia. The sequence goes on from OX383274.1 coordinate 890,442, forward strand.
ATGCTGCACGTTGTACTGACACTTACTGCACTGAATTCAATAAACGTGTTTTTCACCTTAGCACCTCAAACAAGCAGGTTTTGCTGTCAGTCTGAGAGCAAAATTTGATTTTAAGGTGGATGCGCCAAGGTAGCCCGCGAAATTCAAATTTTCTCACGTTTTTTGCAATTTGAAGGTCAGTATCAGGTTGTATGTTGATCTAAATATTATTTGCGGCCGTAACAAATATGGGTTTACAGAATTATAAACATAAGAATCAACAATACAACTCTCTAAGTTCATGTAAGTGCATTGAATGACTATTTCATGAAATCATGACATTTGGCAAAAAACGTAAGAAAACTTGAATTTTGCGGGCTAACTGAACGCGTCTCCCTTAATGCGAGCGTACCACAAAGTAACTTTTTAATTATTATTTTTCTAAATGCCGAGAAAATTTCATGGTCTACTCACAAAATTCGAAAGATTTGAATTTCACTTTGTTCTGTCACTTTTACTTTGATACGAAAAAAGCGAGAGATAGAAACAAGTCGATTCGAAGTTCGATTTGAAATTCCATAACAGGTAGGCCCAAAAAAAAAACAAACAATAACGTTTGGATACACATTATAACCGTAAAATTGCAAACCTGTTAAGGTTTTAAATGTAATAATTTAAATTTGAAGTTTTTATATTGTTTTTTTTACAAAATATACATGTGGTTTAATGTTTACCATGTTGTATTTTTTTACCTGGTAATAATTTGGGTTTCAATTTGAAACTGCCGTTTTAATGATTTTAGCTACTTCAGCTTGTGCAAATCGGCAGATTATATTATTTCCGTGATTCGTGACTAAATTTCCGTCAAAATAAAAAAAAAAATTAACCGCGCTCGAGAATGTCCAGGTGACGTTTTTTTTTTGCAACATTGTGACTCTCCCATTTCCTTATGTCACGCTTAAATTGTCAGATTATTGAAATGCACACTTTTCTGCATGTAGCTAACTTACCCTTCCTTAATCTGACGCGCTCGAGTTTTTTTTACTAATCTGATCGGCTGCCTTACACGTTTGCCCCTATGTACAGCTGTTAAAATCTCACCGTGAAAACTCAGGTGAAGTGAGCTGGGAGTGAACTGTCATTGCCTTAGCATCAGTAGGTATCGATGACAATGACAGCTCACTCCACGCTCACTTCACCTAAGTTTTCACGGTGAGATGGTTACAGAATAGCAATACAGGGCTCAGGTATGGTGGGAGTACTTCACAAGGTACAAGGTTGCCCCCCGTATGTTATTCTGCCACGCTCGAGTAACTCCCGAAATCCCCGCTTGGGCTCCCCTACCATAAAAAGCCTCGACCCCCGCACTTCCGCGGGATGTACAATCTCATCTCCGATGACCGTGGGTGATGCATCCGGTTTGCGGTCAACAGTGTACGGGCATCCTATCCAGGGCATCGAGTTCGGTCTGAGTCCATTTAAGTATGCCGAAAGAGTACATCAGAATATTAATAATTTCAGATCAGATTATTAATAAATAATTTCAATTCCAATTCATTTCAGAACCGGCATGACCCAACCGTTGAAAGTACGCACCTTGTTTCCACCTGAAAGAAGACTAATTAATACTTTCTTCAGGCGACCAGAGACGCGCTCCTTCAACGATTGCTTCATGTCAGCAACGTTGATGCCTAACGCTTCCGACATACCCAAATACTTATAGCTTTCGGATGAGGAGAGGGACCTGAGGTATATGGAATCCGAGAGTTGAATTCCCTCTGATTCCGTAATCTCCCCTCGCTTTACATGCATGACTGCACATTTGGCCACACCAAATTCCATCCTGATGGCGTTACTGAAGGTTTCAGTTACCTTCAGTAGCTCCATCAGTCGCAATTCGTTGGGGGCAAAGAGTTTCAGGTGATAAAAAAGAAAAGAAAGAAGAAAGAAAATACGTTTATTTGCGGTAAACATGACGCAAAAAAAAAGAAAACAAACACAAAGAAAAAAATAAGAAAAGGTTGGGGGAAACATGCGTCACTTCCACGCAAAACGGCTATCGCTCAGTATTATGCTGCGACCCTATGCAAGACAGAGCCCCAGCGCTGGTTTTCAGCAACAGCCGGCGCTGACGTAATGACTTCGACCGGTGCGGCACGGGTAAACTACTATTAGGACGCTGTACCAGTACAGCGCACTGTAATAAAAATAAAATAAAATCTTGTACAAGTCCAGCAACCTCATGAGCCATGTATGTGGCACCGAGTCGTAGGATATGATGATGGATCGATCCCAGTACAGTTGTCGAGAACTGGGTCGGGCACATACCTGTAGTCGGCACTTCCAATTCCACAAGTCTATATTATTAGTAATATTAAGATTCTTTATCGGTCGTGGAATTTTATTGAAAATAACTGGAGCCATACGATAAATACTTGTATGTAGGAGGACTGTTTTACTGCGATCAACACAAAGAATGTTCCGAATCCCTTTTTCTTAACCGTGGATCAGCTGGGGCTCTTATTTTGAAAAGCTGTGGGTTAGTCTTAACAAACACTGCCACCACAAAGATTTATAATGACGGCAATGTTAGAAGCTTCAAGGATTTAAAATAAATGGCTTACAACTGTCCCTTGAGTGTAGATTACAATAAGCGCGTACGCATTTTTTTTGTGCGATGAAAACGTAATTATTGTCTGTCGAACTACCCTAGAAAATTACTCCGTATCTTAGAACTGATTCCATGTCGATGTGAACACCATTATTATTATTTTATTTATTTATTTATCGTTAATTAAAACGGCACAACACCAATTACATTAATTAACATAGAATTGCATTACATTGTTATGTTTATTTTAAGCTAACATGGAACAGTGGACTTCCTTGCATACTTTTACATAATACTTTATACATAATAAAGTGTTGTTATTAATATTAATGTAACTGTTACTTTATTTTTAAGTAAGATTTTTTTATAAATTAAAATAGAATAAACTAGCCACTGCTCCAAACCACCACTGACAAATAACCTTGTAGTTCTATAATAGTTATAGGAACTGTAACTTTCACCATGTCAAGGTCACCTGGGCCCGTTACAAAAGGCCAACATACAGATATAAGCCGAGTGCAAGTAAACAATTTTTATAATAGTTCAAATTTTATTGTCACAGGTAAACTATACGCGATGACATCAATGAAAATCGTGGTAGCGCACATGGTACGCAAATACTTCATCACTGCAAATCACAACAAGATGCAATTCAAATTCAACTTCACACTAAATGCAGTGTCCGGCCACGAGATTACCTTGGAACGAAGAAGTTAAAAACTGTTATGTAATTCTACCTACTTGAGTCCTACACTAATCTTGTCCTCAATATGTCCTCCAAGAATGTATCTCATCATCATCTCCATCATTCTCCTGCTCTTATCCCAATTTATTTGGGAACAATGATCTTTTTGATGTGTAACATCTTTTCTCTCCCTTTCCTGCAATCTGTGGGAGTAATTTCGTGAAAAGAGACGGAAGTGTGTAACAAGAAGCCGGGAAAGCGCGCGCTACTTGATTTGACCAATATGAGAGACAGAGAGATACTTATACAAGAAGAAGGACCCATTTCTCTATCCCTCACTTTTTGTAACGGGTATGCTCGGACTTGACACTCTGGAGCTGAGAAGGAGCTTACAGTCAATTATACACTTCTACCATTTACTTACCAACAAAATCGACAACCCCTCAGCACTGATAGATATAAGCCTAAACATCCAGCCATGCGGGGTGCGGGGGAGCGCGGTTTGCGACGGTGGCGGCGGCCCCTGCTGGCTGCAGCTGGTTCCTGCACCCGTGCCACAAGAAATGCAACCACGCGGCGTACTCTTGCGCTCCTCAACTCGATCATACTGACTCAAGATGTACCTTTTCACTGACAAACTAAGTAAAATTATATCTGCGGCAAAAGTCCACCTGACGCACTAACACACACATACACACATTAACGCACACATCACACACCATCACAATACTATCTAATGCTGCTAATGTCGATGAAACTAGGCTAAGCTGTACTCATTATAATAAGTTACTAATTAGCATTAGTATTTAATAATAATAATGTAGCACATTGCATAAATTGTAACTATGCGTATATTACGAAAATATAACTTGTTTGTAGACGCTTTGGGTTGACCTGTTAAATCTACAAAATGTTTAATATGAATAAATAAATGAGCGCGCGAAGTGCTAAGGTCGCATTTTCCGAGAGCTTGTAAACAGTATGATGATGTCTCTATCGAGCGCACTATTGACTTGTCTTGTGTTGAACTCGAGCGAAACATTATAATTTGGTTACATGAAGACTAATGTTTTAAAACTTATATGAACTAATGTTTAAAAACTAAGATAACGTATGCCACTTAGATTAAGCGACAAAAATAAGTTTTGGCTAAGTTAAAAAAAAATAGTGGTCAATTCTGCTAACAAAATGAGGAGTCATTTTTAAGGTATTTTTTATGTTTAGAAAACTATAAGTGATAAGGTTTTTTTTACTATTGGTAGTTGTCTATGATGGTCATTATTCGATATAATACCAAGCAATTGATGAATATTTTAAATCATAGAAGTGACGAGGTTCTCTATTTGTGAGAAAAAAACGCCAATTTCATAGGTAGGGACTATAGTTGTAAATAAACCGTTTTAAACCAAAATGAATGGTTTGAAACCCGTTTTAAATTTGACCACGTGGGCCGTACATAGATTACGCATTACATTAAAAATTAAGTTAGAAAGGCTAATTGAAATCATTCAACATTTTTATTAATTTATGTGTGTCATTTACATACGTAACTGGTAAACAACCTTGTTACATAACTAATTAGTTGATTGGATAGGCACGCGTGCCGGCCAATTTTTTAGGATTAGACAAGTTAAAACAATCTTGTTAAGCATATTTATTAAAATTTATAGCCATCCCCCGACACGACGACGCTTGGATCAAACTATAAACATATAGAAGCAATACCTACATATTATTATTACTTTTTAGTCTCTTTGTTTTTGTCGGGGTTTTTTATTTTTTTTAATTTAACTTTTATTTCCTGCTTTTTAAATTTTATATTATATTACTTGTAGACACGCTACGATCGATGGCTGTCTCGCCGTTATCTGCGTAGCTGTACCTATATGTTTGTCACAGTACAGCGAGTTACTAATTTAGTCTCATTCTCTTTCCTACTCCATCATCAGACCCTGATCACCATCCATCTGTAACCTATTTTGACCTATTGAGACCTTTCCAATGAGCCCAAACACGACACCTCTGCTGTAAGTTGGTGAGGGAGTTGGGTATCCTGCAAATACCAGATGATGCTGCAGCATCAGTTCAACGTTACTATATTGTATTCTTCTCATATCATTGAAGTAACAGAATTCTAAATTTGGAATCGATTAGACCTATAGAAGATGCTCAGATCCATTCATCAACTTGAAAAGAGCTGATAGTATTCAAACGGCTGAACCGATTTTCTTGAATCATAGCTAAGAACACTCTCGATCAAGTCACCCTTCTAACAAATACAAAAAAAAACAAAATCGGTTCAGCCGTTTGGCAGCTACGAGGGAACAGACTGATACACAGATACACACGTTAAACTTGTAACACCCCTCTTTTACCGTCGGGGGTTAAAAATATCTGGGAGTAGGAGTGGTCCAGATCACTTCGTGTGAATCCTCAATGCATTCTATTTAACAAAAACATTTTAAACCTTTATTAAACCGCTAAGTGTGGTTTAAAACGTTTTAACCCAAAAAGACGGTTTAAAACCAAATGGTTTAAAACGTTTAAATACATTTTGCATCTATAATGGGGACCCAATATTTTAGATGTTACCTACTCCATTAAGTATTAGACTTCTTAATCTGTTTAGGTCTTATAATTAAATTAACTTGTATTTTGAACCTACTAGGATCACGGCATCTTCGTCAACTTCTCTTGATAATATATAAATGATAAAAATAAATTAGTGTAAAGTGACTTAACATCATTCTGACCACTGTGGTTTATTATCTAGCTTCCTCATGCCATTAAATTAAAAGCCGCATTAAATAGAATGCAGGCCTTATACAGCTAGTCGTTGCAATCAGTTTAAAAATAATATAGCTCATAAAATTACTCCATATAAAGTAGAACACGAAACTCATAGTGAAATAAATGGAGCCCTTTTTGATGTTGTGCAAAAAGAGTACCTATCAACTTTCAAGACCAAAACTCTTAACATTAATGGCACCTCCGTTGGCTTTAATCAATGGGCCACTCCAGGTATTTATAGAAGTAGAGCGAGGCTATACAAGTTATATGGTTTGAAAAAATACAGGTTTGATACTCCTTTCCCAGAGTATGTCAAAAAATATTTAAAAAGGTTAGTGTTTTTGCTAGATCTAAATTTTTAAGCAATACAATTCAAATAATAAAGTAAAACTCACTTGGAAAGCTGCTGACGTATCTATGGCATTTAAAGAGGTTTTTGCCAACATTTCTATAACTACGACTCGGTCCTTAAATTCGTCCCCGTCTAAAGCTGAAAACCTTTTGCACGGTAGTGTGTCTAAAAGTAGTCGTAACTTTTCCTGACCTAATGAAGAGTAGCACAGTCATACCATTATTTAAATCAGGTAATAAAAATGACGTTGGCAATTTCAGACATATTTCTATCCTACCTGCATTTAGTAAAATATTTGAAAAGAAATCCTCAAGCAGTTATTAAGACATTATAATTTAAATAGCCTCCTTCATAATGAACAGTACGGCTTTACAAAAGGTCTTTCGACTACAGATGCGGGTGTTGCTCTGCTGAAACACATATTTAATGGGAGCATGGGAGAACTCGCAAAATGCTATTGGGGTTTTCTGTAATCTCTCCAAAACCTTCAATTGTGTGCACCATAACACGCTTTTGCGTAAACTACGCCACTATGGTGTATAGAAGAAAGCTCTCAACATTATAAATTCTTATTTACAGAATAGGTTCCAATGTGTAGGTGTTAATGGTGTGAAATCTTCCGGGCTACCAGTTCGGTTAGGTGTACCTCAAGGCTCCATACTGGGTCCATTCTTGTCTTTAGTGTTTATCAATGACTTACCATTCTATTTAAAGGGTGAATTTGAAGTTGTACTGTTTGCAGATGATACCTCTCTTATTTTTAAAGAAGACAGGAATAGGCAAAATTTTGACGATATAAACAATGCACTCTCAGTGGTAACAGATTAGTTTAAGTTCGCCTTACCGAATGTCAGAAATCTAGAACCCAACATCGTCTTAGATAAAGAGTAGCTTGAAACTGTAAATTCGGCAGTTTTTCTGGGGATAACAGTAGATGCCAAACTTCAGTGGGGCCGACATATATCGAGCCTAGCGGGGAGGCTCAGTTCGGCCGCTTACGCCGTCAGAAAAGTAAGACAATACATTGACGTTGCTATTGCTCGGTTAGTCTATTTTAGTTTTTTTCATAGCGTTATGTCCTGCGGTATTCTGCTTTGGGGCAAAGCTGCTGATATTCAAAATATATTTGTCCTGCAAAACGAGCTGTTCGAGCAATTTACCAGCTAGGTGCCAGAAATTTCCTGAGAGATTTTTTTAAAGATATTGGTATTCTCACGGTGGCATTACAAAACTCAAACTCAAACTCAAAGCATTTATTTCAAATAAACCAATTACAGGCACTTTTGAATTGTCAAAGGGTCGGTCAGTCAGAAAATATGAAGCTAGTTGCCCATTCCAAAGGGTAGTAGGATCCTATGGAGAAGAACGGACAAGAAACTCCACGGACACTCTTTTAAATCAGAATATTGTTACAATATGTTGTTTACATCATTCATGTTGGAATCATTCATGTGAGTACAATGTAGTACAACGTGCAGGTTAAAAGCGTCCGTAAATAAAATATAAAAAGATACAAAACAATTCAAAAATTAAAATAAATCAAAATAAGCCGTGGCAGCTAAGAGATGACCAGTCCCTACTGATGGCGCCCGTTCACGAACATGACGCATGGATCAGCACCATTCAGCTCAACCATTTTGAAGGGACCTTAATGATCCAACACACACGCCACCACCAGCGAGACATTAAAGTGAGCATGACATGCTTTCAGCCGCCAGGGCACATTCAAGTCGATGAAAGACGTACCTAGTTAATGGTAGCTTTAAAGTACTTAGGTAAGTACATAGTGCTCACACACATGTGCTATGCAGTTATACAATACTAGGAGATTGAATTTATATAATGTAAAGATAGTTTTTACAATCTTCAGCAGCTCCAACAATATTTTCGTATGCTAATCAATTAGTTGTTGCGCCCTGTGGAGCTGGACCAGCGCTGAGCCAAGCATTTTTGTCAGTGATGTAATCCCCCAATTTATAATATGCTTGGCGGCATAGTGTGCGTTTTATACAAGATTTAAATTTTGTTTCATTCAGTTGGAGTATTCATCTTCGCCAACATCTTATATATTAGGCAAAATATACACTTATACACTAAAAACGGTGATATTCACAATGTTAACACTAGGAATAAAGACAAGCTACGAGTTCCCTTTCACAGGCTTCGTGACTCATTTGTTGGGCTTGGTATAACCTTTTATAAAAAGCTACCCTCATTACTAGATTTGCCTTATAATGCGTTTAAAGCTAAAGTAAAATGCAACCTTTGTTCAAAGGCGTACTACTCTATTAACGACTACTTAAATTATAAGAGTAGTTGGTCCCTGCAATTAACTCAAGACAATGTTTATGTTCTTTCTCCAGAATTAGCTTACCCACTGACAGGATAATATGAGTTCATATAAATTTTATTTTATTTTATTTGGACTGTATAGTCAATTTATTTTAATATTATTTTTAATTTAATTTATTGTTGATATAATCTACTCATTACAATGTTTTTTTATAACGAGTTGTATTGCAATTATTTGGTTAGCTAGCGACCTCGACAATTGATATCATTTATAACTTCCAGTTACAGCTATAAATAGCTGTATGTAAACGGGCACGCCCTTTGTGCCTGGAGGCTTTTATTTAGAATTTTATATACTAATTTATGTTTACATTTACTGTTTATGTCTGCTTGAGTATGTAAATATAGTTCTCGTTTGATTTTGGTTGTTGTGTTGGCATGTGCTAGCTGACATATGGCTAATAATTAGAACAGACAGTTGTGCTGCTGGAGAGTTTGTTGCGCCACTTCTTCTTCCCAGCTAAGCAATAGGAAGTGGTGAAGGGTGGGCGTTTTGGGGACTGTCTTATATAATTTTGACGTTCTAAAAGTGCTGATTCTCAGCCTAGTTTAAATAAATGACTTTTGATTTTGATTTTAACAATTAGCTAAAAGACGCCAGGCCCTTGAAAAAAAAAACGCCACTTGTCCTTACAATCATGCCCAAACCCCTTTCCTAACGCTAGAGAGCCTCACTGAGTAATGACGTCACAGTTTTTGTAACAGCCTCTATTGCTTGCCTATATTTAAAGTGCGTGCGGTGCGTAGAACACACTACGCATAACGCATTATAAGGGTGTTCAGTGTCTCACAGTGAACTCTGTAGCAACCATGTTAGAAGTACTAGTAACAGTGTGTTTGTTGGTATTGATCTACGCAATTTTACACTGGCGCGCGCGACTTGTGGAGTCTCGGGCTCATCCGCTTCCTCCGGCTTACCCAGGACTTCTACCCATTATCGGACACACACATTTGCTGGTTGACACATCAAGTAAGTTTTTTTTCTTTTTATTACAGTTTTAATTGGTGGTTAAAGGAATATATTCGCCGTTACGGGTTGTCAGAAGCCCGAAAGTTTTACGCCTGTTCCTTACCAACGGATATCATGTAACCCAGCAACTGGGTTGTGGAGGTCAGATAGGCGGTTGCACTTTGTAAAATACTGGTATTCAGCTATATACGGTTAGACTGGAAGCCGACCCTAATATAGTTCGGAAAAGGCTAGGTAGATAGATTGGTTAAAGTAAGATATTACAGTAATTTCGTCAAAGGGGACTAGACGTGCGTATACTATACCAGCGACCCGCCCCTGCTTAGCACGTTTTTTTACGACTTGACAAAAATCATTGAGATATTGTATTTAATATATTATGTTGGTTTAACCTTTGGGTAAGATAAGATAAAGGACCACGGGCACGCATGTATGGAGTCTGGACCAAATGCTCAACAGTGATTTAACATAAATGCCATATGAAAGCTTTTGAGGTGTTATTTAATTCATGTTATGGCAGCTAAGTCGAAATCGAGGGCGAACATGGTGTTTTTGAACATTCAAAAACTAGGTAAGGTTAGCTTCGACAGTGATGAAACTTATGCCATGAAAGCTTTTGGGGTATTATTTAATTCTTAATATGGCAGTTAAGTCGAGATTTTATGAATTAAATAATATCCCAAAGCTTTCACATGGCATACGGTTCATCACTGTTGAGCATTTGGTCCAAAATGTTTCCTTTATTTACTCAAACATGTGTACACATACAGAAATAAAAACGTGCATGCAGGATAACATTTTCAGATTAATTATGAATAATTGTGATTATTTATAATAAAATTTAGGTAGTCAAGTCAATATCAATAATTTAACAAACTTTAGTAAATTATAAATGTCAACAGTAAATTAAAAATAATTCATAAAATCTACGAGTATGTCAAAATAAACGGTTCTGTCAGAAATTCCTTAATATATGCCTTGTCGGCTAGAAATGACCTTAGCTGTTTCTTCAATGGTAAATTATTAAGCTCTCTCCAACTTTTCGGTAACTTATTATAAATAACGAGGGCCATGCAAAAAACACTTTTGCGCATTAGTGCAGTCCTACTACTATGCAGAGAGAGGTGACTTTGATCTCGCCTGTTTCTGGGTTTATCTGCCATTCGCGAAAATAAATTACTATTATTGACTGATTCCAGAATATAAAGAGATGCCAATGTCAATATTTTATAGAATACAATAGACATAGATATAATTTAGTAACCTATTCCGCTCAACTATTCTTCAAGAGTCATAAAAAACCCTGTAAGAACCCTGTGTCTGTGTTTTTTTATGACTCTTTAAGAATTGTTGAGCGGAATAGGTTACTAAATATTTATCTACGTCTATTGTATTTTATAATGGATTTGCGCAATGTCACGCCCTATCTTAATATTTTATAGTGTATGAAATAGAGCTTACAACTATCGGTAGTTTTTAACTTAAACATGGCTCTGAGGCATATCTTTTGTACTTTAATAATTGCCACTTCTTTATTAGTTGAGTTACCCCAAAAGATAACATCATATCTGAGAACAGATTCAGTTAGCCCGTAGTAAGCAGTTAGTACCGCATCTATGTAAACAGTGCGTGAAATAATATATTATTTTAAGGCGTACGCACTACTGCTTATTCTTTTAGTCACTCCTAGAAAGTTGGTTGTGTTAACTGTGTCAATTTTAATGTCATTATGTTATGTCAAGATTGGAAAGAGTTAATGCGCGCTGGCTAAAATGTTATGCATTTTACAGTCGGAATAATAAATAATTTTTAATTACAGTTTTAAGTTACGGTTTCCGCGCGCCCGCTTTCCCCCGTGAAGTCCGAGAGGCATCTCCGGCACCCGCAACCGACACGAGGAGATATTTTTTTGCATAAAATAATCTATTATAACAATACCGTTTTTTTCCTACACTGGTAATAATATTTGTAAACCATAGAAAATTAAAGATGCTAGAAACCTCGTGCCCAAAACGTATAAAAAAATAATATAAACTCGACATTTTTGAAAGTATTCTGTGTTACAGCCATTATAGACAGAATGTTATTGCAAATAGAAGTTATAGCGTTTTTGCATCCTGCGCTGTGACTATATAGGTTCATGTATGAGGTGCCCACTGAAATTAGCGTTTTGTATGGGGAATTTTAAAGAAGTTGCATTTTTCAAACTAACATTTCCTTAATTTATACCTATAACAAAACCATGAACACTAATGTTTTAAAACTTTTATGTTTAAGAACTAAGATAATGTATGCCACTTAGATTAAGCGACAAAAATAAGTTTTGGCTAAGTTAAAAAAAAAAAAATTGGTCATTTCAGCTAACAAAATGAGGAGTAATTTTTAAGGTATTTTTTAGGTTTAGAAAAATTTAAGTAATAAGATTTTTTTACTATTGGGTCCTAGTTGTCTATGATGGTCATTATTCGATATAATACCAAGCGATTGATGAATATTTTAAATCATAGAAGTGACGAGGTTCTCTATTTGTGAGAATAAAAACGATTTCATAGGTGGGGACCTAATATTATACATTATGTGTACCTTTCGGAATAAATTTTCTGATGTCGAAAACCGTATCAAAATCCGTTGCGTACCTTGTTTAGAAGAACAATACGGTCATGGTTGCTGAACTTTACAAGGTTATCTAGATTACCACATGACCTAGAACGACAAATAATTTAGTGAAATTAGTAAAAGTTGATTCGCAGGTATCGCGGACGGCGAGCAATGGGTAGCTCGCCGTCTGATTAGGACCGGGCCCGGGTCGATGGCGCGTCGTGTTCCACGCGCGCCTCAAAGAGATGTTAGCACAATTGGCGGGGTCCGCTAGGACCGATGCCTGGAAGGGTTGCGGGTTAGTCCGAAAAGGATACCGGGACCTTGGCAACAGGCAATTGAAGGAACACGGGTGGGTTTTAGTCAGTAAAAGTCTGACACGCCCTTCCGCTCCGCCCAGAGCGGGAGAAGTCATTGGATGATTTCCCAAACACACAAAAAAAAAAAAAAAAAAGGTGTCAAAAAGTATCGACGATAGTAATAAGGCACCAAACATAAAGATTATTCTAGAAACATCCTCATTTTTAACCGACTTCTTCAAAAAGGAAGAGGTTCTTTTGTTCGTATTGTTTTTTTGTTTGTTTGTATGTTACGCGATTACTTCACCAAATAAATGAATCGATTTTTATGATATATATTTTATTAATTTTGCTTGCGTAGTTTTTGAGTTAGCTTCAATATTACGTATTTTTCCCACTTAGTCTACGTAGACGTTAACACTGCGTTGTTTATCGATTATTGATATCTAAATCTGCCTATCTTTCCACAACTATGTTCGGGTCGGCTTCCAGTCTAACCGGATACAGCTGAACTATTTTCAATGGAGTATTTTAGATGGAGCGACCGCCTATCTGGCCTCTACAACCCAGTTACGTAGTAATACAACTGCCCCGTTGGTCTCGTGGTCGCAAGCGCGACTGCTGAGCGTGGGGTCCTGTGTTCGATTCCCGGGTCGGGCAAAGTGTTATTGGGTTTTTCCATTAGGTATTTCGTAGTAATTGGGTAGACCTAGAAACGACTGTAACTGTGACACGCTTGTTGGCTCAGGAGCTTGTAAAATAGCTTTGAATTTCTCGGGCGACTTCCTAACTCCATCTTTATTTATGACGAGACCTGGATCCGAAATTTCGTTTTTAAATAATTCACATTTACATAACTGAACTGTTCATTCGGCATTATCCAAGCGTTGTAAAACCGTGATGAGTCTCTGTCTATGCTGATCTTTATTTGCACCCGTTATTAGGATATCATCTAATAAAAATATGATTCCGTCAATACCTGATAGCTAACATTCCATTGCGCGCTGGAAAATGGCGAGTGCGCTGGCCAACCCAAAACTAATCGAGTGAAGTTAAAAAGTCCGCGGTGCATATTAGATTAACCTCTATGATTCCTCATTTAAAATAAATTGGTTATATGCCATTGACAGCCCCCCCTGGAATTTGGCCAACAAATCGTGTAACGTCGGCAAGTGATATTGATCGATTATTGATTGTTACTGAGTAATCTGCACATAATCTGATGAAATGGTGATGCGTAATGCCTAGTGACAATAATCGGTCGAGCTCCTTGTCTATCAGTTATTTTAGAGCTTAAGGCCAAAGCGTAAGGCCTTGCTTTAAAAAAAATCGGTTCAGCGTCTGATGTTAAATGTAAATCAATTTTATGTTTATTAAACGATCCGAGGTTGCCTGAGAAAACTTTAGGGAACATGTGTAGGAGTTGCTTGTCGATATTAGCATGGTTAGTAGACTCGCATACTGCTTGGGCTTGGTCGAGCACGGCATGTATACACGTGTAACACGTGCAGGCGCCAGCTCAAGGTCAAACTCACTGTCGGATGAAGTCGCGTCTAAGCAGCGGCTCTGCCAGGGCTGCGGGAAAGTCCGAAAGGGATACCGGGGTCCTTGACAACAGGCAACTGAAGGGACACGGGCGGGTTTTATTCAGTTAAAGTCTGACACGCCGTCCCGCTCCGCCCAGAAAGGGAGAAGTCATTTGATGATTTCAGAATCTCAAAAAAACAAAAAAAAACCAGCGGCAGTCCGCTTGCACGCACTATGTACACATCTATAATATGCGTTCAACCCTGATACGATATAGGCAGATAAACAACTCCAATCGTTTCAATATTTTCCCCCGTATAGCAAAATAACTTTTTGTTGGCTGCCAATGGTAATCGTTTAAAATTTGAGTTGTAGGTTTTGTCTGAGATTACGCTTACTGCTGAACCGCTATCGATTTCGAACTCCAAAGCTAGACCACTGATCATCACACGCTCTGTCAGGTCAGGTCAGGTCGGTTTTCTCTTCACGCACCAAATAATGTTAAAACACTCACCGTGCTTTGGCTTTGCCCTCGTTTGGGCACATTTTTCGCAAATGGCCCTTATCTCCGCATTTTTTACACTTAAAGGTTTTATAACGACACTGATTTGCTTTATGATTAGTGAAACCACATACACTGCACTTTTGCTTTTTGGAAATGTTGAAGGCGCCGTCCGGGCCCGCTGCGCTGATGCCGCTAGTGCCGGACGCTGCCAGCGACGAAGCATCGCGCGCGCACCGCATGCTCTCTGCCAAGTCGATGGCCTTTGCGAGTGAAAAGTTTGTCCCGGCCTAGTCCTGCCGCCATGCCCACGATTTTGTTTAGCGAGGCCTCCTCCAAATTCTTGAACGCACAGTGAGTGGCTAATCTTCTTAGCCTGGCCGCCCATTGAGTGTGCGTTTCTCCTGATCGCTGAGTTGGCGAATAGTCGATTGACTTCTCTGCAAACCCGAACCTTTTTGGTGTGAAGTGTTTGTCCAGGAGTTTTACTATTTCCTCCACCTTTTTGGGTAACGCCAGGTCACTAGCAAGCTTGAATGTTGATTCACATAATTACGTTAACAATATCGCCCTCCGTTTGATCGTTGCTTTGTCCTTTTCTGGAATTGTCGTTTGCTCTGCATTTTTGCTTGCTTGCTTTTTTTTGCTTTTTTAAAAACGTTGCCCCACACTAAGAATTTCTTCCTGTATCGTGGGTGTGTTTACAAACATAGAAACTCACATACACTAACACCCAGACCCGGAACAACTACTTGCAGATCATACAAATGTCTGCATTGTCTATTCCACTCTTGCGACTGGTGGTCAAATGTGGAAAGAACCCCATGCGTCGCTCCCGTAGACATTTTACTGTAAATGTGAGTCCGCTCGTCGCCAAGTGTAACGTATATATATGCGGAAGCACGGTGACAGTAGATTAAACTCGTTAGTCTGTTGCACACTGCTTTAATCTAGGGGTGAGGCGTATTTATCGTAACAGATAGAAATAACAGATATTAAAAAATTACAAATAACAATTGTTTCTAACAATAAAACATACCTGTTACTTAAAATAACATTCTCAAGACTGTTATCGCGGCTGTTACTGTTAAAATTCGGATACGATTTTCAACTTTAAACGAAAAGAAATAAAGAAAATACTCAATTGAGATTTAAATACGTATTACTTTAATCCTTACAAGTTACCCTCCGGCGCCGGGAGGGATGGGACGCAGCCCGCTCGCCTACAAACGCACTCACACACATACATAACACCAAGCTAAACTACGATAATTCGGCGTTTGCCAACAAGTTTCCGCTCTTACGCCGAGCGGCTTTTTCCCGAACATTATATCTCCATAATTATATCCGATTTGTGCCGTGTCATGCGGAGCCGAACGCGTGTATATCACCCCTCATAATTCACTTTGGTAACAGATCTATAGAATATTGAGACCACATAATTATAAACTGCCGACACACACATATACACTGCCGACCACTTCATTGCAATCATTTCGTAGGAAGCTTCGAAACGACTGCATCTTACGACAATTCAAGTGCAAAACAAATTTTGAATAAGTAAACTTGTTATGTCAAGCACTGAACAAACTTTACCGTATGTTATTGGGTAATGATACCATTTTTAGGGTTGCCAACCTTCAAAGAAAAAATAACTTTTTAAGTATAGGATCACTTTCTTATCCGTCTGTCACAGAGGTTTTTTCGAGATCTAAGCAATTTAGCAAATAGAATCTACAAACAACCAAATCTAGCTAATATTGTCGCTGTAAGCGCTTTACTTAAATTCTGCCTAGCCTTTTCCCAACTATGTTGGGGTCGGCTTCCAGTCTAACCGGATGCAGTTGAATACCAGTATTTTACATGGAGCGACTGCCTATCTGACCTCCACAACCCAGTAACTGCGCAATACTCAAACTCAAAAAACTCAAAGCATTTATTTCAATTAAACCATTTACAGGCACTTTTGAATTGTCAAGGAGTCTGTCAGTCAGAAATATGAAGCTAGTTGCCCATTCCAAAGCGTAGTAGGTACCTATGGAGAAGAACGGGCAAGAAACTCCACGGACACTCTTTTAAATCAAAATATTGTTACAACATATGGGTTACATCATTCATGTTGAAATTATACATGTGAGAACAATGTAAAAAGCGCGTTAAAAGCGTCCGCAATTATGACATACAAACAATTCAAAAATTAAAATAAGCCATGGCATACGATACCCCTTGGTAAGACTGGTTGTCAGAGTTTCGGGTTTCTGACGACCCGTAACGACTGTCAAACATCCAGGAATGACAGCCGGGAGCAACGACTGAACGTGCTTTCTGAGGCACGGGGGAGTCTCGGTATGTAACGATGGTCACCCATCCAGAGACCAACCCTGGCAAGCGTAGCTTAACTAGCCATGAGCTCCTGCGATTATTTAACGTGCACCTAAATTCAATTGATATCGAAAATACGTGCATTCCTATGTTTTAGGTATCTTATAGGGAAAAAACAATTAGGAAGTGCATTTACTTAGGACTTACGCTTTATTTACTTAGGACTAATTAAAATAATATATTATTCATAAAATAATGATTATGGTGCCGTGTGATGGCCAAGTCATTCTATTTATTGAAGAAATAAAAATAAAAAATAGGTAGGTACTGAATAAATCAACAGACTTGGTTTTACATCTTTTTGCGGTTGATGAACTGCGTTGCAAGACTTGCATTTTTTTACATGTTATGTTTTTGATGGGATTTCGTTTAACGTTAGCAAAGCAGTAAATGACGGGTATGTAAAACAGATTGCTTAACTGTCGCAGTTCCATTCAACTTGAGGCGTAAAAGTTACGCTCATGATTTGAGCCTATATAATAGGTACGAAACCCTCTTCGAAAGATCTCAACAGCCACTTAACCGCGATTTTTATACGCAAACAGAGGTTATAAGTTAAACCCAAGAATATCTTTCTTTAGTAGTCTATAATATACACAGTCATCAGTCATGTTCGTTTCGTTGATATTGTTCGTGATTTGTGCTGCCATATTTTGGCGCTCATGGAAGCCTAAAGCGAAGCACCCTTTGCCACCGGAGTACCCAGGAGCTTTGCCCCTTATTGGACATACGCATATGTTAGTTACCAGTTCTAGAGGTAGGTACGAAGTTTTTTTAGATGGACTTTCAGATGTTTTAGCAGAGTAATTAAATGTTCTCAGAAACATTTTGCCAACCAGTGAAGAACAAGTCAAACCGTCACGACAGCGTTTGTTTATACTAAAACGTCACGTGCGCGCGACAATGCGTTTCTTAGGCCTGTATCGGTAACAACGCCTGCCTCACCACCCACTGTGTGACTGCTTCTGCTTCTTTTCGTGTGTAAGTCGCTACACCCCCGTCAGGGGGTGTGGCTGGCGGGGTCTGAGCGTCGTCCCTCGCCCGCAGAGGCTATACTATACTACGGGCCCCACCTCATGGTTGCCTAAGCGGCGGTGGTAGTGAGCGCGTTTAGGTCGCGCTCGTGTGTAAGATTGCAATGTGTTTTTCCGTAGGCACGCCGGAACGCTCATTGTGGCGTCGCGGCAGTCTGTCCCTGCCAGATGAGGCTCCCAGTTACCTGGGAGAGTCCCAGCAGAGGACATACAAGGATCGGAGATGCCGACTCGACGCGCCCACGGGACGGGATGTAGTCCCCCCCTCCCTGCTTACAGAGCTAGCTGAATACAGTTCGGGGAAACACTGTCGTGTGTGAAATTCATTTCGTGTCGATAGTACTTTATTTTCATAATTTTTGAGTTCAGTAGTGGGTGGCCACAGTGATTGGGTTCATTAGGTCTTCTTCAGTGCAAGTGAACGGGCACTTATGACACTCCAGCAAGTGGCACATTGTCTGATCAGAAGCACCGCACTCGCACTGGGTGTTGAATGGGTCAATAAACTACCACTTCGACGGATTGTGTTTGCATCGTCTTAACTGCTTTCCTTAAAGGCCAATGTGTGACTTATTTATTTATTCATATAACAATTCCCATTGTGTCTGAAATATTTTGTACATTAATTAACATAAAGGTATAGCTAAATATAATAAATTATGAATTTCAAACATTAGTTTCACCAAAACAGAAAAAAAAATAATAACATGTGATAAATATTAAGGAACTATGTCCATAGATCGTAAATCGAATAAATGTGTCAATACATTTTAAATAGTTATTATAAATGATTGTATATTATGTCAAATGATTGTAAATTTACGTCAAATGATTAAAATATACATTCTCTATAATGTATAAAATTTAATAATGTATTGCATATACATCAAAAATAAATTCATTCAAAATATTCATTCATTCAATCAATTCATTTTTCATTGTCATGAATAAGCTAATTAATAAAATATTAAAACTATCTACTATCATTCGTCACCAATTCAGATACAGAGTATAAACAATCCTGACCAATTAAGTACTTATGCAGATATAGTTTTTCATAATTAAGAATACCTACTGTTGGAAGCACAGGGTGGAATGTTAGCTTTAATTCAAAATGTTTCTTTTGTTTTCAGGATTATGGTTACTTATGGAGAAGATGTCGAACTTCTGTGTGGAAAATGGTGGGGTGACTTATGGTCAGTTTGGAGCTGATATTTACTATGGTAAATTTGAACATTAATTCTATAGGATATTTAGTAAGGAGCCTAGCAACTTACATAATGTTACTTTTAATAACAATCCCGTAGTCATTAATTATTTACGACTCAGGAAACTGCCCAATTGTTCATTCTGAACAATAAATCCGTGTGAGGAACATTAGGTATTGTAGTTTTTGCTCAGAAGAATAGACCAGTTAACTAAAGTTTCATGGTTTAATTATCAACATTATTAATGGTAGGATTGGTATGTTTTCAGGTATTGCAGATCCAGACGATGCCAATACTGTTGCAAACGCCTGTTTACAGAAGCATTTCTTATACAAA
Organism: Lithophane socia; assembly: GCA_947522985.1. Lineage (NCBI taxonomy): Eukaryota > Metazoa > Arthropoda > Insecta > Lepidoptera > Noctuidae > Lithophane > Lithophane socia. The sequence goes on from OX383274.1 coordinate 910,067, forward strand.
GTTGCCCACCCGTGGCTTGGACAAGGATTATTTACAGGCTCTGGTAAGTCAAGCGAAATTAATTCATTGTTATTATGAACTAGCTTCTGCCCACGCCCTCGTTCGCGTGAACGTCATAAGACACCACAATTACAAAAATAACAGCTAAATTTTCATAAAAATACCCTGTATTGTATACTACACAAATTTTCTTCGTGTGGTCACTACAAGATAAATTTGACACAAACATACTCTCGCTTATATCACAAATCCAATCATTCACCCATTGTACCCCTCCCCCTCTTTGAACAAAAACTTTGGCACCTTTCTGATCCTTTTCATAAGGGTCTCAATCCTTATGAAAAAGAAGCTCATTATTTTGGGTCTTTACTTATTTGTTACCTCATCAGAATAATCTTGGCAGAAGAAGAAAACTTTAAATAATTATTTTACTTACTCACTTCTCCAGGACCAGTATGGAAGCACCACCGCAAGGTGCTCAGTCCAGCATTTAGCATATCAGTGGTGAACGGCTTCTTCGGGGTGTTCAACCGCCAGTCCAGGCGAATGGTCAGCGAATTAGAAGAGCATATCGGTGAAGGGCCTTTTGATCACGTCATGCTGATGAGAGACAGTATTCTTAGGATTTCGTGCAGTAAGTTCATTCTTCAGTTCATCAATGAATTCAACCAATCATAGCCGTTAACGCCCGTTGACAATAAGCAAATTTTTCTGTTTTTATTCCAGAAACTGGGCATTATATTTGTTATATTTTAATTATTTTGGTTTATTTTAATTGCAGTCACAGCATTCGGAGATACCGAAGATAAAGACAAAGACTTTGTGAAGAACTATGTTAACGCTGTTGATGAACTGGTACATGTACTAATGAACAGACTTAATAAGGTTTGGTATCAGAGTGACCTGATCTACAAACTGGCTGGACTGAAGAAAAGGGAGACTGAGCTGGTCAACTTCCTGAATAATACTACTGATGAGGTAGGTGATTTTAAATTTGAATCTAAGAGGCTTGATTCTTATTTCAATATATACTAGTGACCCGCACTGTTGTGGACATATTAAAACAGAGATTTCTGTGCTTTATCTAAGTTAATAACTTATTTAGTATACACATAAAACTTTTGCAATAAATTCTCTAAATCATGGAGAAAATTTTCAAATTTTTAAATTCTAACAACTAAGCAGTCATACAGACAGATGCGAAAAGTTAAGGTTTAAAGTTAAACACTTTTTGGAGAAAAATAATTATGTTCTCAATAAACCAACAAAAAAAGTAAGTATTGTAACACAATACGTTTTTATAGAGATAACTTGTAATAACTCTCACAGAGGCATAAGGTTTGTAATCTTTTTTTAGGTCATACAAAGAAAAAAAGCGTCACTAGATAATGGATCAATCAAAACTGGATCAGATGTCCCAAGTAAGTGTATAAGTTCTATATATTATTAAAATATTCATCAAACGATACAATACATAACCTAAAATAGAAAAACCTGATTAAAATAGATTTATAATGCTACGCAAGAAGATTTTGTTACTACTACAAATGCTGATCTTGAAAACTTGTTAGTTACAAATATAAACCTTTGCAGATTTCAGATCTTTCCTGGATATGGTGCTAGAATTGACGGCAGGTGGAAGCTTCACTGAAGATGAGATAAGACAGGAATTGAACACAATGGTGGCGGCGGCGTTTGAAACCACCTCCCAGCAACTAGTGTTTATTCTCACGATGATGGGATCACACCCACAAGTCCAAGAACGGATTTTTGAAGAGTAAGTTGATTTGGTAAAGAATTTCATATATAAACAGAAATCAAGTATTGATGATAAGTATAAAGTGCGAATTATTTAGTTATTTGACTAGAGATAGGTGATAGAAAACTATTTATTATATACAACATATAATCTTTAAAAAAAATTACATACGGTCACACAATGATCGGTTTTAACGCTAAAGAGTTTTTAAAGACAAATGGTATTGTTTTTTCTTCAGGAAGACGGAGAAATTAGACAAAATATTATAATTGGGGGATGTTTCAGGAAATAGTAATCTCTAGTAGTAACTAGCAATTTAAGGATGTACAAATGGTTTGAATAAAATAGCGATAGTCCACAGTGTACCAATGTTAGATGACTTGAATGAAAAAGATAATAAAAATAATAGAAAATCGAGTTATGTACTTTAACATGAAACGAAATAATTTAATTTCCAGGGTAATGGAAGTAATTGGAAGAGACAGAGACGTGGAAAAAGAAGACTTACCGAAACTAGTGTACACTGAAGCAGTGATAAAAGAAGTACTACGTTTACTAGCAGTGGCGCCCCTAATCCCGAGATATGTCGACAATGATGTTAAACTTAGTAAGTAATGAACATTTAACATTCTAGCCAAATCCAATAATAACAATAAATTTAATTGTCCTCTTGACTGGAGTGTGACACCGCCAACTCCCTAACTCCGGGCTACTACTGAAAGACTCCTGATAGAAAATTAAATAACACTTTGCTAGACCTGGCAAACTAACAACAACATGAAATCACATTGGGTTTTCTGTAGACCCAGCCAGGCCCACTTACACGTTGCTGACAGGTGCGAGGCTGGCTATTAATGGCACGAGCTGACAGGAAAGAATTATGGACTTACTTACACAAATATATCAAATAAATAAAAATTAATGGTCACAATTGAATGATAATGTAATTTTCTTCCCAGAAAACTACACCTTGCGTGCTGGCAACCAAGTCTTTTTTATACCCCATGGTTTACATCGAACTAAAGTATGGGGCGACAACCCGGAGGAGTTTAGACCAGAGAGATGGTTCGACACCGACAAACTGCCGCAGATGAACAAGTCATTTGCTGCGTTCAGTTTGGGGAAGAGATCGTGTATAGGTTTGTAGAAGATTAGAATTTTATATCTCAAGCATCATTATTTTGTACCATCTAACATTTAGATTTAAAGAATTTACTTCTCAAAATAAGAATTTAAAGATGAAACCTCGAAGTACTTAATAATATAATTTATTATAATATAAGTTTGTCTATTGGCTAAATCAGATACTTTCATAGCAACCGTGTGATTGTTAGAATCGTGCAACTAGGAGTAAATTTGAACTAGGACCCACTTGCAAAACGATTTTTTTTTGTTCATAATCCTTTGAAGTCAATTTCTGCCTTGTCATATAATATGAGGCTAATTGAGCAACAGAAACGGGCAAAACACTAACTAAACACAATTTATGTTACAGGAAAGGCCTACGCCATGATATCCATGAAGATTATTTTAGCCCATCTAGTGCGACAGTTACGATGGAAGGCTGACCATACAAAGATGCAGCTCATCATCGACGTGACCCTGAGGTCTGCTGGTGGCCACGAGATCGTGTTGGAACGGAGAATATCCAATAACAACTACCAAGGAGAGAAGTTTTATATGAACAATCCGATCACTGAAGTGTTAAATTGTGATCATGCTAAAGATCTAAAGTTTGAAACCCTAGCTATATAAAATTGTTAGCAACTGTTGAGTTGAACAAAAAAAAAGGAAACAAAAATAGGTTACTTTATCACGTAACTACAATACTGATTAGCCAAATAAATTAGTATTAAAAATGACGCTTACCTTCTTTCAGCTATTGTTATACCTAGGTATGTATTTTCACTTTCACCCGAAAATGTTATATTAACTATTATGATTATTTCTCACACTCACTCACAGTATTTCCTCTCATTTTCAAACTAAATACCTAACTGTCGCGTGCCGGTGGGTTGTCCACCGTCTCGGCGGCCTGTAGCGCATTGTGAGTGCACCATGCACACTTCGATCTAAACACTAAAACAAACAGGTTTTTTGCTGAGACCGTAATTCTTGTTATTTTGTTTTGTAATTATATGATTTTAATATGTATTTTTATTACTAGTTTATTTATATTATAATTATTTATTAGGTAATATAAGTATGTTGAAACTGTATGTATTTCCCGTCACTTCACAAAACCAGCGTCAGACAGTATCTGTCTGGCATTAATGCTGAAATGAACCTTTTTGGCGCAGCCGTGAGGCACACACTATTGTTGTAAAAGCATTGTTTTTTATTCTTTAATTTGTTATTTGTATTTTGTGTTTCATGAACTGTGTCCAAATAAACGTTATTCTTTCTTTCTTTCTGTCTTTCTTTTAGTTGGATTGAGTGTGATTAGTTCTTGTAGCCTGCTTGAGATTTTCACTTATGTATAGTTTGAAGTAAATATTCAACACTCTGAAACTTTCAACAAAAGTGAATCCGTGATTATGTTTTTATGCGTATTTTGTACGTTGCCTAATTACTACATCCTCTTCTTCACTAATACTGTCACTAGCAGGAAAAAAATCATAAAACGAGTTGTCTGACACACGCTTTTTGACTTGTAGGTTTGTAGCTACAACTCAAAATTTTTATGTTACACTAAATTGTAGACTTGTCACTATAGTTTGTTAGGTGTTCCGTTACAATGGTACGGCTTAGCTATTATGTGGTACAAACACTTTATCTTTTGTAACTTGTATATAGTAATTGAAAAGTTTTGTTGTTTATGGCCCAGGTTTCCTCACGATGTTTTCCATTACCAATGTCAGTAATGTCCTAGATTCAGAGTGTTCATAATATTAATTAATATAGTCATATTGGTACTTGGTTGAATGTGAGATTCTGTGAATTTGAACACAACCTCATGCATGAGATGCGAGGCCTTAACCCCTGGGCCATCACAATGAATGTATCATTTGTTTTTTGTATATTTTGTGGATATATTTATGAGAAAAATAATGAAATCCTAACTATTATTATAACTGCGAAAGTGATTTTGATTGTTTGTTACGCTTTCACGCCAAAACGGCTGAACAGATGTAGATGAAATTTGGCACATTGATAGACTATGACCTGGAACAGGACATAGGATACTTTTTCTCCCTATATTCCCACGGGAGCGAGACTTACGCGGGTGAATTCGCGGGGCGCAGATAGTAGTTATATAAAAGGAGGACAGGTTAGAGAAATAAAAGAAACAGAATCAAAAAGGTGTTGTTATAAAAAAAATATTTTTTAACGTTACATTATAACTTGCTTATTTACATCATGATGTGAAACAATAATCTGAACCACCTATAATTTTCCATACAATTTCTACCACGTTAAAATAAAATTCCATAAATAGAAATAGAAAAAAATATAAAAAAATACCTATAAAAAAATTTCATAAACATTCACTTAAAACAACAAATCAATTACAAATTATCCATACCAACACCTTCATTCAATTACAAGATCCGCCACTCAAAAACAAAAGATTAAAAAATAAATCATAGAATGAGTGAGAAATGTAATCTTTTTCCGTCGGGGGTTAAAAAATAAATCATAGAATGAGAAATGTAATCTTTTTCCGTCGGGGGTTAAAAAATAAATCATAGAATGAGAAATGTAATATTTTTCCATCGGGGGTTAAAAAATTAATCATAGAATGAGAAATGTTATAAAATACTTGAGTAAGATAAATTCTTCCAGATGATATGCCTAGAAACCGAGATGACGTTGATGACGATGTCGATGGGATGACTACCGAGATGACGACTAATAATCCAGGGCCAATAATATTTGAAAAAAAAAATTCTTAGCAATATATGGCTGGTCGGAAAATTTAGTATAAATAAATTATAAGCAAATAAAAAAAAGTGAAGAGAACGCGGAGAAAGTTCCGGAACAGGGGTGGGGGTAGGGAAATATCCATTTTGGGGGGGTGAATAATGATTTTTACGATTTGCGCAAAAAACCGATTTTTTCGTTTTTATTTTTTTTCTGCTTCAAAAATAATTCGAATTCAATGAAAAATTTAAAAAGCAATTCGGGTTTTCAAACTCGGTTTGGCCCTGGACTATAATAGAGAAAAATGTAAGAAAAAGACAGTGTTGGGTCAACCTCAAATAAATTGGGTTAAGGGAAAGAGAATGATGGGGATGATGATCAGATAAATTATTCGAGGACTATTGATCTCCATAGTATAGTAATTCTATACTATGTTTGTTCTTAGATGACAGTTTTTAACTTCTTCGTTTTAGGGTAATCTCGTGTCCGGACACTGCATTTAGTGTGATGTCGAATTTGAATTGCATCTTGGTGTAATCTGCAGTGATGAAGTATCTGCGTACCATGTGCGCTACCACGATTTTCATTGCTGTCATCGCGTATATTTTACCTGTGACAACAAAATTAGAACTGTTATAAAAATTATTAACCTGCACGCGGCTTACATCTGTAGTTGGATCTAGGCCTTTTGTAACGGGTCCAGGTGACCTTGATCTCATGGTAACAGTTACAATTCTGTAGGTACCTACCGAGACAAGATCGCTTGCCAAAACTAAAAGCTGCATCGGTAGTACTGTTGGTCGGCAACGTGGTGGTATCCAGCCATCTTTCTGGTCTGAACTGGTCAGCGTCAGGCCCCCAAGATGGATGACGATGCAAGCCATGTAGTAGCAAGACGCACTGACTGCCAGCACGTAACGTGTAATTCTCTAAAAAAAGTTAATGCTGACAGCAAACACAGTGCCGACCCCAACATAGTTGGGAAAAGGCTAGGCAGAAGAAGAGAGCAAACACAGTGGTGAGCAAGTAATTAGGGTCAGTACTAAATAAGTAAGGTTTTGTTCAAGGTCCAAAATCTTCTTTATTCATTGGAATTTGATTCTTAAGTTAATATTTTAGTAGACTAATATCTTAAATACAAGTCGGTCTTTGGGAAAAATGTGACCCAAATCCTATTAAGAATTGTTGCTGATACAAGCAACTCAACGTTAAAATAAAAACCACTGACTTACTCAGTTTTACATCTCTGTCTATAGATCTTAATATAACTGGTACCGTCGGTAACATTCGAATGGTCTCCTTAATCACTGCTTCTGTATATACTAACTTCCTTAAATCTTCCTTATCCACGTCTCTATCTGTACCTAAAACTTGCATTATTCTGAAAATGACAAAAAATATATTATTTCCATAATATTATTATGCGAAAGTAGAACAGAATAGAATACTCTTTATTATGTACACCATAAAAAATACAGATATTATAAATGTAGAAATTTTACATTGGGTGACACAATGGGCGGTAATTCTGTCCGTCCATCTGTCTTTTCCCTTCCAGGCCTAACCCACTGAACCAATCGGTATGGAACTTGACAGATAAGTAGCCTAGGACCTGGAGAAGGACATAAATGTCACTTACATCCTGGATAGTTGTATAAAAAATGATGTAATACAAAATTCAAGCAGGCCAAGTCACGGGCGAATGCTAGTAGGTATTCACTAAAATTGAATCAACCGCCGAAGATCGTCACTCGACTTCGTTTGATCCTACCTTACGTTTGCCGATTTCGAATTCTCGTTCAAAAACAAGTCTACCCCATCTGTTATCACCTCTACTGGCGTATTTTGACACTTTAGCTTGCATAATCTATAAGCTATGTCCACCACTCATTCTCTGTCAGGTCATCTCATTCTTGGTTCGATATCTCAGAGAGACTCCAAACATAACGTTAATTTTTATAAATAATAGCATCTGTATTTTTCATTCAACAATTTTTAACAAATCAAAATATCTTAATTTGAATAGCTTCTTTAGCGAAACAACTTTGAATTTGGGGACAAGCCGTCAGTGTATACTTCTCAGCTCCTTATTATGTCATACCAGATCAGATGATAAAAGATTTATCCTACTTTTTACCCGACTATGGCGAAGAAAAAAGGAGAGTTGGATGATTTTGACCGAATATGTATGCATTTATGTTCATCTGTTCCCTCCTATCTTCTAAACGACTCGTCACAATTTGACAAATGAGGTATCGTTGGAAGCATCTTGATTGTCTGCTGGTTATAGGCTATGTGACGTCACATTAAATGGCGCCCTCTAGAGGACATATACCTATAAGTCATGAAATAAAAATAAAAAAAATGTTTAATCGTTCCATGTTGGGTATCAAATGAAAGGGCTTAATGAGCACGTTTCAAAAATATATAATTATAATTTATAAACCCAAAAAAAAAAGTTTGTAGTTTTTAGGTATTACTTTAATTTTTTAAAGCTTTATCATTATTAGCAACCTTGTTCCACCCATAATCTGCCTAGCCTTTTCCCAACTATGTTGGGGTCGGCTTCCGGTCTAACCGGATGCAGCTGAATAATGCAGCTGAACCAGTATTTTACATGGAGCGACTGCCTATCTGACCTCCACAACCCAGTAACTGGGTAATACGATACCCACCACCTTGTTCCACCCACTGCTGTTTATATGCCTCTTCACTTTTGTGTCATGCTTCCCTGGTAAAATTACGTGTACAGACACGTAATTTTCCTTTTGTTTATAAAAAATGCAACTTACTCATCAAACATCCTCTCTTGAACTTTTGGGAATGATCCTGTCATTACCAAAATAGAATCTAACGAATGTGATGTAGTGTCGTACGCAGCCGCAATAGCAGTGTGTAGTTCTTCTGTGATCTCCTGGTCAGTGAAGCGATTTCTAGTGTGCTGTTCCAGCATCAGGTCTAAGAGCGGCTGGTGTGACACATCTATAAACATAAACACACACATAAAATCACGCATGTTTTACCAGAAGGGTTAGAGCAACGTTGTACCTATACATACCTATCAATGGTACTCCCACATTACGCTAGTTATATTTAAGTCCCATCAAGTCCCATGTAATCCAAACTCTAGGTTATACTGAGAAATTCCTGATAGAACAACTACTAAACCGACGAGGACGAGGGGTGTACTATGCCAAATCGAATGCCAAATAATCGAATATCAATTGATCGACCACTAATAAATCGAACGTCTAAATACTCGAACGTTCATAATATCGAATGATTAATATATCGAACATTCAGTAGATCGTACACTCAATACATCAAGTGTTTAAAATTTCGATTGTTTATTTGATCGAGCCTTCAACGCACTGCACATTTATTTTATTCATTTATTATACTGATTACTTAAAGAATACAAGAAAAACACAAAAATTACTAACAAATGAGTATGCTCATACCTCTAAAAGAGTATCTCCGTGCAATTGCAATTCACACAACATTTTAATATGCATAAAAAGATAAGAATTAAAGATTAAAATGTGATTTATTAGTAATTTTTGTGTTTTTCTTGTATTCTATACATAATATTGCTATTTCGATAGGGTGAATATGCGGTGCGTTGAACGCGCTCGATCAAATAAACAATCGATATTTTGAGCACTCGATGTATTGAGTGTACGCTGTACGATGTATTGAATGTTCGATTTATAACAAAATTTATAAATCGCATACAAAATTTTTAAATCGTACCTGATGGATAGATTTCAAGTGGTAAAAATTGACGACTGTCAAAGTGGCCCCCAACTGATTTCATGTGGAGTTCCCCAAGGCTCTATTCTGGGCCCATTGCTGTTCTTAATATATATAAATAATATTACAGATATAGGACTACAGGGCGATGTATCACTCTATGCTGATGATACAAGTCTATTCTATTGTGGTAATAAGATTGATACTCTTATGGAGCAAGCACAAGATGACTTGCATAGTTTGAAAGAAAGAAAGAAAGAAAAATGCGTTTATTGGCATTGTCACACAAAAATACACCTTAAAACTAAAAAAACAGAAAACAGTCATTACAATGCCAAAAGGGCCTCAGCTCAGCATATTGTCAGATGGCAACACACAGTGTACCACCTGACGCTGATTTTCAGCTGCAACCCACGTTTGTTTGATTGGTTCCAGTGCAATCTGCTGACAGTTATCTTGGGTCTCCGGACTGATTGTGCTACTGGTTCAGACTGTATACCGTCTAAAGTAATAAAGGCCTCGAGGTGCGTATTAGTGCCAGTTATTACACATATCTGTAATTTGTCTATAAGTGCAGGTGTCTTTCCAACGGTGTTTAAAAAAGCAGTAGTTCACCCCATCCACAAGTCTGGGCGCAAAAATGATGTCAATAATTATCGTCCAATCTCTATTTTAACAGCAATGTCAAAGATCCTAGAACGAATACTGAATAAGAATCTTATCAGTTTTCTCGATGCAAACAACATCTTAGCGAATAACCAATACGGTTTCAGAAATGGAGTTAGTACCGAAGACGCAGTCATGGATTTGTCCAATCACGTGGCCAGGACGCTAGATAGAAAACACAAGTGCCTTGGAATTTTTCTTGATCTGTCAAAGGCATTTGACACCGTTTCTGCCCCTGCCCTATTGAGTAAAATGGAAAGCATTGGAATACGAGGAAACCCATTGAATATCTTCGCAGACTATCTCAGAGATCGTACTCAAATAGTGAAAATCGGCCCACACGAAAGTGATGAGCTCCAAATCACATACGGCGTTCCGCAAGGCAGCATTCTGGGGCCTACACTCTTTCTCATTTATATAAATGAACTCTGCAAACTGCCTCTCGACAACTGTAGGATATATACGTACGCCGATGACACTGCCCTTGTTGTAGATGGTTATGACTGGCCCCAGACATACCAAAACGCCGAGGCTGCGCTGTCCACCGTAATGAAATGTTTGGCCGATAACCTGCTCACCTTAAATGTTGATAAAACGCAATACGTTCCCTTTGCCATTCGGTCAAATCAGTGTCCCTCAAACTTCCTTACCCTAAAAGCACACGCTTGCGGTTCCTTAACGCAGTGTAGCTGCCTCCTCCTCGCCAAATCCACTTGTGTAAGGTATCTAGGAGTACTTATCGATCAGCATCTCAACTGGCACCCACATATAGTTAAAGTCACGTCCCGCATACGAAAGCTAATATATGTTTTCAAGGAGCTACGAAACTCAGCCGATTACGAAACGCTAAAACTAGTATATTTTGCCCTATGCCGGTCTGTCCTAACGTACTGCTTGCCCGTCTGGGGTGGTGCCACCCAAAATGCATTTATCCGCCTTGAGAGGGCCCAGAGAGCTGTCCTTAAGGTAATGCTTTCTCTTCCGCGCAGGTACCCCACTGAACAGCTCTATTCCGAGTGCAAAGTACTCACAGTCAGGCAACTTTATGTGCTCCTATCGACCCTACGCAAACACTCTGCCCGCCCTCCAAAGCAACCGACTGGCAGACTCAAACATGATGTTTTCCCCCGCGAACGGCATAGAACTGCTTTTGCTAAGCGCCAATTCTACGTTAGTAGCATTAAAATGTACAATTTTCTTAATAAAAAGATAAAAATCTATTCGTGCCCTAAATATCAATGCAAAAACTTACTTAGAGATTATCTCCAAACACTAAGCTATGACAACACTGAGGATCTTCTGCTGGGTATTTTGCAATGATAATGAACTATAAATCTAAATAAATACAACCATAACCGGATAATTATGTACTTGTTACTCCCTATTCTTCATCACTGCACACATCCCACACCTACTCACTACATACGCACACACCACACTTATTCCACACATACATCCTACACTCTCTCACAACACACACTCAAACCCCACTTTTTGCACCTCACCATTAAGTTAAACGTTCCTCATTATGTTTTTTATTTTTTTATTTTATATAAATCAAATCCAGTTTTCTTTTACACCATTTGCTAATGTTTAAACGTCCTGTTTTTGTTTTTGCTTTTGTTTTTGTATAATAAGGCCTTGTTTGTTACGAGAGAATCACTGACTCCTAAGACACAGGCACATACACCTAGTTTAGGAGTCAGAGTGTTAAAATGATTGTGACCTAGATATAAGCCTTATTTGCTTATAGTTTTAGGCAATTTTATTTTTATTTCTGTGAAGGCTATCGGTGAAATAAAGAAATTATTTATTTAAATTATTTATTTATAGTTAATACTAATAAAACAAAGTACACAATATTTGCTGCTAAAAATAAAAAACTACAAACACAACACACTCTTAACATAAATGGTAAAATACTAGAAAAATCGAAAGCAGAAAAATACCTTGGACTTATACTGGACAGCGACTTGTCGTGGAAAGCACATATCGAAAACATAAAAAATAAGCTCTCTGCCTTAACAGGCAGCATTGTTCGCTGTCTCCCGCAACAAGTTTGTTATATGATTTATAACTCCATGGTGAAACCTCACTTGGACTACCTAATTGAAGTGTATGGCTGTACCTATCAATCCAACTTACAAATCTTGCAAACAGCTCAAAATAAAATTATTAAAGTTCTTTTTAAATACAACTATCGAACACCTACACTAAAACTTTACAAGACACAAAGCTCATGAATATTTCACAGATACATAGATATAATACTTGTATACTCGTACATAAAATTTTAAACAAAAACATACACACACAAATAACTCTTACAAAACAATCACAAATAAAAAACAGATACAGAACTAGACAAGCAAATGACATAGTGTTGCGGGCGCCTAGAACAAACTATGGCAGGAGTACTATTCTGTATGAAGGAGCACAGCTTTACAATAAATTGCCTCGGAATGTAAAAGATCAAAAATCCATGTATAGTTTCAAAAAATCTCTGTAGAACCACATTTTAGCGGATATAAAATTTTAAAATGTCTGCGAGTACTGTACTTAACTAACCTAACTAACTTAAAAATATACTTGCTTGTATAACTTATTTTTGTTGTGTAACCGTCGCGGTCGCATCGCCTATTATAATACTAATTAGAAATAAGTTTTTTTCTCATATAAGTGAATGTAATTCTTTTTGAGAAAATAAAGTTCTTAAACCATATTAAATTTATTAACCATTCGATATTATGAACGTTCGAGTATTTAGATGTTCAATTTATAGTGGTCGATCAAATTGATATTCGATACGAGGCAATCAAAATCATTACAATATTATTATTAAGATCAAATAAACGTACTTATTTATTTTTACTTTGCAATATTTTTTTGACAGCAAACTGCAATATTGAGCAGATAACTATGAAGTTCATTACGAAAATAATTATATAATACTTACATGATGATGAGAGACGTGTATATTTTCCATTTAAAATAATCTCTTTGTACGTATTATCTGAAACAAAAAAAAACCGTTTAATTCTCAAAAGTTCTGGAATTTTTGCTGGCTGAAGAACAACTTATTGAATAACTTTATTTTATGTATCTTCAGACGCCTTTTTTTTGCGGATGGGAAGTCATCAAATGACTTCTCCCGCTCTGGGCGGAGCGGGAGAAGTCTTCATTTTTTCCACGTTCCTAACGATTGTGAGATCCGATCGGAATAAGCCATTTATCTTATAATTGAATCGTTGTTAATATACATTTTACCTATTGACAATTTTACTCTGTAGTATACTCCTACCTCATCTGATATTTCATTGACAGTAGTCACCAGTTCAGAGTCTTTCTTTGTTTGTCCTAACAACTTGTATATAAAATCATTATGCAGCCAAAACTTCTGGAATCTTCGCATTACACGGTACAACATTTCATCGGCTGCTTTCATATATTTTGGACAGAAATTCTCATTTGCGACCTTTCCAAACGTAGTCACTGAAATTTAAACCACAAATTAAACAAAATAGAACCTCTTCCTGTTTGGAAATCGGTTAAACATATGAATAATTATTTGGCTGTATACATTGGCTGTATACATTGGCTGTATAGCAAATAGTTTGCTCGATTTTACAATAATAACACTCACAGTAAGATGCTCCCAGGGCAAATTGTTTCAAGTATGGTGAAGGATAAAACTTTCCTTTTCCCTCGTTATGGTCTATATCGCTCAGCAATATCCTTGATTGGCTGTTAAACACTTCGATGTACCCGTTTATTATTGGCAGGCTGAAACTTGATTTTAGCGTTTGACGGTGTCGGTACCAATGGTCTCCTGGATTTAAAGAAATTTCGTATTCATAATTCAGATTTGAGATGGGACAGCAAGGGCAGCTATACAGGATGTTTGGTGCATCGTTTGCCAAACAAAAATGGCGGATAGAAAGGGTCATATTATGCTATCTTCTAAGGCACCAAAAAAATTTGTTGGCCCCACGGGATTTTTAGTAAAAACAGATTCACGCACTCACACAGACGCATATACAGGGAGAAAAACCCTGAAATCGAAAAAAATATATCAGCTGTTCCCTACATTTTGACGAGCTATGCGAACTGAGTAGGGAACAGCTGATTTTTTTTGCGTTTTTGGTTCGGTACCGTAATGAAAGTTCTTCATAACGAAAACTTGAAAACGAATGACCCTTTAAGATGATGCCCATGAATTCAATTCCATCCTGTATACTGAGGTCTCGGGAGTATTTAAAACTAGCTTATTAAAAAGAAATGTGATTTGTATGGCTCCTATAATTTTTAATAAAATACCCGACCAAATTAAAAACTTACCGTTGCAAAAATTTTAAAAGGTTTCACAGAATTATTTGTAGATAAATGTTATTCTGTGCAGGATTTCTTAGATAATAATATTTTGTAAATTTTATCCCCTACTTTGTCTGTATTACATTTGCATGCTATATTTAGGCACAATGTACATGGATCCTATTATACATTTTAACAACTTATTTTTATGTACCTACATTCTAAGCAAATAAAGACCTATTCTATTCTATTCTATTGTAAATCTATTTCATCCGGATGCCTTGTTCGGCTGTACGTACGCGTGTCTTTATGGAGCCGACCGGGACCTTTAGTACCTATTTATTTTGTGGTAGTCAATGATAATTTAATATAATATCATTGGTGGTAGTACTGTATCGATCGGAATGCTGGGCCTTGAAGAAGACGGATCAAAATGCTAAGATGCAAATGATAAGATTGCATGCAGTGGAGATGAGAATATTGACATGTTTGGAGTGACGAGAGTGGATAAAGTAAGAAACAAGTCCCTTTATAAGAGGAAGTTTGAAAGTGGCGCCAGTGACAGAGAAGTTGAAAGAGAATCGTTTGTCTTAGTAACCTCAATAAATATTAACAGACTGAAATGTTGACAGCAAAGAATGGAAGAAGAAAATGTTTTGCACCGACCCAAAGTAAGATGGAACAAGAGCAGGAAGATTTATTGAGTCATCTCTTACCAGATCCTGTAACTAGTCCTTCGCCCAACCAAAATTTTGCAAATCCATACAAAAAATGTTTCTCCAAACAGGTATTGGCCACTAAAAGAGCATCTTCAGGGTCTGATATGGCTGTAACAAATTATTGAATTGTAAATACCTAAGTGCTCATTTTTAGGGTTCCTTAGTTAACAAGGAAACCTTATAGTTTCGTCTTGTCTTGTTTGTCATAATTCTCTGCTTAGCTCAGAGAGTCTTAGTACTACTAAGTTGTTATTTCTCAGGGTTAATCAAATTAATCACGCCGACAAAGTGGTTAAATAGGACATTGATGCCGATTCTCTTGTACACCGAACTAAACTATCACTAAAATTCCTTACTTTTGGCTATGAGAATCTTAACGCTATTCTGACAAAAAATAATATATCTAAAAAAAAATATTTTGACACAACTAAAATCGAATTTGACAATCGCGCTTCCACTTGGTACTTGTTTTCACTACCTTGTGAATTTTTTATAGAGCCGGAGGCGCGCAGAGTCAGCACCTTCGACGTGATTTTTTATGGAATTTTGTATGGAAGGAAGAAAAAAAATATCAACATGTTGAGCCTCAGGGGTTTCCTAAAGGGGGTCGAAATTTTCATTATTTTTGCGATAGGACACACCATTTTCGAGATATAATCAAAAGAAAATAAAAAAAAGATACAGTACTGTTTTGCATTATACACATACGAGTGACAAACTCAGGTGCGTGCTTGTGAAATTTCACCATCTCAGTTTTGTGCTGGATAGCTATGAATGTATATACCTAACTAGCTGATGCCCGCTGCTTCGCCCGCGTGGATGTCGGTTATCGCGACCGAAAGTAATCATTAAATTTTTGCATGAGCGAAGCTAGGCGCTTGAATTTTATTCTAGCCTACTATGTAGTAGTGATGATGATGAAGTGATGACTTACCATAGTAAATTTGTGATCCTATTATTCCGTAAATAACGCCACCTTGCTGTAGTGAGCACTCCACAACATTTTTCAGCCGCGGCCATATTTCTGAAAGTATAACATAACAATAATTATCACGCACATTCGAAGGTGAGATACAAATACAAATACAATACAAAATGTTTATTTCTTTACCAACAAGTTTACATTAGTTTGTGATTGGAGCCTCCTTTTAAGCATGATGACGCCTGTGTTAGGAGACTCCGCACTTCCATAGCTTTGGCTGTTTGTTCAACTTGTAATTTTATATATTTATTTATTTATTTTACTTATTTCTTTTTCATAAATTAATGTGGGTGTGTTGGGTGTGCAGAGTGTGTGATGTGTGAGGTGTTTCGAGTGTGTGTGGTGTGTGATGTGTGTGTGGTGTATGATGTGTGTGTGGTGTGTGATGTGTGTGGGGTGTGTGATGTGTGTATGGTGTATGATGTGTGTGTGGTGTGTGATGTGTGTGGGGTGTGTGATGTGTGTGGGGTGTGTGATGTGTGTGGGGTGTGAGAGGTGTTTGGCTGGTGTGGATGTGTGTATGAGAGGATGTACGTGTGGGTGTGATGGTGCCAGTATAATTAATTTTCACTTATTTTAACAATAATTCAATATCTGTACACGTTCGTGATTTTAACCATTCAATTAGCATTTTTTTACATTTATGAAGGTGTTCAGTGTAGATGTATATTTCTTTGTTTATTTTATTATATAACCGTGCTGAATGATTATTATATTGTGTAGCAGCAAAATTGGTTTGGAGATGTGTTGCCGATTATCTTTGTTCCACATAACGAAAGGGTGGAATGCAGAATTTCTTATAAATAACTAGCACTTTGCCCGCGACTTCGTCCGCGTGCATTTCGTACTTTCCCTTAAAAACTTCAACAACCCCTCAACCCCCTTTGAAAGAGAGTTTTTGAAAATGAATATTTATGATCTTTAACATTTATTTATGATCTTTAAACTTTATTACCCCCGTTAGGAGCTGATTTTTGAAAAACCCCGAATCACGTACTCTTTTATTTTTGGTTTTAAGTATTAGTACCGTACCGAGTTTCGAGTTAATCCAAAAGCGCGTTGAAATTTTCACTTACCTAGGTTGACACCCCGTTATTCCTACAGAATAAGATTCTTTGGAGTTTTTGGAAATTTCATACAAACGAAATCCCCCCAGGATTTCGTTTGTATGAAATTTCCCTCCCAAGTCCGTCACCCTTGCTTTTATATATAATATATAAAAGCAAGGGTGACTGACTTATTGACTGATCTATCAACGCACAACTCAAACCGATGATGACGGATTGGGCTGAAATTTGACACAATGATAGTTATTATGACGTAGGCATGCATCAAGAACGGGTTTTTGGAAATTTCATACAAACGAAATCCCCCCAGGATTTCGTTTGTATGAATATATAGAGACAGACAGACAGAATGATACATGAGTACACAGTACACAGAATGATACAGAATGATACAGACAGAATGATACATGATACATGAATACATAGAGACAGACAGACAGACATACATAGAGACAGACATACAGAGTTACTTTCGAATTTATAATATTAAAAGTATGGATATATCTTCTATAATAATATTATAGAAGACATATCCATACTTTTAATATTATAAATTCGAAAGTAACTCTGTATGTCTGTCTGTCTGTCTGTATGTTACCATTTCACGCCTAAACCATTGAACGGATTCCGTAAAATTTGGCAAGGAGATAGATGGAAGGACATAGGCTACTTTTTATCGACATACCACGCGGCCGAAGCCGCGGGCGAAAGTTAATATAGGTATAGTTATAATCGATTACATGCAAAAAAAAAAATCCCCGTGTCGGTTACGGATGTCACTGCCTGGAGGTGCCTCTCGGACTTCACGGGTGAACGCGTGCGCGGAAACCGTAACTTAAAACTGCCATTAATAATTATTATTATTCCAAAGGTTAAACTAACATAACTTGACGACACATTGAGATATTGTATTTATTCTAATACAATATCTCAATGTGTCGTCAAGTCATAAAAACCGTGCGAAGCACGGGATGTAGGGCGGGTCGTATACAGTGTAGGTACGTCTAGTCCGTTTTTTCGAATTTACTGTAATATCTAGACACGCGGCAGCGTGTCAAGCCAAGTTCAAGAAAAGAACTGGCGATTCAGTGGCCCTGTGTTATATTACATGAACCATTTGGAGCTACTTTTCACCCCTCAATAACTCAAAATCTATTTAACGTACACACATGAAATTTGGTTTATTTATTAATACCCTTTAGATTAACTAGAACCCCAAATTTCATAAATACAGCTCAAACGGTTGTTGAGATATGAACGTCTAAAAATCGGCATTTTTATCACTGACTGACTTACCTATCTATCTATAGGTATACCTAACTATAGATCAAAAACCTAACCCACTTCCAGATGACCTAGAAAGTTGAAATTTGGCGTCCGCTTGGTAATTGTGTGTATACAAAGTAACAGAATTTTTTTACGATTTTAAATATTTTTTAAGTACCTAATCGACTTTTAACACCTAGCGGATTTAAGCATTTGGAAATATTGTCATAGTCTTGTCTATCTTGAGGTGACAATTAAGCCTCCTGTGCATGATGTCGGAGCCGCACAAGAGTCGGACCACAAGATGAAAAAACATCAGATCATCTCAGAATGAAAATGTAAAATCTACGCGGCGCCGCGCCGCCGCCGCCGCGCCACCCGCACCGTTGCGGTGCCGGTGAATAACGCCCTTGCGCCATGAGCGATATTCATTCGTATATACAAGCAAAACCTTAGTAGTTATTTCATTAATAACGATCTGTCCACTCGATCAAAACTGATTAGGTACTGCTTGGTTCCAAAAACGGAGAGTTTGAGTTTACCAGTATACTCATTTGATGACGATGACGCGATTTTCTGAGTCGTGGTGTCAATAATTTCCGCAGGATCGCGACGCAGTACTTTCCCGTGGGAAAATAATTATTTATTAATTAGAAAAAAGTTGATTAACCTAATATAACAGAATTTCTTGAAAAACTAGCCAAGTAAAATTTTCAGCTTCAATTCATCCTAAGTGCTTTGTGTAAATAATTCGGCTATTCTGGGCCTGACGCTGACCACTGAAAATCAGCGCTGTGCTGTATCGTTTTGTATGCACGTGTTTCTGTGACAACTAAACCTATTTTTCTTTCTTTCTTCTTTCTTGATATAAAATTATTTTTGAATGTATTAAAACCGCAATTTTTACTTTATTGTAGATGACTTACAGTCTAATAAATATAATTAAAACCGCAATTTTTACTTTATTGTAGATGACTTACAGTCTAATAAATATAGTAACACTCGTCCACAAACTCTACGCAGTCAGTTTTAGTTAGTGTCATCCACGAAGATACTTTAGTACGGAGTGGAGCAGAGTGGGGCGTCCCACTCTGCTCCACTCCGTACTAAAGTACAGCAATCGCGGAGAGCGGCGCGTCATCGTGGATGGCACAGCTGTAGAATAGTATTGTTGTGTTCGCGCAGTATTCACCAGTTATACACAGAGGGTGCCCTTAGCGAGAAGTCGTCTAGTTTATAATTAGTAATATGCCTTGGGTGGAGGCTTTAAGTTAGCTTAAGGCAGCCACAGGATAGTCCGGTACAAGTAGTCACGACCTCAGAGGACCTCAGAGGTCAAGAGACATCATTCCCAACAAAAAAAAGCCAAGGCAGTATTCAACTCGCCTCTCGCAGTCCTCCATCATTTTGTCGTTGCGATCTGTGCGTAACTTTCACCGAGTTTTTACTATTTGTTTTTTCACTACTTTGGTGTGCTTAATGGACGTAGTTTGCTTTTGGAGAAGGATCTTGTTAAAATTGAAAAACTGTAGCGTGTGGCCGATCTGTGTTACGTCGTAGAAAATACAGTCGAACTGAAGCTTTTCTCGAAAGATATTGGGATCACGCCGGATTATCACTATAAGAAATAATGCCCCGTGCCCGTGAGATAAGTTACGATTGTTTTATTTAAACTTTTAATTATAATGGACGCTGTTTTCTACTGAACAGTTATAAGTTGGTGGCACTCTACACAATAGCAACAACGAATGGAGACATCACAACGATTTTAATGTGTTTTATGTCTGCCCCAAAGATTTAATAAATAAAGACTTAAAAAAATATGTGGCCACGCATTTCAGCTTTTTGCGGCGCGAGCGTAGCCGCTGACATAGCTAGTACTTTAATTATTTTGTAATTATTCCTTATCAGATTCCATTTAATGGCTCAAGATCAATTTGTCATGCATACAGCAAGCGTGTATCGTGCTGTACAATCAATCAATCTGCCTAGCCCTTTCCCAACTATGTTGGGGTCGGCTTCCAGTCTAACCGGATGCAGCTGAATACCAGTATTTTACATCGAGTGCCTATCTGACCTCCACAACCCAGTTGCTGGGTTACATGATATCCGTTGGTAAGGAACAGGCGTAAAACTTTCGGGCTTCTGACAACCCGTAACAGCGAATATATTCCTTTAACCACGAATTAAAACTGTAATAAAAAGAAAGAAAACTTACTTGATGTATTAGCCAGCAAATGTGTGTGTCCGATAATGGGTAGAAGTCCTGGGTAAGCCGGTGGAAGCGGATGAGCCCGAGACTCCACAAGTCGCGCGCGCCAATATATAATTGCGGAGATCAATACCAACAGACACACTGTTAGTAGTACTTCCAACATGGTTACTACAGAGTTCTTTTTTAACACTGTGAGGGACACTAAACACTCACAGGCGTTATAAACACCACTGAACACTTTATATATAAGCCAGCAAATAGAGAAGCTATCAGAAAAAATGTGATGTTATATCTCAGTGAGGCAATCTAGCGTAATAAAGCAAAATTACATCATTGTTAAGTTTGACGTCAGAACCGACCTCATCTACTTAAAAAAAAATTATTGACGTGAAAAGTGTTGATATAATTCCACTTACACAAAATAAATCATTTATCATTATATCATATAGTTTTTCGTATTTAAGAAAATAAATTCCAGTTAATTATAAAATATTTACTAAAGAAATTAAACAGCAGTTAAGTCTTTTCATCAATGCCAGATTTGCAGTACTAAGATTTGCAATTCGGCAAATTATTTTCTCATCATCTGCCTAGCGTTTTCCCAATCAAGTTGGGGTCGGCTTCTAGTCTAATTGGATACAGCTGAATACCAGTATTTTACATAAAGCAACTGCCCTCCACAACCCAGTTGCTGGGTGACATGATATCCGTTGGAATGGTTGTAAGACTTTTGTCTTTCTAACTACCCGTAACGTCGACTGTCAAAGATCTACGAATGACAGCCCAGACTTGTAATTTTTCCATCAGGATTCCATCCAGAATTTCTCAGTAGTAGCCCGGAGTTTGGATTTGTGGCTGGCAATAGGCTAGCCTTCTATTACACCGTTGCTCTAACCCTTCTGGGACAACGGGCGTGATTTTATGTGTGTGTTTGTAATGTACACACATTTAGTACATCAAAACGTCCTGTTAGATATTAACTAATCAATTATTTATTGTTCTCATTTTTATTCTCATCTCATCTCAGTTCTCATCTCATTTTTACATATTTGGTTGGTGTTCTTATCCTGTTGATTGTGAGAGTATTATTTATAGTCCGATTAGTCAAGCGAGTAGGTACCTACCATCTCGCTTCCGTCCAAAATATTGTTTAGACATAAAACAGTGAAACATAACTTTAATTTCGAATCTGTATTTTCTTCTTTAGAAAAAAAAAAAGAAGAAAGAGGTTTTTATTTTCCACTTTTTACATGTGGTACCTACCTCACACCTATTCCTATACCACTAATGCAAAAAACACTAAAATGTGAAAATTAAACTTGGCAAAAAATGAAAATTGAAAACCAAAGACACCGACTTCCGTTTAAGTTATTTTTTACTTTTTAGTGATTTTTTTGGAAGTCAGTTGTTTTTTTTTTTGTAAAAAGTTTTGCTTTACTTATACTTAAGACTCAAGTTTTACTGATTTCACTTAATTGGTTGGCGTTCCTGGTGGTAACCTGGTGGTAAGATAATCTTGAATAAAATATAAGTATGACACTCGTGGGTTGCAGCTGAAAATCTTTGCTGATCTTTTTAAAAACAAGCTTTTAATTAACTAAAAAGTACTAAATAAAATTTACGTAAACATAGAACTTTAATATTTTATTAAAAGATTGAGGCGTAAATGTCCTTCTTACTAATAAAGATAAGCCTTGAGTCCAAACACGATGGTAAAGATAAAGATAAAGATAAATTTATTTGTTCAAACATGTGTTACATGATACAAAAATTTGCCTCCTAACTCGGCGTACAAAATGTTCATAAATGATATTAATTAAATAGGTAGGCAATTATAGATTAATTATTAATGTAAAGTTCAAATATGAAATTAGAGTCTGTGCAAAATATAGTCAATAATTCAGTTAACAATTAGAGTCAGTACAAAATGTAGTCAATACAATACTCAAAACAAATAAAACAAACAAAATATGTCAAAAAAATTATAAAATTAAGTCAAAAATAAAATTCAAAATTTATCATTTAGAAAATCAACAATATTATAGTAGCACTGATCAGTAAGCAGCTTTTTCAGGGTTTTCTTAAACAAATTAAAATTCAATTGCTTAATGTCATTCGGAATGTTATTGTATATTAATGGGGCCATGCAAACCACACTTTTTCCTAGAAGTGCTGTTTTAGCCGGGTGTGACTGCACCCAAAGTCTATACTTCTCACGTCTGTTTCTATTAGAATTGTTTGACAAATGGTGCTATCACTCTATCTTGTTTGATTGAGGTTTTCCCACGCATGACTACTAGTGTCAAAGCTCTTGTTAATACATAGCCAATGAGTCCAAACACGATAGTGCTATCTTGTTTGATTGAAGAGTTCCTATGCCCAACTTCCGGCTCCAGCATCAGACCAGCTCCATGATATAAATTTTTCAAAAGGTCTTGGTAGTTGCAAAAGTATGCCAAGTTTCAGCTCAATCGGATACCAGGAAGTGTTTGAAAAATGGATGACAATTGGAGTAACCGGAAAGACATACAAACTGAGCAAGCTAATATAAAGCTTGTAATAATAAAAAGATCAGCATAACCAGCAGCATAGCAGTAAATCCATATTTTTCAACGTTTATTGCTCAACACAGTACATAATCATACATTTCTAGATGTCAAGTGAACGCGGCGTCCACTGTGTTGCTCCAATTCAGGCATGCAAAATGATCATTAAAATTATACAATGTCATAATACAATTTCATAAAATTCCAATTAATACCATACAATGTCAATAATTTCAATTAATATTTTATAAAAAGCCATAAATTACAGTTAATACGCTATACAATGTTCCAAAATCATCATTAATTATTCATTAATTACCTTTTAAACATTATAATATGTCACAAACAGTCAACACACAATTACGAGTAACAATTGACAATAATAATAAAGTAATTTTCATAAAATAAATCGGACTCGAATATTAACCATAATTACTATTATACACACAAATTCCCATCACGTTACGGTCCTAGTTACGGTCGCGAATTATATTTTAATCAACATACAATTTGATACTGACATACAATTTGAATTTCGCGGGCTTAAGCTTTCTCCTAAACTATAAGGTAAGTCTTTTTTTTTTTTGACGGTGGGAAATCGTCCAATGACTTCTCCCGCTCTGAATGGACTGGAAGGGCGTGTCAGACTTTTACTGACTAAAACCCACCCGTGTTCCTTCAGTGCCTGTTGCCAAGGTGCCGGTATCCCTTTCGGACTAACCCGCAACCCTGGCAGGAAGGATAAGTGCGCTGTGATTAACTCAAAACAATAATTATGTTCTTTCTCCAAAATTAGCTTACCTACTGACAGGTTATAATTATGAGTTCAATTATTTTTTTATTTTATTAATATCTGACTGTATAACTCAATTTTAATTATTGACCTGTTTTATTATGAGTTGAATTGCAGAATGGCAAATTGCAAGCTAGCGACCTCGACAATTGATCGTACTATCAATTTTGCCTGAGCAACCGACAGCAAGTTCGTCACGCTCCATAGAGATCACTGCTTGCGGTAGCGTCGGGGGTCGGATTGCCTCCTTTCCTCAAATATAGCGAGGTGGGTAACAGCTGATCTTTGCGATACTCGTGAACAGGTGCTGCTTGTGGTGACCGATCGCTTTGCGAACCATGGTTTTGTTATTGTTATTAGAAATTAACTGTATATTATAGTTCGATGGTCCTAGTTTATCATTATTTTGTGATTTCGAGCTACAGCTATTTAAAGCTATATGTAAGCGGGCCCGCCCTTTATGGTTGGCATATTGGCGTGTAGCACACGCCAATATGTGACATAAGGCAAATAATTTAATTTAATGTTTCGTGTAAATTATTTTGCGTACTAATAATTGTATAGCATCAATTTCTTTTAACTAAACAGACAGCTGTGCTGCGGAGGAGTTGGTTGCGCCACTTCTTCTTCCCAGCCAAAGCACTAGGAAGTGGTGAAGGGCGGGCGTTTTGGAGGACTGTCTTGTATAATTTTGAAGCTCGTAAAGTGCTGATTCTCAGCCTAGTTTGAATAAATTACTTTTGTTTTATTTTTTAATTCAAAAAGTCACAGTCCGAGTAGGATTTGGACACAAATAACCTCGTGCATGAGTGGCGAGGTCTTAATCACTGTCAGGCCAACACGACACTTTTCATGTCCTAATATGTATATTTTTTTAGTTGTTTATTTTGTGGATCTATTTATTGTTTAAAATAAACGGAATAGTTAAGGAGGCAGGTTAGAGAAATAAAATATACAGAATAAAAAATAAGTTGTTTTTACAATAAAATATTTTTTTTAATGTAAAATTATAACTTGCTAATTTACATCATGATGTGGAACAATATTGTGAACCAGTTGGTAGTTTAGTTTCATTACAATTTGATCAGCATAATTAAATTTTCTAACACGTTACAATAAAATTCCGTAGGATGAGAAATCTAATAAAATATTTGAGTTAGATAAATTCTTCGAGATGATATGCCTAGAAAGGGGATGACTACAGAGATGACGACTAATAGAGAAGAATGGAAGAAAAGACGAGCGAGCCTTACAGTTGTCATATACCTAAGATCTGACATCTTGGCTGACGTATATAGGATATTCACAATATTCATCATCATCACCGTCACCGTCACCGTTACCGTCACCGTTACCGTTACCATCACCGTCACTGTCATCATCATCGTCATCACTATACTGTTTACATCCTCTCGAAAAATAGGTTGGTACCATCTGATGGCCAACTCTAGCACTGCGCGCGCTTATATTGGTCAAATCAAGTAGCGCGCGCTTTCCCGGCTTCCTGTTACACACTTCCGTCCCTTTTCACGAAATAACTCACTAAAATTGCAGGAAAGCGAGAGGAAAGATGTTACGCATCAGAAAAATAATTGGCCTCAAATAAATTGGGAGAAGGGCAGGAGAATGATGGAGATGATGATCAGATAAATTCTTCGAGGTCTTATTGAGTCTAAGATTAGTGTAGGACAGGTATAGAATTAGTGTTCTTTGATAACAGTTTTTTAACTTCTTCGTTCTAAGGTAATCTCGTGTCCGGACACTGCTTGTAGTGTGAAGTTGAATTTGAATTGCATCTTGGTGTGATCTGCAGTGATGAAGTATTTGCGTACCATGTGCGCTACCGTAATTTTCATTGATGTCAACGCGTATACTTTACCTGTGAAAATAAAATTGGAACTATTATAAAATAAATAAAAAAAAACTCAAAAAATAATACAAATAAACTGCACTCGGCTTATATCTGTAGTTGTATCTCGGCCTTTTGTAACGAGCCCAGGTGACCTTGACCTCATGGTAACAGTTACAGTTCCTGCAACTATTAAAGCGCTACAAAAAACTATTTATGAAGAAAAAAATAAAGCTATAAAAACTAAAACCCAACTAGGACAAGAAGGTCAATCAACTAAAAAGGTATAAACAAGACAACACAGACAGACAAAGGAAAAATCGAACAGATTACATGTGACTCCGGATTTTTAATTTGTCTGTCTGCGGTGTCTTGTTTATACGTTTTTACCCGACTACGGCGAAGAAAAATGGAGGGTTATGATTTTGACCGGCATATATGTATGTATGTAAGTATGTATGTATGTATTTATAGCACTTAAAATAAAGTAACAGTTACACTAATTGGCTAGGAGCACCTTTATAAGTATACAACGTGCCGCTACAAGGGCGACATTAATTTAACACACGTATACGATTTCGCGTATTTGTTTTATGAAAATATTTGAATTTTATTAAACGTTATTATTTATTGAATATTTATAATTTTCTAAATTACTATCCTGGAGCAACCTGTACTGAACTGTAGCGAAGAGGTCATTTGCCCGAGTCACGGATCATAATTATGTAGGCGAATAATTACAGAAGGAAAGTCGCGCTCTTTCTTAGACATTATGCCGACAAAGGATCTTGCCGATAGAACGTAAGCCAGCTGGTAGGCAGCTTCATGAATGAATCTTTTACACAAAGTGATCTCAATTTTGGTTATGTTTTTATTATAATATAGTTTGTTTGAAAATTTATTTTTTTCAATTTACGAATTATTTTATTTTATTATATTTTTTTCAACACACTTGCTCATAAAGTGGCTCTTATTGAACCTAAAGTTCATAATGCAGTGCTTTTTACTTTAGATTACCGCACTAGTGCGCCACAAATAACTATTTACTGGTCGGAGTAATGACATGGCAGTATGGAATTAGTAAGTACTATCAGGGCAGCACGGAATTTGTGTCCAATAGAAATTAGTTTTGGTGAAGCTTTTTACCAAAGACAAGCGCTCAAAAGCAAGATTTTATTTAAAAAAAAGAACCATAAGCAAACCAGTGGCGTTTAGTTATGGTAAAAAAAATCCCATGCATACCCATGGGATTTTTTTTTACCATAACTAAACGTCAGCGGGATACTTATTATACATTGAATTAGTATGAACTATCCTTCTAATAAATGAGCATTCTCTATTTACACCCGAGCAGAGACTTACGCTTTTTTCTGGTAAGACCGCGAGTGGCACGCGCGCAGGCCACTTGACCCACCTAGACGAACCGCGCTGGCTTGCCCGTGTGCCACCGCGTTCGCGCGAAATAAAACTGTGTCTGTACTATATCGTCTGTGGCAATTTCAGTCTATATTGTTCACTACCCTAACCCTATTTGCGTATTATATTAACATTATTATATTTTTACATAGGCTGTTCAGCGGTATTACCAGTGCCTTTATTTACACCCACGCGCTTATCGCTAGCGGAAAAAACAAAACCAGCCGCAATTTTCCATAAATATTTGTTAACATTTAGGGGAGAAGAGCGTAAATAATAATAAATAGATTTGACCCCGCCATGGTATGTTTAGTGATAGTATTTTTTTTTTATCATATCATATTTTTTTCTATAGGCTGTCTAACGGTTTTGCCAGTGTCTTTATTTACACCTATGGAAAAACAAAACCAGCCAGCGGCTAGCGCGCCATTTTCCATAAATATTTATTATCGTTTTCGTTGTGTGGTTTATTACCTATCAAAAATACAAAATGTAAAATATTGCCACCAAACGACATAGAAGTTTTTAAAAGAAACTCTGGATAGTCAGTACCTGATAACAAAGGTCAGTTACATTTTATAAATCTATCATCTCTATAGTTAGGTACGTTATTTTAGAATAAGTTCTTACAACAAGTCTGTTTTTTTCCCCGCAAGT
Source organism: Lithophane socia (assembly GCA_947522985.1). Lineage (NCBI taxonomy): Eukaryota > Metazoa > Arthropoda > Insecta > Lepidoptera > Noctuidae > Lithophane > Lithophane socia. The sequence continues at coordinate 937,930 of OX383274.1, forward strand.
TTGTTGAAAAACGTCGTATGAAACGCGTGTGCATTGATTATTACACTCTCGGCTACCTTATCGCGTTCGCCTACGGGAATAATACCGCCTCGACTGTAATATCCAATAGAGCACACTTGTATCACAATGTACTATTATGTTTACTGGCCACTAGCCCTACCCGTGGTGTTAAATTAATATCGCCATTGTAGCGGCACTTTGTATAATAATGATGGTTACAAACTTACTTTACACACACACACAATACTTTTTTATGTTCTTTGTTTTTTCTATAAATATTGCGTGCCTTACCTGGGTCAAATAAATTTATTTTCTTTCTTTTTTTTCTTTATTACAGCATGAGGCATTTATTAATTAAATCGTTAACCTTTACATTATGAAATAATTTCAATTATAAAACGACAGTGGAAAGGTAAAATGGCTAAAGCGCCAAAATGTGATATCTCAGGAATGAATTTTAAAGTTTATTTTTTGCAAAAAAATATCATAAAACAATTTTTTAATGGATATTTTTCTGTGTTACTTATATTTTCATGAAACATACTTTTTTTGCCTGTATTATCCATTATAAATAGTTTCTATAAAACCTTTATTTTAGGAGATAGGTGTCGATTTAGCAAAAAAAAATCGAAATTTAAAAAGTAAGCAAAAGGAGAATGACCATGATTGTAGGGCATCCTGTACCAAGCGAAAAGTCCGCGTGTCACAACCAAACCTAGTGTATTTAGAGGAGAATTCAATGCTCTTCTTATATTGTTAACTATTTTTTACATGGATTCCCGCAATTCGTATTTATTAACCATTTATCTACTTCATATTTTGAGGTTAAGTTCGAGAAAGTGACAGGCTCGAAATGGTGAAGTTGATGACAAATGAAGCGGTACCTACTAACGGTTGCTTTTTATTCTTGATTTGGCGCTTGTTTCCTGATGGATGATTATACAGTACATCACTGATAGTCAAGAATAATTCTTGGTGTCAGGTTTTATATATAATGATAATGGATATCAATAATCATGTAGGTAGGTACTCATAGTATGTGCAGCTGGTAGTCTGAATAAGTAATCAATTTAGTACTGTGTTTACTGATTCCTAATATCTTGAAATCTTAACATAACAGCAGGCCTGTTTTCCCAGAAGAGTTAGGCAGAGTTGTATTTACTATATAGTACACCCACTTCTCGAACTTCACATGTTAGTAAATAATAATAAGGTGATAATGTTTTTAGTACGTACCTAATAAGGCACTTATATCAAAAATGAAAAACGCAGTTAAGATATATTCATATTTACATAACGTATATGACCTCGACCGCTACCAGGACAGAGAAAAGAAATATACAAATAAAACAATAGGTAGGACAATTGGATGGCACTCGGGAACGCCTTGCAACTGTTGCAACACGTAGCATGGACTGTCCACATCCAAAGCACACATCACTCCACATTGTGACCAAGTGTTAGTTCAGGTAACAGTTTGGAATCTCAGGGAGTTTTTCTTGTATCAATGCGAAACATTTGTAACATTATGAATAGGAACTACCAGGATTGATCTGAAAGCATAAAAACTGTTTTTTAATCTTAAATTGAATAAATAGTCCCGGAAGTAGGTAGGTACTTTAGAAGCTAATTAGAATATACATGCTTCTACTAGGTGAGGTAATAATTACAGGCGTCGCGTCGGTACAATCTATGATGTTAAAACACGATCATATCCACGGATATATTTTCTATGTAATATATTCTAAATTGTTCTAACAATACTAGTGAACGGTTTAGGATACATCGGCGACGCTGATTTGCTGGCCGATGTCTTACTCTAGTTGAGGGCATCGCTAAGGATTATTACACAAAGACTACGTTATGAAAACGCACCTGAACCCCCGTTTTTGTTAATAAGTATTATAAATTATTATTCAAATAGTTCAGATGAAACCAATATTGAAAGTAACGTCATCCATGACGGCGCCACAGAATAATTATTGCAATACGTCACAGTACAAATGACATTTTACTTTTTTGAATAGGTCCTCTTTTCATTAAATGCATGTATTTGCAATGTATTCCAAAAAATAATAATAAATTATTACGATGTAACGCGTGACCTAAAGATGTTTTTTGACACACATAAAAATATTGTATCCTAATATAAAATGGCAAATTGGTACAATTATCTTCTTCTGTTGTATTGTTCGTCAAATCGTTGAGCTCCTTAAATTCGGAGGTGAGCTGCACGATTACTGACAAATGCGTGCACTGACTGGACAGGTCCACTCAATCTGTGTCGTTCTTTCCTCAAAAGACCATTTCAGACACCAATCTACATGGTCTTCACATAATCTGACCAAGATTATGTCTGGACTTTAAAAGAGACTGTGACCTCTGAGTTTGTTTCGGCCTTTCTTCTCAGAGTAGTCAGATAGGAAACGCCGACCTCATCTAGTTTTAAAAAATGTGATTGACGTGTAAAAGTGTTTGTACAAAGCTACTTACAAAAATAAATCATTTATCATTTATCATTCATTTTTTAATGTTCGTTGACAGGTAGGTACCTATATTTTTAGCATAGTGGCAACATTCGGAGATGAAATGCAATGTCAGTGACATAAGCGAAAAATACGTACCACAAAAGTAAAAAAAGACTTTTATTTTTGGTGTCCGAAAGCCGGGAATCGTTTTCATAACAAAATCGTATATCTGATTTAAAAAATAGGAGTAATTTTATGAACTACATTTGGTTGTGACACTCTAGCTCCATTGTTCGTACGACAATATGGCATTCTCCATTGCGGAATTGTCAGAATTACAGTTTTTTAGAAATCTGAGATTTGCTAATCACCCGCTCAACTGTCGATTGGCATTCTAATGGCCGATAACAATTCAAATTATATTGTGTGTGACAGTTGGAGGTTAAATAATATAATAGAATGAAAAAAAAACATTCTAACGAGCTGTACATTTGAAATAAAGTTGCTAACGGTGAACTAAAACTAACTGAAGAGCGAATTAATTGATGGATGTATCATGGGAATGAGGCATAACTTCTAAAACTTTTCTTCTTCTTTTATTTTCATTTAAAATATTGATAATTGCTAATGTAGTGTTTATTAATACATTATTTAGATTAAGAGGCGTTAGCATCAATCTGTAACCTCAATCAATGTTAATTAATTAATATTAAGCAAAAAATAAAGGAAATTATTTTTATTAGCCAACTTGGAATTCAACTAAGATAACGTAGGTAATTAGATAGGTTAAGTAGAGTTACTAATTATCTACTACAGTATTATAATAACTGTGCTACTACAATCAAAGAACCATTGTTTATCATGGTTAGTACCACTAATTATTCAATGTTAGTAATTAGTTATAAGTTTAAACAAATAAATCAACATTAAAATAGATAATAACTAATCATTTTTGACACTAAGAACTCAAAATAATTCTAAAATAATTCTGTGCTCAATGTAGGTACCTTCTTTTTGTCAACACACAACAACATCGTGTTAACAAAATAGTCCTTAGAACGGGTGTTTCCCCGTGGACCCGGTGGGTTGACCCATTACCGGGTCTACGTGGGAAAGTTCATTCCCCGTTTGTCCCATTAGGGATTGCACGGACTTAACACATACAACTTTGATGGATGATGCCAGGAAATGTATGGAAGCTGGTACCCGCTCCAATAGAAATAGATGATACATCATTAGAAAGGTATTGAATAATTCAAATTCAGTACAAGAATTTCAATGGTCTTTGTCTCGATTCCTTGTCCGATCGGACTAATACAGGGTGGAAGTTGTGACGACATGTTGTAGCTACAGAAAAACGGTCTTAGGAGACTGTCCTTAACATTTAGAGTAATAAATTGCTAACTGCATTAATAGATTTTGAAAAAATGGTACATTCGCTAGAAAATCGTTAATTCTTACACCTTATTTTTATGATGGCAATCGATGCAGTTTCGAATAAGGATTCAAAGACTCTTTTGGACGAACTGAGGTAAGACTGAGTACTTAGAAAAGTCACAAATCGCTTTTCCCATAAGTAAGTACCTACATTTCATAGTGATCGATCATCTGACGACACGGTTGGCGCAGTGGCTCAGCGATGGACTGCTGCGCAACGTGTCGCGGGTTCGATCCCCGCACGGAACAAATATTTGTATGATCTGCAAGTAGTTGTTCCGGGTCTGGGTGTTAGTGTATGTGAGTTTCTATGTTTGTAAAACGCACCCACGATACAAGAAGAAATTCTTAGTGTGGGGCAACGTTTTAAAAAAAAAAAAAAAAAAAAAAAAAAAAAAAACTCATTTGTCTAGTCTTTTCCCACCTACGGAAGGATTATCTAACTGGATGCAGTATTTTACAAGAACGAAGAACATAGATTTATAATTAGATTTGTAATGTTGACAAAAATTATTTACGAAGTACACTTACGTTAAATTAAGCTAGTTTTTAGTTCTAAAATCAATATTTTCTTACATTAAACGCTTAAATAAAAATTCATGAGGATTTTCACCCCTTATAAGATACTAGCTGTGCCCCGCGGTTTCACCCGCGTAGGTCTCGATCCCGTGGGAATATAGGGATAAAACGTGTCCTATGTCCTATTCCAGGTCATGGTCTACCCGTGTGCCCATCCTCTCCTTTCTAGAGTAGGGAAAGTTGCGGCGGCGGCAGCGCGGCGTCGAACGGTTTGCGTATTATATTTTTAAACTCGGGATAACTTAGAAATTAAATGTCCGATTCGAATGAATTAAAAAGTATTTTACTGCTACATAAATACACTTGATGCTAAAACTATTTATTTGAATACTAATTAATATTATGTTGACAAAACTCCTTCGCAAATAATGCATTAATTTCGAACAAATTTGATTACCATAAAAAAAGGATATGTGAGTCAATCTTAAAAGATAGACATATGCTGTCGCGGACTTTTTTTTAGGACCTTTAAAGAGAAACAATTCCATCATACATGATATTTACGTAACATAAACCGTTTACGCAGCGCACGCAACGAAAGCTCTCAAAAAGGAATAAATTTTCCCGTTCTTGCAACATATTTAATTTATGCTCCGCTCCTATTGGTCGAAGCGTGATGTTATATAGCCTATAGCCTTCCTCAATAAATGGACTATCCATCACAAAAATAATTTTTCAATTCCAACCAGTAGTTCCTGAGATTAGCGCGTTCAAACAAACAAACAAACTCTTCAGCTTTATAATATTAGTATAGATTGTTATAAGATATTGAAGTCAAACTGTCTTATTTAAAAAAATAAAGTGATAAAAACTAAAACCCAACTACGACTAAAAATGACTAAAAATGATATAAACAAGACACCACACTATCTGTGGTGTCTTGTTTATACCTTTTTAGTCGTAGTTGGGTTTTAGTTTTAAATACTTTTTTTTTTTTTAATTATTTATGGGTTATAATAATATAATGACGTCCAAAAAAAAAAATCGGTCCCTCGTGCCGTGGGGTATCCAAATCACCCCCATGTATGTTCCGCGATTTTTGAGTTTTCGAGTTATGATTTTTGCGGAATTTTTGACTTAGGAACGAGAAAACGGCCAAAAATTTTAAATCGGTTCAGTAGTTTTTGCGTGAAAGCACGACAGACAGACAGACGGACAGAGTTACATTCGAATTTATAATATTAGTATGGGTATACTAGTAAGGATTTATTCAAAAGGTTAGTAGACACTGGTGCCGATTCTTTTGTACACCGAACTAAACTATCACTAAAATTCCTTACTTTTGGCTACAAAAAAAATCTCTTAATTTTAAAATTATTTTTACACAACTAAAATCGAATTTGACAATCGCGCCTCCAGTTGGCACTTGGTTTTCCACCCCGTGATTTTTTTAGAGCCGGAGACGCTCTGGCTCAGCAGCTTCGACGTGTTTTTTTAAGGAACGTTTCACTTTTTGTATGGAAAATATAGAAAAAAAAATCAACGTGTTGAGTCTCAGGGGTTTATGAGTATCCTAAAGGTGGTGGAAATTTTCATTCTTTTTGCAATAGGATACACCATTTTCGAGATATAAGCAAAAGAAAATGAAATAAAGACACAGTACTGTTTTGCAACTGAAGTCGCGGTGTTGGTTCGAATTTTAGTTCGTGACATCTAATTTTATTCCACACATTTTTAAAAGACTGGACACCGTTGGCCTGAGACTAAGTCGGACCAAAACAGAGTAGACATGTTCTGTGATTTTGGTGTGGTCTCTCCAGTCCTATACCGATATTTCTCGCCGAAACGCCCTTACCGAACTGCTCTGATTTTCGGTACCTCGGGTCGCTTGTCCAAGGGGATGGCGGAGTAGACCGAGACGTAACGCGCCGGATCAACTCAGGATGGATGAAATGGCAACAGGTCACAGGAACAACTTGCGACCCACGGATGCCCCTCAAGTTAAAAGGGAAAATCTATAAATCCGTGATAAGGCCTGTCGTACTGTATGGATCGGAATGCTGAGCCGTGAAGAAGACGGATGAAAAAAGAATGCATGTAACGGAGATGAGAATGTTGAGATGGATGTGTGGAGTGACAAAAACGGAAAAGTGGCGCCAGTGACAGAAAAGTTGAAAGGTAATCGTTTGGCCTGGTATGGGCATGTTATGAGGAGGGACGAAACGCATGTGACTAAAAAAGTGATGAATATAAATGTTTATGGATGGAGCGGGAGAGAAAGGTCAAAGAAAAGATGGATGGATTGTGTGAGGAATGATATGAAAGAGAAGGGAGTGAATGATAGCGTGACGTTTGACAGGGGAGAGTGGAAAAAGAAAACGTGTTGCGCCGACCCCAAGTAACATGGGATAAGGGAAAGAAGATGATAACATTTTTAATCGCGATTAAAAATAGTCAGATTTAGTTAGAGGATTTTATATAGGACAAAATTTCAGGTAAAAACGTCAAATTTAGAATAGCATTTTCACTAAATTAATAACTCAGTGCCATCTTAGTGCTGTCAAACTTAATTTTGGTAAAAATTCTCTAAATATTTTTTTCCTGTCAAATGAAGATTTCCCATTCTGAAATAGACTATATTGACAGAACTTAGCTATATTATGTTAGTTTTGCATAAAGTTACGTAGTTCTATGTACACAATGTGTAAATGACACTCTGTAGGTACCTACCGAGACAAGATCGCTTGCCAAAACTAAAAGCTGCTTCGGTAGTATTGTTGGTCGGCAACGTGGCGGTATCCAGCCATCTTTCTGGTCTGAACTGGTCGGCGTCAGGCCCCCAAGATGGATGACGATGCAGGCCATGTAGTAGCAACATGCACTGACTACCAGCACGCAACGTGTAATTCTCTAAAAAATAAAGTTAACGCTGAAAGCAAATATAAAGATAATAATTAACAGTAGTGGACAGCTAATTCGTTTCAGTACTAAATAAGTAAGATTTTTCTTCAGGGTCACAAATTTTCTTGGTATATTCATTGTAATTTAATTCTTATGTTAGTAGTTTAGTAGGCTAATATATAATAGTCGGTACATACAGTATGACAAATCTAGCAGTTGCTTTTACTTTTATAACTCTAGCTATTGCAATCCATAATGTATAAATTATAGGTGGTAAATAAAAAATAATAGAAACAATTATGGACCTTGCCGGCCACAGCAAATTTTTAAATAGGTAGAGAGAGGAACAGTGCTTAAGAATTATTTATATCCTATCACCTATGTATTTATATTTCCATTCATTCACTTATAATTCTATTAATATTTTATATACAAGTCTATCCATTCAAATCAAATCACTTTTATTTGTTAACACAGGTAAAGAAATACAGATCTTGAGTTTGGTGAACAGAACGCTATGTTATGCCAGGAGGCATACAAATATGGTGTGCATCTATCTAAATATTGTGAATTTAAATTAAAAAAAAAGATGTTTGAAAATCATTCATAATTAAAATTTCAAAATAAATCATAACAATTATATATTATTATTTAAAAATTGAACGGTGTCAAATTTAAATGAGGATTTTTTTAGTTATAAAAATATAAAAAAAAACAAGTCAGAATAATTGAAAATGTCAAAAATTATTAAATGTCAATAATAATAATAAATTTCAACCTTAAATTAATTTATCATTTAAGTTTTTTCATATAACATAGAAACAAAGCAAATGCAAAGTGTGTAGTAAAGTTTGTCACTAAGCAAGCTATTCGGTTTGAATTTTATTAATGGCATCCGGTATATTATTATACATTTTTGGAGCGTTGCCGAAAAGGTGAATAGTTTGTAATATTAAATGTAAAACAGCCACATTTTTTTACGATATTGAGTACGCAATGGATTTCTTCTGAGCTGACAAATAAATGCGGGTTTTTTTACAAACAATGCAGTTTCCATTGTTACATTGCTGGCAGTGTATATCTGGCAACATCTTTCGTTCTTAACCGAATTCTTCAAAAAGGAGGAGGTTGTCAATTCGTCTGATTCCTTTTTTTTTTTTTTTGTATTATTTTAGTTACGCGATTACTCCGCCAATTATGAATAGATTTTGATAATTGTTTGGTAGGTCATGCTTTAGAGGTGGTTCCATATAAATTTTATTAATTTTGCTGGCGTATTTTTTGAGTTAGCTTCAATAATTACGTATTTTTCCCACTTTGCGTATGTAGACGATATCTTAGTTTTCATTTATATAGCAGATAACGGTATACAAATTTGTGTGGGGTAGGTACCAGAACTAAAAAGTGAAAAATAAAAACATTTTACAAAAAAAAAACAACCGACTTCACAAAAAAACACAAAAAAAAGTGAAAATTAACTTTAATTTCGGAAGTCGGTGTCTTTGCTTTTCAATTTTAGTTTTTTGCCACCGACGTTTTTTGACACGAAAGTTTTTTGAAATACGGAATACAGCTAACCGTTGTTTTAAGACCACACATAGACCTCACACAGCGTTTCTGCATCCTAAATACAACCTCCCTATTAGCTGACTGCCCCCAGAAAATAATACCGTACCGTAAAACAGAAGCTGCAAGTCCATGGTATGCTGTTAACAATGTCTCAATATTAACCTTTTTTGAAAGTTGGAATAGTGCATACGCAGATTTACTTAGTCTTTTACATATTATGTCAGTATGAATGTTCCAAGTCAATTTATTATCAATAGTCATTAGTCATTCCTATGAATTTAGCACTATCAACTTCCTGAAATTGATGGTCTATATAATTGATATTAATGTGATTATTTTCACGACGCTGATGGTATTGCATGATGTTGGTCTTGCTTAGGTTAATTTTCAAATTATTATCACTAAGCCAATTTATTATTTTAGTTAAAGATTCATTAAATTAATTTTCATAATTATTTATGTCATTGCATTCTATTATAGCTGTGTTGTCATCTGCAAAAAGAACCATCTTATGCTGAATTATTTTTGGGAGATCATTGATGTAAATCAGAAATAGAGGTGGTGCCAATACGCCAACTTGGGGTACGCCATATTTTATGGGTGTCTGCTTTGAGTAGTATCCAGTTTCTAATTTGGTTTTGGGACATAGTCGAGAGACTTCAGTGCATTGAACTAAATTAGTTAAATATGATTCTATCAATTTTAGGATATTTCCTCTTACGCCGTAGCCATACAGCTTTTGTAGCAGTATCCCATGGTCAACATAGTCGAAAGCTTTCATCATTTCAGTAAAAATAGTACAAATTGGATTATAATAATAACTTTTTTTAAGCTGTTTGGAAATATGCCATCAGCAATACAAAGCCGGCGTCAAACGGTTCGCGTATTGCATTTTCATACTCGTGATAACTATGTCCGATTCGAATGAATTAAAAAGTATTTTACTGCTACATAAATACCCTTGATGTTAAAACTATTTATTTGAATAAGAATTAATATTATTTTTTAAAACTCCTTCGCGAATAATGCATTAATTTCGAACAAAGATTACCATAAAAAAGGTTATAATGAGTCAATCTTAAACGATAGACATAATATGCTGTCACGGACTTTTTTTTAGAACTTTTTAAGAGAAACAATTCCATCATACATGATATTAACGTAACATAAACCGTTTACGCAGCGCACGCAACGGAAGCTCTCAAAAAGGAATATTATTTTATTAAGGAAGGGGGCAAATTTAGTCCATTTTTATGGCGCAACGAATAATTTGTTATTTTGCCTCCCCATGTGCTGTAAGAATCTGGATATTTACGGACCAGTTTACATAGTTCTAAGACATAAATACCAACACAGATCAGAATTCTTCGTGTTTCTGAAAGTAAGGCTTGCAACTATCTGTTGGTTCTATATTGGTCATTATTCGTATTAGCTTTTTTTGGAGGGTAAATAGGGAGGGAGAGTCTGTGCTATTTCCCCCTATGAAGATGCCATAGCTAAACCAAGCGTGTGCATACGCGTAACAAAACTATCACTAAAATTCCTTACTTTTGGCTATGAGAATCTAAACGCTATTCTAACAAAAAAAACTCCTTTAAAAAATATTTTGACACATCTAAAATCGCGCCTCTAATTGATACTTGTTTTTCCTACCCCGTGATTTTTTTTTAGATAAGGAGCCGTGCAGGGACATCCTCTTAAACGTGTTTTATTATGGAACTTTTGACATTCTGTATGGAAAACAGGCAACAAAAAAAAAATACCAACATGTTGAGCCTCAGGGGTTTCCTAAAGGGGGTTGTCATTATTTTTGCGATAGGACACCATTTTCGAGATATGAGCAAAAGAAAATAAAAAGAGATACAGTACTGTTTTGCAACTGAAGTCGAGGTCATCATCATCTGTTTAGCCTTTTCCCAACTATATTGGGGTTGGCTTCCAGTCTCATCGGATGCAGCTGAATACCAGTATTTTACATCGAGCGACTGCCTATCTGACCTCCGCAACCCACTAATTGGGTAATACGATACCCCTTGGTAAGACTGGTTGTTAGACTTTCGGGCTTTTGACGACCCGTAACGACTGTCAAAGATCCACAAATGACAGCCGGAACCAACGGCTTAACGTGCTTCCCGAGACATGAAGGAGTCTCGATATGTAAAGATGGTCAACCTGGTCGTAGCTTAACCTGATGGATCGACCCGTGCGGTTGTTATTACGTAGCCACGAGCTCCTCAACTGCAACTGAAGTCGAGGTGTTGGTTTGAATTTGAGTTCATGACATCTAATTTTATTTCACTTTTTAATCGTTAGTCAGATTTGGTTAGAGGATTTTAGATATAGGACAAAATTTTAGGTTAAATCGTCAAATTCAGAATACCGTTTTCACTAAACTAATATCTCAGTACCATCTTAGTGCTGTCAAATTAAATTATAGTTAAGTTGTGTCAGTACAAACTGTATTTCAGAATGAGTTTGGTCGTTTGACACTTGACAGGACTTCAAAAAATATTAATGATTTTTAGTTTAATTTTGAGAAAAGAACAAGAGAATCGGCACCAGTATATTATATTGTGTTAGTGTCCCTAATTAGCTGTCTACCACTGTATGTTATTTGCTACTGTTTGGCAAGGGAAAGGCGCTGCATCGTGACGAATCAAAATATTCTGATAATATACGAGGGATGATCTGGAAAAGACAAACAAAAGCATAATTCCTGCTGCAACTCAACATAAAAATAAAAACCACAAACTTACTGAGTTTTACATCTCTGTCTATATATCTTATTACAACTGGTACCGAAGTAAACATTCGAACGCTCTCCTTAATCACTGCTTCTGTATATACTAACTTTCTTAAGTCTTCCTTATCCACGTCTTTATCTTTACCTAAAACTTTCATTATTCTGAAAATTACAAAAATTATAATTACCATACTTAATAGTCATCAGCTCTACGTTACTGTCACGTTTACTAGTTTGTTTATTCTTCAGGCTATGTCCTCCTCTCATTCTCTGTGAGGTCACTTCATTCTTGATTTGATATCTGAGAGAGACTCCAAACGTGTTAATTTTAATTTATTAATAACTAGCTACATACCGCGGTTTCACCCGCATAAGTCTCGATTCCGTGCGAATATCGAGTTAAAAAGTATTTTGTCCTATAACAGGTCCTATAACATCATCTACCCATGTGCCATATTTTTCCTAATAAATTGATCAATCTTTAAAGGGCACAAAACAGGGATTATATTTCCTTGTGATTCGTATCCATCAGCAATCTACATACTAGGTACATCTCAGTGTACGGACAAACTCCCTCCATAGCTCGCTAAAGGACTTTGAATTTGGGGAAAAGCCGTCAGTGTCGATGTCTCAGCTCCTTATGTCATATCAGATCAGATGATAAGAGATCTGTTCTTTTTAATCTTTATCATTAGTAGCCGCCTTGTTCCACCCACTGGTTGCCTGTGCAACCAGTGGGTGGAACAAGGCGATGATGCATGCTCCCCTGGTCTGTACCAGGGGAGCATGACACAAAGGTGAAGAGGCATATACTCCTCTTCACTTTTGTTTCATGCTCCCCTTATCTTACACATAGTCTTCCTTTTCTTAATAAAAAATGCAACCTACTCATCAAACAGTCTCTCTTGAACCTTTGGGAATGATCCTATCATTACCAAAATAGTCTCCAACGAATGTAATGTAGTGTCGTACGCTGCCGCGATAGCAGTATGTAGTTCTTCTGTAATCTCCTGGTCAGTGAAACGATTTCTAGTGTGCTGTTCCAGCATCAAATCTAAGAGCGGCTGGTATGAAACATCTGTAAATATAAATAAACACATAAAATGGCGGCTATTTTCCCAGAAGGGTGCCAAACTTGTGCACCAACAATTTTAACAACAGTTATATTAAGTTTGTTCATCCCCACGTTGGTACATCCACATTTCACCAGTTATAAGTTTAAATCGCATGTAATAGAGGGCTGCTATTTAGTCCAGGGCCTATAATATTTGAGAAAAAAAAAATCTTAGCAGTATGTGGCTGGTCGGAAAATGTTGTATAAATTATAAGCAAATGAAAAAAAATTAGGAGAACACCGAGAAAGTTCCTGAACAGGGGTGGGGGTACGGAAATAGCCATTTTGGGGGGGTGGATAATGATTTTTGCGATTTGCGGCTAAGCTATACCTCCTATCGAAAAGAGTCAAAAGTAAAGGAGGATCGGCAAGAATGTATGGAAGCTGGTCTCAGCACCAATAACAACCATATATGCCATTAGATGGTGTTTTAATATAATAAAATAACTACTATGGCGGCTCATTCCAAATTACTGTGTGAAAAAATTTCTGGCGATGTTTCATAGGACTGACCTGGACGCTAGATAATGGAACTCTTGAATAGCCACTAGTAAACCCATAGAGTTTGGGCTTATTAGATGTGTCTCAGCAAATTCGACCTATTTAACATGATGACGAGGACCTGATGACTTGCCTGGACGCTAGATAACGTAACTGTTGAATAGCTTCCAGTAAACCCATCGAGTGTGGGCTCATTAGATGTGTCTCAACTAGTCCTGTTCATTTTATCTGATGACTGACCTAGAACCTTTAAATGGCTACTAGTAAAGCCACCGAGTGTCGGCTCATTAGACGTGTCATAACGAGTCCTGTTCATTGTATCTGATGTAGAGCACCTGATGGTTGGCCTGGAAGGTGGATAATGAAGTTCTGAAATTACATCCAAACTCAGTGTTTGTTTTTTACATTTAGCACATACACGATTATTATGGATGACGGTATGTATGTAGGCGTAAATGTCCTTCTTACACTTAAATATAATAAGCCTCAAGCATTTAAGAAAATATTATAGTTCTATATTTACGTAAGTTTTATTTAGTACTTTTTAGTTCATTAAAAGCTTGTTTTTAAAAAGATTTTTACTTTTATTTTATTTCGATAGTAGGTATACTCGTAGCTTAGTCGCAAACCGTAAAAATCATTATTCACCCCCTATAAATGGATTTTTCTCCGTGTTCTCTTAATTTAAAATTTTCCGACCAGCCACATACTGCTAAGAATTTTTTTTTCTCATATATCGAACTCCGGGCTGGTACTGAGAAATTTCTGAAAGAAATCATAATTCGAGGGTTCACGGGCTATATTAATAAGGCATATTTGTATTAACCGACATTTTTGGAACTTTATAGGAGAGCATTTCAAAGTTTAATTTTTAAGAAAAAAAATCATTATAAAAAAAGTATTCATTATTTTTACAAAAAAGTGTTCAATGTTATTTTCCTATACAAAAACCGCACAATTTAGTCTAGTTTTCAAATTTTTAAAGCTGTTATTACGAGAAATAAATGTCGCTTCATACAAAATTACCTGAAATAACTTTTATTTAGAAACAGGCTAAATGATTCAAGCGCCATAAACTGTAAAGTATGTGTGAGTTACCCCAGCAAGAAAATGTCTTCTAGAACGAATTGAGTTATACCAAAAATTAGAGCATAATCTGCTGTAAATGTGCGCCAAGTAAAAAATTAGTGCGTGCTGTCGTTTTGGAGAAAAAACGAATTCTGCTGGGGTAACGTTTTTCCAGCAAGAAAATTTTAAACGAATGACCGGAGAGAGAAACAAAGTACATGGGCGGATAGCTTAAATTTGTTCATAAATGTGCGCTGAAAATGAAATTTGTGCGTCTTAAGGTTTTCGAGATATTCAATTTCCTGCTGGGGTAACGTTTTGCAGAATCTTATTTCTCGGAAACCAATGATTGTGCGCCCGTAGAATAAACGTACATCGGTAGCTCTTAATTTGTGCGTATTTGTGCATTAATTAGGTTTTCAAAAATATTTACCGTTTTAAAGTTATCAAGCATTTACGAAAACATAAAAAAATGTTCTAGCGCTTAAATAAACAGACATATATAAACACACTGAAAACGGTATTCGGTTCTTCTTGTTATTCTTGACATGTTTCAAGCCTAAGTATGTACAAGTTTTTGAATAATATCACTTCAAGTCAACACCAGACCAACCCAATTTTGACGGCGAAATGCAAGAAACAGAATCAACCTTAGATGTTTGGGTTTAAACAAAAAATTAGAGCGTTTAATGAAATATATATCCTGAAAATTTCAGCTTCAAATGTCTCGTTTTAAAGTAGATAAAGACGAAAAACCAAAATAACACCCAGATTACTAGTAATCCGACCAAATTAGAATGACCATAAAAAAGCGACCGATTCATATAATAATATGTTGATGACCTAGTTATGTTCCCAGCCTAACGCTGTGGTATGTGGTAGAGTCTAAACGCTGACCTGGCACCTTTTGTGATTAGGCGTACGCGACAGGATGTGTGGCGCGACCGCGGGTGGGCCGACCACCGGTCTATGAGAAAGTTTTGCGATGTATTAGAATTAAGATAGGCTAAGGCAGTCTTACATGAACTTCTGTAAAGCTCGGGTCGTAATAAACTCTTATTTCCCCGCAAACTCCGTTTCATTTGCGCTCCCGAAATCTAACTGGCGCAGCCGGTAGGATTGCCGCAAACAGTTTTCCTCCGCGAAAAGTCAAGTGCGAAAATCTGTGAAATACATGAGAACGCGTGGACTGTGTTTCGCGAGTGGTTACTGATCATAGACGTATAGTCGTCGTGCTTAAAATCAGTGAGGCGATCTATATTGGGCAATCTTCGAACCAAATAAATAAGTTTAGATAACGCGCAAATTACGTGTGTTAGCAGAGATGGTGATAATATATCAAGCGGTTGGCATGTGAGTAACCTTCTACATCCTTCCTCATTCCCGACACTATTATTGTGATAGACGTAATTAGAATTAGTTTAGTTTAGTTTTTTTTTAAGAGGAAAGTAACATTAATGTTTCTGCCTATTTTTATTAATTCTACAGTGTAATTTAACATATAAATTGAGGTTTATCTTTTAATTTTACAATTTAAATTACATTGTTAATTTTAATTTTGTCTAAAATGAATCAAGGTCAAATTCCTTTATCTGCGACGGCGGTGGCAGGGGCGACCCCTTCGGTTCGTTCTGAAACTCCGTTTCCGATGCAATTGCCAGATTCTTTGATACCTCAAGATGTTTTAAAATTAATTCCCGAATTTAATGGTGAAACTAATATACTTAGTTTATTTTTACGAAAGTGCGAATATGTTATCGGAAAATATCAAGGGACTTCAGAGCGAAACGAATTTTTAATGCAGAATATTACAAGTAAATTAAAGGGTAAAGCAGCGGCTCTTTTAAGTGAAAGGGGTGACCTTGAAACTTATTCTGAATTTAAATCTTTAATGATCCAACATTTTGGTGATCCCAGAAGTGAGGAATGCGTGGCAATTGAGCTCGAAACCCTAAAAATTAAATCAAATGAGTCATATTTAGAATTTTGCAGCCGTATACAAGATATTCGTGCTATTTTAATATCTAAGGTTAATCAGAACGGTTCCGCTACGTTAAGAGAAGCTAAGAAAGTAATTTATAATAACACTTCGCTTAACGTTTTTATGTACAATTTACCGGAACATATGGTGCGGATTGTTCGATTGAAAAATCCTAGTACATTGGAAGAAGCCTTACAATTTGTCCTTGAAGAGGTTAATTTCCAGGAACAATATAATTTACGCAGCAAAATGTTACAACATCGGCCACAAGGTCATCAGTTATTGCCATCATCTGAAAAAGGCGTTAATTCAAGTTCAAACAATCCGAAACCTACCTTTACAGCACCTCAATTGCAATATAATTACCACAGGCCGTCTGCAAATCAAACTCAATTTAAATTCGGTATACCTAACCAAGTTTTTGTACGTCCGAATATCAATCAACAAATAGGCTTTTGACCGCAATTACCGCAGCTTGGGAATAAACAACCTCAACAATTCGGTAATAGACTTCAAGCAACACAATTCGGTTATGGACCCCAAGCGGTACAATTCGGTTATGGACCCCAAGCAGCACAATTCGGTTATAGACCTCAAGTAGGACAATTCGGCTATAGAGCTCCACAACCTTCGAGCCACCGCCCCCCTAACAATTTATTGGGTGATCGTGACGTAACAATGAGAACTGCTCCAGCACCTGTTAAGCAACCACAAAGTTTTCCTATTAACGAGCTTTATACCAGTAATGAACAGTACTATTATGACCCCAATTACAATGATTATGGTATATGTTATCTAGGATACTGCGACTATGACTATACAAATATGTACATTAACAACGATTGCATGGATCAGAACCCAAATACTGAAATTCCCAAAGCTATTGAAAAGGCTGATGATTCGCATTCAGCTGAAAATAAAGTAGACTCTAAAGATGTCGCAAAAGATGTCCCAAATTTTCAAATTTTGATTCGTGTTCACCCGAAATGATAGAACTTAAGTTTGACGCTAATCTTAAACATCCTTATATAACCATTCCCGACATAAACGGTAAATTTATGTCGGATACAGGAAGCACTAGATCTTTCATAAGCCCTGGAAAAGTTAGTGAATATTTCCCACAATCAAAATTCTACGAACCATTTACAGTTACCAGTACACATGCTACGAGCGAACATAATGAAGTAGCTAATATTCCCCATTTTTCAATTTTTAAGGTAAATGGTTATCATAAGTTTTATATTTATGATGTGGATTATAGATATGATGGATTGATTGGTGTCTACGACACATTCGCTCAAGCATTCAAGTTGTTTAACTTCATTCACACATTCCATTCCTACAGTTCGTTCAATCATAAGCTTGCAAAAAATTCTCCGTTCATTACGTAGATATCAAAATTGTAAAAGATTTGTAAAGATTTAAGTAAACCTATTTTTAATCAAGAAATCTTTGTTTAATTTATCATAAACAAAAGTGGCGACCGTGACAGGACCTACAATCGTCGGATCGAAGCAAATATCCACGCACATTGTTCCCGTACCGTATCAAGGGCATTCGAAGGACATGAACACGGAAGGCCGGGTTGAGAATCTAAGATCACCGTGCCTGTGGACTGGCATCCTACTTTTACCTGGGTCGAGCAACCTTACCTTCGTCAAGCCATTCTGGGAACTCTGCTGGGACTACGGAACTCCGATCGAGCAAGGTCCACCCTTAGAACGAGTCAGAGGAATCACTATCTACCTATCTACGTGCTCCTGCCTACAAAAGGACTGCTGGGATTAGCTGCCTGCCTATTTAAAGTGAGCTCGTTCCATCTTACTAACATACCTATTGTGTTATCCTTTCGTCTGTGTATTTAGCGGGTTCGGTTTCTCGAAGTCAAGTGAAGTTCCTACCTTTCTATTTGTGTCTATTGTGCCTAATCATAATTATTTCGAAAGAGATCTAAAAAGGATAGGCAAAGCACAAATCAGCCTAATTAATTTCACTTATTTGTAGACCTACCGCCATCTTAAATTAATGCACATTTAACTAATTACAACTTAATAATTCTCTTACCGTTATCGTTACTCAAACCAAGCAATTTATTTCACTATTATCGATTCTTTATCCCTTTTATCACTCAATTCAACCTTTATATCACTTACATACTAAATGTTTCTTACGAACCGTCGTAGTTTCATCATACGAGTAATTAGTTGTTTTTATCAGTTTACTAAGACGCACGGAATTGATCTATTCCAGTGATCGAGCGTTGTGAATTGTGACACGGCATCGCCTGCGCATCGCTGTTACCTGACTGCCGGCGCGTCCCCACCTGCATAGCTCACCATCGTATGCAGTCTACGTGAGCCGCGGGCATCAGCTGATCAACAAAGCGAGGAGCGTATCGTATGCTATATGTGCCTATTTCGTTATTTCTATTAACGTCTGTTTGTGTTAGCTCATTACGAGTTTATTACAATGCCCGAAACTTTAAAGTTAAAGGAACTAATAAGCAAACGCGGTTCTATTAAAGGACGCGTAACGAAATTTAAGTTAAGTCTTGATACTTTAGCTTTATTAGAATCCATTCCAGAAATAGAAATAAGTAAACTCGTATTGAAGCTGTCAAAGATTGAGGCATTGTTCATTGAATTTGATGAGGTGCAGAATCAGATAGAAATTAACAACGCAGAAAGTCAAAGTAGCGAGTTGGCTACTAGAGATTTAATAGAAAACGATTTCTACCATTGTATCGCCTTAGCTCAAAATTTAATAAAGAAAAATACAGGGATTCATGAGAGTGAGAATAATTCTCAAAATAAATCTTCTATGGCTACGTGTCATCATAACGATCACAGCTGTAATGCGTTAAGTTTTAAATTACCGGTGATTAAAATTCCAAACTTCGATGGTACGTATTTTAAGTGGTTGGAGTTTAAGGAAACATTTGTTTCGCTAGTTCACAATAATGATAAGATCGAAAGTATTCATAAATATCACTATTTACAATCATATCTTAACGGAGAAGCCACTCGGGTGATCGCTAATTTGGAGGTTTCTCATAGTAATTATGCCGAAGCATGGAAACTTTTATGCGAACGTTACGACAATAAGCGTCAATTGATAAATAACCATCTTAAGTCTTTGTTCAACATTAATTCCGTTCAAGAAAACGACAAGTCTCTAAGATATGTTATTGACCACGTCACTATAAACTTACGCGCACTCAATTCACTTGGGCTACCTACTGACAAATGGGATGTTTTACTTATATATATAATTGCAGGTAAATTAAATAATAGTACATATTTCAAGTGGGAAGAACATAGAAATAGTTTGAGTGACATACCTTCGCTTAATGATTTCTTCAGCTTCCTTAAATGTCGCGCTGACGTATTGGAGACCGTTTATCGCCATAAAAACGATAATCAAGACAACAAACAAAAACAATTCTCTAGTAATCAAAGTAAACATAACAGTACCAAGTCTTTAGTGGCTGTACCAAACGAAGGCGACAGTTCTACTTCTAAAACACCGGAATGTTTGTTCTGTAAGAATAGTCATCGCATGTATGAGTGTCCGTCTTTTAAGTCGAGCTCAATAGAGGATAGGTTAGCCTTTGTTGCTTCTAACAAATTATGTGAGAATTGTTTGCGATCTGGTCACATAGCTAGACGTTGTCGTCTTGCAGCTACATGTCGTCATTGCAAATTACGACATAATTCTCTTCTTCATAAATCAGAAGAAACTGAAAATTCCAATTCAGTTAATTCCGTCACTATGTCCTCAATGTGCTCCTCTGAGGTACTTTTGTGTACGGCTCGAGTAAAGGTTACCAACCCAGCCACCAACGAGACTATGATAGTGCGAGCTTTGCTCGACAGCGGGAGTCAGTCGACAATTATCACACAGGCCGTAAAGTGCCATCTAAACCTGATTCCTCAGCCATCAGACACTACCATAGTAGGCATTGGTAACACTAAGTTAAATATTAACACAGAACGCTGTATTCTACGCATTCATTCGGAAACTAGTTCTTTTAATGTAACAGTTTCATGTTTAGTTTTGCCTCAAATTACCGGCAACTTACCCAAATCTTATTTTGATTTACAAAAACTAAATATTCATGGATTTCAGTTAGCAGATCCCACTTTAAATGAACCATCCCCAGTAAATATTTTGATTGGTGCTGACTTATTCTGGGACATCATAAGGGCCCAGCAGCATTCTTTAGGACCTGGTTATCCTAAGCTTCAAGCGTCAAAGTTAGGATGGCTCGTTACGGGATCATTGCCTTGTTTTAATAAAAATAAAGTTAACTCAGTCATGTGCAATTTTGTGTCAAATGATGACACATCTAGTAACATTCATGACGAATTGTCCAGATTCTGGGAACTTGAAAATTTTCCTCAAAAAAAGCCCCCGAGTAGTGAAGAAAAATTGTGTGAGCAACATTATCTCACCAACACTACTCGCACTAGTAACGGTCAATTTTGTGTGGGGTTGCCACTTCGTGACAGCATAGATTGTTTAGGCAATTCCTATAATCTAGCCAAAAAGAGGTTTTTTAATTTAGAGGCTCGTTTCCGAAAACAACCAGAATTAAAACAACAGTACTGTCAATTCATAAACGAATACGAAGTATTAGGTCACTTATCTGAATCTCCGGAGCCTAGGCCGTTAAATGCCTACTTCTTACCCCACCACCCAGTGATACGGGAACAAAGCGAGTCGACTAAGTTACGCGTTGTGTTTGACGCCTCGGCTCGTACTTCTTCTGGTGTTTCTGTCAACGACCTACAAATGGTGGGACCAGTAGTGCAAGAACCATTGTTTAGTATATTAGTTCGTTTTAGACAGCATAAGTATGTCTTAACAGGAGACATAGAAAAAATGTTTCGCTCAGTGCTTCTCAAAGAATCTGATCGCAATCTTCAACTGATACTGTGGCGTGATAGTGAAGATAAGCCTTTAAGGACGCTTCGTTTAAATACGGTTACTTACGGATTCGCTAGTGCCTCTTTTCTCACTACTCGGTCTCTTTGGCAGATAGGTGAAGAGTGTTCAGATCAGAAAATTAAGACTATAATACAAAATGATCTATATTGTGATGATCTACTTACCGGTGCAAGCAGTGATGAGGAGTTACGTCATATCCGTCTTTCAGTCTCTTCTGAATTAGCAAAGGGAAGCTTTCATCTGCGTAAATATCGTTCAAACTTACCTGAGTTACTCGCAGACTCCGTTAACCTAGAAAGTGGTAATCTCATGATTAGTAATGCGACTAGTACTCTGGGTATAGGTTGGACGCCATCTTCGGATGAAGTTCATTTTCAGCATGATGTTTTGACTTCTGAAACTGTCACGAAGAGAACTATACTCTCCTCAACATTTAAAATATTTGATCCTCTTGGTCTTCTGTCTATTTTTACAATTAAACCTAAAATTATACTACAAGAATTATGGAGCCACAAAATTGATTGGGATGAACCTGTTCCTCCAGAAATAAGGTCTTCCTGGTTAAAGTTTTCTAGTAAATCTTCATGTTTGTCTTCTTTAAGGATACCTAGATACATTTTAATCGAAAATAATTGCTCTGTACAAATACATTGTTTTTGTGACGCTTCGCAACGTGCCTATGGCAGCTGTATATATTTGAGGTCTGTTTCTACTAGCGGCGCTACTCAAGTTAGCCTGGTATGTGCAAAATCACGGGTTGCACCTATTAAACCCACGACAATACCACGGCTCGAACTCTGCGCTGCCCTATTAGGAGCTCAACTAACTGCTACGGTTTTAGCCGCATTTCGTTGCCCTATTGAACGTCAGGTGTATTGGACAGACTCTAAAGTAGTATTAGGTTGGCTCAACTCTAATAAAACTAAAACGTTCGTTACCCACAGAGTAGCTGCTATAAATGAGCTGTCAAATCCCACAGACTGGCGTTATGTTCCCACTTCTATCAACCCGGCTGATTTAGTCTCGCGAGGTGTCGATCCAGACCAGGTAGATCTCTCTATATGGTGGAATGGTCCATCGTTTCTTTTAGAATCCGAGGATTCCTGGCCCGCTTATACTACGGACTCTATAGAATTGCCAGAGCTTAAGACCCACCACACTTTAGGGGGGGAGGAGGCACCTTCCATGCCCGATTTGTCTGTGAATTTAGCTAAATATTCTAATTTAACTACTCTTATTCGGGTTCTGGCTAGAGTGTTAAGGTTCGCCAACAATTGTAGGTCACAAAAAAGATCAGACAGATCACGAGGTCCACTTAAAGTTTCCGAGTTAGAAAACGCTCAAAACGTTTCTATAAAGTTAGCCCAGAAAGATTCCTTTCCTATAGAATTAGGACTACTACAAAAGAGTAAATCTTTAAATTCTAAAGCAGCTCTTTCGTCTCTTAATCCATTTTTGGATGAAAATGGAATTCTTAGAGTCGGAGGGCGCATCGATTCATCAACTTACCATTATGACAAACGTCATCCTATCTTGTTGCATTCCAGTCATTATTTAACAAAATTAATATTCAAACAGGAGCATCTACGCCTGTTGCACGCCGGTCCTCAGCATCTCCTAGCATCTATAAGGGAACACTATTGGCCTGTAGGAGGCAGGGCTCTAGCTAGACGTGCAGCGCGCGAGTGCGTTACCTGTCGTCGTTTCAATGCTCGTACTATGGATAATATTATGGGAAATTTACCTGCAGATCGCGTTGAAGCTGACTTTCCTTTCTCCACGATAGGTACCGACTTTGCCGGTCCATTTCTTATTACGGACCGCAAGGGCCGAGGTTGTAAAATAACCAAAGGCTATCTGTGTATTTTTATTTGCTTTCGGTACAAATGCGTTCATTTAGAGTTAGTCAGTGACCTGACGATGGATGCATTTGTGCTGACACTAAAAAGATTTATAGCCCGCCGAGGTAAACCAAAGGTCATCTACTGCGACAATGGTAGAAATTTTGTTGCAGCGGCAAAAGAAATAAATTCGTTCCTAAAGTCCAATAGCGACTCTATTATTGACTCTGCATCTCGCGAAGGCATTGAGTTCCGTTTTTCACCAGCATACGCTCCTCACTTTGGAGGTCTTTGGGAAGCCGGGGTCAAGTCCGCGAAATTTCACTTATACAGAGTACTTAAAAATATTCACTTGACTTTCGAGGAGCTGAGTTCGTTGTTTGCTCAGATCGAGGCGATACTTAATAGCCGACCTTTATGTCCTTTAAGTCCTTCACCTCAAGACCTATCTCCACTCACCCCGGGTCACTTTATAATTGGTAGGCCGCTGACGTCTTTACCATCGCCGTACCTGCTGGACTATAGCACAAACCGTCTTGATCGTTTTCAGCGATTAGAGCAAGTCCGTCAACACTTTTGGAAGCGGTGGTCGACAGAGTACGTCACAGAGCTCCAGCAGCGCACAAAGTGGAAGGTGCGGTGCCAAGAATTAAAGATAGACGACCTAGTCCTAATCAAAGATGATAGGACTCCTCCGCTATGCTGGCGCCTTGGAAGAGTCTCGAAGCTGTTTCCCGGCACTGATGGTGTACCACGAGTCGCCGACGTATCCACCTCGCAAGGCACCATACGAAGAGCCATCAACAGATTGTGTCTGCTGCCTTCTCCAGTTAACAACACGGACAACTGATCTTGAAAGCTTCGTCTATAACTTTCAAGGCCCCCGAGGATGTCTACGACACATTCGCTCAAGCATTCAAGTTGTTTAACTTCATTCACACATTCCATTCCTACAGTTCGTTCAATCATAAGCTTGCAAAAAATTCTCCGTTCATTACGTAGATATCAAAATTGTAAAAGATTTGTAAAGATTTAAGTAAACCTATTTTTAATCAAGAAATCTTTGTTTAATTTATCATAAACAATTGGAATGGATCTTATGTCTCAACTTAATGCTAGTATATGTTTTAAGAATAGAATTTTAAAGATAAACGATATTAATATTCCTATAATTTATAACACTGACCATGAACTTAAACTTGAACCTCGTACAGAACATAAAGTGAGGCTACCCGTAAATAAGAAAGATGGCTATGCCATATTAGATTACACGCAATTTCACGAAAATGTTAGAATGCCAACTGCAATTGTAAAGTGTGAAAATTACCTTGCCTCCACTATAATTCAGAATGCTACTGACCTTGAAGTAAGGCTAACTATAACCGCTCCTTTCAAAGTTACCAACTTCTCTGAAGAGTTTATAGTAAATAACACAACTGGGTTAACTGACATTGACATTGACTCGTTACTGACAGCCAACCTACAGAAATTGAGACTTCATCATCTCAACCAAGAAGAAAATGAAATGATTAGTGAATTATGTTTCGAGTATAAGGACATATTTTACTGCGAAGACTTGCCTTTAACTTTTACAAACCAGGTAAAGCATCATATTCGGACTATTAATGAGGACCCAATCTATATTAAACCTTATAGGCAAGCTCCAGCACAGGCTGAAGAAATCAAACGACAGGTCGAAAAACTTCTCAAGGACAATGTAATCCGAGAATCACATTCACCCTGGAGTGCACCTGTCCATTTGGTACCAAAAAAGGCAGGTGCCTCCGGTCAGGTGAAATATAGAATGGTAATAGATTACCGCAGACTCAACGACATAACGATCGATGACAAGTACCCACTTCCTAATATATACGACTTATTTGACAAACTTGGCAAAAGCAACTACTTCACCACATTAGATTTAGCGTCCGGATATCACCAAATTGAAGTTTCTGACAGTGAAAAAACAGCCTTTTCTACACAAAATGGACATTATGAATTCCTCCGTATGCCATTTGGTCTTAAAACAGCTCCGGCAACCTTTCAGAGGACTCTCGATAATGTCTTGAGAGGCCTACAGGGTATACATTGCCTGGTTTATTTAGACGATATACTAATATATTCAAATGGCATAGTAGAGCATGTTCAAAAATTACGTTCCGTCTTCGATAGACTTCGTCAAACTAACTTGAAGGTTCAGTTAGACAAGTCCGAATTTTTACGTAAGGAAGTGCAGTTCTTGGGACACACGTTGACTAAAAACGGACTACGACCAAACAACGACAAAATACAAGCAGTTCTTAAATATCCTTTACCACGGACACAGACTGAAATCAAGCGATTCTTAGGCTTTGTGGGTTATTACAGACGGTTTATTAAAGATTTCTCCAAAATCACACAGCCATTGACAGCCTGTTTTGAAAAAGGGTAAAAAGGTAGTCATAGACCAAAATTATACCGAAGCTTTTGAAAAATGTAAGGAACTTCTGATAAACGCACCGATATTGCAATACCCGGACATGAATAAACCATTTTTATTAACGACAGACGCCTCTGAAGTTGCAATTGGCGCGGTTTTGTCACAGGGCCCTGTAGGTAGTGACAAACCAATAGCATATGCCAGTCGGACCTTGACAGATACGGAAAAAAGGTACAGTACTATTGAACGCGAATTATTGGCAATCATGTGGGCCACAAAACACTTTAGACCTTATTTATACGGACATAAATTTGATATTTACACTGACCATAGACCGTTAGTCTGGCTGTATCAACTCAAGGAACCTAATAACAAGCTAACGCGTTGGCGCTTGCGGTTGCAAGAATATGACTTTAATGTCATATATAAAAATGGTAAACAGAATGTAACTGCAGACGCGCTATCTCGAATTCAACTTAAAGCACTGGGAGAAGCCAACGTTTCCGACGACATTTCAATGATTGTTAATATAGACGAAAAAGAAAGTAGACTTCAAAATTATTTAGAAGACGTGGCCACACTAAATTCTGATGACTCAAGGACTATTTCTGTTTCCGACTCTGAAAGAACCGCGACAGCTAGCCCAATGACCATAGATTTAGATTTCGATACTCGTACAGACTTGGAACAATCACCCAATAATTATCCTATACCCTCTGAACCTTCTAGTATACAAACAGTTCATTCAGCCGAAGATCTCGAATCCCATGGAATACCGATATTGAAGGAAGCAATAGACACCAAACCTAATCAAATACTAGTTTTTAGCTGGTTTCGTAATGAGCTCCACGTAAAAGACTTGTCTAGGGACAAACAAAAAGTGTTGGAAGTATTTTTGCCTCTTCATAATAAAGATCATATCAAAACATTTTTAAAAGAATATATAAAACCCAAAATTAAGTATTTCATTTATTTTGAGAATCCAGACCAGCCTTAGAAATAGGCCAACCGATTTTCACTAAAGCCGTAAATAGAAGGCAAGCTAAAGATAAACCTAGATTTCAAAAGGCCATGGTTACAGGTCAGATAGAACGTAACATCGTACCAATAAAAGTAAAAAATAGAGATACTAAAGTTCCGGTAAAAAATGTAAAACGTCCTCCACAGGTGGTGTTGGATCCTGGTGATATGGACAACGACCAGGTGGAGTCTTCCAAGCCAGGCCCTTCAAGTGGTAAGGATTAATCAAAACCCTGGGATTCTTCCGGTGAAATTAGGTCAAGCATTTATGCAATATGATAAATGGTCTATTGCTAAAATAATCAACCTCCAATGCATTGGTACAGATCTTTCCTTTAATATTAAAAAATATTCCGAATTTAGCCAAATGTTACACCCAAGTAAATCGTATGCGGATGAGTTCAGGAGCCTTAAGATACAGGTGGAATACATAAAAAATGAGACTCTAGAAAAATTACAGCAATTAATTCCATCTAAAAGATTCAAACGTGGTATTGTAAACCCTCTTGGCTCTATCATCAAAATTATAACGGGTAATCTTGACCATGAAGATGCAGTCAGATATGACAATATAATCAGTAGCATTCAGACCGAGGAACAAGCAATTTCTAACAAATTTACAATGATATCTAAAATGTTGGATCATTTTCTGAATTCTACCGAAGTAATCAATGAAAATACAAAAATAATAGACGCACGCATTAAATTACTTGAAGGTCTTGTAACCGATCTCACTAAGAAAGATAATCACTCAATTTATATGACCTATGTCTTCGGATTACTAAACCAATTTATTGTAAACTTTAGAACACTTTATATAAAACTCAGCGAACTTGAAACGGCCATTGCATTCAGTAAATTATCAGTATTACATAAGGCCGTAATGAATCCTAGCGAACTGTTGAAAGTGTTAAAATATATAAGCCAATATGATAATCTAATGTACCCTGTAAATGAACGAAATTTAATAAACATAGAAGAATCCTTATCTGTAAAAGCTTACATTAAGAATGAAGAATTAACTTTTGTAATCGAAGTTCCACTTATTTATAATGCAACTTATGGTTACTATAAACTGTATTCCATTCCTATCTCAGATGATTCCTCAAATCTTACCTTTGCTGTTATTCCTGAATTTCCCTACCTACTAGTAGAAGGGTCAAGGTATCGTCCAACTGATCAACCGTGTCAAGAGATAACCGCTAAAGAATACCTCTGCTCTGAAGATAAACTAATTCAATATGCGGAAGAAACTTGCATTGAGCAACTAATGAAATACCACGACAATCTGTCGCGCTGTTTCCCACGTAAGATACTATCTGAGTCCCTGAAACTTCAAAGAATTGGTCCCAATAGTTGGATAGTGTATTCAAAACACAACCAAGTCATATCACAGACTTGTAATAATGATGAAACAAGAGAACGCATACGTGGAACATATCTGCTAACGGTACGAGGACAATGTGATGTCTCTATAGATAATATTCAAATACATGGACGGCGCTCTTACTCACTACAAACGGATTATATGCCTGTTCCCTTATTGAACTTACCTGACTTGATAGATCTAACTCGTGACGCAGCAAGGATCGAACCTATAAATCTGAAGGGAGTACGCCAACTGAATAATATTCTGAAGAATAGTGCAAATACAGTGAAAAGTGAAACCACAAGTGAAAGTGTTAGTGTCGCCCTTTATGTCTTATACGCGGTAGTCATTTTATTGTCAGTAGCTGTAATTATATATAAGTATTTAGATGTTGTAAGAAAATTCTGTAAAGAGCGGGATAGAGTTATTGAGGATAATCCCCCACAACCTCAGGACGGTCAAGTTAATCGAAGACCTATACTATTAGTTTGATTGACTTTACAATTTTCAATTTGTGACTTTATTATAGGAATAGTTTGATCATTTTATTTTTTTGTCATAAGTAATAATTGTAGTTTCTAATTTGTAATTATACAAAGTTCTCGGAAAACCCCTGTTTTCCGATAACTTTGATTTAAGGGGGAAGGAGTTATGTTCCCAGCCTAACGCTGTGGTATGTGGTAGAGTCTAGACGCTGACCTGGCACCTTTTGTGATTAGGCGTACGTGACAGGATGTGTGGCGCGACCGCGGGTGGGCCGACCACCGGTCTATGAGAAAGTTTTGCGATGTATTAGAATTAAGATAGGCTAAGGCAGTTACATGAACTTCTGTAAAGCTCGGGTCGTAATAAACTCTTATTTCCCCGCAAACTCCGTTTCATTTGCGCTCCCGAAATCTAACTACCTTCTTATAGAACAGTATTATGTAAAGCTGTTGGTCCGTACAGTCGCGTTCATAACATTTTTCGGCAATCGTGTTTTTTCTTTAATACCTACTGGGTAATAGTTTAATTCCTTTGTCACTACCATAAAATTATGACAATGACAATGAAATTTTGAGCAAGCTTCACGTGTGTCACCGACGGCCAGCCGAGTAAGGTCGCGAACTTAAAAACCGGGTTCTTTAATTAGATACACACGTCTATTTACCCACTTTAGAAGTGGTTTAGATAATCCAGTACACATAAGTAGGTTGATTATCTGGGAAGGGTTGGGATACAATGAAGGTGAGACTACTTTGATCGGACGTCTAGGTAAGTTAGTCCGATCTGTATCTGTGGCGAGTGGCGCAGGCAGCACGCGCCCTCCTCGTCACTCGCCCCGCACTTCTTCTAACTCTAAGTTCTGTTTTCTATCTACATTTAGTTAGTGCCCAAAAGCGCAAATCTCTGTTCGGGTGAAACTAGAGAATGCTCATTTAATAGTATAGGATAGTTCATACTAATTAAAATTCCATGTATAGTATCCCACTGACCTGCCCAAGGGATTTTTTTGACTATGACTAAATGGCACTGGTTTGGCTGTGTTATTATTTTTTTACAAAAACTTGCTTTTGAGCGCTTGCTTTTTACCGACTTCAAAAAAGGAGGAGGTACTACGTTCGGATGATTGTTTTTTTTTATGTATGTTCACCGATTACTCCGCCGTTTGTGAACCGATATTAAAAATTCTTTTTTTGTTCATACTTCTGAGGGTGGTGACGATGGGACCACCATTGTCACCAAGTCAGGACCTGATGATGGGATGCTAGAGAAATCGAGGGGAACTTTCAAAAATCGTATCGGAAACTAGTGCATTTCTTAATTTTTTCATTAAGTATTTTACAGTACTACAATTTTATGATGGTCTGGAGTCGATCTGATGATGGAGCCGAAATACAATCAAGGGAACTCCTCAACGGTTTGCAGCAGATACCTCGTGTTTGGGCTTGATTAATTTGTATTGATAAGAACTTTACACCTTATATTTATCTGTGGCACACATTACCGTATAAAGTAAAAAAACACGCGTGTTTAATACACTGCATTAAGAAACTAAAAACCCCCGCTCCTTGGCAAAGACCTCCCTGAATTCCTACCAACTTTCGTGAGCCCGCGCGTCCTCCTTCCAGTTTGGACGGAACCTATCAGGACGAACTCGAAAATTAAAACAGCAATCTAATTGCGTAACTTTTGAATAAATTAAATTATTACAAAAAAAATACAGGTTGAACTAGATACGTTCCGTTCAAAACTTCATTTACATCCATAAAAAGACAGGTACCAACTTACCTACTTGATTTTATGTAAACTTAAAACAATAATATGCAATTTAGTACTTCAACTGAATGAGACAAAATTCAAATCTTGTATAAAATGCACAATATGCAACGCACAATAATAGGCAGGCATATTATAATAGCTACATAATAAATATTATTGGCTAATAAATATTTCTGTTTTATTGTTGCAGAGAAAAACCGTTGTTCTATGGGTACGACTATTTGAAGAGGAGGGTTCTTTGCAACACCATCAAAGAACTGGTAGACCACAACTTATAAACATTGCAGCATCAAACCATGCTACGGGAGTATGAAGAAAATGGATTTCTGTCAACGAACCACTATGCTGGTTTATTTGACACAAGTGTTGACACTGTCCATCGTGCTCTGCTATAAAATGCTATAAAATGGCAAGATTACAGTTCGGATCTTTGGATCACATAAACTTTGATTGGAATAATTTCATCTTTACAGATGAATAAAACTTTTATGCCCAGTGAACATTGAACACGGACGCTTATGTTTGTGGCGTCGAAATAATACGCGATACACTAGTGGTCATGTAGTGGCCAATATGCAATCTGGTCATATAACAGTGAAATTGTGGGGATGAATGAGTGCAGCCGATCCGGGAGAAGTAGTCAGACTACCAAGTCAAGCAAATAGTGCAAATTATGTAGAAGTGCTGGAGGAGACTATGTTGCCTACCGTTCGAAATGTGTATCCAAGGGAAGAATTACCGCATATAAAATTTGTAAAAATAATTACCTATACTTAATATTATTTTACTTAGTACTTATTATTTATATTAACTGGAGACTTGTATAATCTATTCAAGTTCAAACACAACATCATTTTTAGTTTATTATGTTACCTACTAACCATTTGATATGTTTTTTTGTGCTATTTTGTAATTTTTAGCCTACCTATTTAATCCGTGCGACCTTTGTGATAAAATAATCTGGTCTCCAGTTTGTTTTTATTGAGATTACATAAGCTTCAATCCTCTTTCCGATTTTGGAAACGAATACTTAAGCTATGGTCTCATTAAGAAGCAAGAAATAATATTATAATGTTATACGATAATTAATAAACTGACTATTAAAGAATAATAAACTGTAAGAAATAAACAACTTTATTTTTTAAAGCCTCTTTCCCACCGGCTCGTTTTTATCGTGCGATAATAACGCAAGCGTTACCTATTGCGTCCCGGCTCCTTGCACACCAAAAATAACTATAAAGCCTCTCCCCCACCGCTGCGTTTTTATCGTGCGATAATTCTAACGAGTTTCCGCGTCTTTATCGCGCGATAATCTCATGCGTCCTAATACAAAATGTTCTAAGAACAGTTTATCGGAATATCGCAGGATGGAGAAACGCGCGCCTTACTCATATTGTGGCGTTTAATACTGACAACAAATATCGCAATAACGCTTACGATATTATCGCGCGATAAAAACGCTCCGGTGGGGGAGAGGCTTTATACTTAGTTCCTTTTTGTTTGGCGAGCCTGTTTACCTGCGATGACTGTTCTTTTTTCCTGTTGGTAAGTACCCTAACTACCAACTCGAATATAAATACCCACTCGTTAGCATAATGAATATATTTCTATCGGTTTATTTTGTTATGTATATCATTTAAGCTACGTATGCTAGTAAATGTAATTCTGCACTAAAGCTTACATAAATAATTTAGATAAATGTATTAGCTGTGCATTTCGTAAATTACTTAGTCATAGTTGTAACGAAACCAACGCCATCTTGTTTGATTTTTGAAAACCTGATCTCAAACGTTCATTTAATAATAGACACTAAGGTATCCATGCAATTTTACAGGTGATAGTACCTACTACGCTTTGGAATGGGCAACTAGCTTCATATTTCTGACTGACCGTTTCCTTGACAATTCAAAAGTGCCTGTAAATGATTTAATTAAAATAAATGCTTTGAGTTTGAGTTTGAGTAGCTTCCAGTTTTGTAGTTCAGTGTACCTAGATAGAACAATGTGTCAATGTGTTTGTGAGCAAAGTTACGAAGGCCATCAACATGTATGAATCGGTCGTTTTTTGTGGTCATTCTAATTTGGTCGGATTACTAGTAATCTGGGTGTTATTTTGGTTTTTCGTCTTTATCTACTTTAATACGAGACATTTGAAGCTGAAATTTTCAGGATATATATTTCATTAAACGCTCTAATTTTTTGTTTAAACCCAAACATCTAAGGTTGATTCTGTTTCTTGCATTTCGCCGTCAAAATTGGGTTGGTCTGGTGTTGACTTGAAGTGATATTATTCAAAAACTTGTACATACTTAGGTTTGAAACATGTCAAGAATAACAAGAAGAACCGAATACCGTTTTCAGTGTGTTTATATGTCTGTTTATTTAAGCGCTAGAACACTTTTTTATGTTTTCAAAATGCTTGATAACTTTAAAACGGTAAATATTTTTGAAAACCTAATTAATGCACAAATACGCACAAATTAAGAGCTACCGATGTACGTTTATTTTACGGGCGCACAATCATTGGTTTCCGAGAAATAAGATTCTGCAAAACGTTACCCCAGCAGGAAATTGAATATCTCGAAAACCTCAAGACGCACAAATTTCATTTTCAGCGCACATTTATGCACAAATTTAAGCTATCCGCCCATGTACTTTGTTTCTCTCTCCGGTCATTCGTTTAAAATTTTCTTGCTGGAAAAACGTTACCCCAGCAGAATTCGATTTTTCGTTATTTCTCCAAAACGACAACACGCACTAATTTTTTACTTGGCGCACATTTACAGCAGATTATGCTCTAATTATTGGTATAACTCAATTCCTTCTAGAAGACATTTTCTTGCTGGGGTAACGCACACGTAAATTATAGGTTCAGGACAAAAGAATTTAAGCAACACTCGGTATTTTTTTTTAGTGAAAGGATAAATGTTATAGCAACCATTGCGATAGTAAAATAGAATCAGGCTATTCAGCTTATGCAGCTGAAGTATCATTAAGTAGCTTCAGACCAAATAGATTTATGTAGTTCTTCACATTAAGTAATTATAATAAATTCCAGGTATAAATTCCAGGTGCATGCTAAATGTTTTAAGCGACATCAAGCATGGATTTCAGATGCAGGCTAAACGATTCAAACGCCCTATGTTACGAAATGTATGTCAGGACAAACAGCTTAAGTCAAAATCACAAAATATGTTGTCTGTGTGAAGTCCATCTTTAGTAAAATTTTATAAAATTTGGGTCGCATCATTCAAATCAGATTCAAACTAGACCTACATTTACTGATGTTTCAAGCGACAAAAAGTGCTCAGATCGCCACGAAACCGGAAACGACGCAGAAAAATCTGGCGATTCCCAGTACATATACATAACTCAATATCGGCCAGGTTGTCGCTTAATACAAATAGCCCATGAACCCTTAACAGACCAACGACGAGGCAAAATCATTCAATAATTTTGGCTGTAAACTGCAACATTTACCACAGAATAATGAAGTTCAAATAGAAAATAATTAAATAATACTTACAGGTAGATATAGGTTGTGTTTTTGTTCCATTTAAAAATGATCTCTTTGTGCGTAACGTCTGAAGAAAAAGACAGTTTCATTCTTAAAAGTTGAAGAAGTTTCGCTGGCTGAAGAACAACTTTCTGAATAACCTTATTTTATGTGATGTGTATCTTCAGACACGTACCGCCTTACTAATAAACGTTGTATAGCGCGTGTATAGTTACACAACGCTTTGTCTTCTTCTTTCAAAAGTCAAATTACTTTTGAAAGAAGAAGACAAAGCGTTGTGTAACTATAGACGCGCTATACAACGTTTATTAATAAGGCGGCTAATATACAATACTTTTAGGTTGCGGACTTGTAGTCACACCAGATTGAAACACCAGTGTGACTAACAGGATTTTTATTCCTGTTTGTCACCCTGGTAATTAAATAGTTCTATACCATTTATCAAATACTAGCTGTGTCCCGCGGTTTCACCCGCGTAGGTCTCGATCCCGTGGAAATATAAGGATAAAACGTATCCTATGTCCTATTCCAGGTCATGGTCTACTCGTGTGCCCATCCTTTCCTCTCTAGAGTAGGGAACGTAGCGGCGGCGGCGGCGCGGCGCCGGCGTCGAACAGTTCGCGTATTGCATTTTTATACTCGTGATAACTTCGAAATTAAATGTCCAATTCGAATGAATTAAAATTATTTTATTGCTACATAAATACCCTTGATGTAAAAACTATTTATTTGAATAAGAATTAATATTATGTTGATAAAACTCCTTCGCAAATAATACATTAATTTCGAACAAATTTTATTACCATAAAAAAAGGTTATAGTCAGTCAATCTCAAAAGATATAAATATGCTGTTGCAAACTTTTTTTTAGAACTTTTAAAAAGGAATAATTCCTTCATACATGATATTTGCGTAACTTAAATCGTTTAAGCAGCACACGCAACGGAAGCTTTCAAAAAGGGATAATTTTTCCCGTTTTTGCAACATTGTTCATTTATGCTCCCCTCCTGCTGGTCGTAGCGTGATGTTATATACCTTCCTCGATAAATTAACTATCCAACACAAAAATATTTTCACAAATTCCAATTCCAACCAGTAGTTCCTGAGATTAGCGCGTCCAACAAACAAACAAACTCTTTAGTTTTATAATATTAGTATAGATTATTAGTGCGGTGAAAAAATATCGATATTATTATAAAAATGCATTTTGTAGTTAAGTACAGTATAAAATATATATATATATGTAACATTTTTATTTTGTGCATAAATGTCACCGTACAATCTTCGTTGGTTTATAATCAGTCGGTATTATAAACTGTCGAATACTTGTGAATTAAAACAAACTATTAACAGTTTAACGCATTTTCCTTTTCGATAGTTTATAATCTATCCATGGTAAACCGATAAATTGTGATCTGGCATCGAACTTGCT
The DNA here is from genome assembly GCA_947522985.1 of Lithophane socia. NCBI lineage: Eukaryota > Metazoa > Arthropoda > Insecta > Lepidoptera > Noctuidae > Lithophane > Lithophane socia. The sequence continues at coordinate 973,039 of OX383274.1, forward strand.
TAATACTAAATAGCCTTCTTAGCTGCGAGCAACTTAGAAGTAGCGTTCGACGCGCGCCGGCCGCACGCCGCCGGTGCGATGCCGTGGTTGCCCACGGCACCGCTTGCTTCACTCGCTCGGTTCGGTCCTTTGGTCACAGTTCTAACCTAAACTAAGCCATTTTACACAGTTCACAATCTTATGGTACACATAATTATATTATGAGATGCATCGAGTTTAAAATGAAGCATTTTTGAGTTTTATTGGTTATTAGCGCGTTGATCATATCTCAGGCTATGGCATGCTAAGGCAGACCCCAGGAGGTCTAATTGTGCGCTTTGTTTAAGTTTAAGGAACTTGTAATCTAAAAAATAAAATAGTACATTGTGATACAAGTGTGCTCTATTGGATACTACAGTCGAGTCGGTATTATTCACGATAAGGTAGCCGAGAGTGTAATAATCAATGCACACGCGTTTCATTGACGCTTTTCAACACACTTGCGAGGAACAAAACAGACTTGTTGTAAGAGCTGCTACAATAACGTAACTATAGACATGATAGATTTATAACGTTTAACTGACTTTTGGTGCCAGGTGACTATCCGGAGTTTCTTTTAAAAACTTCTATGTCGTTTTGTAATTTTGATAATAATTAACCACATAACAAAAACTATAATAAATATTTATGGAAAATGGCGTGCTGGTTTTGTTTTTCCATAGGTGTAAATAAAAGCACGGGCAAAACCGTTAGACAGCATAGTGAAAGAAACGACACTTATACTGGGGTAAATCCTTTTAATTATTAACACTTAATTACACTTTTACACTTTTATAATTAACACACTTAGCCTGTACTGTACAGCTCGACAGTCCAAAATATCCTGCCCCAACAAACAGTATTCGATTTACTTAACAGCTCGTACCCCCGTTACAAAGTGCGGCAAAGCGCGCGAATTTTTAAGTCAATAGATGGACGTTAAACATGTATGAAATGGTAACTATTTATTATAATATTATATTATTGTTTTGTATTTGGATTTCAGTTAATTTCTACGAATTTAATTGTTACACAATATTTAAACAAAGTACCTATCATCTTTAAATTTATCGAACCAAATTACTGTAACTAGTCAAGTTGCGTACTAATAAAATCTTAAATTCACATTGACATAATATTATATTGATTTATTTTGTAATTGCTTACATTCGTCCATCCTGACCTGTAAGTCGCGCCCTCGCGAAATAGCTAAGAAAAACAATAATCAAAAAAAAAAAAAAAAAAATTTCTATTTAAACACACAATACAACAAATTGGCTTAAATAATATCGTAAATTTATTTAATTACTAAACGAGACCAAAAATTAATTAATAATAATATCAATACATTTTCCATTGATTTTCATCTCAATTAAAACAATTTAATAATCATGAACATTTTCATCAAAAATACATTTAAAAAAATAGTCTGTCAATAACAATCAACGAAATACATTAACAATGTTTTCTAAAAATAGAACCAAATTCAATCCCTTTCGAACAATCTTAATTTTCAATAACTTACACTCGTTCCATTACACTACTGGAACCATATTACTATAATTATCACAATACTATCCTACCATACTCTCTCGAATCTCGCCAACTAGTGGTGTTTATCCATACTACCATACTACCATACTGCCATACTGCCATTCTACCATACTAACCATAAAAGCAAATTCTGGCCTTGTTAAAGGCGTTTAACCTCTACTACCATACTATCTGATTAACGAAGCTACTAATAACGAAACTAGCTTTCTTTAAGAAGTTCATAGTGTTCAACATAACTTCACTGTAATACGTCCACAATTTAGTGGTCCGTATCCATATCAGAATTATTACTATTGTCGTCTTCATTACTGTCGTCCACCGACTGATACACAAGCCAAGGGTAAATTTTATCTACCGAAAAAATTCCTACATACTTTTGTTTACCCTTTTTTTTAGTGATAGGCGTATCCTCTACTTCGTATCTGTCATTTTGTAATACTTTAGTAATGCGATACGGGCCTTAACATTTTGGAACTAATTTCTTACTCTTCCCTTTCTGCCCTACTTCTCTTTCTACCCTAACCAGCTGTCCTACATCAAACTGACGCGGGGGAATTCTAGCCTTATCAAAAATTCGCTTTTGCTTTTCCTGGGTACGTACTATTTTGTCTAGTGCTTCATTTCTAATATCTTTGATGTTACTGATATTAGCATCATTATTTTCCTGTACTGGTAAAGCCAGTCCACTCTCAGTCAATCCTTTCAGTCGCAACCCAAATAACAGTTGAGCTGGAGTTTTACCTATTGTTTTATTTGTGGTATTATTTAAACCCCATTGTACTTGTAGCAAATACTCATCCCATAGTCTTTAGTCTTTTCCGAAGGTCATAGCCGTTAATGAATCTAATACCGTCCTATTATAACGCTCTACCTGCCCGTTTGCGCGAGGAGTAGCGACCGCATTTAAAATATGTTTTACACCTTTTTCCGATAACAACTCTCTAAACTTTGAACTAGTGAAAGTAGTGCCTCTGTCTGTTATTATTCGAGAAGGTACACCGAACAAACTAAAATATTCTTTAAAAACTGAAATGGTTGTGTGAGTTTTTGTATTTTTAACAGGCTTAAGGATAATAAATTTTGTAACGCGTCAATAATGGCCAATATATATTTATTTTTTCTTTTACTCTCATTGAAAGGACCTAGGTGGTCCGCATGTACGGTGTGGAATGGTTCAGATACCTTCGGTATTGGATGTAAGAACCCGGACCTCTTTCCAGCCGGTACCTTTCCGTGAGCGCATTGAATACATGCTTGACAATACTTTTTAACTATTTTGTTTATTTTTGGGAACCAGTAAGTTGCTTTAATTTTGTCCAAGGTCTTCTCATAAGAAAAATGATCTATGTCATCATGACAAGCACGTAACACTTGCCAACTGACACCTTTAGGCACATCTAAGTCCATCGTCCGTTATCTTGTAAACTACTCCACGTTTTAAAATAAAATTTTGTTTTGTATAATTAATTGTGTTTGAATCTTTATCATCTAAAACCCGCTTAATCCTTTGCGTCTCATCATCATTCATTTGAACCGTGGCTAACCAATCTACAGTGATATGGAAAACTTGAAAATCAACGGGATCGGTAATGGAAGTGTTTTCTTGCAAAGGGTTCCTACTTAAGGCATCTACGTGCGTCATAGAAGTCCCTGGTTTATAAATTATGTTAAAATCAAATTCTTGGATCATACTCCACCAGCGAGCAACACGCGGAATCATATCCCTTTTAGTAAAAGTAGCACGTAAAGAGTTACAATCAGTTACAATAGTGAATTCTAACCCTATTAAGTAACATCGAAATTTAGTCAAGCTATTTACAACTCGTATGATGAAAAGTGTTGTTCTTCTGGTGAAGTACGCCTACTAAAATAAGCGACTGGTTTCATAACTTGATCATCTTGTTTCTGTAAAAGCATACCACCTACACCGTATTTACTGGCATCCGTATGCAACTCGGTAGCAGCATTAGGATTGTACAATGTCAAAATTGGTCGAGATACTAATTTTGCTTTTAACTGAGTAAATGCGTTCTCTTCTTCTTTACCCCAAGTCCACGATACATTTTTTCTAAGTAGTTGAGTCAATGGTCGAGCTATTATCGCAAAGTTCTTAATAAAGCGCCTAAAAAAACTGGCCAAGCCTAAAAATTGCCTAACATTATGGACATCTTTAGGGGTAGGAAAGGAGAATGCCATATTGTCGTACCAACAAAGGAGCTAGAGTGTCACAACCAAATGTAGCTCATAAAATTACTCCTATTTCTTAAATCAGATATACGATTTTGTTATGAAAACGATTCCCGGCTTTCGGACACCAAAAATAAAAGTCTTTTTTTACTTTTGTGGTACGTATTTTCCGCTTATGTCACTGACATTGCATTTCACTTCCGAATGTTGCCACTATGTTAAAAATATAGGTACCTTCCTGTCAACGAACATTAAAAAATGAAGAAGCTAATTGTACCAATTTGCCGTTTTATATTAGGATACAATATATTTTTATGTGTGTCAAAAAACATCTTTAGGTCACGCGTTACATCGTAATAATTTATTATTATTTTTTTGGAATACATTGCAAATACATGCATTTAATGAAAAGAGGACCTATTCAAAAAAGTTAAATGTCATTTGTACTGTGACGTATTGCAATAATTATTCTGTGGCGCCGTCATGGATGACGTTACTTTCAATATTGGTTTCATCTGAACTATTTGAATAATAATTTATAATACATATTAACAAAAACGGGGGTTCAGGTGCGTTTTCATAACGTAGTCTTTGTGTAATAATCCTTAGCGATGCCCTCAACTAGAGTAAGACATCGGCCAGCAAATCGGCGTCGCCGATGTATCCTAAACCGTTCACTAGTATTGTTAGAACAATTTAGAATATATTACATAGAAAATATATCCGTGGATATGATCGTGTTTTAACATCATAGATTGTACCGACGCGACGCCTGTAATTATTACCTCACCTAGTAGAAGCATGTATATTCTAATTAGCTTCTAAAGTACCTACCTACTTCCGGGACTATTTATTCAATTTAAGATTAAAAAACAGTTTTTATGCTTTCAGATCAATCCTGGTAGTTCCTATTCATAATGTTACAAATGTTTCGCATTGATACAAGAAAAACTCCCTGAGATTCCAAACTGTTACCTGAACTAACACTTGGTCACAATGTGGAGTGATGTGTGCTTTGGATGTGGACAGTCCATGCTACGTGTTGCAACAGTTGCAAGGCGTTCCCGAGTGCCATCCAATTGTCCTACCTATTGTTTTATTTGTATATTTCTTTTCTCTGTCCTGGTAGCGGTCGAGGTCATAAAAGTTATGTAAATATGAATATACCTTAACTGCGTTTTTCATTTTTGATAAGTACCTTATTAGTTAGGTACTAACAACATTATCACCTTATTATTATTTACTAACATGTGAAGTTCGAGAAGTGGGTGTACTATATAGTAAATACAACTTTGCCTAACTCTTCTGGGAAAACAGGCCTGCTGTTATGTTAAGATTTCAAGATATTAGGAATCAGTAAACACAGTACTAAATTGATTACTTATTCAGACTACCAGCTGCACATATCCATTATATATAAAACCTGACACCAAGATTTATTATTGACTATCAGTGATGTATGGTATAATCATCCATCAGGAAACAAGCGTCAAATCAAGAATAAAAAGCAACCGATATTAGGTACCGCTTCATTTGTCATCTACTTCACCATTTCGAGCCTGTCACTTTCTCGAACTTAACCTCAAAATATGAAGTAGATAAATGGTTAATAAATACGAATTGCGGGAATCCATGTAAAAAATAGTTAACAATATAAGAAGAGCACTGAATTCTCCTCTAAATACACTAGGTTTGGTTGTGATAGGCGGACTTTTCGCTTGGTACAGGGTGCCCTACAATTCTGGTCATTCTCCTTTATCAACCGCGTCTATTTTACACTTCCCCGGTTTTATACCATTCCCCGAGACTTCAAAACCAAGAAATTCGATTTTAGACTGGAAGAAGTTGCATTTCGAGAGTTTCAATGTAAGACCTGCATTTCTAATTTTATCAAATACCGATTCTAGTTTTTTAAGCCCATCTTCAAACGAAACTGAAGGCACAAGAACGTCATCCATATATACGACAACCGTATCAAATCTTAAGTTATCAAGAACTTTATTAATAGTTCTTTGGAATACGGCTGGTGCATTTGTCAAACCAAAAGGCATCCTATTAAATTCAAATTGCCCTTCTGGCGTCACAAAAGCCGTTTTTTGTTTGTCGCTTTCGGCTAATTCAATTTGGTAGTATCCTGACGCTAGGTCTAAAGTCGTATATAAGCTATAACCAGCTAACCTATCCATCTGATCCTCTATCCTAGGCAAAGGGTAGTATTGTTTCACAGTTTTCCGATTTAAAGCCCTGTAATCTATACAAAGGCGCTTCTCGCCATTCTTTTTTTGTACTAAAATTATTGGACTTGCAAACGGCGAACAAGATTCTCTTATGATACCACATTGTAGTAATTCATCGGTCATACCCCTAACCTCTTGTTTTTCTTTATGAGACAACCTATAAGGCCTATAAACTACGGGTTGGGGATCCATTAAATCAATGTTCATCGTCTCTACATTAGTGCAGCCTAACTCGGTTAAATTAGTAGCAAAACAAGTTCGGTAACGATTTACAACATCTAATAGTTGCAACTTCTGGTCCCGGTTTAAACTATCGTCCAGAGACAAGTCATTTAAATGAAAAGGTTCTAAAGGAGTTGCAACATAAATCTTATTTATAGTAGGACAATTTATAATTTTTATCTGCAAGAATTGCCCTCTAGCTATCAACTGGTCTTTATTAAAATTTATGACATTTGAGGAAATATTATCGACTAATAGTACACCTTTGCCATTTTCAATTGAGTAAACACCCTCTTCTATATTATGTTCTAAATTAGGGATGGATCTATAACTACCGTATACTAATATGGAACCTGTTATGTTTGGAGACGAGTCAACCTCTACATATGAACATCCGGGTAGAATTGAACAACATTCTTTTGAAAATAGTTTAATCACGCCAATAGTTTCTGGAAATTCGCGGGAGATTATTAATTCATAATCAGTTTTTAAGATTTTAACCCCCAATGCTTCGGTAAACGACTGACCAACCAATAATGGGTATTTCAAAAAATGATCAGGTACTACAGTAACATCTAATTCGACAATAACGCCTTGAATTTCCAAAACTACTGGACACCGACCTATCGCATGAACTACCGCTCCACCAAAGCCCGTCATTGCCACCGAATAAGTTTTATCCCATTTACCAAATACTTCTACAGCATCGGTGTTTCTAATGAGGGTACATTCGCTACCTGAATCTAAATAACCTACTTTTTTGCGACCGTTTATCAAAACAGATTGTACATATTTATCATTAGTCTTAGGTTGGGTAATTGAAATTTCTAAGACCGATTTTGCATCTTCCTTCTTACGATAACATTCATTAGCCTCGTGACCAATTATTGAACAATTTGTACATTTCTTTAATGGTTTAGTACACTTACTCATAATGTGACCTTCTTCCTTGCAATTAAAGCACCTGATCGTATTTGATTTATTATTAACAAGTGGTTTATCTTTAGTCGGAAATTTCTTATTCGAAGTTCTCTGAAAATTATCATTTCTTTTGCCTATGCTTTTTGCATTTCGTAAATAAGTCAAAAGTCTATCAGGGTTATCAAATTGAGCTGCTTCCGCTCCTATCCTAATAGCCCTATCGTCTATTCCAAAGATCACGCATTCTACTGCTCTTTTACCCTTAATTTCGCACCTATTGAGTAATGCCATTTTATCGTAATAATAATCCTCTAAAGATTCCCCAAACTTCACTCTTTTATCCAACATATCCGAAAGCATTTGGCCATAATTTTCATCGGATGGAAAAGCTGCTTTTAGCTTTTCTTGCCACTCAAGCCAGCTATAATTCACGGTTGTAAGACCCTCGTACCACCGCTTTGCATTGCCAGTAAGTTTAGGCATCGTATTATGTATGATTTGTCGGTCTGTCCAACTATATATGCTTGCTATTTAATTTACTTTGTATATCCAATTATTTATATTCTGATTTTTAGAAGAAGGATCGAACTCAGGAACTACATTAAAATTACTTATTCTCTCACTACCCCTACTCGAAATTTTATCAAGAAAATCGGTAAATTTAGAAAACACATCAGTTGTAGGGAATGACTCACGTGCACTGGTTCTTTTGCTCGGCGAACGGATGTCTCGTCGATGACGTGGATCCCCGCTTCGCTGATGATGTCGTGTGTTGGTCCTGCTACGTCTTGACCGTGATCTGCAATCTTGGCCGAGCCGCTTCCCCTGTGAACCAGGGGTCACCCTGGTTGGACTGCGACTCCGCTGTGGTGTAGTCCTTCTCGGCGGCGTTTCGAGCCGTCGAATTCGGTGACCAGGGCTCCATACACGACTGCGCTTGCGGCTAAGCCTGCTGCTCTGCCTGCGGCTGTGGCTGCGACTCTGCCTGCTGCACTGGCTGCGGCTCTGCTTCCGGCTCCGCTTGATGCTCGGCTCCCGGCTCCGCCTGCGGCTCTGCCTGTCCAACACTGGTGATGGAATTCGCGTCGGTAGAGCCAAACTTCCATCACAATCGTCATCCATTTGTAGACCTGGTCAATAAAAATAATATACGGACACAGCTATTCTTTTAAAACATTTGTATGGTTATTTACATACTTAAAATAAAGATTACAACAAAGCATGAATCCTCACTTATACCACTATAGATCATGAAGGAACATCTATTATATCCTTCGGTGGCGTATTTAATGCAACATCGTTATGATTATATTTTAAACCACACCGACCGTTGGCATCATAAAAGCAAGAAAATCGCAATATGCTAGATCTATTTACGACGAATGATCGTGAAAGTATGACATACCTATGATTCCAACTTCTAGGTTGGCAAATGGCTTTAATTAGTGATCACAGTAATTGTTCCAATAAAAATAATAATTTGGATTCGCGATGCAACATTTTTTTTTTTTTACTATCAACTATATGAGGTTATGTAATCCAACATTCAATTATGCACATCATAAAGATGAGATTCACAATACATTATTTGAAAAGTAATAATAGAATATAATGCAATAACACTTACGTGAACTATCCCACTTCTGAACTGAAAGAAACGACACTTATACTGGGGTAAATCCTTTTAATTATTAACACTTAATTACACTTTTACACTTTTATAATTAACACACTTAGCCTGTACTGTACAGCTCGACAGTCCAAAATATCCTGCCCCAACAAACAGTATTCGATTTACTTAACAGCTCGTACCCCCGTTACAAAGTGCGGCAAAGCGCGCGAATTTTTAAGTCAATAGATAGACGTTAAACATGTATAAAATGGTAACTATTTATTATAATATTATATTATTGTTTTGTATTTGGATTTCAGTTAATTTCTACGAATTTAATTGTTACACAATATTTAAACAAAGTACCTATCATCTTTAAATTTATCGAACCAAATTACTGTAACTAGTCAAGTTGCGTACTAATAAAATCTTAAATTCACATTGACATAATATTATATTGATTTATTTTGTAATTGCTTACAATAGACAAAAAAATATGATGGGAAAAAGAAAAAAAAATTACTATAACTAAACGTACCATGGCGGAGTCAAATCTATTTATTATTATTTACGCTCTTCTCCTCTACGACGTGAAATCGTCATTTTTAATAATGATTATTAACCACACAACAAAAAAAAAAGTTAACCAATATTTAAGGAAAATGGCGGCTGGTTTTGTTTTTTCCGCTAGCAATGCACGCGCGGGTGTAAACAAAGTGCACTGGTAATACCGCTGAACAGCCTTTATAAAAATATAATAATACATAATACGCAAATGGGGTTAGGGTAGTGAACAATATAGACTGAAATGGCCACAGACGATTTAAACCCTTATTTATTAGTACAGATAGAGTTTTATTCCGCGCGAACGCCGTGGCACACGGGCAGTCCAGCGCGGTTCATCTGGGCGGGTCAAGAGGCCTGCGCGCGTTGCACCCGCGGTCTTACCGGAAAAAAGCGCAAGTGTCTGCTCGGGTGTAAATAGAGAATACTCATTTGTTAGTAGGATAGTTCATACTAATTCAATATAAAAAAAAGAACAAGGTCAGTGGGATACACTGACGTTTAGTTATGGTTCTTTTTTTAAATAAAAATCACAATACTACGCTGTGATCGCGCGGACGGACGAAAGCAGGGCGGCGTGTGTCTTGTGGCCACACCGCGTTTGGAACTGCGCGTGCGGCGAGTGTCCGGCCCGAGTGACGTGAACATTGATGATAGGGTGTTCGAACTGGTTTGTGCTACCGTTTATTTACAAAGTATACTTTTATTTTTATTGTGTGTTGTTTACATTCCGCCAAACAGTTGTGAGAATGAGTATATGATATTGTTTAGGATTATAGAACAGCTGTGTAGTAAATATAGTGATACCGTCGAAAGTTGGTGATTTTTTTTAATATGCATTCTTCTTCGATAAACGTATGTAATTATTTTGAATACTTTTTATCATATTGTGGATTTACTCAGTGCAACACGATCGTTAATTGTAATAATCGATGTTTTTATTTAGTGTTTAATACGCTTTCGAAGGGAGAGGGTGTGTGAATGTGCGCGGAGCGGGGGCGCCCCTCGTGCCTGTGGATGCCTATATTGGTCGAACTGTGGGCGCGCCGGGTTGCGGATTCATTGGCGTACGAGTCGAGTGCTGTACCCACAGGTTGGGATTTTAATAAAGCAGATTTTTTTATATTGTACTCATCAATAGCAGCAATAGATTGGACTTATATCTCCGATCTTGATTTAGAAATGAGTTTAAATTATTTTTATGAAACAATTAATGCAACTAAACCTACTAATAACCTAAACTAACTATAAAATAAATAAACTATAGATGACCGTGTTGCCAGAAAACGGCGAAGTAGTGTAAGGTCGAAGTATGTTTACCCCGAGTTTAAAGTAAAACGGTTGATTAAATTAGCGCATGAACAACATAACGACAGGGTTCAAAATCAACTGCAAAAGGACCCAAAATCGTTTTGGAACTTTGTAAAGTCCAAAAGGGGTAGTCGAAGTCCAGAAAGGATTTTAAAAAACGGGGTGATTTGTCAGATGAGCATTGTGTGAAAGAGTTTGCGCAGTACTTTCACTCAGTCTATAGCGCGAGACAGCCCGAGTTGAATGTTGCTGCGGCAATAGAAGGGGCGGCGGTGGAAACGGTGCGGCGCGGATTCATCTGCAGGAATTGCAATTGATGGGTGTGCAAAGTGCACTTGAACAACTAAAGCCGAAGAGATCTGCGGTACCGGACGGTATTCAGCTTTACATATTCAGAGACTGTAGATCTGTGCTGGCTGCACCATTTCTCCATATATTCAATAAGTGTCTGAAGGCAGCCAGGTTTCCAGAGAGATGGAAAACCACTCGTGTCGTGCCAGTATCGAAAGGAGGTACAAGTGGCGACAATGTTAGTGGGTACAGGCCTATTATTGCAGTGCTGTCGTCGCCGGCTAAAGTGTTGGAGTGTGCCATTCATAACAGCATTTTTATGCAAGTGAGAACGCAACTCTCAGATGCACAGCACGGGATTAAACCAATGAGGAGCACAACCAGTAACTTACTGAGTTACATGGCTCATGTGTTGCCGATTGTAGACAGTGGGGTGCAAGCTGACGCTACTTACTTCGATTTCAAAAAAGCATTTGACCTGGTCGATAATGATGTGTTGCTCAAGAAGTTAGCAGCCGTTGGTTTCACTCCGCACCTACTTCATTTCTTCGCCAGTTACATGAGGGATAGGCAGCAATACGTAGAGTACGAGGGGCACAAGTCAGAGCCGTACTTTACTTGGTCTGGTGTAAGCCAAGGGAGTAACCTCGGACCTCTGCAATTTATAATCATGGTAAATGATTTGCCAAAAGTCGTTAAGGATGCAAATTGTTTATTATTTGCAGACGATCTTAAATTATCCATGGCAGTGAGGGGTGATGAGGACTGTGAACGCTTATCCATAGATAGCGTAGTTACTTGGAGCAAGGAAAACCTTCTGCAATTCAACGCTCAAAAATGTATCACTATCACTTTCTCGCGTGTACGTAGTCCTATTGTACATGATTACAACATTGATGGGATGCCGATGATAAGAGTTACAGAGGTTAGGGACTTAGGAGTTAGTCTTAACGCGGGGCTAGCGTTTCGTGATCATATAGTCAAGTGTTGTAAAAAGGCCTACAGAAATTAGGGGTTTATTATGCTTACTGTTCGTGGTTTCACAAATATAACGGCGATTATCACTTCACATATCACTTTGGTGAGAAGCCAATCAATGAATGCAATCTAGTTATCTGGGCTCCACATGAGACTAAATATAGTCTCATGTTGGAGCGAATTCAAAATAAATTTATTAGATTTTTATATTTGGGGCTTTATGGAGTATGTCCTTTTTACCTGCTTATGTATCCAATTGTTTATATTGGGCATGGTTGGATATAATAAGCTGAGAGTTAGGCGTGAGTTCGCACTTGTCTCATATTTATTTTAATTAATTAGAGGCAAAATACATAACGCCAACATAGTAGAGTTGGTGTGTTTGAACAGATATGTAAGGCGGTGACTGCTGGCTGTACCTCGTGGCCGTACGAATATGGTAAATGAGGCGCCCCTGACGCGGGCGCTTCGCACCCTTTACCTTGTAGCAGAGGAGATCGACCTTTTTTTTCTTGTACACTGAGTGAATTCACAAGGATAACATTCTATGTAATAAGTTTTAGAAAATAAGTTGTTATAATTAAGTCTGCTTCATTATTGCATTGGGTTGTACCTGTAATAATAGTTGTAAGTGATTATATAAAAATAAATAAATAATTATTCACTTAAATAAGTGAATAATTATTTATTTATTTTTATATAATCTGTGATATACTCCTACCTCATTTGACATTTCATTGACAATAGCCGCCAGTTCAGATTCTTTCTTTGCTTGTCCTAACAACTTGTATATAAAATCATTATGCAGCCAAACCTTCTGGAATCTTCGCACTATGCGGTAAAACATTTCATCGATAACTTTCATAATATATTTTGGACAGAAATTCTTATTTACGACCTTTCCAATCGTAGTCACTGAAATTAAAATTACAAATTAAATCATCTTGTGAAGTTAAGTAAGAGATAATCGGCCCCGTTCACGACCTTCGGCAATGCGACTTATGACAAGTGTGCGTGACTTCATGCCATGCACGAACCGTCAATAGCGACGGCGACTTTTCAGACCGCGCTCGCCGGTCGTACAAACTGCGCCGTTAGTTAGTACCTACATAATGATTCAATTGCGCGCCGAATCGCTCGTCGTTTCCGTCGCTGCGGAAGTCACATTGTGGTAAGTCACGGCACTCCCTAAACAACTTCTATCATTTGTTTTGTTCGCAGACGGTGCCGCAAGACGCGTATCGTGAGATTACTTGAGTCTTGGTCGTTGCGGGGTGACTAACATGAAGTACAGTTGAACTAGCTATTTTATAAACAGGCAGCTAACTTGCAACTAAACACTTTAAAACAATATCGTGATTGTGCTGAGTAGTACATTTTTTTACATCCCTCTCTTACCCTGCATCCTATTTAAAAGCGATCGTCGCGCAAATACACGATCGTTCGAACTTTTTGTTCAGTGAACCTGAAAGCCTGGTTGCGCCGACAGCGGGCGCATTCCTGTTTTCCGAATACAAATTACCCTTTGCAAGCGACCGATCGCGTACTCGACGATAGCTTTTAAATAGGCCGTGGCTTTAATCTATGCCAATAGCTTAAAAGTTACTACGCACACAATCAAAATTTATAGTTTGCTCGACTTTACAACTAACACTCACAGTAAGAAGTTCCCAGGGCAAATTGTTTCAGATAAGGTGAAGGATAAAACTTTCCTTTTCCCTCGTTATGGTCTATATCGCTCAGCAATGTCCTTGATTGGCTGTTAAACACTTCGATGTACCCGTTTATTATTGGCAGGCTGAAACTTGATTTTAGCATTTGACGGTGTCGGTACCAATGGCCTCCTGGATATAAAGAAATTATCGTTATTATAATACAGGTTTAAGATGGAACAGCAAGAAGGGCAGCTACATTAAATGTAGAATATATGTCGCAGCCTTATCGTATAACACGCCGTATTACAAATAGGCGCGCCCGATTGAAAAACTTCGCTGTTTTGAAATGCGGCTACCTTTCGGTCAGCCGGATCGTGGTGGCGATACATTCTACAAAGCGGCGTTCAACGTTTAGCTTTATTGTCAACAAGAAGCAATTTAGGGTGACTATAAATTATGAATAACAAATCCAAAAAAAGGCGAAATTTTTGAAATCTCAAAGATTTTATAAAAATAAAAGTCTTATAGTATAATTTTCTTATAATTTTTTTTTTAACATTTCTTATATTAAAATGCTTACAAGCATGCAATAATTTGTTAAAATATGTAGGTCTACTGGTCATTTAATACTATGCTACCAAATATAGGTTCTGAATGTTTTTATCATAATCTTTAAAACTTTTCTCTTTATATAAACAATTTTTTTTTTTTTTTTTCAGTCATCATATATCATCATACGGCGTGTTATACAATATGGCTACGACAGATACAATGGAACGTCAAAATCGGGAAGTACTTATTGAGTGCGTGTCATCATTATAGTTCCTATGCCGTAATGTTGGCACTTTAACAACGGACCTAGCATGTGGCGCCGTAACGTAATTACGGCATAGGAACTATTTGATGAAACGCACTAAAAGAAAAGCGGAAGCAATTCAAATACTGTTTATGCAGATATTTTAACCTTGGCTTTATTCGGAATAATTTATCCATGATAAATTAGATCTTTATTTTTAAATCTTAGTGTATTTACTGTCCCAAGTAGATGTACTCATCGACATAATGTATTTCCTGCCCATCTACCTCGACCCTACGCTTAGTGCTGTTGGTCATGGCTTTGGTTGTAGACCGATTCATCGCGAGTCCAACCCTGAGGCTTGCCGTACTTAGGTCTTGAAGCATAGTCTGTAGTTCCAGAGCTGTGGTGGCAAAAAGGACTATGTCGTCGGCAAATCGGAGGTTAGTCAACCTCCTGCTACCGACTTCAATGCCCTTGGTTCTTTCAAGAACAGGCAAGAAAAGGAAATCGATCGCCGTATCGAAAATGCCTGGAAAAGCTACTGGTCCATGAAGACGCTAATGAAGGGCGATCTACCGATCTCCCTGAAGCGAAAACTCATCGATATGTGTATTCTGCCCGTCCTAACCTACGGTGCCCAGACCTGGTCGCTCACCGAGTCGCAAAAGTTCCGCCTTGGGGTTTGCCAAAGAGCAATGGAGCGTGCCATGGCGGCCAGCAATGGCGCAGCATTCTGGGCGTAAACCAAACTGACAGAATACGAAACACCACGTTGCGCTCCAAAACGGGGATCCTAGACGTGGGCAAAAAGGCTGCCAAGCTAAAATGGGATTGGGCGGGTCATGTCAGCCGCATGCATAGCGACCGCTGGGCAACAGTCGCCACACGGTGGGTGCCTGAGGATGGACGGCGCCGCCGAGGCCGGCCCAGGAAGAGATGGAGGGACGATCTAGACGCGTACCGCAAGGGTTGGATCGAGGTGGCCCTAGAAAAGGATGTTTGGAAGGATTTGGGGGAGGCCTTTGCTCAGCAGTGGGACAGTATAGGCTAAGATAAAAAAAAAAAATTAAAGAAAAAGTGTATTTACTGTAATCCTGCACAAGTTCCCGAATTCGAATGCAGGAACTGGTCATGTCCTTTTCTTTATAATTGCCAAGAAATTAGTTCGTAAATGGTAACTGGAACTATACATAACGTATTAAGTAACGTTATCATAATTATTATACCTCATACATAGTTATGCCAATTTGCTTCCTACACCTTTGTCCTTCCGGTAAAACTGTCCATCCGACCTAATTTGAACCAGCCCTTAGTCGTAAAAACCATGCAAAGCAGCAGCGGGTCGCTAGTACTCTTATAATTTCTGGTAAATGACAGACAATGCTAAATTATGATATGAGCTGGTCTGATGATGGAGTCTGTAAGTAGCCATAGGAACTCCTCAACAAAACAAGATAGCATCGTTTCTGGACTCATTAATTAATATGTATTGACAAGTACTATTACACTAGGTATTGTCCATGGTCTGATGATGGAGCCGGAACATGGTAACGGGCACTCCTCAAGTTTTCCAGATTGGTAGTGCCGTCGTGTTTGGGTCATTAGATTTATCTTGACAAGTGCTATTTATTACACTAGGTGCTGTTCAGTCTGATAATGGAGTTGGAAGGTGGCCAACTCCGCAGTTAAACAACATAGCCTTAATGTGTTTGGGGTTGCTGGTTTATCTTGCTAAGTACTCTATCCCAAGGTGTCTTTGGTTTTGAATTTTCTTTTTTTGCCACCGAGTTCCGAAACTATAGTTATTTGTTATGCAAGGCTGCAAAGTTGTTTTTTGGCGCGAGTGCTTGTATTGAAACCTAAGCAAGCGAAGGATTCTAGGATTGAACCATGAGCGAAGCGAATAGTTCAAATATAGAATCCTGAGCGATGCGAAGGTTTCAAAGGCACGAGACGCAGAATAACTTTGCTGCCGAGTGAAACACACAACTTTTCACCTCATTACAGCGAGGAAAATGGTGTCTCTATGCATTGAACAAATATTGTAGGTACGCTTTTATGCACTTTTTGCGCAATTTTTCGGAGGAAAGCTCGATTTGGCATTATGTACCGCTTGTACTAACTCTGCCACTGCAAAAAAAAACAAAATGATGGAAAGCGAATTGAATATTTTGAAGTGAAAACTACTTTAGGCGCTTTGAGCAATTTTTTTCGTGCAGGCCAGTGCGATTGATCTAAAATGAGGTTGGCGCACTGACAAGAAATAGGTATTCATGCATTATCAGAGCACCCGGTGGTATAGAAAATTATTGAATAGAAAGGTTCGAATTTTAAAAACTCTTTTATGAATTAAATAGAATAATAGTATGCATTAAATAATACCCCGAAAGCTTCCACATGGCATAAGTTTCATCACTGTTGAACCTAACCTAACCTAACCTTGGAGTGAGGTGATTGACTCCCCCCGTGACGTCTAAGAGGGGCGCGCGTGGAATACTACGCACCGCCACCGCGGGTCCTGATGTGTGGGGGCTGACGGACGTCCCCAAATCCGTCACCCCTGGACCCATTTAGGGGGGCAGCCTACTTCTGTGAAACAACTGTCTCGCAGGCGGAAACCACCGCGTCCCAGGACTCCTCACCGCCGACCATCGACTCAACGACGGCCGGCAGCGAGAGGTCACTGCCTACTTCTGAGATGAGGGCACGGCGCGGCTCCTTCCAAGCGGCACAGTCCGCCAGCGTATGCCACGCCGTGTCCTCCCGGCAGTCGACGCAGTGGTGACACCGAGCGTCCGGCTCCCTGTTTATGCGACACAGGTACTTCCCGAAGCAACCATGCCCCGAGAGCACCTGCGTCACCCGAAACGATAGGGAGCCGGCTGTCGAGCACCAATCCCAGGTATTTTATGGTGGTCTCGACAGCGATCCGAGCCCTCCGACCACGATATGTGAGCCGGGTGGCGGCGCCCGACTGGGGCCATGAAACACCATGTTCGCTCTTGATTTTGACTTAGCGGCCATAGTATGAATTAAATAATACCCCAAAAGCTTTCACATGGCATAAGTTACATCACTGTTGAAGCTAATCTAAGCTACTGCCAATATATTTTTGAATGTTCAAAAACACCATGTTCGCCCTCGATTTCGACTTAGCTGCCATAGGATGAATTAAATAATACCCCAAAAGCTTTCATAATGGCATTTATGTTACATCACTGTTGAGCATTTGGTCCAGACTCCATACATCCGTCCTTTCAGCCCAATCCGTTCAGTGGTTTGAGCTGTGCGTTGATAGATCATTCAATCAGTCAACCTTGCCTTTTATATAATATAGACTAGCTTCCGCCCGCGGCTACGCCCGCGCGGTATGTTAATAAAAAGTAGCCTATATTCTTCCCCTAAGTTAAATACTGGTATTCAGCTGCATCCGGTTAGACTGGATGCCGACCCCAATATAGTTGGGACAAGGCTAGGCTGATGATGAGTATGGCAGTATGGCAGTATGGCAGTATGGATAGTTAGGATTGCTCATAGAAAATCTCGATGCTTCGCTAACGAATAACAAACTAACAAACACACTTTTGCAAAAACTGTCGTCTTGTTTTTTTACATAATTATTATATTTTGTGATCTCAAACGTTTTTTGAATAAAATCGGATTGAGTTTTCAAACATGACATGTTGTGTCAAAATAAAATGTAGGTACTAATTTAAATCAAAAGCACTAAGGAGTATTGATATCAACTTTGATGTAAAACACCACCAAAATAACTTTCTACACCTTTTTAACCCCGTTAGGCGATGAGTTTTAATAAAATTCGAAACAAGTCCTTCATCAATATTCTATTAATGAATGTTTATGCAAAATTTGAAGTAGATTGGACCAAGGAATTACGTTGTCCCACACAAATTTTTCCCCCGTTTTTCACCTTCTTAGGAGTAGAATTTCGGAAAATCCTTTCTTATCGGATGCCTACGTCATACAAAGAACACCCCTCCAAGTTTCAGGTTTCTACGATCAGCGGTTTAGGCTGTGCGTTGATCCGTCAGTCAGTGATTCAGGACAAAGCATTTTATTTAAATAGTTTAACAATGATATGGCGTCTTTCTTGAAGTGGTTTGCCACCCAAATTATGGGAAGAAGAAGGTCCAGTCACAAAATAGATAAGTGCTGGCTTCATACAACGAGCAAAACCAGGCGCACGCACACACGCACAGATGCGTATTATGTACTGATATGAGGTTTAAATCTATTCCATACGGATGCCGGTCACGAGTGCCCTTGCACTCGCTGTACGTAAACGCGTCTTTATATGCGTGCGTTTTCACTAGTTAAATGGAGCCGACCTTTAGTACCAATTTATTTTGTGGTCTAGTACCTACTGTATGGATCGGAATGCTGGACCTTGAAGAACATGGATAAAAAAAGATTGTATGCAGCGGAGATGAGAATGTTGAGATCTAAGGAGTGAAAAAAAATTAATAAAGTATAAAATGACTCCATAAATAAGATGAAGTTTGAAAGTGGCGCCAGTGACAGAAAAGTTGAAAGGAAATCGTTTGTTTTGGTAACATGCGTTTCGTCTCTCCTCATCAAATATGACAAAACGATTGATAAATAAACTATTAATAAACTTCATTTAATCAGACTAAAATATTGACGAGGGAAAAATGGAAGAGGAAAACGTGTTGCGACGACTCAAAGTAAGATGGAACAAGAGCAGGTAGATTTATTGAGTTATCTCTTACCAGATCCTGTAATTAGTCCTTCGCCCACAAAAATTTTTGCAAATCCATACAGATAATGTTTCTCCAAACAGGTATTGGCCACCAAAAGAGCATCTTCAGGGTCTGATATGGCTGTAACAAATAATTGAATTGTAAATAAGTGCTCATTATTAGGGTTCCGTAGTCAACAAGGAAACCTTATAGTTTCGCCATGTCCATCCGTCATGCAGTCTGTCCCTATTGCGGAGTGTTGTTGGATCTATTTCCGTTCAAAAATATTGTGGGAGTGTAAAAACCATTTTTAACCGACTTCTAAGAAGAGGAGTTTATCAATTTATATAATTGATGTATGTTCGGGCATAACTCCGTCAGTTATAGACTCAGATTTAGATTAATTTATTTGCGAAAACATGTGTTGATAATATATGTATATTAGGTATGATGCATAATATAGGTGTTACAATGTTATTTTTTGTTGTGGTGGACAAATTAAGTCAAAAGACTACGTTTTCAATGTAGAAAATATAAAAATACAAATAAATCAACAATTAACATCAATATTAAATTAGGTCAATAGTCATGCGATTCAAAATAGATAGAAAAGATTCAGTCAGTATCTCCAGAGCGATTTATCATTTAAAAATTCATTAACGTCATAATAGGCTTTTTCTGTCAGTATTTTTTAAAATGTTTTCTTAAACTGGTCTGTGTTTAATTTCTTAACACAGTTAGGGATATTATTATAAATTATTGGCGCTCTGCATACAACGCTTTTATACAGTAGCGCTGTCCTAGCTGGCTGAACACGAATTTTACTATTATCCCGGCGATTTCGTATTATAATGTCCGATATTCGAGGAAACAAATTGGGGTTATTTCTGACAAATAGGACTTTTTCCAAAATGTAAAGTGACGGAAGTGTGAGTATTTTATGCTTTGTAAATGCCAGTTGCTTAAACAGCTCTCCGTACTTTGGATACCGAACATGTCACGTAGGCATCGTTTTTGCATTATAAATGCCATATCTTTATTTGGTGAGTTGCCCCAAAAGATAATGCCATATCTGAGGACAGATTCAACAAGTCCATAATAAACCGAGAGTAACACATCAGTGTTGATGTATGAAGCAAGTTGGTACAAAGCATACGATTGACTACTGATTTTTTTACATAGTTTGTCAATGTGTTCATTCCAATTTAGTTTACTGTCTATAATTAAACCGACAAAACGGGCATTAGCTACTTCATTTAGAGTGTAATCATGAACCATCCTAATAAGGAATCATTTCATAACATTTAATGGATTATGAAATCTTTGTCCAAAGTACATTATTTTTATATTTGTTTTTGATTTATATTTATTTTTAAATTATTATTATCAAGCCAAGGAACTATAGATGTCAGTGAATTATTTATGTTTGAATAGGTAAATAGACGGATTTGAAAAATTCTATTTTCGTTTGAATAGGTAAATCAAATCAAATAAAATCCATTTATTCGCATGAATGTAGGTTTACAATTTGTATGGTCTTATAATGGGCCCTTTACATTCTACCATTACTTATGTTGCGCAAATATTAAATTTTACACAATGTATTAGTCACCATCAACAAATTGTATCTCATGCATTAGGATTATAAGGAACAATTTCATTAATTATTGATCTCAGAGTTATACCTATGTCCTATAATATAAAAATAAAAATGATTGTAAATTGTAATTGATGATGTCATGTCTACTAAAATGTCAATGTGTTGCAACCTTCACTAAAATTGTAATATTAATTAATTATTATAAGGCATATACCAATATTATTTATTTCCGTATCCCTCTCCGCGATCCAACATGTAGTCATTGAGATTGTAAAAGCATTAGTCGATATACTTCCGAGATGGTCCCATGAGATGGGACCCTGGAGAAATCGAGGGAACTCTTCAAGAATTATAGGCAAACCTGTAGCGAATTGGGTATTTCTTATAGTAACTTGTGCAGTTGCTCTTGGCAAACCCCATTTGGTGTCTTGGAACTGATGATGAAGACCACAGACTACCACCGGAACTACTCACTAGTAAGTATTTCACGGGTTGCGATTCGATTCTGTAACATATTACAGAATCGAATCACCATATGCATTGTGACGAGCCATAGCTCGTCACAATGCATATGGTGAAGTTGAGCTGATATGGTGAAGTTGCGCTGATGGTGAAGTACTAAGTACAGAACTCCTCAATATTTTTAATGTCTTTTTTTTTTACTGGAAAAATTTTTGTAGGTAAAATCATGAGGAACGTTGATATACAGGGTGTTAGTGTAAACACCGTTATCCCAGTGGTTTGGTTTCATTTATAGAACGTAAAATCAATGGAAAAATACAACTTTTTTTTTTTTAAGTTGTATTTTTCCACAAGAATATTTCACCCTACACGCAAGGGCAAAGAACTTGCGTCTCAACACGGCGGCCGGCAGTTGGCGGGGGCGGGTGGCGCGCGCGGGACTTTATATGAACGGCCATCAGCTGTTTCGCAGCTCTCTCGAACGCGTATCCATGAGTATCGGGACAGTGACGGATATTTACTTTTTAAAATCTTTTAATGAAAATAAGGTTTTTTTGTTGTTAGGTACTGGGTCATTTATTTTTATATTTAAGTCAACTACCCATGGTTTGAGTGACAACGGTTTTTACCCTTGCATACTGTATAAAATATGTTCAAACGCTAAGACACGAATTTGTATGATACGTAAACGAACGACTGTGGTAAAACAAATTGAGTGCGCACACTGAATACGTTCTTCTCCGTCAAATAGTTAGTGTTCCGGTGATATCGCATTGAACGCACGAAAAATCCCAACAAGTTCGGATTGTTTGTGTACGTATTACTAAACAGCACCCAGTCTGCGCGCTCCCTTAAGGTGTGTCCAAACATTGCGCGGCAAGAGCGCGGCAGCAACACGCGGCGTTTGCAGGACACATTTCTGCCGCGCCGCACTTTAGTATGGACTAAACCGATTGCGTATGTCGTAGCACTGCTAATCATTTTTCCAAACACAGCAGGTAGACAGAATAGTTCGCGCGCGGCATTCGTCCAAAGCCACGCGCGGCCGCCTAGCACGATTGTCGATCATGTGCAAACCTTTACACCCAATGTGTTTTTGCCTGTTCAAAAAGAATGGACCCGTATTCTACGTTGACGGACTTAAAGAGTAGGTACTACCTACTTTGATACCTTGATTCACAAATAAACTCTTGAGATCCGCACAGACCCCATGTGACTAACAGTGTAATTATTTTGGCGCGACTAACTAAAGGTTAATCGTTGCAAAAAGTATGTGCCCGCAAGGTTCTACTGTTCGCAGAACTACTAGTTTTTAATAAGAGTGGTATTTTTTTAATCAAGTACCCAACCTCTACCAGCTTTAACCCGTTTTACACCCAAACGATATTAGATCCAACTCCGATATTTTACTCTGTCATTTTCTGAACTATCATAATCAGAATGATTTTGATTTTTAGGGTGCAGGTGGAAGAGTTGCTGCGGGAAAGTCCGAAAGGGATGAGGGGAGGGAAGGGAGGCAGGCAACTGAAAGAACACGGGTGGGTTTTAGTCAGTAAAAGTCGGACATGTCGCTCCGCCCAGAGCGGGAGAAGTCATTTGATGAGATTTCCCAAACTCAAAAAAAAAAAAAAAGAAGCTGGAGAGTTGTAGATAAAACTTACAGTAGTAAATTTGTGATCCAAATTGTACGTATATAACGCCACCTTGCTGTACTGAGCACTCCGCAATATTTTTCCACAGCGGCCATAAATCTGTAAATATAACATACCATAAATATCACGCTTACATCCGAAGGTATAGGCAGAGATGGGTTGCCAATTATCTTTGTTCTATGTAACAATAGAGGGAGAAATCTAGAAATTCCTACTGAGAATCTTTATATATTTAATCTGCAAATACAAAAAAAGGAGGGGAAGGTTTTTTTTAAATAAATTACAACAATATTGGTATCAAATAAAAGCTAGTAATGAGTTAATTCCAAATATATATATTAATAAAACTAAAACGCTTGAAATAATACAAATTATATAATATAGGCGGTAATATATAATTATATAGTATAATATTATAATAATATATTACAAACAAAAGTTACACCATTATTTTAGGTTATTGGTTTGTCCTCGCCTGCAATACCTTACAAAAAACAAAGTTCAATGCTAATTTTTACCCGACTACGGCGAAGCAAAAAGGAGAGTTATGATTTTGACCGGTATGTATGTATGTATGTTCATCTGTTCCATCCTACCTTCTAAACCACTCATCACAATTTGACAAATGAGGTATCGTTGGAATCTTCTTGATCGTCCGCTGGTTATAGGCTATGTGAAATCACATTAATTTGAATATGTCGCCCTCTAGCGGTCATAAAGTCATGACATAAAAAAAAAAACACTTCAATTATGTCGTGTTGGGTATCACATGAAAGGGCTTGACAAGCACATTACAAATTATATGTATATATATCGTGTTATCTAGGTACATAAATATGTTTAAATTGTTAATTAAAGCAAAAGTGAGGCTGCGCTACGTATGGCGCGGCTGTAAAATTAATACCTAATAAACAATAATGATTATAAAATGATAACAACACGCAATTAATCAAATCTTAATAATAAATAAATAGTAGCAATTGGATTTTTCCTGTGTAGGTACTTGCTATTAGCACTAGGTATTGCGTGAAATCTCAATAGATGGCGCTGTTTTAATGGATATTTTAGTGCAGTAACCAGTAACCGTCCTCTATTATAAGCACTCCCTAGACTATAAGGGTCAGTTCACACCGAGATGTGACGCGACGCGACGCGACGCTTGCTTGAAGAGGCCAGTGGTTTCAAACTGCACAGCGCAGCGCAGCGAAACGCTGCGCGGTGCAGCGGAGCGTGTCTACCAGTGTAAGGAATTTCTCCCTCTTTTTTTAAGGTAAACTCGTAATTAATGTAATACTTCTAATTTTAGTTTACCATGTTAATATTGTGCTATTACCGTGGCTAAAGGCGAAATTGGAACTAAGTCGCACATAATTAAAAAAAAAACGGGTACTCTTTGCTCCGTTGAGTTGAGACGGGTCGGGCGGGGGTCAGTCGAGCTTAGACCGCAGTAGCAGTAGACTTTATTACCCTAAAATACACTAAAAAAAAATAGTACCCCAAAACTTACCCTTGCTGTAATAGTTTTACTCTAAATCGAGAGTAAATTAGGTACCCTAAGTTGGCATCACTGAGTAGAGACCAGTCACCACAGAGCGGCCTCAGGCTGCGCCTCACGGCGCAGCGCGGCGCAGTTCGGCATGTGCACAGTAACTGCCCAAGTAAGGATTAATGGTATCATTTTGAGTTGAATTTTTCCCGATCCTCTTAATCCGTCAAATTCAGTCAGACAAGGTTCGATTCTAACAAGCCCATCTTTATCTGCATTTATAGTGGAATCATCAAATTGTATGAGAACTGCGCTTGGCTGTTCTCCGTGCTTCAGCTGATCCCGACGAAGAGCAGGCCATACCAGGTTTCTCACCAGTCCCATCGCACCACTCACTAACCGCGATTAATGTTTAAATTCCTGCGTAGCATGACACGGGAGCCAATACCGATATTGATACTACCTATACGTATTATACCTCCAGTTCGGTTGGGATCTCGTTTTGTTTTAGCTCTAGAGGCCTCAAGCCTATCATTGCTCTCATCATGCACTAGTTTAGTGCATTGTTTTACGCAAATGTTTTGATGCTCTTCGTAGTAAATGTTGCAAAGCTTTTTGACTGACATTGTAATTTAAATACTCTCTGTGTATAAAATTACTTGACAGTGTCCAGTGCTTTCCCATAATCTAGGATGTTGTTCAAAAAGTCTTCAGCCACATCACAAACTCATTAGAACACCATGTCGATTTTGCTTAATTGAGGTCCTCGTTAAAGACGTTTATAAGAAACAACTAAGATTAGATTAGAGGGGTTGGTTTTGTGGACGAAAAAACTGTTAAATATTTGTGAATGTATTGAACGCAATCTCTATTAGTCCACATTTTTGGCACAGAGGCCTTAAAAGGGCCTTCGATGATAATGGACTGACAAGGAAAGTGGGTCTGTTGAAGGATTTAGTTAACACATCACTCGAATCGAGCAACAGTGTCGAGGACTACGTGAACAAAGTAATGACCACCGCGCACAAACTTAGAAATATAAACTTTGAAGTCAATGAAGAGTGGCTCGGAACACTGATGCTTGCAGGTCTTCCTGATGTTTATGCGCCTATGATAATGGGGCTAGAGAGTTCAGGTGTACAGATTAGCGCTGACTTGGTCAAAACGAAGCTGTTACAAGAAGTTAAGTCAACGGTTTCAAGTGCAGCCCTATATACAAACTCTAAGAAGACAAAGAATCAAAATCCCGATAAACCAAAGGGACCGAGGTGTTACAGTTGTAACAAGTATGGCCACTATGCAAAGTTCTGCAAAAGTTCCAAGAAAACTACTAACAAACAGAATAAAAATGGAGACAGTACAAATTTTGTTGCAGCGTTTTCAGCTACATTGGATGGACTAAGTGACAGGTGGTTTGTAGACTCAGGTGCATCTATGCACATGTCTGGAAAACGAGAATGGATGTACAACGTCACCAAGCCACCAGTGAACAGTATAACGGTAGCCAACAGAGAGCCGTTATCAGTAGATGGTGTTGGATGTATCAACATAAGTCTACCCGAAGGAACTATTCAGGTGAAAAATGTTCTTTATGTCCCAGGTTTAGCAGCCAACTTACTCTCTGTCAGTAGTATAGTTAAAAGTGGCTACAAAATAACATTCAATGACAAAGGTTGCTATATTTATGATGGAAACAAAAATAATATTTGTTCAGCAACACTGACTAACAAACTTTATGTATTAAACACAGGAAATAACTCAGAGACTGCCCACTTATTATCTTCTGATGAAAAAGGCAACAACACCTATTTATGGCATCTACGGATGGCTCACCTAAATGTTTCAGATGTAAACAAGCTGTCTGCCTGTGCTGAGGGAGTGACTCTGAATAAAGTGACACCATCAGATGCACACATTGTTCAGAGGGTAAGCAGACGAGACTTCCATTCAACAATGTAGGATCTAGAGCCACACAGCCTTTGGAGCTCATTCACTCGGATTTATGTGGGCCTATGGAAAACGAGTCGTGTTCAGGTATGAAATACTTTATAGCATTTGTTGACGATTACACTCAGATGGTTCATGTATATCTAATGAAGGATAAACTTAATGTAACGGAGATTTTCAAAGATTTTAAGGCAAAAGTGGAAGTAAAGCTAGAAAAGAAAATAAAAACCCTCCGAACAGATAATGGTAAGGAGTACTGCAATGATCACTTTCAGAGTTATTTGTCTAATCATGGAATTACTCATCAGACATCAACTCCCTATACTCCACAGCACAATGGCTTAGCAGAGAGGATGAACCGCACTCTAGTCGAACGTGCAAGGTGCATGTTATTCTATGCAAATTTAGAAAAGAAATACTGGGCGGAGGCTATAGCTACAGCTGCTTACGTCACAAATCGTTGTCCCACTAAAGGCCTGGGAGGTAAGACTCCATATGAAATGTGGCATGGGCATAAACCTAATCTGTCACATATTAGAATATTTGGTTCTGATGCCATGGTCCACATCCCGAAGGTTAAGAGGCAAAAATGGGACAAAAAGTCAGTAAAAATGATACTAGTGGGATACTGTGATAATAGTAAAGGGTATCGCTTACTAGACACTAAAAGTAACAAAATTGTTAAAAGTAGAGATGTGATTTTTCATGAAAAATTTGATAAAAACATGTGTGATAACAATGTTCCAGTTGATATTTGTGGTGAGAGCCTGCCTTCAGAAAGCACTAGTTCATCAGTTAAAGATGAGAGCAGTCATGACAGCCTCGTAGAAGACAGCCCAAAATTAGGAAGTTCATCAGCCTCAGGTAACAACTATAAAATTGATTCACAAGATGAAGATTCTAGTGAATATCAATCAGGCACAGATGATTTAGACGAGACTTACCAACCTCCTAGACAGGCATGTAAATCACAGGATTATGTCAGTAATATTACTCTGAGGCCACGTAATAAAATTGACAAACAAAAGATTGAGAATAGTCTGTATTGCCTTTACACTAATCTGTCTGACCCACAGTTAATAGAAGAAGCCCTGTCATCCTCACATGCTGTGCAATGGAAGAGAGCTATGGATGAAGAGTACAGCTCCTTAATGAAGAACAACACATGGAACTTGACAGATCTTCCTTCCAATAAAAGGGCTCTACCGTCAAAATGGGTTTTTAAAACAAAAACTGACCAGGCTGGAGAAATTGTTCGCTACAAGGCAAGGCTAGTCATAAAAGGATTTGCTCAGAGGAAAGGCATCGACTATGGTGAAATCTACTCTCCTGTAGTGAGGTATCAGACCATACGTTTTTTATTTAGTTTAGCTGCTAAACATAACATGGAGATTGACCAGATGGATGCTGTCTCTGCATTCCTGCAAGGGGAAATAGACACTGATATCTACATGGTACAGCCCGAACTTTATGCACAAGGATCCAAAGTATGTCATTTAAATAAATCCATATATGGCCTGAAGCAAGCTAGTCGAATATGGAACATAAAATTGAATAATGTACTGCAAACCATAGGAATGCACCAATGTAAGACCGACCCATGTGTATATTACAATACTGAGAAGAATACTTACATTGCTGTGTGGGTTGATGACTTACTTATATTTACTTCTCAACAATGCATGAAGGAGATGTTAAAGGACAAACTAATGCAACACTTTGAGATGAAAGACTTAGGAAAAGCAAGTCAATGTTTGGGGTTCAATATAACAAGAAATGACAACTCAATTATGTTGGACCAGAAGAAATACATTAATGAAGTTTTGGATAAATTTGGAATGTTGGAATGCAATGCTGTAAAAACGCCTATTGAAGTTGCACTTAAATTCAGCCATGATATGAAGACTGAAACAAGGACTGATTATCCTTATCGACAGATCATTGGCTGTTTACTATACATAGCACAAGGCACAAGGCCAGATATTGCATTTGCAGTCAACACATTAAGTAGATATAATAACGAACCAAAGACTGAACATGTAGCTGCAGTAAAAAGAGTGTTAAGGTACCTGCAGGGAACTAAGGAACTCAAACTCATATATACCAAAGATGGTAATGCAAGCATCAAGGGATACTGTGATGCTGACTGGGCCGGTGATGTGCTCGACCGCAAGTCGTGCAGTGGTTACATATTTTTGTTACAGGGAGGTGCTATTTCATGGTCATCACGCAAACAGCAGACCGTGGCCTTGTCAACGGCAGAGGCTGAGTATATGGCCATGTCCTCAGCCACGCAGGAGGCGCTATGGTTGCGCCAGCTTAGCGGGGAGCTTGGCTGTGAGCTGAATGAACCTCTCATCATCTATAGTGATAGTCAAAGTGCCATTAGACTTTCTACAAGTGATTGTTATTTACCCAGAACGAAGCACATTGATATAAGACATCATTTTCTCAAGGAGCATGTTTGTAATTGTAATATTAAATTTTGTTACTGTAAGGGTAGTGAAATGATAGCAGATATTCTAACCAAAGGTACTACCTCTGAGAAACATATGTATTGTTCAGCAAAAATGGGACTTGCGTTCAGGGGTGGGTGTTAAATATTTGTGAATGTATTGAATGCAATCTCTATTAGTTCACATTTTTGGCACAGAGGGCTCTGCTCTCTCTCTTGCCCCTGCTCTCGTTCAAACGTAAAAGCTTGTAACCGTTTATCTTATTACAATATACTTTTTATTCAACAAGTCTTCTCTTTCCATTATAATTGCACCACCAATAATCCTTTAAAAACTATAAGAGAGAACTATAAGTAAGCTCAGTATTACCTAGGCACATGAGAAACAATAAAACATAAACAAAATAATGTAAACCGGCTCTGCAATTATACTCTATCACGAAATTTTAACCCCAAAATAATTTAAATAAAAAAAAGTTAAAAAACTAAAACCCGACTACTTAAAAACCACGTTCTAATAAAAAGTATGAAACAAGAAAATATTTCAGACAGAAATCAAGACAGTGACAATGGTCAAGGACAAGTCGTGGTCGCATGCCTGTACACCTACAAAACTATACTGCCCTCCTAATAGCAAATGCAGTAATCGACATTTTTACGATTTTCCGTTTTTGTCAAAAATGACATCTGCAGACTTTTAGCTACACGTAGAACTTTTTTTTACTTTTTTTTGTCTCTGGATCCTCGAGATACAATAAGTAAAAATGCAGCATTTCAAGTGAAAGTATCTGATATTGTTAGTATGAATGCAGCAATGAGCATACACCAGATTAAAATGCAGTAGTACTGTGTTTCTTTCTAGAATGTACAGGAATACTGCATTCTAACTTGGTACTAAATATAGTACCAAGTTAGAATGCAGTATTCCTGTACATTCTAGAAAGAAACACAGTAGGGTAATACAAAAAAGTGAACATTCGAAAATATCTATACTAATATTATAAAGCTGAAGAGTTTGTTTGTTTGTTTGAACGCGCTTATCTCAGGAACTACTGGTTGGAATTGAATTGAATTGAAAAATTCATTTTGTGTTGGATATTACTTACATTTATCGAGGAAGGTTATATAATTATATAACATCACGCTACGACCAAAGAGGTAAGAGCACAAACAGAGTATATTTAAAAGATATTGTTACTGTGGAGGTACACAGAAATAAAAGTAACATGTTTGTGAAGACAGATTATTATGGAATGATACACGAAATTGAGTTCCTAAAAGTAAAATACCTAAAGTCATTGTCAATTCCTGATCCTATCAAAAACATTCTTCCAAAGGGTGAAGAAGAAAGAAGCAAGAAAATCTGCTATTCTTTCCACACTGTCCAAAATAATACCACAAAACAGATTACCGTTTTGGCAAAACCTTTACATCAATAACTCCTCGACTGATCTTACGAATAGTTTAGAAGTAGAAGACTGTGATGAAACAAAGGCTATGAAATTTAATTTTAATTACTACTAAAACTGTTACAGTGCCATTATTAATTAATATTTTTAAGTAAGTGCTTCTATGGAAGCAGTGTTCCGTTTAAAAGATTATAGGCGAAAGCGAATGAAGAATGATCTCGTTTATTTTACTAAACTTTTGTTACTAAATCACATGGTGATAATTAATAATAGGTATTTCTAAACAGATATTTTCTATAATTTTGATTTGAAAGTAAAAGTTTCAAAGTAATAAAATATATTGTAGGTACTAGGTACGGACCTAGTACAACATATTTTATTACTTTATGTCCCAACAAAAAGACTGGTTAAATGATAAAATAAAAATATTTTCATAATTAATTATGTTTTTCCTTTTTTTTCTATTTAAATGTTAAACAACTCGTTTTTACACTGCATTATGCCTTTTATTCTACTTGTATCAGTAATCAATTTTTCTAGTGCTTAATGCAGTCAATGTATTTCCTAGATATAAATGCAGTATCAAACACGATTACTGCATTTCACTTTACTACTTGGATGTATCACAAATAGAGACACAAGGTTTAAGTGCAGTATTCAACTTTCTAAAGACCTACATAAGAAAAATTAACTTCAAAACTTAACTAAACGATACTTTGTATTTTTATGTACCTATTCCGTAACAAAACATATGAATTTTATATCAGTTATAGTAGAGATAAAAAAAAAACACTTAACCGCGCTTTTGCTATTACGAGGGCAGTATAATGGCATGCGACGACGGCTCGGTCTGCTGGTGCCATTTATTTTATTTTTTACCTATTTACTATGTATCTATAAAACTTTGAACCTGACTTGACCCGGCTGTCGCTGAAAACCAGCGCTGGGGCTCTGTCTTGCATAGGGTCGCAGCATAATGCTGAGCGATAGCCGTTTTGCGTGGATGTGACGCATGTTTCCCCCAACCTTTTTTATATTTACTTTGTTTTGTGGTTATTTTGTTTTTTGCGTCATATTTAGCGCAAATAAACGTATTTTCTTTCTTTCTTTCTTACTTGATTTTCATTGGTCATTTCATGCTGAGTGGAAGCCTTCTTGTCACAGTCGTGACGTGCAGCTGCCGTTTATTAATCTTTATACCCGTGCCGTGATCTCATATTTGTACCTACTTCCTTAGATCTATTTTGTTTAATATGGCTGATTACTGTTATCTTTTTGTATGCACGTGTTTCTGTGGCAAATAAACCTATTTTTCTTTCTTTTTCCTTTCTTTCTAACTTCTTTCCGCATGGGTCGATCTTGCCAGTCCGTGGATGGACGACGATCCATTACATATCTAGACAGCTCCGTGTCTCGGAAAGTACGACGTGAAGCCGTTGATCCCGGCTGTCATTTATACATCTTTGACGGTCGTTACTGGTAATCCGAAGCCTAAAAGTCTTAGCAAGGCGTATTGATGTATTATAGTCCTCCAGACCGTATTTCAGTCACGGCGGCCAATCTCAATGGAGACTAGCCTTCGACGCGGGAGATATTATAGTGCACATTGCACATGTGTATGCGCAGACATAGGTGCACTCTTTCTTCCCTCACTCTCAACCTTAGATCAGGCGTAGGACCAACGGCTTAACGTGCTATCCGAGGCACGGGGGTATCACACCGCTAACTTTCAAACTCCAGGCTGTTGCTATGAAATTCCTAATGGAAAAACCCAATAACTTAGTCTAACCCAATAACTAGTCTCAGCGCTTGCAACCACGAGATCAACGGGGCAGTTGTATTACCCAGTAACTGGGTTGTGGAGGCATGATAGGCGGTCGCTCCATTTAAAATACTTCATTGAAAATAGTTCAGCTGCATCCGGTTAGACTGGAAGCCGACCCGAACTTAGTTGGGGAAAGACTAGGCAGATTTAGATATCAATAATCGATAACCAACGCAGTGTTAACCGCACGGACATTTTAAAATCTCGTAAACATTGTAAAGAGTGGTTCGTTTGCTATCGAGTATCTCTGAATATTTTTGAGTATTATTGGCATGATAGATAACTGGTTATAAAAAACCGGCCAAGTGCGAGTCGGATTCGCGCACGAAGGGTTCCGTACCATTATCTATAAAAACGGCAAAAATCACGTTTGTTGTATGGGAGCCCCCCTTAAATATTTGTTTTATTTTAATTTAATTATTTATTTTTAAATTGAATATGTAACTAAATATTCTGTGAATATTTCAAGCTGTCGTTTTCAATATCGAGCAAAACCGAGCAAAAAAATCACGTTTGTTGTATGGGAGCCCCCTTAAATATTTATTTTATTCTGGTTTTTAGTATTTGTTGTTATAGCGGCAACAGATATACATCACCTGTGAAAATTGCAACGGTCTTCCTATCACGGTTCATGAGATACAGCCTGGTGATAGACGGACAGACAGACAGACAGACAAACAGCGGAGCCTTAGTGGAAACAGAGGAACCCTAAAAATGAGGATGTTTCTAGAATAAATAATCTTTATTTTTAGTGTCTTATAATCATCGTCGATATTTTGCTAAACCTGCGAATCAACTTTTACTGATAAATTAGTTGGCGTGGTCATGTTTGTGGAAATCTAGATAACCTTGAAAAGTTCAGCTGCCATTTGTAATAGAAATCAAAGCCAGCAGCCAAAGGATTAGCTTACTATCTTTATAGACATCTATACATTATACATTATTATAATTATTAAAATCGCTTTGAGTGTTTGTGTGTATGACCGTGTTGTTCTTCTAAACTACGCAACGGATTTTGATACGGTTTTCAACATCGGTGAGAAAATGTATTTTGAAGGGTTTATGTGTATAATAAATGAATAATAACCTCTAAAGTCACAGCGCAGAATGCAAAAACGCTATGTTCCTTACCACAAAAACTTGTTCAACGCGTGTTTAGTAAATTCAAACTCAAACTCAAATTCTTTATTGCATTCATGTGTACAACAGTATCAGTTTAATGTCAAATTCCGTATAGAAATGTCATGTTTAAAAGATGTTTAGGCTAAACAAATGATAAACACGGTTTTGTGGTAATAGGGTAAATGTTCTATTTGCTGTCACACAGAATAACGTCGCGTTTATATTATTTTTTATACGTTTGGGCACGAGGTTTTAGCATCTTTTATTTTCTATGGTTTATAAATATTATTACCAGTGTAGGAAGTAAAACGGTATTGTTATAATAGATTATTTTATGCAAAAAGAATATTTCCCCGTGTCGGTTGCGGGTGACGGAGATGCCTCTCGGACTTCACGGGTGAACGCGCGCGCGCGGAAACCGTAACATAAAACTGACATTAAAAATTATTATTATTCCAAAGGTTAAACTAACATAATTAATAATAAATACAATATCTCAATGTTTCGTCAAGTCGTAAAAACCGTGCGAACCAGCGGCGGGTCGCTAGAATAGAATAGGTACGTCTTGTCCTTTTTGACGAATTTACGGTAATATCTTACTTTAACCAATCAATCTACCTAGCCTTTTCCCAACTATGTTAGGGTCGGCTTCCAGTCTAACCGGATACAGCTGAATACCAGTATTTTACATAGTGCAACTGCCTATCTGACCTCCACACACTAGTTGCTGGGTAACATGATATTTAATGGTAAGGAGAGTTTCGGCCTTCTAACGACCCGTAACGACGAATATACTCGTATATTATATTCCTTTAACCATCAACTAAAAATGTAATTAAAAGAACAGTAACTTACTTGATGTATTAGCCAGCAAATGTGTGTGTCCAATAATGGGTAGAAGTCCTGGGTAAGCCGGTGGAAGCGGATGAGCCCGAGACTCCACAAGTCGCGCGCGCCCATATATAATTGCGTAGATCAATACCAACAGACACACTGTTAGTAGTACTTCCAACATGGTTACTATAATAGAGGTCTATTTTAACACTTCGAGTGACACTAAACGTCCACACGCGTTGTTACAGTACAACTTCTATTACATCTAGTTCAGAGTATCCTCAAATTCATTAACTGACCTCTTTATATACAGGCGACTTCAGCGGTGGCGCGGACTCTATCACAAAAACTGTGTCTCAATTATTTTAATTTATTTGAATTTTTGACTTGTTTCTTTTATCGCTTATAGACGTGCACGAAGCTTCCGTTATATAAATTACAGAATTTTTTAACGTGCACGTGTTTCTACATTGTTCTTACATGTATAATTTCAATATGAATAATGCTACCAATATTTTGTAACAATATTTTGATTAAAAAAAGGTGTTCTTGGAGTGTCTTGCCCGTTCTTCTCCATAGGAATCTACGTCGTTTTTGGAATGGGCCACTAGCTTCATTTTTCTGACTGACCTGAAACATTTTTGTCATCATTACATCGGGGTTAAAATGAATGGCTTGGCTGTTTTGTGGCCGTCGCGCAGACACTCCTATGATAATGGGCTTATGGTAAGAAATTCAGACATTGGTCTGTCATGAAATAGTTCAATGGAACGACCAAGTCATATTATTATTTTGAGCAAGATGCAAGGTTTTGCTGCGTCACCACGAAATGAAATGAAATGAAATGAAATTGTTTATTCTGTAAATAGGATATTGGAATCACTTTTACACGTCATATTAAAAAGTTGTAAAAATAAGCTAGATGAGGTCGGCGTTTCCTATCTGACTACTCTGAGAAGAAAGGCCGAAACAAACTCAGAGGTCGTCTCCTTTAAAGTCCAGACATAATCTTGGCCAGGCCATATGAGGACCATGTAGATAAGAGTCTGAAATGGTTTTTTGAGGAAAGAACCACACAGATTTGAGTGGACCTGTCCAGTCAGTGCAAGCATTTGTCAGTAATAGTGGAGCTCAACTCAGAACTTAAGGAGCTCAACGACTCGACGAACAATACCAAAGAAAGGACATTTGGGTAGGTCGCATAAAGATCTCAAATTGCCAGACCTTCGCTAAAACTAACAGAACGAAAAATAAATATCCACATAGTCCTCACATTCACAATAAAACAATACTTTACAAGTAATCATCATGTAATTTTGTATATAATATTCAATACTGTCAATTTGTATATAAAACTGGTAGGTATATTTTTATGGCTTTCCATAATATTCAAAATGTCACAATGCTTAGCAGAGCGAGCAGCTCAATCCCATGCATTTTTGTCTTCTAAATAATCTGTGATTTTATAGTACCCTTTTTTACAAAGTTTGGTTTTAATACAGCTTTTAAATCGTTTAATGGGTAAGTTTCGAATGTCAATGGGAAGTTTGTTATAAAAGCAGTTTGTACATCGGGGTTAAAATGAATGGCTTGGCTGTTTTGTGGCCGTCGCGCAGACACTCCTATGATAATGGGCTTATGGTAAGAAATTCAGACATTGGTCTGTCATGAAATAGTTCAATGGAACGACCAAGTCATATTATTATTTTGAGCAAGATGCAAGGTTTTGCTGCGTCACCACTGCGGTTGTTACTTTTTGCTCGCAAGCTGGTCAACGATTTCATAATTCTAAAACTTTTGATTTTAAACTTTGACTGGAATAAAAACAAAGTCGTCTATTTTGATAGAAAAAAAGTCAGTGACATTAGGAAGCTAAATCATTTTTTTAACCTAAATCCCAAGTATTGACGAATTATCTGCTGCAGTGACTACAAATAAGAACATTAGAATTGAACTAATAAAATCAGGATAGGATAAATTCGCGGACTGGTTTACGCACATAAAACCAGTCTGGTTCTGGTAAAGTCAAAGTCAAAGTCAAAGTCAAAGTCAAATAATTTATTTCAAATAGGTACATATATGGCACTTTTGAACGTCAAACAAAGAAATAGAATTGATTCTAGTTGCCCCTTCCAAAAGGTAGTTTTCGTATGGAGAAGAATGGGCAAGAAACTCCATCGTTACTCTTTTAAAAATGTTTTACAATATTTTGCATACATTAATTATATAATTATATGTGAAGACGATGCACCTACAATAAGATTACTGTACTACGAAAGGTAAAAAGAATTATAAATGGAGCAATAATGAATAAATTAATTACCAGATACATGTGGTGCTCACATATTTACAAAGATTGTAAAAGTATACGATATTACAATAGTCCTAACATTGTTACAAGTAGTACTAATAAGTCAGTGCGTGAGTTTAAGTAATGTAGACAGAGTGTAAATGTCTATGACATACAAATAATAAATAAAAAACTAAATTAGCTATCAGTTTGATTTTGTCCAGACACTAAATCGTCCTATGGAGCTCTGAAGGCAATTCTCGCGCATGTCGCATGCGTTATTGTCATGCGACTCGTACTTTTCACTCGTAAAAATCTACTTTTCACTCGTAAAAATCAAGTCAAGCTATTCTCGCCATGTCGGTTCAAGCATTTCTCGCAGGAAGGCCACGCGACATGTCTTAGTTTACATGCGACATGCAAAGAGTGGTCGGGAGCAGTCGATATGTTGTCGGCAATCGTACAAACGTCAAATATCATTCATTATTGTGTCAATTGAAGTGAAAGAACATATGAAAATATTTTATTATGCCATCGAGATATAAGTACTAACGTACTATTATGCAAATTATTTCTAGAAGCAAAAATGAGTGACGAATTTTTAGTTCAATTCATCCAAAACTTCGTAGAAGACGCTGCAAATGCCACAATGGAGCCACTACGTTGACAACGTTCTAATATTCTGGATACTGTGGACCCATTTGACCTTAGCGAGGCAGTATTTAAAAAGCATTTCAGATTAAATAAAAATCTAGCAGAAATGCTTATAACAATGATACAACCGGTGATAGAATGCAGAACAAATCTAGACGTTACAACAAAGGTAAGTATAAAATATGGTTTTACGGTAAGCCTATTAACATTATCTCTTCTTTCCTGACTCAGGTGATACAACAAGAATAAAAGAAAGTTCGAGAACGAAAACTAGACTTTTCTTTTATTTTTGTTTCCTATGCTTGTTGTGTGTTTGCACATAAATAGTTCATCATCTGCCTAGTCTTTTCCTAAGTTGGGGTCGAACCAGATGCCGCCGAATACCAGTATTTAACACGGAGTGACTGCCCATCTGTACTCCACAACCCAGTTACACGTACTACGGTACCTTTTGGTAAACCTGGTCCCAGGTCCCAGACTATAAATTGTACAAATAGGTATATACATTTAATGAATAATTGTGTTATTGCAGGTGCCTTACATTTTTTTGGTACGGGAAGCTAACACAGGGAAGAAGGAAGGGGGGGGGGAAGTCCACAGGAGTTGCTTAGCAGGAGTAATAAATGATAATAGTATCTACTGATCAAGAACATTTTTTAAATGAGAAGAATTCTTTTTTTATGACTTAGAATATTGAGATCGGAAGTGGATGCAAAGCCTATCGACAATGATATTTAAAAGCTGAATTAAGCAAATGCTTTGGACGCAAGTGTTACAGTTTTGTTATGAAATAAAACATGTTTTTAGTTTTCAATATTGATTTATTGATTTTCTTAATTTTCAATGTCTTCTTTATAAATAAAAAGACTGTGAACGTTTCAGTTAAGAAGATCTTGTATTTTTATCACCAATTAGCCAGTACAAATTCTTTTTATAAAAATCACAACGCTCTCTAACGTCAAAACTTTTTAACCAAAAACCATTGGCGGTAATGCCGGTCTAGTGTTGCCAACCATCTAAAACTATATTTTAATTATAAATTTCGGAGTATTAGTCCTTTAAGCTTACAGTTCGGCCATCCTATTTTAAGTGAGTCCTCTCACTTATTAATAAAATTATACAATAGTTATATTAAACTGAACAATATTTAAAAATCAACTTTTAGGGCTACCTTTAGTTAACCTTCTTTAAAATAACAACATTAGAATTATAACCAAATGATGTCTCATATTCATAGCAAAATAACCATTTATAATCATATCAATAATCAGTCTCAATGATTCACATCAGTCTCAAGTATTATAGTTACAATCAGAAAACTAGGTACATTTAAAACTTCTTACCATATTAGTCTCAACCTAAATCTTAAGTGACATCACATCACATAGTAACAACAAACAGAAACAATCTAAATTAAGCTGTATTACACCTAAATCTTAAGTGACATCACATCACATAGTAACAACAAACAGAAACAATCTAAATTAAGTTTTCTCAAATTACTTATTTAATAGTCAATGTGCAATGTCGGGCATTGCACATTGGTCTACTCAAAGTGATAGTACAAAGTACCTATGTAACGGGGTAAAGTGTGAGGAGATAAACTAAACGCGTAAACAAACAGTAACAATGTTTATTGATTAAAATAACTGACTCTAATTATAAATAATAAAGATCCTAAGCGAAATCCCTAACAGCGACGTATATTATAAGTCAATTGTGCGGTTTCGCTAACGAAGTCAACACAATCAACAAACAATACACGCCGCTTAGCCAGTATCCGATAAGATGCGGGGCGGGGAAGTGACCGACCTAAGTCGATGCAGAGTAGTGCACCCGAACCGTACCGAACGCTGACTGCTTGAACTGGCTGATGCTCGGGCTTTTAAAGGCGCCGAGGGACTCGGCGGCGTGTGCGGCGGGGCGGAGAGGGCGCGCACGGTCGCTCAGCCCGCGCAGGAGTTGTACTGGTGTGGTGCTGTTATTGTGGTGTTACAGTCTCCCCCTCTGGTCCCGAAGACGGCCCGGCGAGGAGACCAGTGTCTGCTTCTGGAGCTGCCTTTTGCTTTCGTGGTCTGCCGCGTCTGCGCAAAGGTCTCTCAGGATTAGGTGGATTGAGGGCTGAGCCCTCGTAGGGGCTCAGCGCTGAGGAGTGATAAATACCCAACGGAGTGTTGCGGTCTTCCGGGTGTGCAACCTCATAGGAGCAGGGCCCATGCTGCCGCAGGATGACGTAGGGCCCGTCGCGACGTGGAGTAGTTGCGCTCCGCTTTGGTTAGTAAGCGGCTGGCATACTCTACTGGGTGCTCGTCTGTGCCCTCCCCCTGCACCAAAACAGCTCCTATAGCATAATCACTGGCATCCGTTTTTATCGTATGTGGCTTGCCGTTACCAATGAATACAGCAGCGTTACGTTCCAGAACCTTATTAAGCTGCGTCATCTCTTCTGTAGTATCTTTTACTCCTGTCAGTGCAATCATTGCTAAATCAATAGTAGGACCAAACAGCGCATTACTTTTTGGTGATAGGGTCATCTCAGCGTTGTTGATGCTCGATTGCGCATCTCGGAACAGGGACCCGACAAATCTTGGTGAGTACCCAGATAGTGCAGGTTCCTTTCTTGCGGGGGATTGTGGAGGAGTATAGAATTCTATTAAGGCCGGTGGCCCATATGAATCTTCCATTTCACATTCCTCAGTTAAGTTTGAAGGTGGGGACGGAGTCATGAGCATTGGGCTCACAATTGGTTCCAGAGACGTCATTTTGGCGAGTTTTTCGATCACCGTCTCGGTTTTCACAGGCTCCGTTTGCACCGTGGACACGGGTACTCCATCTTCTTCCTCAGGAAACAAATCATACTTCCGGCCAGGTTCATCCAGGAAGTGGAACAACAGCTGCGGCACGTTGAGTGCCATGTTGGCATCTTGGAGGAAGTCAACTCCTAAGAGGGTCCGGTTATCGTGTGATTCTGGCAGCACGATGAAATTTGTGGGGATCGTCCGACCACAAAGCGACACAGGAACCAAGGCAGCCTGGATTTGCTGTCTTCGTCGCAAACCATCTGCTAGGGTTATTGTAGCATTTTCCGGACGGAACTTGATTCCCTTTTGCTGCAACACTCTGTACAGCGAAGTCGATGCTACACTTAACTTCGCTCCTGTGTCAATATGAGCTTGACCTTTGACACCACTGATCGTGATCTTCAGTGTTGGTCTAGATCTGGCTCCGGATGCAACTGTGGGACTTAAAGCATAAAATCCTACTCCAGCTGCTCCAACTTTGGTTTTAGTGCATTTCGGGCATTTGCTCCTTACTACGCCGGGTTCGCCACAGCCATAGCAAGTAATTTTATTGTTCGGCATAGATCTAGGGTTAGGCCTGAGAGGTTCGTGTGTCGCATGCGGCTCACTTTTGACGGCTTTCTTCCGGCACTCCTTCTCACTGTGGCCAAATGCGCGGCAATATGTGCACCTTTGCCTTTGCGGCATTGGAGTGGTGCTATTATTGTTTGCCGATCGTTCGGCAACACCCTCTTCAAGCTGTCGAGCCTTCACCAGAAAATCGTCAAACGTTTCGACGGAGTCTCTTGGTATTCGATCTCGTACGTTGATATGCAGGGATGTATATAGCAGATCCAAGCATTGCGATTGTAACAAGGGCGGTTTAGGTAATTCTGCCATTAATGCTCGCTTCTTCGCGACGAACAATTCTGTGCCTGACGGAGTCTTCTGCTTGTTCATGACAATGTCGTCGTAAATCTTGTAGGCTGGCCTCTTTGGCGCAAAGGTGGATCTAAGCAATGATGTTACGTCATGCCAAGTAGTTACAGTGCCTTTAACTCCAAGCCACCAGATCGACGCATCTCCAACCAACAGCAGTGTAAGACCTTCAATGGCATTCTCATCTGTAATCGACTCAATTTTCTTGAAGGTGCATACCGTCGACAGGAATGCCTCGACTAATGCTATGTCACGAGATCCATCGTAACGGGCCGTGCAAGTAGCAAAACTACCTGTTTTCCTAGCTACAGAACTATCCCTATTAGCCAGGACTCCTAAAAGATCACGGAACTGATCATCAGTAAAGCTGACGTTTGCCATGTTTTGTTTATTTCTTCGGCTACGTCTAGGTAAAATATGATACAACTCAATTTTGATTATGAACTATGAATAATAATGAGTGACCTAGCTCCTGGACTATGATAAAAGACTAACTAACTTTATAAATATGCAACTTCTAGATTATTACAAAATACTAAGTCCCAGACTAAAATAAAAATAAATAACAATGTAACCTAGCTCCCGGATTATTAAAAAAAAATATTAACTATCTCCCGGACTACAACAAATACTCCCTAACTAATACCTAATCAATACCTGGGCTTGTATTGATTGACGAAATGAAATAATAAGTAAAATAAAAAAAGTGAGGGTAGAAAAAAAAACTTTTACGTAAATCGGATAATCCAACAATGGACGTAAACAAAACTAATATTAATAACTAATGTGGGAACTAGCCCGCGGTGGGACGCCAACTGTAACGGGGTAAAGTGTAAGGAGATAAACTAAACGCGTAAACAAACAGTAACAATGTTTATTGATTAAAATAACTGACTCTAATTATAAATAATAAAGATCCTAAGCGAAATCCCTAACAGCGACGTATATTATAAGTCGATTGTGCGGTTTCGCTAACGAAGTCAACACAATCAACAAACAATACACGCCGCTTAGCCAGTATCCGATAAGATGCGGGGCGGGGAAGTGACCGACCTAAGTCGATGCAGAGTAGTGCACCCGAACCGTACCGAACGCTGACTGCTTGAACTGGCTGATGCTCGGGCTTTTAAAGGCGCCGAGGGACTCGGCGGCGTGTGCGGCGGGGCGGAGAGGGCGCGCACGGTCGCTCAGCCCGCGCAGGAGTTGTACTGGTGTGGTGCTGTTATTGTGGTGTTACACCTACATAATAAAAAAATAGTTAAGATAGTGACATACAATCTTGTTTGTACCTATCACATCATAACAGTACAAAATTCTGTTTCTGGAATATAATCCTAAAGTAAGCAATAATTAAGTTGCTGATTACACTATTAGTTAACTATGTTCTGCATCTTTATTAGTAGTAATAATACTTTTAATCAGAATAATCCGTTTCATTTCCAGAGAACATTATGAGTACCTACTAACATTATCAATATTAACAGGTATTCACATAGTATTATGGTTAAATAGTAATGAGTTCAATTACTATAACATAAAATTAGTAGTTCCAGTCTAACCTACTAGATATCATTTTCAAGATATAATTTTCATAACGTTGCAAAATCAATGCTACATAATAATTATCCTTTCACAAAATTACAATGTGTACCACTCAATTATTTAATTATTATAAAGGTACAAGCTACTGAGTGTTCGACCATCCTGCTATGAGGGAGTCCTCTCACTTTATAATGTATTTACTTTTGTACTTTTACAGTGATACAATGTTTCTTACATAAGAATAAAAGTACTTAATTACAATTATTTCTTTATAATTTGTATATGATCCAGCAACCTTCCGG
The DNA here is from genome assembly GCA_947522985.1 of Lithophane socia. Taxonomy (NCBI): domain Eukaryota; kingdom Metazoa; phylum Arthropoda; class Insecta; order Lepidoptera; family Noctuidae; genus Lithophane; species Lithophane socia. Next base: position 1,015,408 of record OX383274.1, read on the forward strand.
TCACTCCTTCATATCCTCCACACATATTAGGTTTAATTCTGCATAGATATGATCTAGCACCCACCTGGTCACTTCATATCCTCGGCACATATTATATTTAATTCTGCAGAGATATGATCTAGTAACCCACCTGGTCACTTCATATCCTCCGCACATATTATATTTAATTCTGCATAGATATGATCTAGCAACCCACCTGGTCACTTCATATCCTCTGCATATATTATATTTAATTCTGCATAGATATGATCTAGCAACCCACCTGGTCACTTCATATCCTCTGCTGCATATATTATATTTAATTCTGCATAGATATGATCTAGCAACCCACCTGGTCACTTCATATCCTCCGCATATATTATATTTAATTCTGCATAGATATGATCCAGCAACCCTCTGGTCGCTCCTTCATATCCTCCGCACATTTATAATACTTATGATTAGCAGGTTTTGCAAGTAAACTTCTGTCATCAATCAGTATCTACAAACTGTTACTAATAATAATCACAATTTTATCAGTCAAGTGCACCAATCAAATTGCTTGGTTAAAACATTAGGAATAAAACGCAGCCATCATAGTGTCCCTACTGTATACTTTTTAATTATTTTTTTTTCAATAAAATATATTTAATCATCGTTCGTGTCAGTGTCATTAGTCTCATTTTCATCTAAATCACTTCCACTGCTGTATCCATTAAAACTTAACCAGGGGAATATTTTATCAATAGCAACCACATTTTCATATTTCCTGTTACCTTTTCTAGTAATAGGAGTATCTTCGACAAGGAATCGGTCATTAGGTAGCACTTTAATTATTTTATAAGGTCCTTGAAATCTAGAAACTAGTTTCTTGGGTTTACCCGAGAGTTGTTTGTCAATAACTGTTCGTTCAATCCTAACGAGATCACCTACCTTGTAAGCAGTTGCTTTCTTTCTGTGCTTATCAAATCCCTTTTTAAAATTCTCCTGCTGTTTATTAATCTTCTTACCAGCATCTGATCTCAATTTCATAAGATCATCACCGGTAATATGCTCAGATGTTTCTGCGATTATGTCACTAAACAAGTTGTCAGATGCACTCACTAACTTACACCCAAACAACAACTCTGATGGGCTTTTGCCAGTTGATTTATTGACCGTTGTATTGATTCCTAATTGAATATCACCAACAAATGAGTCCCAAGCATTATCGTTCTCACCATGGCATTTAGTGCTTAATGAATCCAATATTATACGATTGAATCTCTCAACTTGTCCGTTGGCCCTCGGGGTGGCCACGGCATTTAAAATATGTTTAATATTTATCCATAAATTCTTTAAACTTATGACTAGTAAAACATGAGCCTCGATCTGTAATAAGGCGAGCTGGTACTCTAAAATAAGTAAAATGTTCTTTAATTGTTTTGATAGTTGTTGCAGTTTTTGTGTCTCTGACAGCACGAATATTAATATACTTCGTAAAAGAATCTATTATTACTAATATATACATATTTCCCTTTTTCGAACGAACAAATGGACCTAAGTGGTCTGCATGAAGAGTGTGGAACGGCGTTTCTATCTTAGGTATGGGATGAAGCAGACCTTCTTTAGGGCCTCCCGGTGCTTTGTGATGAGCACATTCTAGACAAGCTGAGACGTATTTTTTTGTAAAACGACGCATTTTGGGAAACCAGAAGGTTCCTTGCAAGCGATTATAAGTTTTGTCAAACCCGAAGTGTCCTACATCGTCGTGGTTCATTCGTAATACCTGCCATCTTACACCTCGTGGGACTACCCAACGTACTCCGCTGTCCACCTTTCGATATAAATGATTACCTTTCAGCTGATAATTTTGAAATATGTCACCAATATGTTTTGTATTATCATCTTGTAAAATTTGTCTTATTCGTTTGATTTCCTCATCATTATCTTGAACTGTCGCAATCCAGTCTTTGATATCAATTTTTAGTACATCAATAATATGAGTTTCGCTCTCGGTGGTGGTGTCAGTAACAGGATTACGACTAAGTGCATCTACGTGTGCCATTCGCGTACCTGGTCTATATTCTATTTCACAGTCGTACTCCTGAAACTGCACCCACCAACGAGAGATTCGTGGTATCAGATCTCTTTTTGTAAGCGTAGTACGCAGTGCATTGCAATCGGTTATAATTTTAAACTTTAATCCTAATAGGTAAACACGAAAACGGTTTAGTGACGCTATGACTGCTAGTGTCTCCAATTCGAAAGAATGAAGTTTTTGTTCATCATTTGTTGTCTTTCGGCTGAAATATGCTACTGGTTTAAGTAAACCATCTGTACTACGTTGTAATAAGATTCCGGCAACACCTAGCTTTGATGCGTCTGTGTGTAGTTCAGTACACAGCTTTGGATCATACAAAGCCAAAATCGGTCGTTCCACCAATCTTTTTTTTAATTCGTTAAATGCAGACGTATGTTCATCTGTCCATCTCCATTCAAACTTAGTGCGCAAGAGGTCCGTTAACGGTCGGGCTATAAATGCGTAATTCTTTACGAACCTTCTGAAAAAACTAGTTAGACCAATAAATCTTCTTATATCATGTACATTCTTAGGTTGCGGAAATTCCGAAACCGCCAATATTTTACGTGACCCTGGTCGGATCCCTTCTTCACTAACATGAAATCCTAAAAATTCAAGTTCTTTTTCGAAAGAATGACATTTTTTTAATTTCAGAGTTAACCCTGCTACCTGCAATAGTGATAGCACCTCTCCTAGTCTAGTCATTCCTTCCTCGTAAGAGCGCGCGGGAATTAGTACGTCATCCATGTATATAATAATGTATGTTAGTTTGCCCAATACTTTATGCATAGTTCTCTGAAATACGGAAGGAGCGTTAGCTAATCCGAACGGCATACGCTTGAATTGATATTGGCCGTCCGGGGTGACAAAAGAAGTTTTATCTTGGGAGTGCTCCGATATAGATATTTGATAATAACCTGATGCGAGATCAAGGCTAGTAAACAATGAATGTCCTGCCAACCTATCTAATTGATCATCAATTAGTGGTAACGGGTAATGTTCCTTCTTGGTCTTATTATTCAATGCCCTAAAATCAACGCAGAGTCTTTTCTCGCCTGTTTTCTTTTTTACTAATATTATGGGACTAGCATAGGGTGAATTTGACTCACAAATAATATCTGCATCCATCATATCTGTAACCATAGATCGTACTAATTCGCGTTCTGGATATGAAAGTCTATATGGTCTGTAAACAACGGGCTTTGTGTCCATAAGCTCAATATCCATTTGTACAACATTTGTAAATCCTAAATCCTTAAGATTACTTGAAAAGCATGTCTCAAAACTCAATAATAAAGACTTAATTTCTTGAACTTGTTCTGCATTTAAATGATCTCCTACATTTAAATCGGAATCAACTGTTTCATTGTTAAAATCTAATATGTTCACATAAGCACTATTGTTTGTGGAGATAGCACGTGTTAACAATTCACCTTTTTGTAATATCAATGATGTCTCACTAACATTTTGAATTAATATTGCACCTTCTCCTTTTGCAACATGGTATTCCCCGGGTAACAAGTAATATTCACCATGAGGCTTTCCTCGTAATGAACCCTTAATGTAAATAGGACCTGAATAATCACTGTTGTATAATATTTGTATTATCAACATTTGTTGTGGCAGTATTGTAGTGTCACATTTAATGATCAAAGGAAATTTCATAGTCACCGTGCGTTCAAAAATCAAAGAATCTGTAGTTTTAGTAATAGTGATCCCTGGATTTTCAGTAAAACTATGTCCTATCAATACTGGGTACTTTATAATGTTATCTTCAACAATTAAAATGTTGATGTGTTGAATTATACTTTGTATTTCTATGTCTACATAAGCAGAGCCTAATGGAAGTACAACATTATTCCCTATCCCCCTCATGGTAGGTAGATTTTTATCTGTCCAATCTATACCTAGCCTAATAGCTTCGGTGTATCTCAGCAACGTGCATTGACTACCCAAATCCACATATCCTTGCATTATTGTGCCATTTATTTTTAAATTTATTATATATTTATTATTATCTGTGGTCTCAGTTTCTACATGTAACACTGACTTTTCTGTTGTTGTATTTAAATCTTTTTTTGATTTATTTGATTGCTTACAATGCTTAGCTGAATGACCTATTTTATTACACTCAGTGCACTTAACTAAATCTTTTTTACATTGAAAACTGTAATGACCTACTTCTGTACAATTGTAACATTCAATCGTTTTTTTAGGAAGTTTAGATTCATTATTTGTTGTTTGTTTAGGATAAGCATTAAAATTTGAGTTCCTGTTGTAATTTAGTTTTTTATCTTGGCTGGTTTTAGTCCTATCACATTCATGAGGCTGTGCCTTAATAGATTGAAAATATTTCAAAACTTGTTCAGGTTCAACACATTTAGCTGCTTTTGCACCTAACCTTAAGGCACGGTCCTCTATTCCATATAATAAACAATCCACAGCACGCAGACCAAATATTTCACATCGATTCAACATATTAATTTTATCATAATAATAGAGTTCCAGTGACTCATTAAATTTCACTCTCTTTGATAACATTTCAGTTAATAACACAGCATAATCATCAGTTCTAGGAAAAGATTCGATTAATTTATCTTTCCAACCCTGCCAAGTGAATAACATAGTTGGTAACGCCTGGTACCATGTTTTGGCTACCCCACCTAACTTAGGCAATGCATAGTGTATAATCTGATCATCAGTCCAATTATATAACTTAGCACACTCTTCTACTTTGTGAATCCACATAATCACAGTTTGACTTTTGGTCATAGGATCAAATTCTGGTACTACATTGCCTAACATTGGAAATTTATTGCTACTTGGTTGATTATTCATAACAGATTGTATTAATTCTTTAAAAAAAAGTCTTGAATCATTTTCAGCAATGGTTGAATGATTATAGAACTTACCCGGAGGCGTAGATTGTTTGCAGTCTTGTTGATCAAAAACTTGACTAACACTTATCTGCCCGGAGTCTCCGCATCCAGTTCTGTCTTGAGTCTGCACCTGTTGATCTTTCTCACCATGACTGCGACTGCGAGTCCTCCACAGGGAACCTCCGGATCCAGTTCTGTCATGTGTCTGACCCTGATGATGACTGTGACCGCGACTGCGACTGCGTGTCCTCCACAGGGAACCGCCCGATCCAGCTCTGTTACGTGTCTGCCCCCGATGCCGATTCTCACCGCGACTGCGACTGCGTGTCCTCCACAGAGAACCTCCGTGTTCAGCTCTGTCGTGTGTAAACCTCTGGCGCCGACTCTCACCGCGACTGCTACTCCTCCACAGGGAACCTCCGCATCCAGTTAGGCGACCCATTGACCTAGTTCTGTCTTGTGTCTGCCGCTGATATTGACTCTCACCGCGACTATGACTCCTCGACGAAAATCCGTTGTTTTTTTCATTACGGTCTCTCGGTGAGCGAAGCGTTCTCTTTCGTTTTACGTTGACCACGGATGCCATCCGATGATCAGGCGGAGATGCGCTGGGTGTTCGAGTCAATCGCATTTTTCGTTTTTTCTTGAGCCGGTCGTCCATCTTGTGTACCCAAGCCACTCAGAATTTTTGCCAATTTGTGGGTGTGGTGTTGTTTTACCGCTTCGGAGATATAAATAAAAAGACTGTGAACGTTTCAGTTAAGAAGATCTTGTATTTTTATCACCAATTAGCCAGTACAAATTCTTTTTATAAAAATCACAACGCTCTCTAACGTCAAAACTTTTTAACCAAAAACCATTGGCGGTAATGCCGGTCTAGTGTTGCCAACCATCTAAAACTATATTTTAATTATAAATTTCGGAGTATTAGTCCTTTAAGCTTACATCTTTTATTAAAATATTGTCGGGAAACGTGAGCTATCTATATAAAAGCCCGTTCAGGATGACCATCAGGTAAGGGACGAGAGCGCCTGCCTTTTCTTCTTGTGATAGAAATGCCACAACACATCGAACAAAACTGATTGATGACCCAGCTGACGCTCACCAATGTTGTGCTTGTTTCTTTTATTCAATTCTATCAGTATGTAAAAGGTTGATGCATTTGTGGCAAATTTAGTTATCAGGTTTAAAGGTTCATAAGCTATCAGTGTTCTAATCATGTGCAAAGTAGAATAATCCGTAATGAACGAGCCAAGTCTTTAAAATCAGGAAATTCAGAGAAAGTAAAACCCCAATAAAATAAAATACGATAACACTGGTTAATAGAACGGAGTGAAACCACAGAGTACATTTTTAGTTCAGACGTCCTGTCAGTCAACACTCAACACTTTGTCGAAATTGACAGAAGAATAGAATCTTCTATCAATTTATTAAGACATTGTCAAAGTGTGTGGGAGGTTTTATTTGGGCTGCCATCAAAAAAGAAAATATATGTACTAACATTAAATAGTTTATAATTTTTCTCTTAAATGACCTTCCTCCCTTTAAGAGAAAAATTATAAACTATTTAAAAATATTATTTTCAATAGTTCCATATTTTTGTCGCTTTTATTTAGGTGTAGTTTGGTGCGGGTTAGATTTTTCTTCTTATAAAAAACCAACGTCCCCACAAAAAGCGGACATCTCCTTTACCCCACAATTTGTGAAAAAACCGCACAATTTGTGAAAAATTTACTTCACAATTTGTGAAAGTGGAAATCAAGATAAAGTCTGAAAGTGACTGATAAATCGATTATCATCGGTATAGGAATGTGATGTATGGAAGAAGACATGCTCCTGCTATCTAATTGCGTAACACATTTTCTTAAATGAATATGACTAATCTGTTTCATTTTGTCACTTCAACAACATTCAATTGCGTTATTCACGTTGTTAAGCAATTTTTTTTCGAACTTCTGTATCTATGGATTAGCAATCTGTTACAAAATGATTCAGATTGTCATTGATCGTGTATTACGCAATTGGGCTGATGCTGAACTCAAATAAATTGCGATTTGGGCAAGAGGTTGACGATGGATGATGATGATGTGATTTTAATTACCTACCATGTCTTATGTGATAGTACCTATTTTCTTGCTTTATGAGTAAGTACAACATGTTTATTTTTAATTAGCGTTTATTGATTTTAGTCTATATTGTCTTGAAATTAAACAAGCTTCGTATGAATGTTTCGCTAAAAATTAGAAACATTCATACGAAATTAATGTTTCTAATTTTTATCGGTTTTGGTGTTGGTGTCCAATCTGTTCGTCCTGTAGCTACAGTCCAATACCGACGTAAATTATCCTCTTCAAGAAAACTGCAACAAACCATTAATCTTTTAGATATATAATAATACACACTGCAGACTACATATTTCCCATAATAGTGGGTAATAATTTATAGAAAAGTTTGGCAACACCAAAATTCTTGTTAGAATTTAATAATTGTTAATTTTGCGCTTTTTATCGATGATTTTACGTCTAGGGTATATTATACACAATGTATAAACACAATAAAATGTTATTGCAAGCCTAATAACTGATAAAAACGGGTGTACTTACGAATGAAAAGACAAGTCCGGCATTTTCCTTCCACTATCACTTTTACGCCCTATAAACAAAACAGCGCACCATGCTTTAAAAAAAAGTGTTGGTCTAAATTGTTCACAACATAAAATAACATAAATTTATTAACTTAGAACACAACATAAAAACTGAATTTTTCAGGAAGACGATAACTGTCAAACTTTGTTTATCAAAATATTGAGCTAAAACGTGACACGCGCCGTGAAAAAAAAATCCCATCGTTCTGTCTCATTTCTTTACACGACATCGGCATATGTTGCTCTTTTTCTTGTGTGAATGCGACAAAAGTTATCAATTAGTCTCTAGTATTCTCTGTCTACGTTTTGGACGTAACGGAAATTGCTGACATCACAGTTGTCAAAATCAGTCAAGTGCATTCCGTTGTTGATATTTTAGAGAAAACTTATTTAAAAAAAATCATAAAATGGTGTTACGAAATTCATAATGTATAATTTTTTGATAAATGTTTATGAAATACATATAAAATGTTGTTCAAAACCTTTTATACGCTTATCAATCATTTTTAATATTAAGAACATCTATGGTTGCGTTTAAAAAGTATCACCGTTACCTGTGTGGAATGGATCGCTACGCGAGACTTTTAAAGTGCGTTTCATCTAATAATTCCTATGCCGTAATGTTGGCTCCACTAGTGTAGGACCAATACGAATAAGCTACGCCGCTACATAATACGTCTGTTTTAAAATTTAACTGTGGAGCCAACATTATGGCAAAGGAACTATTTGATGAAACGCACTCTAATGGCAACAATATTATCCTTCGATTCGTGCTGTACGAATGCCTTGTAGGAGAATGTCACCATTTTATATGCGACATAGAGAGACGAGTGATAATGTCGAAAATGACATGTACGAGTGAAAACGCGAGAATTAGGTGCTGCTTGTGGTGACCGATCGCTTTGCGAACCATGGTTTTGTTATTGTCATTAGAAATTAACTGTATATTATAGTTCGATGGTCCTAGTTTATCATTATTTTGTGACTTCGAGCTACAGCTATTTAAAGCTATATGTAAGCGGGCCCGCCCTTTATGGTTGGCATATTGGCGTGTAGCACACGCCAATATGTGACATAAGGCAAATAATTTAATTTAATGTTTCGTGTAAATTATTTTGCGTACTAATAATTGTATAGCATCAAGTTCTTTTAACTAAACAGACAGCTGTGCTGCGGAGGAGTTGGTTGCGCCACTTCTTCTTCCCAGCCAAAGCACTAGGAAGTGGTGAAAGGCGGGCGTTTTGGGGGACTGTCTTGTATAATTTTGAAGCTCGTAAAGTGCTGATTCTCAGCCTAGTTTGAATAAATTACTTTTTTTTTATTTTTTCATTCAAAAAGTCACAGTCCGAGTAGGATTTGGACACAAATAACCTCGTGCATGAGTGGCGAGGTCTTAATCACTGTCAGGCCAACACGACACTTTTCATGTCCTAATATGTATATTTTTTTAGTTGTTTATTTCGTGGATCTATTTATGATTTAAAATAAACGGAATAGTTAAGGAGGCAGGTTAGAGAAATAAAATATACAGAATAAAAAATAAGTTGTTTTTACAAAAAAATATTTTTTTAATGTAAAATTATAACTTGCTAATTTACAACATGATGTGGAACAATATTGTGAACCAGTTGGTAGTTTAGTTTCATTACAATTTGATCAGCATAATTAAATTTTCTATCACGTTACAATAAAATTCCGTAGGATGAGAAATCTAATAAAATATTTGAGTTAGATAAATTCTTCGAGATGATATGCCTAGAAAGGGGATGACTACAGAGATTAAGATTAATAGAGAAGAATGGAAGAAAAGACGAGCGAGCCTTACAGTAGTCATATACCTAAGATCTGACATCTTGGCTGACGTATATAGGATATTCACAATATTCATCATCATCACCGTCACCGTCACCGTCACCGTCACCGTCACCGTTACCGTCACCGTTACCGTTACCATCACCGTCACTGTCATCATCATCGTCATCACTTTACTGTTTACAACCTCTCGAAAAATAGGTTGGTACCATCTGATGGCCAACTCTAGCACTGCGCGCGCTTATATTGGTCAAATCAAGTAGCGCGCGCTTTCCCGGCTTCCTGTTACACACTTCCGTCCCTTTTCACGAAATAACTCACTAAAATTGCAGGAAATCGAGAGGAAAGATGTTACGCATCAGAAAAATAATTGGCCTCAAATAAATTGGGAGAAGGGCAGGAGAATGATGGAGATGATGATCAGATAAATTCTTCGAGGTCTTATTGAGTCTAAGATTAGTGTAGGACAGGTATAGAATTAGTGTTCTTTGATAACAGTTTTTTAACTTCTTCGTTCCAAAGTTATCTCGTGTCCGGACACTGCATTTAGTGTGATGTTGAATTTGAATTGCATCTTGGTGTGATCTGCAGTGATGAAGTATTTGCGTACCATGTGCGCTACCGTGATTTTCATTGATGTCAACGCGTATACTTTACCTGTGACAATAAAATTGGAACTGTTATAAAAACATTAACCTGCACTCGGCTTATATCTGTAGTTGTATCTTGGCCTTTTGTAACGGGCCCAGGTGCCCTTGACCACATGGTAACAGTTACAGTTCCTACAACTATTATAGCGCCACAAAAAACTATTTATGAAGAAAAAAATAAAGCTATAAAAACTAAAACCCAACTACGACAAGAAGGTCAATCAACTAAAAAGGTATAAACAAGACAACACAGACAGACAAAGGAAAAATCCGGAGTCACACGTGTTAGAGCATAAATCGAACAGATTACATGTGACTCCGGATTTTTAATTTGTCTGTCTGCGGTGTCTTGTTTATACGTTTTTACCCGACTACGGCGAAGAAAAATGGAGGGTTATGATTTTGACCGGCATATATGTATGTATGTAAGTATGTATGTATGTATTTATAGCACTTAAAATAAAGTAACAGTTACACTTATTGGCTAGGAGCACCTTTATAAGTATACAACGTGCCGCTACAAGGGCGACATTAATTTAACACACGTATACGATTTCGCGTATTTGTTTTATGAAAATATTTGAATTTTATTAAACGTCATTATTTATTGAACTATTTATAATTTTCTAAATTACCATCCTGGAGCAACCTGGACTGAACTGTAGCGAAGAGGTCATTTGCCCGAGTCACGGATCATAATTATGTAGGCGAATAATTACAGAAGGAAAGTCGCGCTCTTTCTTAGAAATTATGCCGACAAAGGATCTTGGCGATAGAACGTAAGCCAGCTGGTAGGCAGCTTTATGAATGAATCTTTTACACAGAGTGATCTCAATTTTGGTTATGTTTTTATTATAATATAGTTTGTTTGAAAATTTAAATTTTTCAATTTACGAATTATTTTATTTTATTATATTTTTTTCAACACACTTGCTCATAAAGTGGCTCTTATTGAACCTAAAGTTCATAATGCAGTGTATTATGAAAGCGTGCTTTTTACTTTAGATTACCGCACTAGTGCGCCACAAATAACTATTTACTGGTCGGAGTAATGACATGGCAGTATGGAATTAGTAAGTTCTATCAGGGCAGCACGGAATTTGTGTCCAATAGAAATTAGTTTTGGTGAAGCTTTTTACCAAAGACAAGCGCTCAAAAGCAACTTTTTATTTTAAAAAAAGAACCATAAGCAAACCAGTGGCGTTTAGTTATGGTAAAAAAATCCCATGCATACCCATGGGATTTTTTTTTACCATAACTAAACGTCAGCGGAATACTTACTATACATTGAATTAGTATGAACTATCCTACTAATAAATGAGCATTCTCTATTTACACCCGAGCAGAGACTTGCGCTTTTTTCTGGTAAGACCGCGGGTGGCACGCGCGCAGGCCACTTGACCCACCTAGACGAACCGCGCTGGCCTGCCCGTGTGCACCGCGTTCGCGCGACATAAAACTGCATCTGTACCATATCGTATGTGGCAATTTCAGTCTATATTGTTCACTACCCTAACCCTATTTGCGTAATATATTAACATTATTATATTTTTACATAGGCTGTTCAGCGGTATTACCAGTGCCTTTATTTACACCCACGCGCGCATCGCTAGCGGAAAAACCAAAGACTAGCCGCAATTTTCCATAAATATTTGTTAACATTTAGGGGAAAAGAGCGTAAATAATAATAAATAGATTTGACCCCGCCGTGGTACGTTTAGTGATAGTAATTTTTTTTTTATCAAATCATTTTTTTTTTATAGGCTGTCTAACGGTTTTGCCAGTGTCTTTATTTACACCTATGGAAAAACAAAACCAGCCAGCGGCCAGCGCGCCATTTTCCATAAATATTTATTATCGTTTTCGTTGTGTGGCTTATTACCTATCAAAAATACAAAATATTGCCACCAAACGACATAGAAATTTTTAAAAGAAACTCTGGATAGTCAGTACCTGATAACAAAGGTCAGTTACATTTTATAAATCTATCATCTCTATAGTTAGGTACGTTATTGTAGAATAAGTTCTTACAATAAGTCTATTTTTTTCCTCGCAAGTTTGTTGAAAAACGTCGTATGAAACGCGTGTGCATTGATTATTACACTCTCGGCTACCTTATCGCGTTCGCCTGCGGGAATAATACCGCCTCGACTGTAATATCCAATAGAGCACACTCGTATCACAATGTACTATTATGTTTGCTGGCCACTAGCCCTACCCGTGGTGTTAAATTAATGTCGCCATTGTAGCGGCACTTTGTATAATAATGATGGTTACAAACTTACTTTACACACACACACACAATACTTTTTTTATGTTCTTTGTTTTTTCTATAAATATTGTGTGCCTTACCTGGGTCAAATAAATTTATTTTCTTCCTTATTTTACTTTATCACAGCATGAGGCATTTATTAATTAAATCGTTAACCTTTACATTATGAAATAATTTCAATTATAAAACGACAGTGGAAAGGTAAAATGGCTAAAGCGCCAAAACGTGATATCTCAGGAATGAATTTTAAAGTTTATTTTTTGCGAAAAAATATCATAAAACAATTTTTTAATGGACATTTTTCTGTGTTACTTATATTTTCATGAATCATACTTTTTTTCCTGTATGATCCATTATAAATGGTTTCTATAAAACCTTTATTTTAGGAGATAAGTAGGTGTCGCTTTAGCAAAAAAAAATCGAAATTTAAAAAGTAAGCAAAAATTGCGGAATTGTCAGAATTACAGTTTTTTAGAAATCTGAGATTTGCTAATCACCCGCTCAACTGTCGATTGGCATTCTAATGGCCGATAACAATTAAAATTCTATTGTGTGTGACAGGTGGAGGTTAAATAATATAATAGAATGAAAAAACAAACATTCTAACGAGCTGTACATTTGAAATAAAGTTGCTAACGGTGAACTAAAACTAACTGAAGAGCGAATTAATTGATGGATGTATCATGGGAATGAGGCATAACTTCTAAAACTTTTCTTCTTCTTTTATTTTCATTTAAAATATTGATAATTGCTAATGTAGTAGTAATTAATACATTATTTAGATTAAGAGGCGTTAGCATCAATCTGTAACCTCAATCAATGTTAATTAATTAATATTAAGCAAAAAATAAAGGAAATTATTTTTATTAGCCAACTTGGAATTCAACTAAGATAACGTAGGTAATTAGATAGGTTAAGTAGAGTTACTAATTATCTACTACAGTATTATAATAACTGTGCTACTACAATCAAAGAACCATTGTTTATCATGGTTAGTACCACTAATTATTCAATGTTAGTAATTAGTTATAAGTTTAAACAAATAAATCAACATTAAAATAGATAATAACTGATCATTTTTGACACTAAGAACTCAAAATAATTCTAAAATAATTCTGTGCTCAATGTACCTTCTTCTTGTCAACACACAACAACATCGTGTTAACAAAATAGTCCTCACACCGGGTGTTTCCCCGTGGACCCGGTGGGTTGACCCATTACCGGGTCTACGGGGGAAATTTCATTCCCCGTTTGTCCCATTAGGGATTGCACAGACTTAACACATACAACTTTGAAGGATGATGCCAGAAAATGTATGGAAACTGGTACCCGCTCCAATAAAAATAGATGATACATCATTAGAAAGGTATTAATATTAAATAATTCAGTACAAGAATTTCAATGGTCTTTGTCTCAATTCCTTGTCCGATCGGACTAATACAGAGTGAAAGTTGTGACGACATGTTGTAGCTACAGAAAAACGGTCCAATGAGACTGTCCTTAACATTTAGAGTAATAAATTGCTAACTGCATTAATAGATTTTGAAAAAATGGTACATTCGCTAGAAAATCGTTAATTCTTACACCTTATTTTTATGATGGCAATCGATGCAGTTTCGAATAAGGATTCAAAGACTCTTTTGGACAAACTGAGGTAAGACTGAGTACTTAGAAAAGTAACAAATCACCCATTTCCCATAAGTAAGTACCTACATTTCATAGTGATCGATCATCTCATCTGTCTAGTCTTTTTTTCCACCAGTTTCCCACCTACGGAAGGATTATCTAACTGGATGCAGTTGAATACCAGTATTTTACAAGAACGAAGAACATAGATTTATAATTAGATTTGCAATGCTGACAAAAATTATTTACGAAGTACACTTAAGTTAAATAAGCAAGTTTTTAGTTCTAAAATCAATACTTTCTTACATTAAACGCTTAAATAAAAATTCATGAGGATTTTCACCCCGTATAAGATACTAGCTGTGCCCCGCGGTTTCACCCGCGTAGGTCTCGATCCCGTGGGAATATAGGGATAAAACGTGTCCTATGTCCTATTCCAGGTCATGGTCTACCCGTGTGCCCATACTCTCCTTTCTAGAGTAGGGAAAGTCGCGGCGGCGGCAGCGCGGCGCCCCGGCGTCGAACGGTTTGCGTATTATATTTTTAAACTCGGGATAACTTCGAAATTAAATGTCCGATTCGAATGAATTAAAAAGTATTTTACTGCTACATAAATACACTTGATGTTAAAACTATTTATTTGAATACTTATTAATATTATGTTGACAAAACTCCTTCGCAAATAATGCATTAATTTCGAACAAATTTGATTACCATAAAAAAAGGATATTGTGAGTCAATCTTAAAAGATAGACATATGCTGTCCCGGACTTTTTTTTTTTACGTAAATACGTGATATTTACGTAACATAAACCGTTTACGCAGCGCACGCAACAAAAGCTTTCAAAAAGGAATAAATTTTCCCGTTTTTGCAACATATTTTATTTATGCTCCGCTCCTATTGGTCGTAGCGTGATGTTATATAACCTATAGCCTTTTTCAATAAATGGACTTTCAATTCCAACCAGTAGTTCCTGAGATTAGCGCGTTCAAACAAACAAACAAACAAACTCTTCAGCTTTATATAACGGGTGGCCGGAACATTGACGTCCAAAAAAAAAATTCGGTCCCTCGTGCCGTCGGGTATTCTTGTCGTGGGGTATCCGAATCACCCCCATAATGGGGGTGATTCGGATACCCCACGACAAGAGGGACCAAAATTATATTTTTGGCCGTCAATTTTCCGGCCATCCTGTATATTTTATATTTCAAATGTGTTCATTAAACCCTTTCGTTTGATACCCAACATCGTACGATTAAGAGCGCTATTACAAAATCGAAGGGCACAGGACGACGCGCGGCCGCGGATGCGCTCGAGTGAGTCTAGTGAAGTACGCTACGCACAGATGCAAACCGCTATGCGTCAGACGCGAGGAATAAACCAACGTGATCCTTTCCACTTTACTTTCGAAATAAATTAAATTACTGTTATCAACTGTTATTCATAGTTCGTGAAAAATTATTTGTATCGATGAATGTTATTACCTAGAACGGATTATCTATTGAGTTACGATATATCATAAAAATTTACGTGAATTTTAATTTATATTTTTATACGACTAATGCGGCAAACTATGTAGTATGCAACTGCTACTGGTAACATGTAACTGCAGTTACCGCGGCCTTGAGACGTTTGCAATGCTAGAAGCATCACTCCAGTACCTACTCGTACTTCTCGTACCAATTTTCTTTACTTTTATGTGACTAGCTTTCACCCGCGTGGTATGTCGATAAAAAGTAGCCTTTGTCCTTTCTCAGGCTCTAGACTATCTGTGTACCTAAAATTTAAATCGGTTCAGTTGTTTTTGCGTGAAAGCACGACAGACAGACAGACGGACAGAGTTACATTCGAATTTATAATATTAGTATGGGTATACTAGTAAGGATTTATTCAAGAGGTTAGTAGACACTGGTGCCGATTCTTTTGTACACCGAACTAAACTATCACTAAAATTCCTTACTTTTGGCTACAAAAAAATCTCTAAATTTAAAAATTATTTTTACACAACTAAAATCGAATTTGACAATCGTGCCTCCAGTTGGCGCTTGGTTTTCCCTACCCCGTTATTTTTTTAGAGCCGGAGACGCTCTGGCACAGCAGCTTCGACGTGTTTTTTTAAGGAACGTTTCACTTTTTGTATGGAAAATATAGAAAAAAAAATCCAACGTGTTGAGTGTCAGGGATTTATGAGTATCCTAAAGGTGGTGGAAATTTTCATTATTTTTGCAATAGGACACACCATTTTCGAGATATAAGCAAAAGAAAATTAAATAAAGATACAGTACTGTTTTGCAACTGAAGTCGCGGTGTTGGTTTGAATTTTAGTTCATGACATCTAATTTTATTCCACACATTTTTTTAAAACTGGAGACCGTTGGCCTGCGACTAAGTCGGACCAAAACAGAGTACATGTTCTGTGATTTTGGTGTGGTCTCTCCAGTCCTATACCGATATTTCTCGCCGGAACGCCCTTACGATCTGCTCTGTTTTTCGGTACCTCGGGTCGCTTGTCCAAGGGGATGGCGGAGTAGACCGAAACGTAACGCGCCGGATCAACTCAGGATGGATGAAATGGCAACAGGTCACAGGAACAACTTGCGACCCACGGATGCCCCTCAAGTTAAAAGGGAAAACCTATAAATCCGTGATAAGGCCTGTCGTACTGTATGGATCGGAATGCTGAGCCGTGAAGAAGACGGATGAAAAAAGAATGCATGTAACGGAGATGAGAATGCTGAGATGGATGTGTGGAGTGACGAAAATGGAAAAGTGGCGCCAGTGACAGAAAAGTTGAAAGGTAATCGTTTGGCCTGGTATGGGCATGTGATGAGGAGAGACGAAACGCATGTGACTAAAAAAGTGATGAATATAAATGTTGATGGATGGAGCGGGAGAGAAGGTCAAAGAAAAGATGGATGGATTGTGTGAGGAAAAGAGAAGGGAGTGAATGATAGTGGAGTGAGTGGAAAAAAAAACGTGTTGCGCCGACCCCAAGTACATGTTACTTGGGGTCGGCGCAACACGTTTTTTTTTCGTTTTTTTTTTTCGGATAAGGGCAGGAAGATGATGAAATTTTTAATCGCGATTAAAAATAGTCAGATTTAGTTAGAGGATTTTATATAGGACAAAATTTCAGATAAAAACGTCAAATTCAGAATAGCATTTTCACTAAATTAATAACTCGGTGCCATCTTAGTGCTGTCAAACTTAATTTTGGTAAAAATTCTCTAAATATTTTTTTCCTGTCAAACGACGATTTCCCATTCTGAAATAGACTATATTGACAGAACTTAGCTATATTATGTTAGTTTTGCAAAAAGTTACGTAGTTCTATGTACACAATGTGTAAATGACACTCTGTAGGTACCTACCGAGACAAGATCGCTTGCCAAAACTAAAAGCTGCATCGGTAGTATTGTTGGTCGGCAACGTGGCGGTATCCAGCCATCTTTCTGGTCTGAACTGGTCGGCGTCAGGCCCCCAAGATGGATGACGATGCAGGCCATGTAGTAGCAATATGCACTGACTACCAGCACGCAACGTGTAATTCTCTAAAAAATAAAGTTAACGCTGAAAGCAAATCTAAAGATAATAATTAACAGTAGTGGACAGCTAATTCGTTTCAGTACTAAATAAGTAAGATTTTTCTTCAAGGTCACAAATTTTCTTGGTATATTCATTGTAATTTAATTCTTATGTTAGTAGTTTAGTAGGCTAATATATCAAATACAAGTCGGTACATACAGTATGACAAATCTAGCAGATGCTTTTACTTTTATAACTCTAGCTATTGCAATCCATAATGTACAAATTATAGGTGGTAAATAAAAAATAATAGAAACAATTATGGACCTTGCCGGCCACAGCAAATTTTTAAATAGGTAGAGAGAGGAACAGTGCTTCACAAGTTTTTCTTGTTACTAAGTTAAGAATTATTTATATCCTATTACCTATGTATTTATATTTCCATTCATTCACTTATAATTCTATTAATATTTTATATACAAGTCTTTCCATTCAAATCAAATCACTTTTATCTGTTAACACAGGTAAAGAAATACAGATCTTGAGTTTGGTGAACAGAACGCTATGTTATGCCAGGAGGCATACAAATATGGTGTGCATAGATGCACACCATATTTCTAAATATTGTGAATTTAAATTAAAAAAAAAGATGTTTGAAAATCATTCATAATTAAAATTTCAAAATAAATCATAACAATTATATAATATTATTTAAAAATTGAACGGTGTCAGATTTAAATGAGGAATTTTTTAGTTATAAAAATTAAAAAAAAAAAAAACCAAGTCAGAATATTTGAAAATGTCAAAAATTATTAAATGTCAATAATAATAATAAATTTCAACCTTAAATTAATTTATCATTAAAAGTTTTTTCATATAACATAGAAACAAAGCAAGTGCAAAGTATGTAGTAAAATTTATCACCAAGCAAGCTATTAGGTTTGAATTTTATTAATGCCGAACGTTAATCGTTGCCGAACAGGCGAATAGTTTGTAATGTTAAATGTAAAACGGCCACATTTTTTTACGATATTGAGTACGCAATGGACGCTGATGGTATTGCATGATGTTGGTCTTGCTTAGGTTAATTTTCAAATTATTATTACTAAGCCAGTTAATTATTTTTGTTAAAGATTCATTAATATAATTTTTCATAATTATTTATGTCATTGCATTCTATTATAGCTGTGTTGTCATCTGCAATAAGAACCATCTTATGCTGAATTATTTTTGGGAGATCATTGATGTAAATCAGAAATAGAGGTGGTGCCACGCCAACTTGGGGTACGCCATATTTTATGGGTCTCTGCTTTGAGTAGTATACAGTTTCTAATTTGGTTTTGGGACATAATCGAGAGACTTCAGTGCATTGAACTCAATTAGTTAAATGATAAATGATTTTATTTCTGTAAGTAGGTTTGTACAAACACTTTTACACGTCAATCACATTTTTTTAAACTAGATGAGGTCGGCGTTTCCTATCTGACTACTCTGAGAAGAAAGGCCGAAACAAACTCAGAGGTCACAGTCTCTTTTAAAGTCCAGAACGCACGCAACGGAAGCTCTCAAAAAGGAATACTGATTAAGGGAGGGGGGCAAATTTAGTCCATTTTTATGGCGCAACGAATAATTTGTTAGTTTGCCTCCCCGTGTGCTGTAAGAATCTGGACGGACCTTACGGACTTTACGGATCAGTTTACATAGTTCTAAGACATAAATACCAACAAAGGTCACAATTCTTTGTGTTTCTGAAAGTAAGGCTTGCAACTATCTGTTGGTTCTACCTATATTGGTAATTATTCGTATTAGCTTTTTTTGGAGGGTAAATAGGGTGGGAGCGTCTGTGCTATTTACCCCTATGAAGATGCCATAGCTAAACCAAGCGTGTGCATACGCGTAACTAAACTATCACTAAAATTCTTTACTTTTGGATATGAGAATCTAAACGCTATTCTGACAAAAAAAATCTCCTTTAAAAATTATTTTGACACATCTAAAATGGCGCCTCTACTTGATACTTGTTTTTGGGACAGCATCTTAAACGTGTTTTATTATGGAACTTTTCACATTTTGTATGGAAAATAGGCAACAAAAAAAAAATACCAACATGTTGAGCCTCAGGGGTTTCCTAAAGGGGGTCGTCATTATTTTTGCGATAGTACACACCATTTTCGAGATATTTAAGCAAACTAAAATAAAAAGAGATACAGTACTGTTTTGCAACTGAAGCCGAGGTCATCATCATCTGTTTAGCCTTTTCCCAACTATATTGGGGTTGGCTTCCAGTCTCATCGGATGCAGCTAAATACCAGTATTTTACATGGAGCGAATGCCTATCTGACCTTTGCAACCCAGTAATTGGGTAATACGATACCCCTTGGTAAGACTGGTTGTTAGACTTTCGGGCTTCTGACGACCCGTAACGACTGTCAAAGATCCACAAATGACAGCTGGAACCAACGGCTTAACGTGCTTTCCGAGACATGAAGGAGTCTCGATATGTAAAGATGGTCAACCTGTTCGTAGCTTAACCTGATGGATCGACCCGTGCGGTTGTTATTACGTAGCCACGAGCTCCTCAACTGCAACTAAAGTCGAGGTGTTGGTTTGAATTTGAGTTCAAGACATCTAATTTTATTCCACTTTTTAATCGTGATTGAAATTAGTCAGATTTAGTTATATATAGATTTTAGATATAGGACAAAATTTTAGGTTAAATCGTCAAATTCAGAATACCGTTTTCACTAAACAAATATCTCAGTACCATCTTAGTGCTGTCAAACTAAATTATAGTTAAGTTGTGTCAATACAGACTGTATTTCAGAATGAGTTTGGTTTTCTGTCTGTATTTTTTTAAGTCCTATCAAGTGTCAAACACTTGATAGGACTTAAAAAAATATTAGTGATTTTTAGTTTAGTTTTGAGAATTTTGTGACAAGAGAATCGGCACCAGTATATTATATTGTGTTAGTGTCCCGAATTAGCTGTCTACCACTGTATGTTATTTGCTACTGTTTGGCAAGGGAAAGGCGCTGCATCGTGACAAATCAAAATATTCTGATAATATAGGTACGAGGGATGATCCGGAAAAGACAAACAAAAGCATAAAGTTGTAGTAGTTAATTTGAGCATGTACAACCCTTGTGATTATGACAATCACAGTACACTTTACGTTCGGTCAAAATGTGATTAGAGAACTTTTAAGAATTCCTGCTGCAACTCAACATAAAAATAAAAACCACAAACTTACTGAGTTTTACATCTCTGTCTATATATCTTATTACAACTGGTACCGAAGTAAACATTCGAAGGCTCTCCTTAATCACTGCTTCTGTATATACTAACTTTCTTAAGTCTTCCTTATCCACGTCTTTATCTTTACCTAAAACTTTCATTATTCTGAAAATTACAAAAATTATAATTACCATACTTAATAGTCATCAGCTCTACGTTACTGTCACGTTTACTAGTTTGTTTATTCTTCAGGCTATGTCCTCCTCTCATTCTCTGTGAGGTCACTTCATTCTTGATTTGATATCTGAGAGAGACTCCAAACGTGTTAATTTTAATTTATTAATAACTAGCTACATACCGCGGTTTCACCCGCATAAGTCTCGATTCCGTGCGAATATCGAGTTAAAAAGTATTTTGTCCTATAACAGGTCCTATAAAATCATCTACCCATGTGCCAAATTTCATGTAAATCCGTTCAGACGTTTTAGCGTGAAAAAGTAACAAACACTTTCGCATTTATATGTTACTAGTTTCCGCCCGCGTGCTATGTCGATAATAAGTAGCCTATGTCCTATTCCAGGTCATGGCCTACCCATGTGCCAAATTTCATCCATATCTGTAGAGCCGTTTTTTAGTGAAAGCGTAACAAAGAAACAAATAAACAAACAAACTCGCTTTCGCATGTATAATATTACCTACGATATCTATATGTTCTATTTATATGTATATATAATTATATAGTTAGAATTTAGGATAACATCTGTATTTTTCGTTTAGTACAAAATATTTGAATTTGAACTGGTACAGAAAGGCCTTTCTGTAGTGTGCGTTACCCCAGCAAGAAAATGTTTTCTAGAAAGAATTGATTTATACCAATAATTAGAGCATAATCTGCTGTAAATGTGCGCCAAGTAAAAAATTAGTGCGTGCTGTCGTTTTGGAGAAATAACGAAAAAACGAATTCTGCTGGGGTAACGTTATTCCAGCAAGAAAATTTTTAAACGAATGACCGGAGAGAGAAAAAAGTACATGGGCGGATAGCTTAAATTTGTGCATAAATGTGCGCTGAAAATGAAATTTGTTTTTCGAGATATTCAATTTCCTGCTGGGGTAACGTTTTGCAGAATCTTATTTCTCGGAAACCAATGATTGTGCGCCCGTAGAATAAATACATCGGTAGCTGTTAATTTGTGCGTATTTGTGCATTAATTAGGTTTTCAAAAATATTTACCGTCTTAAAGTTATCAAGCATTTACTAAAACATAAAAAAATATTCTAGCGCTTAAATAAACAAACATATAAACTCACTGAAAACGGTATTCGGTTCTTCTTGTTATTCTTGACATGCATTAAATGTTTCAAGCCTAAATATACACGCGTTTTTTAATAATATCACTTCAAGCCAACACCAGACCAACCCAATTTGAGTGATTTGGGTGACGTCACGGACGTCAAGTTGGTCAGTACTCCTTGCTGTTGATAAAGTGTTTTAAATAAAACAACCCATTAAATAAGAACAATTATAATACAGAAAGTTTCTATTTACAATAACTCAAGACACGAAACGTTATCTAGTGCGCAAGTGTAGTGTATAAATAGTAATTATTGTGAAACATAAATCTATACACAAGTGACCAAAATCTACCCTTAATATTAAAACTATTAAACTACTTTAGTGAATATACTAAAAAACTAACTGTGAAGTGCTGCCAGGGAGTGTGCTATAACTCTGTTCACCCCAGTGTTATTGTATGGTGTTAACAAACCATTAAACTCCTATCAAACCGTAATCTGCATATGTTCGTAACAGCGCCATCTATTGACACCGTGCGGAACGACTAAGTGGGATCAATAAGCTGTGTAACTTACGTTACGAACGAAGCAGACCATGCCTGCAGCGAAGTGCGGCGGTTGCGCCAAATTCTTATCGCCGATAGAGGCCGCTAAATGCACCCAATGCAATGTTTTTTACCATCGAGCGTGCGTCGGTTTGCCTAGTTCGGGTAATATTGCACACACCTGGCGCTGCCCTGAGTGCAAGAAAAATCTGGTCCGAGACAACAAGACGGAGACACCAGTTCGAGGTCGGACGGATCCTGCCCACGCAGTAGAGCATAGTAGCCCCAAGGAGCTCATGGATACAGACAGTTCATTGAAAAAGACTACACTGGACGCTACCACTCATTTCTCTCCCGACTTGGCGGACGAGCTGCGGTTATTCAAGGAGGAGCTGCGGGCCGAGTTTCGCCTGATGCATCAGGAATTTCATCAGTTACGCACGGAAATGGCTCAACTAAAGGATTCCCTAAAGACCTCTGATGAGCGGATGGATAGCCTAGAAGCACGGGTAGGCGCCCTCGAACACAAACTGGAGCAAAAAGTACAGCCGGACAGGGATCCACTAGAAAACACCATAGCTGAACTGAAATGCCAGTTGAATGAGCGCGACCAGGAACTCCTACTCAACGACATCGAGGTGACCGGAATTCCGGAGAGCAAGGACGAGAGTGCCCTCCACCTTGTTAAGGTTCTTGCCATAAAGCTTGGCGTCGTCATTGATGAGAGAGACGTGGTTCATGCTGAGCGAGTCGGATCTGCGCGCCGTAATCGAGTGGAAACTTCTGACGGCGCCATCTCTGCCGACCCCGCTGCGCAGCGGCCGCGGTGTATAACCGTGCGCTTCGCAAGGCGCGCCACGCGTGACTCACTACTGCGCGCAGCCCGGGTTCGTCGCGGTTTGAGTACAGGTGACCTTAATATCACTGGGCCGCCGCACCGAGTTTATGTCAACGAACGTCTGACTCGTACAAACCGCCTGTTATTTTATCACGCCCGTCAGGCAGGGATTCAGCACAAATGGAAGTACGTATGGACAAGGGAAGGGAGAATCTTGGCTCGCAGAGAAGATCTCCAAAAAGCAGAACGGATTAGGTGTGAGGACGATATTTGTCGGATTTTTGGCTAAAGGTCGGTTCGTATCACATACAAATGCGTTCTTTAAACTTGTCTCGGCTGCCTATTGCTCCAGTGGATGTTTACAGTTTGATCTCTGTATTATTTTATTTTATTTTGTTTTGCACATGGAGGGTTTTTGTATTTTTTTCTTTCTTTGAATTATTATGTGATGTCACAGGGCGGTGTGTGTTTCCTGTGGTGCCGAGTGGGAGTCGTTTTTGCTCTCAACGACATTGGCCAATACTACGCAAAATATATTCCAAGAATGTAGATTATTTTGGTCATTTGCGGACAGATAAGCTATTTTATCAATTACTGTCAGCTTACAGCAAATTAGTAGTGTTTTCATGTAATTTGATGACAATGCCGATTATTAATTTTCAATTATTATTTCGAGGGACTTATATTATACAATTATTGTTCACAGTGGCTTACGTGCAATCTTTATTTACAATTTCCATTATACAATTTTTATTTACAATTATTTATTTAAAATTATTATTTACAACACCTTATGTCTATCTATTTTTTTTTTTTTATCTATACAATGTTGTTTTTATTATTTCATTTTTTGGCTTTGTTTATAATTATTATTATAAATCTCAATTCGTTGTTGATTATAATATCTACTTATTTGCAATATTTCCATTACTCATTACTATCGTATTTTATTTCCCTAACAAAAGCGAAAACGTCAACACTTTATTTCTGCGACAGTGCTTCTTGGGTTTATTGTATATTTGATTATGCTTGAAAAATATCTTAAAGTTGGTTTGCTAAACGTAGGCTCTCTTGGCACTAATCACGATGATTTTATCGCGGCAGTGGAAAGACATTCTTTCGATGTATTGGCAGTTAACGAGACTTGGTTGCGACCGGGTGAAGAGGGGCGAGCGCCCACGGTGCCGGGTTACAGCCTGCGCCACGCGCCACGTCCGCTGACTATACACGGGGGTCGAGGGGGGGGGTGTGGGTTTTTATCTTAAACGCGGCCTAACCGTTCGTACCTGGTCCACTCCAACTGACCCTAGATACGGCAGTATCGAACAAATGTGGATTACCCTTACACTAAATGGAAATAAAATTGCTATAGGTACAGCGTATCGTCCCCCACGCTTAGACTTGGACCTCTTTCTCGACGCCATAACCGACTCCATTAGCTCCTTAGTAAAATGTGATCACTACATACTACTCGGCGATTTCAATGTGAACTTAATGAGTGCTAACGGGCAAACTAAGAAAGTTAGTGAGTTCTTGAATAGCCTGAGTCTAAAACAACTGGTAAGTTCGCCCACCCATTTTACAGACCATAGCGAAACATTGATTGACCTAGTCTGTACTAATCTCAACCACAAAGGGGTATCGGTTGAGCCCTATGGCTCAATAAATGGTCACTCACTTGTTGTGTGCGAATTTAATATTAGGCGTAGCAAATATAAACCCCATTCAATTACGTACAGACCCATTAAACGAATAAATAGGGAAATATTAGATAGTGACTTATCGCACATACACTGGGACAACATTTGTGGCTTACCTAATGTGAATGACATGGTTGAGGAATTAAATAGAAACATTTTAAAAAATTTTGATGCGCACGCTCCAGTCAAGAAATGTTTAATTAAGGAACCGTCCTATCCCTGGATAACAGAGACAATTAAATTAATGATGCACTTACGAGATGACGCTCTGACTAAGTACCGTAAAAGTACAACGAAATCCGATTCCAAAAAGGCATACTACAAGCAGCTAAAATCTCTGGTGGCAATTTCATTATTTAGGGAAAAAGTTGCATTCTTTAATTTCAATATAAATAACAAAATCAAAGATCCTAAAATATTATGAAAAAATTTAAAAAACACTGTATTACCAAAAAAAGAAATTGATGACCTTCCTACTAACTTCAGAGATCCAAACCAAGTAAATAATCACTTTTTGAGTGTTCCTGGTAACCCGGTCTGCAATACATCACAACGCACTTTCTTTGAGTCTCATAGTTATGGCGATGATAGCTTCGCATTCGCATTACAACCAGTAACTCCTGATCAAATTTTACGCTACTTCCGCCAGCTTAAATCTAACGCTGAAGGTTGTGATAAGGTGACCCTGGATATGCTTTTGCTTACACTCCCACATACACTGAAGGTCATCACTGACACTGAACAGCTCAATCGTTTCAGCAACATTCCCTGACATCTGGAAAGTCGCAATTGTTAGGCCATTACCTAAAAAATCCAATCCAACTGACTTAAAAGATCTAAGGCCCATTAGTATTCTGCCTTGCCTATCCAAAATTGCTGAAAGGCTGTATGTCAGCAGCTGTCAAAATATCTGGAAGACAAACATATTCTACCTGAGCTACAGTCGGGCTTTCGTAAACGACGTGGTACTTCTACGGCTCTTTTAGACGTAACAGATAACATCTTGTCAGCACAGGATAAGGGCCTGTGCACACTTCTCGTTCTACTTGACTTTTCACGAGCTTTTGACTGCATTAATATAGATTTATTTCTGTCAAAGCTACACTATTATGGATTTGATCGTAACACGATAAACTGGTTCCAGAGTTATCTCACCAACCGTCGGCAGCGCGTGGAAATAAAATTAAGCGATGGCTCTGCCCTTGTTTCGTCACTTACTTCCGTTTATAGGGGAGTTCCGCAAGGTTCAATACTGGGCCCCATCATCTTCATTTTGTACTGTGCGGATATAATAAATTCCCTAACTCGGTGTAGGTACCACATTTATGCAGATGACGTACAAGTTTACATCTCTTTTAAGCCAAGTGACTATGAAAACGCATTAAAGGACCTTAACGATGATCTTGACAGGATAGCACATTGGGCTGAAAACAATGGTTTGGTACTTAATCCGACTAAAACTAAGTATATGCTGTTTGGAACCAAGTGTCAAATCAGTGCGGTGCCGGCAACAATCAACGTTACCCTGTTGGGTGAGTCGGTAGGTCGAGTCAGTGAGGCACGTAATCTGGGTCTGAACATGGACGCTGGGTTAAGATACGAAGCGCATGTGGCAGAGTCAGTGCGCACTTGTTTTTACCGGCTGAAGGTCCTTTATAAAATAAGGCCTTATCTATCAGAGGAGCTGCGGATCCAGCTGGTTGAGTCACTCGTGCTATCTAACCTAAACTATGCGGACGCAGTTATAGGCCCTCGACTACTGGCCAGAACTGATCGACTGATCCAGAGGGTGCAAAACGCCTGCGCTCGATTCTGCTTCTCAATCCCACCAAGAACTCACGTAACGCAATATTTAAATAAACACTCGATCCTCAAGATGAAATCACGTCGTAAGTTGCACTTAGCATGCCTGCTATTTGGAGTAATAAAGTACAAGCAGCCGTCCTACCTGTACAATAAACTGAGCTGGATCGCTGGTAGAAGAGAATGCTCAAGTAGACAGTGCTCGCAGCAACTCTCCACTCAATCGCACAAGACAGCTGCCTTCAGGGGAAGTTTTAGATACGCCGCATCCAAATGCTGGAACAATATCCCCCCGCCGATAAGGAATCTTAAATGTCTTGGCACCTTCAGAATTAAACTGCGGCAGTTTCTTATCGACTCGCAGAAAAAACTGGGTGCGACTGTTTCGAACACGTCCATAATATAACTGGCTGTCGTGTTCTTACCGAGTCATTCTTCTTTAGTGCAACTCGTGGTCATAAACCTGAGAACAAAGGGAATATTAATGATTCACTAAATTGTGGATCTATTGTTAGGTAACCGTTATAATACATATCCTTATTTACCTATATTTATTTATTGAAACCACTTTATAATCCAGTCAAATCAATTATTTTATTTACTCCTACGCTACTATAATTATAATTATTATGCTTATTATCCTACGCCACTAGATGATTATTTGTACGCTATACATTTATATATCTAAAAAATCAAGGTAATAAATAGGCATTCATCTTCAACGACAACGTTTCCTAATGCAAAACTATACTGTATAATAGAATATTTAAATTGCGGGTACTTACGTAATTTTGCTCCGTACATTCCACTTTTCACATAGGTAATTATTAGTTTCATAGATCTGCTCGACGTCCGTATGTCACTGCAGGGATCCAGCAGAATATCAGCGTCAGGTATATTTGCCTGACACATGCTGAGTTGGACTCCCATTTGGTGCAACGTTGAGACGCACACCGCACTTTGTATGTTTCGTTTTTTAAAAAAGTGTTTCATAGACAATATTGTCATCACTGTGTCTATTTTTTTTTTAATGTATCAATATTTTTTTTTTTTTTTTTGTATATTGGCACCCAGCTGTTTATTAGTTATAATTTAACCGTGTTTTTGTATGTTGTGCTGTCTTTTGTGTGCACCAAATAAACGTTTTATCTATCTATCTATCTATCAATTTTGACGTCGAAATGCAAGAAACAGAATCAACCTAAGATGTTTGGGTTTAATAAAAAATTTGAGCGTTTAGTGAAATATATATCCTAAAAATTTCAGCTTCAAATGTCTCGTATTAAAGTAGATAAAGACGAAAAACCAAAATAACACCCAGATTACTGGTAATCCGACCAAATTAGAATGACCATAAAAAAGCGACCGATTCATATATGTTGATGACCTTCTTAAAGAATAGTATTATGTAAACCTGTTTGTTCGTACAGTCGCGTTCGTAACATTTTTCGGCAATCGTGTTTTTTTAAATACCTACTGAGTTAAAGTTTAAATCCTTATTTTGTCACTAACATAATTATAATTATGACAATGACAATAACATTTTGAGCAAGCTTCACGTGTGTCACCGTAGGCGAACCGAGTAAGGTCGCGAACTTAAAAACCGCGTACTTTAAGTAGGTACGTACGTCTATTTCTCAGTTAGTCCGATCTGTATCTGTGGCGAGTGGCGCAGGCAGCACGCGCCCTCCTCGCCACTCGCCCCGCACTTCTTCTAACTCTAAGTTCTCTTTTCTATCTACATTTAGTTAGTGCCCAAAAGCGCAAATCTCTGCTCGGGTGAAACTAGAGAATGCTCATTTTAATAGTATAGGATAGTTCATACTAATTCCATGTATAGTATCCCACTGACCTGCCAAAAGGATTTTTTTTTTACTATAACTAAACGCCACTATTTTGCCTGTGGTATTATTTTTTTTACAAAAACTTGCTTTTGAGCGCTCGCTTCTGGTAAAAAGCTTCAACAAAGTCAATTTCTATTCAATACAAATTCCATGTTGCCATGATAGTACTTACTAACTCCATACTGACGTCATTACTCCGACTAGTAAATTTATCTGTTATATTATAAGTTGGGGGATTACATTGCTGATAAAAATACTTGGCTTAATGCTGGTCCTGCTCCACAACCACAACTATTTAATTAATTAACATTTGAAAATACTGTTGTGAGCTGCTGAAGATTGTAAGACTATCTTTGAATTGTATAAACTCAATCTCCTTTTTATTATATAATTGCATAGCACAGGTGTGAGTACTATGTACAATAGAGTTACCATTTACCGGGTAATATGTCTTTCATTGACTTGAATGTGCCCTGGCGGCTGTATGTCATGCTCACTCAGATGTCTCGCTGATGGTGGCGCGTGTGTTGGATCATTTAGCTCCCTTCAAAATGGTTGAGCTGAATGGGGCTGATCCATGCGTCATGTTCGTGAACGGGCGCCGTCAGTTGGGACTGGTAATCTCTTGGCTGCCATGGCTTATTTTAATTTTTGAATTGTTTTTTTGTTTCTCTATCTTTTTATCACGGACGCTTTTAACGTGCTTTCTACATTGTTCCAGCATATATAATTTCAACATGAATAATGTAACCAATATTTTGTAACAATGTTTTATTTAAGAGTGACCATGGAGTTTCTTTCCCGTTCTTCTCCATAGGTACCTACTACGCTTTGGAATGGGCAACTAGCTTCATATTTCTTACTAACCGATTCTTTGGCAATTCAAAAGTGCCTGTAAATGGTTTAATTGGAATAAATGCTTTGAGTTTCGAGTTTGAGTAGCTTCCAGTTTTGTAGTTCAGTGTACCTAGACAGAACAATGGGTCAATGTGTTTGTGAGCAAAGTTACGAAGGTCATCAACATGTATGAATCGGTCGCTTTTTTGTGGTCATTCTAATTTAGTCGGATTACCTAGGTCTAGGTATTATTTTGGTTTTTGGTCTATATCTAATTTAATACGAGACATTTGAAGCTGAAATTTTCAGGATATATATTTCATTAAACGCTCTAATTTTTTGTTTAAACCCAAATATCTTAGGTTGATTCTGTTTCTTGCATTTCGACGTCAAAATTGGGTTGGTCAGGTGTTGGATTGAAGTGATATTATTAAAAAACGCGTGTATATTTAGGCTTGAAACATTTAATGCATGTCAAGAATAACAAGAAGAACCGAATACCGTTTTCAGTGAGTTTATATATTTGTTTATTTAAGCGCTAGAATATTTTTTTATGTTTTCGTAAATGCTTGATAACTTTAAAACGGTAAATATTTTTGAAAACCTAATTAATGCACAAATACGCACAAATTAACAGCTACCGATGTACGTTTATTCTACGGGCTTCCGAGAAATAAGATTCTGCAAAACGTTACCCCAGCAGGAAATTGAATATCTCGAAAACCTTAAGACGCACAAATTTCATTTTCAGCGCACATTTATGCACAAATTTAAGCTATCCGCCCATGTACTTTTTTCCCTCTCCGGTCATTCGTTTAAAATTTTCTTGCTGGAAAAACGTTACCCCAGCAGAATTCGTTTTATCGTTATTTCTCCAAAACGACAGCACGCACTAATTTTTTACTTAGCGCACATTTACAGCAGATTATGCTCTAATTATTGGTATAACTCAATTCCTTCTAGAAAACATTTTCTTGCTGGGGTAACGCACACCTTTCTGTACGAGTATCGCCACATTGAATGTTTTGTTTTAGTTGTTACTCACCGATTACTTGTTATTCGCTGAACGCGCCTACCATCTCACCTACATTGTGTATATATATTTACAAGTCATCTACTTTATGTGTATTACCTATTTTTTAATATTTTTCCTAATAAATTGATCGATCTTTAAAGGGCACAAAACAGGGATTATATTTCCTTGTGATTCGTATCCATCAGCAATCTACATACTAGGTACATCTCAGTGTACGGACAAACTCCCTCCATAGCTCGCTAAAGGACTTTGAATTTGGGGACAAGCCGTCAGTGTCGATGTCTCGGCTCCTTATGTCATATCAGATCAGATGATAAGAGATCTGTTCTTTTTAATCTTTATCATTAGTAGCAGCCTTGTTCCACCCACTGGTTGCACAGACCAGGGGAGCATGACACAAAGGTGAAGAGGCATATACTCCTCTTCACTTTTGTTTCATGCTCCCCTGGTCTGTGCGAGTCTCAACCAGATCTTACACATAGTGTTCCTTTTTTTAATAAAAAATGCAACCTACTCATCAAACAGTCTCTCTTGAACCTTTGGGAATGATCCTATCATTACCAAAATAGTCTCCAACGAATGTGATGTAGTGTCGTACGCTGCCGCGATAGCAGTATTTAATTCTTCTGTAATCTCCTGGTCAGTGAAACGATTTCTAGTGTGCTGTTCCAGCATCAAATCTAAGAGCGGCTGGTATGACACATCTGTAAACATAAATAAACACATAAAATGGCGGCTATTTTCCCAGAAGAGTGCCAAACTTGTGCACCAACAATTTTAAAGTTTGTTCATCCCCACGTTGGTACATCCACATTTCACCAGTTAAATCGCATGTAATAGAGGGCTGCTATTTAGTCCAGGGCCTATAATATTTGAGAAAAAAAAAATCTTAGCAGTATGTGGCTGGTCGGAAAATGTTGTATAAATAATAAGCAAATGAAAAAAAATTAAGAGAACACCGAGAAAGTTCCTGAACGGGGTCCCGTACGGAAATAGCCATTTTGGGGGGGTGGATAATGATTTTTGTGATTTGCGGCTAAGCTATACCTCCTATCGAAAAGAGTCAAAAGTAAAGGAGGATCGGCCAGAATGTATGGAAGCTGGTCTCAGCACCAATAACAACCATATATGCCATTAGATGGTATTTTAATATAATAAAATAACTACTATGACGGCTCATTCCAAATTACTGTGTGAAAAAACTTCTGGCGATGTTTCATAGGACTGACCTGGACGCTATACAAATGGAACAATTATATTCAATAACGGAACTCTTGAATAGCCACTAGTAAACCCATAGAGTTTGGGCTTATTAGATGTGTCTCAGCAAATTCGACCTATTTAACATGATGACGAGGACCTGATGACTTGCCTGGACGCTAGATAACGTAACTGTTGAATAGCTACTAGTAAACCCATCGAGTTTGGGCTCGTTAGATGTGTATCAACGAGTCCTGTTCATTTCACCTGATGACTGACCTAGACACCTACATGGTCTCATTGAGTTAGTCTGATTATGAACCTGGACGCTAGATAACGGAACTCTTAAATAGCTACCAGTAAACCCATCGAGTGTGGGCTCATTAGATGTGTCTAAACTAGTCCTGTTCATTTTAGCTGATGACTGACCTAGAACCTTTAAATGGCTACTAGTAAAGCCACCGAGTGTCGGCTCATTAGACGTGTTATAACGAGTCCTGTTCATTGTATCTGATGTAGAGCACATGATGGTTGGACTGGAAGATGGATAATGAAGTTCTGAAATTACATCCAAACTCAGTGTTTGTTTTTTACATTTAGCACATACACATATTCGCGATTATTATGGATGAAGGTATGTAATTATAAAACTGTTTACTATTCTATTTGTTTTTACAAGCTTTATATTAGCTTACTCTGTTCGGATGTCTTTCCGGTTACTAATATTGCACTCCATTTTTCAAGCACTTCCTAGAATCCGATTGAGCTGAAACTTGGCATACTTATACAACTACCGAGACATTTTGAAAATTTGATATCATTGAGCTGGTCTGATGATGGAGTCGGAAGTTGACCATAGGAACTCCTCAATCAAACAAGATAGCACTATCATGTTTGGACTCGTTGGTTACTATTAACAAGTCCTTTGATATTAGGTGGTGTTCAGGATCTGATGATGGAACCGGAAGGTGGCCATGGGAACTCCTCAATCAAACAAGACAGCACCATTGTGTTTGGACTCATTGGTCATGTATTAACAAGTGCTTTGACCCTAGGTGGTGATCAAGGCCTGATGATGGAGCCGGAAGGTGGCCATGGGAAAACCTCAATCAAACCAGATAGCACCATCGTGTTTAGTTGGACTCATTGGTTATGTATTGACAAGTGCTTTGACATTAGGTGGTGTTCAGGGTCTGATGATGGAGCCGGAAGGTGGCCATGGCAAAACCTAAATCAAACAAGATAGCACCATCGTGTTTGGACTCATTGGTCAAGTATTAACAAGTGATTTGACACTAGGTGGTGTTCAGGGTCTGATGATGGAGCCGGAAGGTGGCTATGGGAACTTCTCAATCAAACAAGATAGCACCATCGTGTTTGGACTCATTGGTCAAGTATTAACAAGTGCTTTGACACTAGGTGGTGTTCAGGGTCTGATGATGGAGCTGGAAGGTGGCTATGGGAACTCCTCAATCAAACAAGACAGCACCATCGTGTTTGGACTCATTGGTCATGTATTAACAAGTGCTTTGACACTAGGTGGTGTTCAGGGTCTAATGATGAATCCGGAAGGTAGTCACGAGCACTCCTCAACCAAATAAGATAGCACTGTCGTGTTTGCACTCGTTTTCGTTGTATTGACAAGGACTTTAACCAAGGGTAGTATTCAGGGTCTGATGATGAAGCTAGAAGGCGGCCATAGAGACACCTCGACCTTTCAAGGTAGCCCCGTAGTGTTGGGTTCGATTTGTGAAGGTGATAGAACAGATATTTAAACAAATTCTAATACTAAAAAGTACAAAATAAAATAAAAATAAAAATCTTTTTTTAAAACAAGCTATTAATTAACTAAAAAGTACTAAATAAAACTTACGTAAATATAGAACTATAATATTTTATTAAAAGCTTGAGGCGTAAATGTCCTTCGTACACTTAAAGATAAGCCTCAAGCTTTTAATAAAATATTTTAGTTCTATATTCACGTAACGATACCTTTGGGTAGAAAGGTCGTATAAACCATTTTGGCCAAATTGAGTTATATAAACCATTTTTCTCAGATTTTTTTTCTCTATCGATCTGTATAAACGAAATGCAGAAATTCGCTGTTGTTGAAAACGAAATGTTTTTTTTTTGTAGTTTTGTTATGATGTAATGACCATAATTTATATTAACTCAGGGCGTAAAAATAGTCGTTAATTGTAAATGGTTTATACGCCCTAACGTTTTTATTTCCCAACCTCACTGTACGTTTGGTCTGCTTTTCATAATGACACTTTTTAAAATGCCAACTTTGAAGTAGAGTTCAATTAAAATGAGTGAGTGTATTGAAGAGTGCTCAGTGAGTGAGTGTTTTTTACTTTATCTTTAATGTGACCTAACCTAACTGTCGGCTCGTGCGTTGTTTGTCATACTCTAACATTTTTTTTTTTTTTTTTTTTGTCGCTGAAAAATGCATTACGCATCCCCGCTCGTGGGGGACGAGTCTGGGGTATGTGGGACTCCTGTCGCTAACGACAGTATACCCACTAAAACTCAGCGGTGTTCCCACACGTGTTCGTTGTCGAGACCCTCCAGCATCTCAGCTCTCCCCGAGTCTCTGGCGGCGGCAATGGCTCGATCGAGGACCATTTTCGCCTCTACGTATACCTCATAGAGGTGGTCCCCGACGGCCTGGTCCCTTCGACGCCGCCGCCGACTCCGCGCGTAGGCCCTCCTTGCCTCCACGCAAGCTGCTCGGAGCCCCGCCAGCTCCGCCGACCACCAGTACACGGCGCGTCTGGGTAGTGGTCGGCGAGACCGAGGCATGCTGGAGTTGCATACCGCGGTTAGAGACTCCCTCAGGTGCCCCGCCACGGTGTCCACATCCAGGCCAGCGGAAGGTGGCGAAAGCCAGTCCTGGACGAACGCCGCCTCTCGCGCCGCTTCCCGGTCCAGGCGGGCGAGAGCCCACCGTGGGAACGGTGAACGCACCGAGTGGGGCCGCGTCTCTCCGGGGCCACTGGTGGAGATGTCGAACCGCACGTAGCGATGGTCCGACATGGTCTCCACCAGGTCCACTCGCCAGTTCAACACTCGCGCGGCTAACGCAGGGGTAGCGAAAGTGACGTCCACTACTGAGCCACCCTGCCGCCGCACGCATGTCTGAACGCTTCCTCTGTTCAAGAGGGAGAGTCCAGACGAGGCTGCCCACATCTCTACTGCCCGCCCGCGTGCGTCAGTGGCCGGGTTGCCCCAGGTCACCGACTTGGCATTCAGGTCTCCCAGTACGGAGACCTGACGCGGCGCCGCCCTGCCGACCACGGCGGCCAGGACTCCGAGATAGTTCTCGAAGTCCTGAAGAGGGCGGTTTGGGGAGAAATAGACGCCCACAAGGGCTAAGTCTCCCCACGCGGCGGCCACGTATCCCGGTCCCCTCTCTAATAGCGAGAGGGGAGGGGAGTCTGTGGAAGACCGCGCCGCTAGAGCCACCAAGTCGTCCTCGTCACCCAGCCAGCTGCCGGGGATTGAGTAGGGCTCGGCGACCACCGCTACGTTCACCAACCACTCGGCCATGACCTGCACTACCAGGTCCTGGGCAGCTCTGCAGTGGTTGGTGTTCGCCTGGAGGATGCGGTAGTTGGAAATTATTATTCCGACATCGCACCCCCCTCCTCAGCTACCGCCGCTGGAGCTACAGCGGCGACGGCGACGACGGCTTCAGCAACAGGGCGAACCTGCGCCGGCACCACGCCCTTCCTCACGGGGGGCTTGCAGCTCCTGCACGTCATCCTGTGGTCCGCGGGGCGGCCACCGGCGGCACACGCCGCGCAGTGTGGCGCGGTGGCGGTGCAAGCGGCCCACCCGTGTCCTTCCCGCCCGCATTGGTAGCACGTATCTCCCCAGTCGGACTTGGAGGGACACGTGGCCCGGGTGTGGCCGACAGCGAAGCACTTGAAGCACCGGACAGGCTGGTCCTCAAGTGGCCGGACCACTGCCCAGCCGAACCCCACTTGCATCCGTCCCTTGGTCGCAGCAAGGACGGCCCCAGCCGCGGTGACTGGGCACTCGACGCGGATGATACCCATGCCGCGGCGGCCGGGCCTGATGGCTCCACCTTTCAACGCGCCAGCGTCGCAACCTCCAGCCGCCGCGACGGCCGCCACCACCTCCTCTTTGGTGACTGAATCGTCCAGATCGGCCACCTCCAAGGCTGCGGTCTTAACAGGCCTGGCGACCCTTGCCACATCCGCGATGACCTCTTGCAACTTTGTTGCGAAGAGGTCCGCATTTGTGCCTCGCTGCTCCCCCGAAAACTCGAAAATTCGAGCCCCGGTTAGGGTTCGGCGGCACGTGATGTTGCTGATCCCCAGCTGGGAGGGATCAGCATTGGTACGAGCCCGTCTTAGAATGGACTCGTACGTCTCGCCCCGCTCCGCGGCCTCCGGGGTGATGGTCACCACGACGGCCGCAGTTTTGGGAGGAACCAGCTTCCTCCCCGCCTTCTTGCCGACTGCGGGACCAGTCGCAGCAGGCTTGGGGGCCGACTTTTTGCCCTTTTTCCCTTTTCTCCTCCTAACCACTTCCGTCCACGACTGGTTGGATGGGGTGGTGGAGGGAAGAAGGGCGTCTTCCTCCTGCGAGTTCTGGGGGGCTGCTGGAGTGGCTGACGACCCAGACGCTACCTCCGCGGTTGTGGTGGGCGTATGAGGAGCCGCCTTGGTCCTCTTGCCCTTGCCTTTGCCCTTGGAGGGCTGCGATACCGGGCCTGCTAGAGGCGCAGGTTCTGGCTCCCTCGGCGATGGACTCTTGTCCGCCACTAGCGGTGGGCGGAGCCGCCTTTCCGGCAAGAGCCGGTCCTCAATGCCTGCGAAGCAGGCTCGGATGAAGGCCCTCTCCTCCAAGATCACCCCGCGGATTGTTGCCTCAAGACTGGCAGGGGAGGAGGAGCCTCCTACCACCGGACAGACTGGGGCAGATTGGGCAGGCCTGGCCGTAGCATCAGCCAGCTTCTGGTGTAGCTAGCTGACCTCCGCCTGCAGGCGATCCACCTTCGCCTGCAGCTGCCGCGTCTCGTCCGTGGCCGTCCGCTTCACCAGCTCCGTTATAATGCCGTACATGCTGGCGGCCCGGCATTTGAGGGCCTTCTGGAAGGTCCCCTTCAAATTGGACGACTTAGAGGCGACCTCCAGAACCTCCTGCCGATCCTCCTGCGCCATGCGCTCCAGTTCTGCCAGGGAGTGGTCGGCATACAGTACACTGGATGCACCATAGCCAGCCCTCGACCTGGCAACTTGCGCCTGCTGCTCCTTGGCGGCGACCCTCTCCTCCAGGTCCAACTGGAGTTGCGCCCTTTTTGCCAGATTTAACTGGCGCTCGGCGTCCACCAAGCCCACAATCGTAACCTAAGATTGAAATATTTGACAAATGATAAATATCCCGAACGTTTTGTGTCATTATAATAATCAGCTTAACAATAATCCTACCAAATGAAACGTTGCCAAGCAAAAATTTGCTAATCGTTAGTTGTCAAAGTGAAACATCGGCGAAACGTTGGTTGGCAAGTGATAATCGGCCAAAAAATTTTCGGCGAAAAGGCAGGATACCATAATATTGGTCAGGCCATATGAGGACCATGTAGATTAGAAATGGTCTTTTGAGGAAAGAACCACACAGATTTGAGTGGACCTGTCCAGTCAGTGCAAGCATTTGTCAGTAATTTATAGTGGAGCTCAACTCAGAACTTAAAGAGCTCAACGACTCGACGAACAATTCCAAAGAAAGGACATTTGGGTAGGTCGCATAAAGTTCTCAAATTGCCAGACGGAAGGTTTTTCTAATACTTAATAAATGTTGATTTCGTATTTCAGGTAGTTTTATTTTATTTGAATCGACCATTATTGGGTATTAGAATAATAATAATTGTGTTCCTACAAATTCTGAGAGTAACAGGATTGTTTATTAATCGGAATTCAATTGATCTATGATTATAAATGGTTTTTAATACAAAAAAACTACATTATATGGGTTTTTACGACAGTAAATGTGACCATAAGCTTACCAAAAATGGATATACGAACTATACAGTTTTTTTAAAGTACATTTTCATGGGGTGTATTAACCAAGAATTGATTTTTTCTTAGGCGTAAACCCAAGCTAACTTTAAAACTAAAGAAGATAGATAGGTTTTGATGATTTAAACTTTTTCATTTGCAAATTGTTAGAACCTTTCTCATAGATCATTTTTTTATAACTTCAAAAACAAAAAAGTTATGAATTTTCATGTAAAAAATAAGTAGTTTTTCTGCTCTCCTGAAAAGTCGGGTTTTGGTTTATACGACCTTTCTACCCAAAGGTAAGTTTTTAACCGACTTCTTCAAAAAGGAGGAGGTTCTCAATTCGTCTGTATGTTTTTTTTTAACCGACTTCTTCAAAAAGGAGGAGGTTCCCAATTCGTCTGTATGTTTTTTTTTTTTTGTATGTTACCCGATTACTCCGCCAATTATAAATGGATTTTGATGATTCTTTTTTTGTTTGGTAGGTCGTGCTTCAGAGGTGGTCCCATATCAGTTTTATTAGTTTTGCTTGCGTAGTTTTTTAGTTAGCTTCAATAATTACGTATTTTTCCCACTTTGCGTATGTTGATGACATGTTAATTGACTCCGTCACATAGCAGATAACGGTATACGAATTTGTATGGGGTAGTTATCACAACTAAAACGTGAAAAATAAAAACTTTTTACAAAAAAAAAACAACCGACTTAAAAAAAAAACACTAAAAAAGTGAAAAATAACTTTAATTTCGGAAGTCGGTGGCAAAAAACGAAAATTGAAAAGCAAGGACACCGACTTCCGAAATTAAAGTTATTTTTCACTCTTTTAGTGTTTTTTTTTTTTAAGTCGGTTGTTTTTTTATTCAGTACTTTTTAGTTCATTAAAAGCTTGTTTTTAAAAAGATTTTTACTTTTATTTTATTTTTTGTTATAAAGACTATGTTTGACCAACAGCACGAAACGCAAAGTAGGTAGACATAGGGGTGTAAAGGTTGAAATTGTCCATGAGTATATAATTATGCCTCGGTCAAATAGTCTCCTTTCAGGCGAAACGAGATAAAGATGTCCTCGTGCATCGACGTTCTCGTGCGCACCGAGAACGCCTAGAAGAGCTATTGGTTAATGAAAAACCTAATGAAGGGACGAAACTCATGGACATAAATAAGAGCATGCTTACCACCCTCACCTATAATATGGAGCGCAAACGTCGTCATCAACAAAGCGTCAAAAGTCCGCACTCACGGGTTCAGCCAGCAAGCAATGGGACGTATATGTAATCAGGGAGTTGAAACTTACTGACCGTTTAAGAAACAGGTCATCTTCATCTGGTAAAATGAACAGGACTCTTTGAGACACTTCTAAAGAGCCCATGCACACTGGATGGGTATACTAGAAGCTTATCAAGAGTTCTGTTATCTAAGGTCCAGGTCAGTCATCAGGTCCTCGTCATTAGGTAAAATTAACAGGACTCCTTGAGACACATCTAATGAGCCCACACTCGATGGGTATACTAGAAGCTGTTCAAGAGTTCTAATATCTACCATCCAGGTCGA
Source organism: Lithophane socia (assembly GCA_947522985.1). Taxonomy (NCBI): domain Eukaryota; kingdom Metazoa; phylum Arthropoda; class Insecta; order Lepidoptera; family Noctuidae; genus Lithophane; species Lithophane socia. The sequence goes on from OX383274.1 coordinate 1,054,770, forward strand.
TCATCAGATCAGCACGATGGTACCATATTATTGAAATTATTGTATTATCATCGCATGTATTTGAAAATATTCAAAGTAGACCACTACAAATTATTAATATTCAAGTGTTCCGATAACATAGTGTCTAGGTCCGTCCTGCGAAACATCACCACAACTTTTTTCACACAGCGATTTTAAAAGACTCGCCATAGTAGTTGTTGCTCAACTTGTTGTTCAACTTTTGGACTTACCAATTTCGAACTTAACCTCAAATTTATGGGGAAAAACGCAAAAAACCGTTTTTTTCATTTTTAACTTTCTTCTGCTTCAAAAATTATTCGATTTCAATGAAAATCACTGAAAATATAGATTTTTATGTGTTAAATAAGCAGTAATTTTTTTGAAGCGAAATATTCTTTTTTTTATTTTTTACGAATTAAAATTGTAAATAAGGTGAATTTACAGACCAAAAAGATTGTTAGTAAATTTTCGATTTTTTTACTTTATCAGGGCTCATTTTGTTCTTTGAAATCTCAAGTTAACGATGAAATGAAAAAAAAATGTTTGTATGAATTTTTTTCGTTTTAAACGAAAAAAAACAAAAAAAGTATTTTTTCAAGATCAATTTTCCAATAAATGCTATGAATTTTCATTTTTTATGGCATATCTATTTTTATGGTTTAAATTAATGCAATAGATTGAAGTTCATTTAATACCAAACAAACTTTACAAAATTTTACTTTTAATATATAAATTTTTACCAAATTAATGGAGAAAAACGCTCCATAAATTTGAGGTTTTGTTGGAAATTGGTAAATACAACAGTTGAAGATATTTTAATTATTAACAACTTTTACTTTTGACCTTTTTTCGATAGTAGGTACAGCTTAGTCGCAAACCGTAAAAATCATTATTCACCCCTATAAATGGAACTTTCTCCGTGTTCTCTTAATTTAAAAATTTTCGACCAGCCACATACTGCTAAGAATTTTTTTTTCTCAAATATTATTGGCCCATTGCCAGGCGCAAATCCAAACTCCGGGCTACTACTGAGAAATTTCTGAAAGAAATCATAATTCGAGGGTTCACGGGCTATTTGTATTAACCGACATTTTTGGAACTTTACAGGAGACTTTGCAGAACTTTGGAGAACTTTGCATTTCAAAGTTTAATTTTTAAGAAAAAAAATCATTACAAAAAAAGTATTCATATTTTTACAAAAAAGTGTTCTATGTTATTTTCCTATACAAAAACCGCACAATTTAGTCTAGTTTTCATATTTTTAAAGCTGTTATTACGAGAAATAAATGTCGCTTCATACAAAATTACCTGAAATAACTTTTATTTAGAAACAGGCTAAATGATTCAAGCGCCATAAACTGTAAATTATAGGTTCAGGACAAAAGAATTTAAGCAACACTCGGTATTTTTTTTAGTGAAAGGATAAATGTTATAGCAACCATTGCGATAGTAAAATAAAATCAGGCTATTCAGCTTATGCAGCTGAAGAATCATTAAGTAGCTTCAGACCAAATAGATTTATGTAGTTCTTCACATTAAGTAATTATAATAAAGTCCAGGTATAAATTCCAGGTGCATGCTAAATGTTTTAAACGACATCAAGCATGGATTTCAGATGCAGGCAAAACGATTCAAACGCCCTATGTTACGAAATGTATGTCAGGACAAACAGCTTAAGTCAAAATCACAAAATATGTTGTCTGTGTGAAGTCCATCTTTAGTAAAATTTTATAAAATTTGGGTCGCATCAATCAAATCAGATTCAAACTAGACCTACATTTACTGATGTTTCAAGCGACAAAAAAGTACTCAGATCGCCACGAAACCGGAAACGACGCAGAAAAATCTGGCGATTCCGAATATATATATAACTCAATATCGGCCAGGTTGTCGCTTAATACAAATAGCCCGTGAACCCTTATCAGACCAACGACGAGGCAAAATCATTCAATAATTTTGGCTGTAAACTGCAACATTTGCCACAGAAAGTTCAAATAGAAAATAATTAAATAATACTTACAGGTAGGTATAGGTTGTGTTTTTGTTCCATTTAAAAATGATCTCTTTGTGCGTAACATCTGAAGAAAAAGACAGTTTAATTCTCAAAAGTTGAAGAAGTTTCGCTGGCTGAAGAACAACTTTCTGAATAACCTTATTTTATGTGATGTGTATCTTCAGACACGTAATATACAATACTTTTAGGTTGCGGACTTGTAGTCACACCAGATTGAAACACCAGTGTGACTAACAGGATTTTTATTCCTGTTTGTCACCCTGGTAATAGTTCTATACCATTTATCAAATACTAGCTGTGTACCGCGGTTTCACCCGCGTAGGTCTCGATCCCGTGGAAATATAGGGATAAAACGTATCCTATGTCCTATTCCAGGTCATGGTCTACCCGTGTGGCCCATCCTCTCCTCTCTAGAGTAGGGAACGTCGCGGCGGCGGCGGCGCGGCGCCGGCGTCGAACAGTTCGCGTATTGCATTTTTATACTCGTGATAACTTCGAAATTAAATGTCCAATTCGAATGAATTAAAATTATTTTATTGCTACATAAATACCTTTGATGTAAAAACTATTTATTTGAATAAGAATTAATATTATGTTGATAAAACTCCTTCGCAAATAATACATTAATTTCGAACAAATTTTATTACCATAAAAAAAGGTTATAGTGAGTCAATCTCAAAAGATATAAATATGCTGTTGCAAACTTTTTTTAGAACTTTTAAAAAGGAACAATTCCTTCATACATGATATTTGCGTAACTTAAACCGTTTAAGCAGCACACGCAACGGAAGCTTTCAAAAAGGGATAATTTTTCCCGTTTTTGCATTATTTTTCATTTATGCTCCCCTCCTGTTGGTCGTAGCGTGATGTTATATATCTTCCTCGATAAATTAACTATCCAACACAAAAATATTTTCACAAATTCCAATTCCAACCAGTAGTTCCTGAGATTAGCGCGTCCAACAAACAAACAAACTCTGTAGCTTTATAATATTAGAATAGATTATTAGTGCGGTGAAAAAATATCGATATTATTATAAAAATGCATTTTGTAGTTGAGTACAGTATAAAATATATATATATGTAACATTTTTATTTTGTGCATAAATGTCACCGCGTAGAATATTATTGACTTCGATGGTTTATAATCAGTCGGTATTATTTCCGTTAGATTATAAACTGTCGAATACTTGTGAATTAAAACAAACTATTAACAGTTTAACGCATTTTCCTTTTCGATAGTTTATAATCTATCCATGGTAAACCGATAAATTGTGATCTGGCATCAAACTTGCTTAATACTAAATAGCCTTCTTAGCTGCGAGCAACTTAGAAGTAGCGTTCGACGCGCGCCGGCCGCACGCCGCCGGTGCGATGCCGTGGTTGCCCACGGCACCGCTTGCTTCGCTCGCTCGGCTCGGTCCTTTGGTCACAGTTCTAACCTAAACAATGCCATTTTACACAGTTCACAATCTTATGGTACACATAATTATATTATGAGATGCATCGAGTTTAAAATGAAGCATTTTTGAGTTTTATTGTTAAGTTATTAGCGCGTTGATCATATCTCAGGCCATGGCATGCTAAGGCAGACCCCAGAGGTCTAATTGTGCGCTTTGTTTAAGTTTAAGGAACTTGTAATCTAAAAAATAAAATAGTACATTGTGATACATTGGATACTACAGTCGAGGCGGTATTATTCACGATAAGGTAGCCGAGAGTGTAATAATCAATGCACACGCGTTTCATTGACGCTTTTCAACACACTTGCGAGGAATAAAACAGACTTGTTGTAAGAACTTATGCTACAATAACGTAACTATTAGAGATGATAGATTTATAAAGTTTAACTGACCTTTGTTGCCAGGTGACTATCCGGAGTTTCTTTTAAAAACTTCTATGTCCTTTTGTAATTTTGATAATAATTAACCACATAACGAAAACTATAATAAATATATATGGAAAGTGGCGCGCTGGTTTTGTTGTTCCATAGGTGTAAATAAAAGCACGGGCAAAACCGTTAGACAGCCTATACAAAAAAATATGATGTGAACAAGAAAAAAAATTACAAAAAAAAATTGACTATAACTAAACGTACCATGGCGGAGGCAAATCTATTTATTATTATTTACGCTCTTCTACCCTACGACGTGAAATCGTCATTTTTAATAATGATATTAACCACACAACAAAAAAAAAAGTTAACCAATATTTAAGGAAAATGGCGGCTGGTTTTGTGTTTTCCGCTAGCAATACACGCGCGGGTGTAATCAAAGTGCACTAGTGCAAGTGGTAATACCGCTAAACAGCCTTTATAAAAATATAATAATACATAATACGCAAATGGGGTGAGGGTAGTGAACAATATAGACTTGTGGGGTACATACCTCCATGCTTATGTATCAAGCAACCTTTACAGACAATAAAAAGAAAAATAGTTGTCAAAGATTTAATGTCATGTAAATTATATTTTATGTCTTGTCGTGTTTTAGTATTTCTCTGTTTAAGTTTATTATATTTGCAAACCTACAACTTGGTGTGCTTATTTCTCCTTCTAAACCGTAAATTTCATACCATACTGGTGACGCCCGACTAGAACACTAATAAAAATGAGTGATAGTGAGTCCGAGCACACCGCGTCGTCGCAGCCGACGAAACATGTTACGCAGAGATTGCACCAAGAAAAGCGCGTCACTGTGCACGATATTTACCGCGTGTCATTAAAGCTGCCACCATTTTGGCCAGAAGAACCGGACATCTGGTTCGCGCAAATAGAAGCGCAGTTCGAGAATGCAGGGGTGACGAACGATGTCACCAAATTTAATTACGTGGTCGGCCACCTCGACCAAAGTTTTTCAAAAGAGGTGAAGGACGTCATTATGTCCCCTCCTGCCACCAACCGGTACGTCAAATTAAAGACCGAATTAGTGAGGCGCCTCTCAGCTTCTCAGGAGAAGAAGGTAAAGCAGCTGTTGATGCATGAAGAGCTAGGAGATCGGAAGCCATCGCAGCTTCTACGGCATCTACAGGGGTTAGCTGGACCAAATGTGCCCGAAGACTTTGTGCGCACTATTTGGAGTAGCCGCCTCCCCAGCACTATTCAGCCCCTCCTGGCATCTCAACCTCATAGCACCTTGGAGGCATTGGCCGACCTGGCAGACCGTGTCCAGGATATCGTCGTACCACCAAGACACATTGCTTCAACTTCAGCAGCAGGACCAATCGTGAGTGAGATGGCAGCTGAAATCGCAGAACTCAAGCGTACGATGAAAGATCTGACGGTGCAGCTACGTGACAGTCCATCAAGAAATCGTGCGCACAGACGTGATCGCGACACGAGACGCAACATACGCCACCGATCTTCAACCCGCTCAAATTCCAGCTACCGGAAGCACCCTGAGTGCTGGTACCATTTCACGCACGGTGAGAAGGCCAAGCGTTGCATCAAACCTTGCGACTATAAGAAGGGAAACGCCGCGGGCGGTCGGTAATGGCGACAGACGATTGCCCCACTTCTACTGGTCGCCTATTCGTCGCAGATCGAAGCACGAAGATGCAGTTTCTGGTCGATACTGGAAGCGACCTCTGCGTCTACCCTCGTCGTCTGCTAAGCGATCGTCGTGCACCTACGAACTACCAACTCGTGGCCGCGAATGGGACGCCCATTCCGACGTATGGTTTCCTCGATCTAAACTTAAATCTAGGACTTCGTAGAGACTTTAAGTGGCGTTTTGTGGTAGCTGAAGTTTCGAAACCGATAATCGGAGTAGACTTTCTATGTTTTTACTCATTGACCGTTGACTGTCGTAATCAGCGGCTAATTGATAGTAGCACCAATGTTTTTACATTAGCCTCAAATCACTCGGATTCATCTTTATTTTCTGTAAAGGTCACTTCTGGTGAATCACGGTATCACAAAATTTTAGAAAGCTTTCCCGAAATCACCCGACCCGCCGGTACACTACGCACTACACCACATAACACTGTACATCATATCCGCACGACCCCAGGCCCTCCAGTATCTTCTTCATTTCGGCGATTAGCGCCGGACAAATTAAAAATTGCTCAGCAGGAGTTCCATTTGATGTTAGCCAACGGAACTGCCAGACCCTCGGAGAGTCCTTGGTCATCTCCACTCCATCTCGCCCCGAAAAAGGACAACAGTTGGCGACCTTGCGGAGATTACCGTATGCTCAATGCTCGAACCGTTCCTGACAGGTACCCGATTAGGCACATACACGATTTTGCACATAGCATTTCAGGCTGTCGAGTTTTCAGCACTATCGACCTCGTGAAAGCCTATAATCAAATACCAGTCAGCCAGGACGACATCCCGAAGACGGCGATTACCACACCGTTTGGCCTGTACGAATTTCCGTACATGACGTTTGGTTTGCGCAACGCAGGCCAGACATTTCAACGTTTTGTCGACGAGATGACGAGAGGACTGGACTTTTGCTACTCTTACCTGGACGATTTTTTAATATTTTCCAGGACAGAAGCAGAGCACGAGGAGCACCTTCGTACCATTTTCAACAGGATGAAGGAATACGGCATTTTAATTAACACGTCCAAGTGTGTTTTCGGTGTCGCGGAAGTAACTTTCTTAGGTTACCATATCTCCGAAACGGGCACCAAACCACTTGACACTAAGGTTGAAGCCATCAAGAAGTTCCCTCAACCTAAAGACGTTCGACAGTTGCGCCGATTTTTGGGCATGATCAATTTTTACAGGCGTTTCTTGCCCCACGCTGCTCAAATACAGGCGCCACTTCACAACCTTTTGATCGGCAACGTAAAGGGCTCGCATCCTATATGTCTTGCGGAGAATACTTTGCAGGCATTCGAGGATTGCAAGGAAAGCCTAGCTAACGCTGCTTTATTAGCTCACCCCGATTGCAATGCCAAACTTGCATTGGTCACCGATGCGTCGGATACTGCAATCGGCGCGGTGTTACAGCAGCTCAGTGACGATGGATGGCAGCCATTAGCTTTCTTTTCCCGAAAGCTCAGCTCTTCGCAAGCAAAGTATTCTCCCTATGACAGGGAACTGCTGGCCATGAATGAATGAATGAATGAATGAATGAATGAATGAATGAATGAATTCTTTATTTGCCAGAATATAGGTACATTGTATATGGTAAATTTTTATAATATGGTTTCACTATATTCGACTTTCTAGTCGAGGCCATTTACGAGGCCATCAAATACTTTCGCCTCATGCTGGAGGCTAGACACTTCGTCGTGTATACGGACCATAAGCCGATCAGTTTCGCATTCCACGAGAGGAAGAGAAACTGTTCGCCTCGGCAATTCCGATACCTCGACTTCATCGCACAATTCACCACCGACATTCGACACATTTCTGGAAAAGATAATGTCGTTGCCGACCCCTTATCCCGCGTGGAGGAGCTACAAGCTCCAGTAAGTCTCGACATCCTCGCGAAATTACAAGCTTCAGATCCAGAACTGAAGAAATTTCTTCAGGAAGGGTCTTCGCTTGTGCTGCAGAAGGTGCAAGTCCCTGGAGAGCGTACAACTGTGTACTGCGACGTCAGTGCAGCGTCCCCCAGGCCATTTGTACCTAAAATGCTGCGGAAACAAATCTTCGACAGCTTACATTCTCTCGGCCATCCAGGCGTCTTAGCGACTGCTAAATTAATCGCAGAGCGCTTTGTTTGGCCAGGCGTCAGGAAGGACTGTAGGGAGTGGGCGCGAGCTTGTTTCGCATGTCAGCGGGCTAAAGTGAGCCGTCATGTTTCCGCACCTTTAGGGATGTATCATCTCCCACGTGGTAGGTTCACCACGATCCACATTGACCTTGTGGGCCCGCTACCAATTTCGCAAGGCTTTAGATACTGTCTGACGGCAGTCGACCGATTTACCAGGTGGCCAGAGGTCATACCTATTGTTGACATTACTGCCGAGACAGTTGCTAAAGCATTGATAACTGGATGGATTACTCGGTTTGGCTGTCCTACTGACATTGTTACGGACAGAGGCCGTCAGTTTGAGTCGGCTCTGTTCGAACAATTATCTAAATGCCTTGGTTTCCATCACAAGCGTACAACGGCATACCATCCAGCGTGCAATGGCATGGTGGAGCGATTCCACAGGCAGCTCACGGCGTCCATCATGTGTCATGCCAATGACAAGTGGACAGAGTCTTTACCGTGGGTATTGCTTGGCATAAGGAGCGCATTCAAAATGGATGTCCAAGCGTCTTCCGCCGAATTAGTATACGGCGAGCAGCTAAGACTCCCAGGAGAATTTTTCACTCCAACTGATGACGGTACGACAGACGTCACGGAATTTACCACGCGCATTCGCAAGTTTGCTCAGAAACTGCAGCCAACCCCAGCTTCCCGTCACATCAAGACGAGCATTTTTATTTTCAAGGATCTGCAGACCACTGATCAAGTGTTCCTTCGTGAAGACGCATTACGTGGTTCGCTCCAACCAGCATACACAGGTCCTCACAAAGTTCTGCAAAGGGGTGACAAAGTTTTTAAAATTTTATTTAAGGGGAAAGAGGTCACGGTCACAATAGACCGCCTTAAGCCGGCTTACACATTGGCCGACAAAGCTGACCCGAAAGAAGATACACCATCTCCAGATTTACAGAAAGAGTACACTACTCGTTCTGGACGTCGTGTCAAATTTCCACAATTTCCAGACTTTTATCGCCCTTGATGGTCTCTGGAGAGGGGTGGTGTGGGGTACATACCTCCATGCTTATGTATCAAGCAACCTTTACAGACAATAAAAAGAAAAATAGTTGTCAAAGATTTAATGTCATGTAAATTATATTTTATGTCTTGTCGTGTTTTAGTATTTCTCTGTTTAAGTTTATTATATTTGCAAACCTACAACTTGGTGTGCTTATTTCTCCTTCTAAACCGTAAATTTATGACTATAATAATATACTAATATGGCCACAGACGATTTAAACCCGTATTTATTAGTACAGATAGAGTTTTATTCCGCGCGAACGCGGTGGCACACGGGCAGGCCAGCGCGGTTCGTCAGGGCGGGTCAAGAGGCCTGCGCGCGTGGCACCCGCGGTCTTACCGGAAAAAAGCGCAAGTGTCTGCTCGGGTGTAAATAGAGAATACTCATTTATTAGTAGGATAGTTCATATTAATTCAATATAAAAAAAGAACAAGGTCAGTGGGATACACTGACGTTTAGTTATGGTTCTTTTTTTTAATAAAAATCACAATACTACGCTGTGATCGCGCGGATGGACGAAAGCAGGGCGGCGCGTGTCTTGTGGCCACACCGCGTTTGGAACTGCGCGTGCGGCGAGTGTCCGGCCCGAGTGACGTGAACATTGATGATAGGTTGTTCGAACTGGTTTGTGCTACCGTTTATTTACAAAGTATACTTTTATTTTTATTGTGTGTTGTTTACATTCCGCCAAACAGTTGTGAGAATGAGTATATGATATTGTTTAGGATTATAGAACAGCTGTGTAGTAAATATAGTGATACCGTCGAAAGTTGGTGATTTTTTAATATGCATTCTTCTTCGATAAACATATGTAATTATTTTAAATACTTTTTATCATATTGTGGATTTACTCAGTGCAACACGATCGTTAAATTGTAATAATCGATGTTTGGATTTAGTGTTTAATACGCTTTCGAAGGGAGAGAGTGTGTGAATGTGCGCGGAGCGGGGGCGCCCCTCGTGCCTGTGGATGCCTATATTGGTCGAACTGTGGGCGCGCCGGGTTGCGGATTCATTGGCGTACGAGTCGAGTGCTGTACCCACAGGTTGGGATTTTAATAAAGCAGATTTTTTTATATTGTACTCATCAATAGCAGCAATAGATTGGACTTATATCTCCGATCTTGATTTAGAAATGAGTTTAAATTATTTTTATGAAACAATTAATGCAACTAAACCAACTAATAACCTAAACTAACTATAAAATAAATATGTCAGTCACACTGAAGGGGACTGGACTCGGGAAGTCGAGCGAGCCTGCGATCCTATACCAGAAATGGGGGCTATTACCATCTGCCCCCAAGATGTAGCTCGTGCAGTCCGCCCGTTACCTAACTGGAAGTCTCCAGGGCCGGACGGGCTGCACAACTTCTGGATAAAATGGTTCATAGGGTCGCACGCTCGCTTAGCGGCTCAGTACCAGACTGCATTGGACTCTGGTTTGCTACCCCAGTTCTTAACTACAGGAGTTACCCACCTGCTCCACAAATCCGGTAGCACCGCGGAACCCAAAAATTATAGGCCGATCACATGTTTACCGACGGTCTATAAAGTTCTTACATCCATTTTGAGAGTTAAAATTAACAAACATATCGACACGAACTCCATCATGTCTGCCTCTCAAAATGGATGTAGGAATGGGTCCCGCGGTACTAAGGAGCTACTCCTCATTGATATGGCCATTAGCCAACAGGTTCGTCGTTCCCGAAAGGATCTGTCGACATGTTGGATAGATTATAAGAAGGCCTATGACTCGGTGCCACATACATGGCTCATGAGGGTGCTGGAGTTGTATAAAGTAGATGCATTTCTGCGCACCTTCCTGATGGCGTGTATGGGGCAATGGAGGACAGTCCTTCGCTATCCAGGATGTCGAAATATCCAGAGGAATAGTGAGCCGATAAGGATCGAGCGAGGCATATTTCAGGGCGATAGTCTGAGTCCACTTTGGTTCTGCTTGGCCCTGAATCCTCTAAGCACACTGCTGGAGGACTCAGGTCTAGGCTATCGGCTGAGGAGAGGTGGACAGGTTATATCTTACCTCCTCTACATGGATGACCTAAAACTCTTTGCCCCCAACAATTTACAACTGATGGAGCTACTAAAAGTAACTGAAACTTTCAGTAGAGCCATCAGGATGGAATTTGGTGTGGACAAATGTGCGGTCATGCATGTAAAGCGAGGAGAGATTGTGGAATCCGTGGGCACCCAACTCTCGGATTCCATATACCTAAGAGCCCTCTCCGCATCCGAAACCTATAAGTATTTGGGTATGTCGGAAGCGTTAGGCATCAATGTAACTGACATGAAGCAATCGTTGAAGGAGCGCTTCTTTGGCCGCCTGAAGAAAGTATTTAATAGTCTTTTATCAGGCGGGAACAAGGTGCGCGCCTTCAACGGTTGGGTCATGCCGGTTTTGATGTACTCCTTCGGCATACTCAAATGGACTCAGACCGAACTTGACGCCCTGGATAGGAGGGTCCGTACGCTGCTGACTGCATACCGAATGCATCACCCACGGTCATCGGTAATGAGACTGTATATCCCGCGAAAGTGTGGAGGTCGAGGCTTTTTAAACGCTAAGACCCTCCACAATCGGGAGATATGCAGTCTCAGGGAATATTTCCTAGAAACCGACGTGGGAATGCATCGAGATGTGGTCGCGGTGGACAAGGGCCTCACCCCGCTCTCCTTGGCGAAAGAGAACTGGCGCAAGCCTGTAGTGCTTGACACTAACGATCGCAAGGAGGTATGGCAGAGTAAGGAGCTTCACGGACGCTTTTTCCGGGCCCTGCATGGACCCGATGTAGATTTACTAGCGTCCGTAGCCTGGCTGCGTTTCGGTGACCTCTTTGGGGAAACCGAAGGTTTTGTCTGTGCAATTATGGACGAAGTTATCATGACGAACAATTACCGGAGATTTATTGTGAAGGACGGCACGGTTGACATCTGTCGGGCATGCCACCGACCGGGAGAATCAATCCGTCACATTATCTCCGGATGTTCTCATCTAGCTAACGGAGAGTACTTGCATAGACACAACCTTGTAGCCAGGATTATCCATCAGCAACTTGCTCTGAAATACAGCCTAGTGGAATCGGAAGTGCCGTACTACAGGTACGTGCCCGACCCAGTTCTCGAAAATGGAAATATCACATTGTACTGGGATCGATCCATCATCACTGACAGGACTATTGTTGCCAATAAGCCTGATATAGTGGTGGTGGATCGAACATAACATCATTGACATAACAGTCCCGCATGACGGGAACCTCGTGAAGGCCGAGAAAGATAAACAAATCAAGTATCTTGACTTGGCTCACGAGGTTGTCGACATGTGGGATGTGGACTCTGCAATCATTGTGCCGATAGTCGTATCAGCCAATGGCTTAATTGCCAAGAGCCTCGACCAACACCTAAGGAGGCTCTCGTTGGGCAGCTGGATTAAGGGCTTGATTCAGAAAGCTGTACTCCTGGACACGGCTCGCATCGTTAGGAGGTTCCTCTCTCTGGAGCCCTGACCGCCGGTAGCTTGGACCCTGTTCCCGATACCGGTGGGCTACTATTTTTTATATTTTTAAATGTTTTATATAATTTTTTAGTCTAATATTTAAAAATATAATTTATAAGTATGAAAAATGAAATAAAGATAATAAAATAAATAAATAAATAAACTATAGATGACCGTGTTCCCAGAAAACGGTGAAGTAGTGTAAGGTCGAAGTATGTTTACCCCGAGTTTTGCACTGCTGAAATAATTCACAACATACGTTATAAGGCCATTCACCAGAAACAGTACAAGGCAAGTAATATCTAGGATGATTACGAGGCGTTTGCTCTGCGTAGGGCTAAAGTAAAATGGTTGATTAAATTAGCGCATGAACAACATAACGACAGGGTTCAAAATTAACTGCAAAAGGACCCAAAATCGTTTTGGAACTTTGTAAAGTCCAAAAGGGGTAGTCGAAGTCCAGAAAGGATTTTTAAAAACGGGGAGATTTGTCAGATGAGCAATGTGTGAAAGAGTTTGCGCAGTACTTTCACTCAGTCTATAGCGCGAGACAGCCCGAGTTGAATGTTGCTGCGGCAATAGAAGGGGTGGAGGTGAAAACGGTGCAGCGCGGATTCATCTGCACGAATTGCAATTGATGGGTGTGCAATGTGCACTTGAACAACTAAAGCCGAAGAGATCTGCGGTACCGGACGGTATTCCGCCTTACATATTCAGAGACTGTAGATCTGTGCTGGCTGCACCATTGCTCCATATATTCAATAAGTGTCTGAAGGCAGCCAGGTTTCCAGAGAGATGGAAAACCACTCGTGTCGTGCCGGTATCGAAAGGAGGTACAAGTGGCGACGATGTTAGTGGGTACAGGCCTATTATTGCAGTACTGTCGTCGCCGGCTAAAGTGTTGGAGTGCGCCATTTATAACAGCATTTTTATGAAAGTGAGAACGCAACTCTCAGATGCACAGCACGGGATTAAACCAATGAGGAGCACAACCAGTAACTTACTGAGTTTTATGGCTCATGTGTTGCCGATTGTAGACAGTGGGGTGCAAGCTGACGCTACTTACTTCGATTTCAAAAAAGCATTTGACCTGGTCGATAATGACGTGTTGCTCAAGAAGTTAGCAGCCGTTGGTCACTCCGCACCTACTTCATTTCTTCGCCAGTTACATGAGGGATAGGCAGCAACACGTAGAGTACGAGGGGCACAAGTCAGAGCCGTACTTTACTTGGTCTGGTGTAAGCCAAGGGAGTAACCTCGGACCTCTGCAATTTATAATCATGGTAAATGATTTGCCCAAAGTCGTTAAGGATGCAAATTGTTTATTATTTGCAGACGATCTTAAATTATCCATGGCAGTGAGGGGTGATGAGGACTGTGAACGCTTATCCATAGATAGCGTAGTAACTTGGAGCAAGGAAAACCTTCTGCAATTCAACGCTCAAAAATGTATCACTATCACTTTCTCGCGTGTACGTAGTCCTATGTACATGATTACAACATTGATGGGATGCCGATGATCAGAGTTACAGAGGTTAGGGACTTAGGAGTTAGTCTTAACGCGGGGTTAGCGTTTCGTGATCATATAGTCAAGTGCTGTAAAAAGGCCTACAGAAATTAGGGGTTTATTATGCTTACTGGTCGTGGTTTCACAAATATAACGGCGATTATCACTTCACATATCACTTTGGTGAGAAGCCAATTAATGAATGCAATCTAGTTATCTGGGCACCGCATGAGACTAAATATAGTCTCATGTTGGAGCGAATTCAAAATAAATTTATTAGATTTTTATATTTGGGGCTTTATGGAGTATGTCCTTTTACCTGCTTATGTATCCAATTGTTTATATTGGGCATGGTTAGATATAATAAGCTGAGAGTTAGGCATGAGTTCGCACTTGTCTCTTATTTATTTTAATTAATTAGAGGCAAAATACATAACGCCAACATATTAGAGTTGGTGTGTTTGAACAGATATGTAAGACGGTGACTGCTGGCTGTACCTTGTGGCCGCACGAATATGGTAAATGAGGCGCCCCTGACGCGGGCGCTTCGCACCCTTTACCTTGTAGCAGAGGAGATCGACCTTTTGTTTCTAGTACACTTGCCAGCCGATGCCGCTTGACCGGCCGTGTACGTAATATTTTTTGCGCGGACTACCCGCTACCTAACTTATATTATTATAACAAAGTTTAATAAAGCGTACAATTTGTAACTTAAACATTAATAATTATGTGGGTCCATACTAAGACTTGCACATACCCAGTAGTTAAAAGATGTACATCATAAGTAATTCATGTCAACATAACATAATAAAAACATGTTCTAATGTTTGTAAAGGCGAAAAAGTAGCCTATGTAACAAAATTAATCACGATTTGTCTACAAATAGAATAAGATCATTTGTAAACATCACTGTAACAACCTTTTTAGTAATAAAGACCTTGAAAAATCAAAAAAAAATCTAGTACACTGAGTGAATTCACAAGGATAACATTCTATGTAATAAGTTTTAGAAAATAAGTTGTTATAATTAAGTCTGCTTCATTATTGCATTGGGTTGTACCTGTAATAATAGTTGTAAGTGATTATATAAAAATAAATAAATAATTATTAACTTATTTACTCTGTGATATACTCCTACCTCATTTGACATTTCATTGACAATAGCCACCAGTTTAGATTCTTTCTTTGCTTGTCCTAACAACTTGTATATAAAATCATTATGCAGCCAAACCTTCTGGAATCTTCGCACTATGCGGTACAACATTTCATCGGTAACTTTCATAATATATTTTGGACATACATTCTTATTTACGACCTTTCC
Source organism: Lithophane socia (assembly GCA_947522985.1). Taxonomy (NCBI): domain Eukaryota; kingdom Metazoa; phylum Arthropoda; class Insecta; order Lepidoptera; family Noctuidae; genus Lithophane; species Lithophane socia. The sequence continues at coordinate 1,069,855 of OX383274.1, forward strand.
AATCGTAGTCACTGAAATTAAAATTACAAATTAAATCATCTTGTGAAGTTACGTTAGAGATAATCGGCCCCGTTCACGACCTTCGCCAATGCGACTTGTGACAAGTGTGCGCGACTTCATGCCATGCACGAACCGTCAAAAGCGACGGCGACTTTTCAGACCGCGCTCGCCGGCACGCCGGTCGTACAAACTGCGCCGTTAGTTAGTACATAATGATTCGATTGCGCGCCGAATCGCTCGTCGTTTCCATCGCTAAGGAAGTCACATTGTGGTAACTCACGGCACTCCCTAAACAACTTCTATCATTTGTTTTGTCCGCAAACGCTGCCGCAAGACGCGTATCGTGAGATTACTTGAGTCTTGGTCGTTGCGGGGTGACTAACATGAAGTACAGTTCAACTAGCTATTTGATAAACAGGCAGGTAACTTGCAACTAAACACTTTCAAACAATATCGTGATTGTGCTGAGTAGTACATTCTTTTACATCCCTCTCTTACTCTGCGTCCTATTTAAAAGCGATCGTCGCGCAAATACACGATCGTTCGAACTTTTTGTTCGGTGAACCTGAACGCCTGGTTGCGCCGACAGCGGGCGCATTCCTGTTTTCCGAATACAAATTACCCTATGCAAGCGACCGATCGCGTACTCGAATAGGCCGTGACTTTAATCTATGCCATTAGCTTAAAAGTTACTACGCACACAATCAAAATTTATTGGCATTATTTATGGCTGTACAACAAATAGTTTGCTCGACTTTACAACTAACACTCACAGTAAGATGTTCCCAAGGCAAATTGTTTCAGATAAGGTGAAGCATAAAACTTTCCTTTTCCCTCGTTATGGTCCATATCGCTCAGCAATGTCCTTGATTGGCTGTTAAACACTTCGATGTACCCGTTTATTATTGGCAGGCTGAAACTTGATTTGAGCATTTGACGGTGTCGGTACCAATGGCCTCCTGGATATAAAGAAATTATCGTTATTATAATACAGGTTTGAGATGGAACAGCAAGAAGGGCAGCTACATTAAATGTAGAATATATGTCGCAGCCTTATCGTATAACACGCCGTATTACAAATAGGCGCGCCCGATTGAAAAACGTCGCTGTTTTGAAATGCGGCTACCTTTCGTTCAGCCGGATTTCAATTCGGCTGAAATAAAGTACATTGTATGAGCAATTCGCGTTCGTCAAAGCGGCTTAGTAACGTGGGTAACGTGGCGCCCACATTCAAACAGGCGCATCTTCGATACGCCGATTTGAAAGCTGACACGCGCCGCATGATCATAACTACAAAAAATGGCCTCGCAATCGACAACGGCACGACACGACAATGAAGTGAAAATAATATTGAATTTAGAATTTTGTTTTGTTCCCATTTTGTTATTTTATAGTTGAAATTTTTTTTTAAATATTTTTTGCACAATGAAATTTTATTAAGCACATTTTTATTTTGGGTTTTTATCTGTTTGAAATTTATAATAGTTTGAATTTTTGTAATCGTCTATGAGTTGTATATGTCTGTGGGATAGAAATATTGTATCACGTTAAGTATGAACGCAGCTTATAATTGTTAAACGGAACGCACCGGATGAAAGAAAGGGATGTATGTGTGGGAGTGAGAAAGGAATAGAGAAAAAATGGCGAACTAGATCCACGGCGACTTACGGTGTAACGATAATCTTTTTTGTGTTTTCAAATAGTTTTACGAGCAATCGTTTGTTTTGCCTTACAATCCCACAAGTTATGGACTAGAATGATGTCAGAAAAAAAAATAAAAAATAAAAAAAAATTGTTAAGATTCAGAGAAAAGTTTTAAAGATTATGATAAAAACATTCAGAACCTATATTTGGTAGCATAGTATTAAATGACCAGTAGACCTACATATTTTAACAAATTATTGCATGCTTGTAAGCATTTTAATATAAGAAATGTTAAAAAAGACTTTTATTTTTATTTTTAATGACTTTTATTTTTTTGGATTTGTTATTCATAATTTATAGTCACGCTAATTTGCTTCTTGTTGACAATAAAGCTAAACGTTGAACGCCGCTTTGTAGAATGTATCGCCACCACAATCCGGCTGACCGAAAGGTAGCCGCATTTCAAAATAGCGACGTTTTTCATTCGGGCGCGCCTATTTGTAATACGGCGTGTTCTCAGACCAACAAGGCGTGTTATACAATATGGCTGCGACAGATACAATGGAACGTCAAAATCGAGAAGTAATTATTGAGTGCGTGTCATCATTATAGTTCCTATGCCGTAATGTTGGCACTTTAACAACGGACCTAGCATGTGGCGCCGTAACATAATTACGGCATAGGAACTATTTGATGAAACGCACTCTAAAAGAAAAGCGGAAGCAATTAAAATACTGTTTATGCAGATATTTTGACCTTGGCTTTATTCGGAATAATTTATCCATGATAAATTAAATCTTTATTTTTAAATCTTAGTGTATTTACTGTAATCCTGCACAAGTTCCCGAATTCGAATGCAGGAACTGGACATGTCCTTTTCGTAATATTGCCAAGAAATTAGTTCGTAAATGGTAACTGGAACTATACATAACGTATTAAGTAACGTTATCATAATTATTATACCTCATACATAATTATGCCAATTTACTTCCGACCCCTTTGTCCTTCCGGTAAAACTGTCCGTCCGACCTAATTTGAACCCATCTTATTCGTAAAAACTATGCGAAGTAGCAGCGGGTCGCTAGTTCTCTCTGGTGACAACGCTAAATTATGATATAAGCTGGTCTGATGATGGAGTCTGAAAGTGGCCATAGGAACTCCTCAACAAAACAAGATAGCATCGTGTCTGGACTCATTAATTAATATGTATTGACAAGTACTATTACACTAAGTATTGTCCATGGTCTGATGATGGAGCCGGAACGTGGTAACGGGCACTCCTCAAGTTTTCCAGATAGGTAGTGCCGTCGTGTTTGGGTCATTAGATTTATTTTGACAAGTGCTATCTATTACACTAGGTGCTGTTCAGTCTGATAATGGAGTTGGAAGATGGCCAACTCCGCAGTTAAACAACATAGCCTTAATGTGTTTGGGGTTGCTGGTTTATCTTGCTATCTTTATCTATATCTTCAAGGTGTCTTTGGTTTTGAATTTTCTTTTTTTGCCACCGAGTTCCGAAACTATAGTTATTTGTTATGCAAGGCTGCAAAGTTGTTTTTTGGCGCGAGTACTTGTATTGAAACCTGAGCAAGCGAAGGATTCTAGGATTAGAATTTCAAATTCTAGGATTAGAATCCTGAGCGATGCGAAGGTTTCAAAGGCACGAGACGCAGAATAACTTTGCTGCCTAGTGAAACACGCAACTTTTCACCTCACTACAGCGAGGAAAATGGTGTCTCTATGCATTGAACAAATATTGTAGGTACACTTTTATGCACTTTTTGAGCAACTTTTCGGAGGAAAGCTCAATTTGGCATTATGTACCGCTTGTACTAACTCTGCCACTGCAAAAAAAAACAAAATGATGGAAAGCGAATTGAATATTTTGAAGTGAAAACTACTTTAGGCGCTTTGAACAATTTTTTTCGTGCAGGCAAGTGCGATTATTCTAAAATGAGGTTGGCGCACTGACATGAAATAAGTATTCATGCATTATCAGTGGACCCGGTGATATAGAAAATTATTGAATAGAAAGGTTCGAATTTAAAAAACTCTTTTATGTATTAAATATTAATAATAGTATTATTCTTTCTTGATTATTCTTCGACACGAGACTGAGCGGACGTGTTTTTGTGTTGATTATAGCGATATTGATTTAAGTAATTACGAATAATATTATTGTAATAATTTGCGGAGTCAGTTTATTGTTCGTTGTGACTGATGAACTAAATAGTTTTATAGACAATTAGCGTTTTCGGTGTTAGTAGAATGTCTAACCCAGGAGATAGCCCCTTTGGCCGCAGCCAATTAGTACGACGAAGTCCCCCACCGACGCCATCGCCTGCCAACCAAAAACAGACAAGAGTACCAGCACCGCCAGCAGCCACGGAGAACGAAGTAGCTACTGAAGTCGTCACTACGTCGGATATTCAGAGATGGCTTGGGTCCATCGACACAATTGCTCGATTGTGGCGGAGGGAAAAATGAATTCCGATCAAAAACTCCGTGTCACCAATCTCTGTAGAAATGTTAACCATGGGACGTCTCAGATGGCCGTGCTGTACCAATCCCTGAAGCAGAAGTCCATCCAGGCGGAAGGCAGAATGTTGCGGAATCTCTTAGCCAGTTCAAAGAAGTCGTGGAAACAAAGATGAGCCAACCCGAATCAGAAAATACTTCCTACGCTAACATGGTGAAGAAAGGCTCTGATAAATTTATTCGCCCAGCAAATCTCAGTTTGGTCGCTATATATCCCAGCGATAAGACCAAAACAAGCGACGACACCAAGTCGTTGGTTCAAAAAATTTTCTCGCCTGAGGAATTAAAACTGGTCTAAGAAAAATTTGAAACGGAGGCGTCATCGTAATCATTAGGGCGGATAAAAAAGACGACATTAATAAATTAAAAAGCTTACAGAAGCTAGCTTCCTCAGGTCTTACAGTTGAAGAACCATCCAAACGCCGCCCTAGGATTGCTGTCATTGGTGTTCCCGTAGCCATGACTGAAAAAGAGGTATTTGATTGCATTTACGTCCAAAACTTGACAGATAAATTGCCAAACATTACTCTTAAGTCCTTTTTAGACAATATAAAATTGAGCCATAAGTCAGGAAAGAAAGATCGTCCTACGTGCAATTATATATTGGAAGTTCCTGCTTCTATCAGGAAAATTATGATGGACCAAAGCCGAATTTTCATAAACTGGACATCAACTGGTCATCAGTGAGAGATTTCACTATTGTGACCAGGTGTTTTAACTGCCAGCAGTTCGGACACGCCGCCAAATTTTGTAGAGAGACGAGCCCTACTTGCAACCTCTGTGGCGAAACAGGACATTCTTTCAAGGAATGCAAAAATAAAGATTCTCCACCTCAATGTGCTACCAGCAGACGTTTCAAGAGGAAAAATGATCATCCAACTGGTGATGGAAATTACCCAGCACGTAAATATGCAGAGGACAATTATATTAATTCCATTGACTATGAAGGCGCCTAGGAGCGCCAATGACGACCTAGTCATTAAGCACATATATAGTAGGTTAACTTTTACATATAATTGTTTTTATGGCCAATCAGCTAATCTCTGATCTAGATGGGTTTTCCGTGTCTGAAGCAAAAATCTGTAATGTTGAGGAGTGCAAATTTGTCTATACTGGGGATAAAACATTGACTTTACTTACACAAAATATGCGCAGTATAACCCGAAATTTTAACGGTTTCCAAGTTTTGTTGCAAAATCTAGATTTAGGCTGCGACAATATCGTTCTAACATATATACCATCTCTCGATGGCTTTAATCTTCACAAAAGCGATAGAACATTCAATCAGAATGATGGCATAGTGGTTTAGGGGGCAGCTTGTTGCGAATAAGAAGGCGAATAACGATCTGTGTCATTTATTGCGAACGCTGCTTTATATAAAGAGTACTAGTTAAAATATATTACAATAAATAAGGTACATGAATAAACTTAGGACTAACACAAATTAGTAATGTCGGTAGACTGTGCCGCGCTCCCTACGTTGTACGAGCGTGATGATACAGCCGGCCAGTTTGCATTCCTTTCACCTCGGCTAGCTTAGTATGCGCGGGCGCGCGGTGGCAAACGGCTGTGTACGCTCCTCTAATAAGTATGGGTATACGTAAGTATGAGCTGCTACATCATTCCCCCGCTAGTGAAACGTACACAGGGCTTCGATGTCCTTCCTGTTCTTGTGACGTATGCGGGCGTATCTGTGACTGGTGCTTCTGACTCAGTGTTGATCCGGAAAGCTGGCTTTAGTCTGTCAACAGTGATGTTGGTGCATCTATTGCGTAACTGGATAGTAAAATACTTATCCTTACGACTAATCACTTCGTACGGGCCAGTGTAAGTCGGCGTGAGAGGCTTGCTTGATGCGTCATTGCGTAGGTAAACATGTGAACATTTATGTAGGTCATCGTGAATAAATGTCGCTCGGGATTGATTCGATTTCCGTTGCGCCTGGGCCTTCTTTAATGCTCCATTCAACTTACTCATGAAGTTTGAAATCGTATCGCGATGTCTTGTAGATTCTTCATAGAATTCTCCAGGTAATCGCAGCGTTTGGCCATATAATAGTTCAGCAGTACTTGCGCCTACGTCTTCTTTTATCGAAGCGCGCAGTCCCAGCAGCACTGTAGGTAGCTCATGTGACCATGTTGTAGATTTGAGTCTTGCGGTGAGTGATGTTTTTAATGAACGGTGCCATCGTTCTATCACGCCGTTACACTGCGGGTGGTAGGCAGTTGTGCGGGTACGATGAATTCCCATGCGTTGCACCAATTTATTAAATAGATCAGACTCAAATTGCCTCCCTTGGTCGGTGGTTATGGTTACTGGGCAACCGAATCTCGCGATCCAACCCTCATAGAATGCATTAGCAACCTTTTCTGCGGTTATCTCTTCCAGTGGAAGGGCTTCTGGCCATTTGGTAGCCCTGTCTATCATGGTCAATAGATATCGAAAGCCGTCAGAAATAGGTAACGGGCCAACAATATCTATATGCACATGCTCCAGTCTGTTTGCTTGTTGGAAACTCGCAATAGGTGCCTTCGTGTGTTGCTGCACCTTAGCACGCTGACACGCGTCGCATGTTCGAGTCCACTCGTTTACATCGCTATTCATGGATGGCCACCAGTAGCGAGCGGTGACTTGTTTCCTTGTCGCCCTTATGCCAGGGTGGCTAAGGTCGTGAATAGAATAGAATAGAATAGAATAGAATATATTTATTTGCTTTAAACATGGTACATTTAGGTCTTATTTATAAAGTTGTGATCTTACATGTTTTGCCATGGGCTGGCATACAAATATATAAACATGTTATTTACTTACATGTATAAATTTTTACAACACAAATATCTAAACATGTTAATTACCTACATGTATAATTTTTTTTACAACACGTTTATTTTAAATTACAATTATAACATGTCTAATAAAGGTTATTATGGTTTCGTACCTACTTGAACACTTAACAATAATATCATAACAGTAATTTTATATATAAAATTACTTAATTAAAACTCAGTATCATAATATCTTATATTTATCTGTTACTTTTTTATCAAAAAAATCTTTTAGACTATAAAAACAATTAATAATAAGCCATTTGTGTAGTTTGGATTTAAAGTGTTTTAGAGGGAGTTCCCTTATTTCTTTTGGAATATTATTGAAGATTTTAATTGCTGTGATAAAGCTATTTTTATGACATAATGTACTTTGGTGTGAAGGAATCGCTCTGAATGCTACTTTTCGAAAATCTGGTGGAAGATATGGACGAGCAGTGCTGGATGACATCTCGCAGGTAACGGGCTTGGCGGTTGAGTTGGGAATGGCAATCTTCTTGAATAGGTACTTTCCTTTGTTTGCTAGTATTTTTAATTCTTCGTCTTGGTCTTGTTTTTTTGCTAACTCAGTGTAATCCAGTGGTGTTGGGCATGTTATTGTTTCAATTCGTGATAGTGCGTCTGCGACCTTGTTGTCCTGGCCGGTTACGTGTTGAATATTTGACGTGAACTGTCCGATATATTCAAGGTATCTTGTTCGGCGGGGCGTCTCAGACTTGCTGTTTGAAGTTAATGCGTTACACAGCGGTTTGTGGTCTGTGTAAACGATTAATTCTCGTCCTTCAAACACACGACGGAAGTGACGTATTGCCATGTAGATTGATAGCAACTCACGGTCGTACGTGCTATATTTTTGTTGCGCGTCACTGAACTTCTTGGAGAAAAATCCCAGTGGTCTCCACCTGCCGTTGATCTTTTGTTGTATAACGGCACCAGCACATGTGTTTGAGGCGTCTGTCATCAATGCGAAAGGTTCGCTCAGTGATGGATAGGATAATAGTGCGCAATTCTTGATATCTTGTTTACATTGGTTGAATGCTTCTTTTGCCTCTTCTGTCCATTGTATGTTCGTTTTATCGTTTTTCTTGGCATTGTGAAAGTATTTACTCAATTCTTTTTGATGTTCAGCCGCATGGGGTATACTGGAACGATAAAAGTTCATAATCCCGACGAAACGACGTAGATCTTGGATCGTTTTTGGCAATGGATAGGACTGGATTGCTTGTACTTTTTCTTCTGTCGGTGAAATGCCTTCTGGACTTATTGTGTATCCCAGGAAATCGAGATTTGACTGTCCAAAGATACACTTAGCGACGTTTATTTTTAAACCACTGTCGTTGAGTCGCTTAAATACTTCTTGAAGTTCTGTTCTGTGTACTTCTTGGTTCTCAGAAGCTACAAGAATGTCATCGACGAATGGGAAAACGGGTAAGCCACGAAGCACGTTGTCAATATGACGTTGGAATGTTTGGCCTGCATTCATCAAACCAAAACACATCCTAGTGAATTCGTACAAACCAAAAGGTGTAATCACGGCTGTCTTCTTCACGTCTTCTTCTCTGTTTTTAATTTGGTAATAGGCCTTCTGAAGGTCGATTTTTGAAAAAATCTTCTTGCCTTGTAGGTTATGTGTAAAGTCATGCAGTCGTGGTACCGGGTATCGATCGGGTGTGGTTACTGCATTGAGTCTACGGTAGTCGCCGCAGGATCTGTAGGTACCATCCTTTTTCAAAACCATGTGTAATGGACTAGCCCATGGGCTATTAGACGGTCGACAAATTCCTTGGTCCATCATGAGTTGGAATTCTTGTTTTGCAGCGTTATATTTATGTGGCGGTAGTGGTCTCGCATTTGTAAATATCGGCGGGCCGGTGGTTTCAATATAATGTTCGACTTCACTATTTCCCAGTTTTTTTAAGTTTGGTCTCGTGATGTCTGGGAACTTAGCCAACAGGTCGTGGTAGGGAAGTTTGTCGTCGAGGGTTCTGATGCTTCCTTCAGCTGTGGGTGACAGGGAACCTCGTACCGATAAATTGGTTCTTTTATCCACCAATCGTCGTCCATGGAGATCCACCATAAGTGCGTGGTGGTGCAAGAAGTCAGCGCCTAATATCGGCCGACTAACTGTTGCAACCATAAATCGCCAACTGTAGGGTCGCCGCATTCCGATGTTGAGAACAATAGTTCGCTCGCCGTATGTGGGTATTTGTGAACCATTTGCTGCATACAAGTAGTTGGTTGGTGTCCGCTGTTTATCTTTTGCAGTGGCGGGTAAAACGGAAACATTTGCACCTGTGTCGATTAGGAATTTTTTTCCGGTTGATTTGTCGTGTAAAAATAGGCGGTATGTGGATAAATCGTCGACTTCGGCCACCGCCGCGGCTTGAGTCGCCTTTAGTTTTCCGGCTTCTCACTTTCCATTCCTTTAAAACTGCACGGGCTTCTGCATCGGTATGCTGCCTTGCCGAATTTCTTATGAAAATAGCACACGGCGTTTCTTCTATCCCGAGATTTCGAGCTGGAACGGCTTCTGAAATTGTGGGATCGGCGCTGAAATTTGCGGGATCGATTCGTTTTCAGCGCTGCGACTTCCTTGGTCAGGGCTTCAATCATGCTGTAGAGTTTCTGGTCTGCATGTTCAGATGTCGCCGCTATTTCGGCTGGCGCCGCTCTCGCTGGGGCCTTAGATGTGGTAGGTTGACACTGGCAGGAACACACGGCATTTACCTCTTTTAGCTGTTCTTGCATTCTGTCTGCCATGGCAGCCAACGAGTCCAGCTTGGATTCTTCACTAACTGCCAACACTGTGCGGGTAGAAGCGGGTAGGTGTCCTTGCCACAACATTTTTAGGGTGTCGTCTGGCATCTTTGTTCCAGCAAGGTTTCTCATTCGGCGAAGCAACTGCGACGGTCGTTGATCACCGAGCTCCATTTCATTCAGTAGTTTTTGTAACTGAATACCCTCGCTATCTTCATAAACCTCCAACAGTCTTCTTTTTGCAGCGTCGTATCGGCCGGAGTTGTCCGGTGACAAGATGATATCGCTGATTTGGTCGATGTCCTTGATCTCCAGCTGAGCCACAAGGAGTGCGAACTTGCTTTCATCGCCGAGCTTCTGGTTGTGGATAATGACCTCGAATTGGGCAAACCATATCCTAACCAACCAGATCCTGTGGCAACACTACAGCTAACAGCTGATTTAAACTTGTTCTTGTAATTTTAATTTTAATTATTAGTTTCTTTGTTTTTTTATGGTCTATTTCCAATTACTCATCAAGTAAATAGGATAATATTGTGTATTTTGTATTAGATTCACATACTAAGTGCAAAATAAGTGTAAATATTTCAATGTGAATCGGTGACAGTTACCGGTACAAGTGAATTTTTGCATTGTCATCTTGTTATCAGGTATAATACTTTTTATTTAAGTTGCTATTAGTTTGTTTTAGTACTATATTTAACCAACAGTCACATAGTTCACTTTTATTAAGGCTACTTATTGATGCCAATGACCTATAGACGTAAACATAACCTTAGTTTTGTTTGGTGACAGAACTCCTTGTACATCTAAATTTCATTTTTCCTTTTAAACTAATCATCTCTTAAGCTACTGCCACAACTACCTTCTCTCTTCCACTTTCTTGTCGCTTCCCTTTAAAGTTATAATCATGATTATGACTCGCAGCGCCCGTGCTCGCCTCGAAGAGTCCAAACTCAATCAGGCTTTGAGCGAATTAAAGGCGTCAAAGGAGTCCTGTGACCAACTGACTAGGGAGATAGATGACAATGAAAAGGTGCTCTTTGATGCCCATGAAAAGATTAGGAAGTTAAAAATTGAAATGGCTCAGATATACACTCAATTCACTGAGGCCATAGAGGAACGGGACAGACTTCGACTTGTTGTGGACGGGTTCAGCCAGTGTAGCATAGAGTATGAACAAGCTCTTAGTCACAAACATTTATTAAAACAGCAGCTACATGAGGCTCAAAGTCAAATAACAGAACTTCAGACTACAAATCTTAACATCACCGCCTCGCTGAATCAAAGTCTGTTCAATGAGTTGATGCCTGTTGCCCCGTCAATGGTTTCTGCACTAAACCCCTCTAACACTATAGATTTGACAGGTGATGACGATTCAAAGTCATGTAATTCAGTGAGGGTAGTCACTAGTAAAAACAAACTTAAAAAATACATTAAAATTAATAAATACATTGTTAAAACACAAAAGATGGTAAAAAGACAAAAGTTTTTTATTAAAAATGTTAAACTTAATAGAGAAAGGCTAAATTTACTTAAACAATTAGATATGTATTCTTTTAACTTGGAACAAAGTACCAGGAGACACAACATTGACACAGGGTACTTGCAATCTGAACTTGACCATTTACAGGAGAAACTTAGTTCAATGACTAATAAATATAATACCTCTGAACATCTAATGAGGGAATATGTGTTGGCAATGAATGAGCTGGTGAAATCACAAACAAACAACTGTGAGCAGTGCCGAACACCATCCCAAGTACTTACACCAGACCATTCATTGACATCATGCAATACCAGCTTACCGCAACCCTGTGTTGATCTGACTTTTCCTGCTATCAATAGTTCAAGTAAACAATGTAAACAAAGTGTAAACAATGATATAGTATTATTTTGTGATGAGATTGGAAAGGACTTAGGCCACTTGTTGACAGATGAATATCCGGGACACTCCATAATAAATTACTGCATGCCTGGTTGTTCTTTGTTTGATATTATGAAAGAAATTATTAAATGTAACTTTAACCAGGACACTACATTATTAATATTTATGGGTAATAGGGGAAATGTGAACAAAGGAGAATTGCTCCAATATTATAGAACATTATGTAATCTTAGTTTAAGAAAAATTGTCTTGTTTACATTCCCTTACAGTGAGAGTTTGCCACAGGAAGAAAATAACCTACGATTTGAATTAAATATGACATTACATAATTGGACATTCAATAATAATCTGTTTCATCTAGTTGATACTAACAATTATGTTGGTAATAATTTACATTTGACAAGAGATAGATATAATATTCTTATGTACTATCTTTCTACCTACTTTAAAAGACAGATAGCTGTGTCGCTATCATATTTTTTTTCTATTTCAGCCAAAAATTTGGCTAAACAACTTGCTTCTTTTGAGCAATGCAATGTAATTTTAAATAATTCTGCCAATAATTTGGCAACAATTAATGACATTGATTATAATTTAAATTAAAAATTAGGACAATAGAGGAAACCTCTTGCTTAATAAATACTGGTTTAAATCATCAAAATGTTACAAAACGTTCTTCTTTAATATCCTCTCACCCATCAAATTGTAGTAATTTAATAAATAATAATTGTCTAAAAATAGTCCATCAGAATATACAGGGTGTGATAGGTAAGGAATTAGAATTGGAGCTGTTCATGAACTGTAGTTTTATTGATATCTTATGTGTAACTGAACATTGGTTAAAAGTCCACCAGTTCATGTTCAGCTTTAACAACCACCAGGTTGCCAGCTCATTCAGCAGAGTTAATATGATACGCGGTGGGTCTCTAATAATTATTCGTAACAATATGAAATTTAAAGAACGTAAGGATATTGTGAGCCTCTCTGTTGAGCGAGTTATTGAAATAGCTTGCATTGAGCTTGAGCAGTTCATTGTAATAAGCGTGTACAGGCCCCCATGTGCTTCATATGATATTTTTGAGAAATCTATGGAAGAAGTATTATTAAAGACCTGTAGCAGTAATAAAACAGTTGTTGTCTGTGGAGACTTCAACATCAATATATTAGAAAAATCAGCCACAGTAAATAAATTTATAAGTCTATTAAAGTCGTATAACTTGTACAATACATTCTCTGAGCCGACTAGAATAACTGCCACTAGTGCTACCTGTATTGACAATATTTTTACAAACTTAAGACCTTCTAGCCATTTAATTATAAATGAGTTGGACTCTGATCACTGTGGCCAGTTAGTCACTTTCCCTCTGAAAATAGTCAGAGCTCAAAGAAAACTTGTGAGTTTTGTTCCTGTAAATAAAAGTCGCTTAGAACAATTTAAAAATAATTTAATGGAAAAACTACCCGGTTTGCCTTATCACAACGACCCGGATCAAGATTATACCGCACTATTTAACCTCATCAATTGTGAGTTTGGGAAGGTTTTCACCACAAAAACATTGCCTGTTTGTAACCGCTTTATATTTAGTGATTGGGCAACACCAGGAATTTACAAAAGTAGGCAAAGGTTATTTGAATTATATCATGAAAAAACATATTATAACCATGATGAAACTTTTAAAGAATTTGTTAAGACATATTCTAAAACTTTTAAAAGAGCCTGTTCCTCAGCAAAAGCCATACACATTAAAAATAAAATAAAATCTTCTGGAAATAAAATTAAAACAACCTGGAATATTATTAATTCTGAAACGGGAAGAACGACAGTACGGAATCGTGACTTCCATCTAAAAATCAATGATGTAGATATTAAGGCAGACGTGGAGGTGGCAACTGAGTTTGAAAATTTCTTCACTAATATTCCAATTTTAACAACCAAAACTCTGTCATCGTCATCCTCGACTTCTGCTTATTCAATAATAAAAGAATGTGTACCAGAATGTGACAAACTTTTTGAATTCACAATTGCTACTGCTAAAGACATTATAGAATCTTTTAAAGAACTCGATGTAAAAAAAACTGCTGACCTTTGGGGATTATCAGTATATACCATGTCTTCAATAATTGATGTTATTTCACCCTTTTTGGCAATTGTTTTTAACTCTTGTATTGCATCTGGTGTATTTCCTGATCTGATGAAACTTAGCAAAGTGATTCCACTGTTCAAGTCTGGCAGCACAACTGATCCCTCGAATTTTCGGCCTATTTCGATTTTACCTACGTTGAGCAAAATCTTTGAAAAATTAATTTTTAAACAGATGTTAGGACATTTTAATGCACATAATTTACTCCATCTAAAACAGTTTGGTTTTACAAAGGGTCGTTCAACTACAGATGCGGGCGTGGAATTACTGAAAAGCATTTTCGAGGCCTGGGAGGAGTCGCAGGATGCTCTTGGCATTTTCTGCGACTTATCCAAGGCTTTCGATTGCGTACATCATGATACTCTCATCAGGAAACTGTACCACTATGGTATGAGGGACAAGGCTCTCGACCTTCTGACTTCTTATCTGAACAACAGAATTCAGAGGGTCGATGTTAATGGCAAGAGATCTGCAGGATCTTCGGTCACCATGGGCGTTCCGCAGGGTTCAATTCTAGGTCCTTTCTTATTTCTCATTTATATTAATGACTTGCCTTACCACATAAGGGATAATCATAAGATCGTTTTATTTGCAGATGACACATCCCTCATTTTTAAAATCAAACGTCAGTTAGTCAACTTTGAACAAGTTAACGATGCACTCTCTAAAGTTGTGCATTGGTTTAATGTAAATAATCTTCTCTTGAATGAAAAAAAGACTAAACTCATTAAATTTTCAACGCCAAATGTCAGGCAGCTATCTAACAATGTTAAAGTTAATGGAATAGAGTTGGACCCCGTTGAATCGACAGTTTTTCTTGGAATAACCATTGACGGTAAATTACAATGGGGCCCACACATAGAAAAATTGTCAGGTAGGCTTAGTTCGGCCGCCTATGCCGTTAAAAAAATTAGACAGATAACTGACGTAGATACAGCCAGAATTGTTTATTTTAGTTATTTTCATAGTCTTCTGTCTTATGGGATTCTTCTCTGGGGAGCCTGTGCGGACATTAATGCTATCTTTGTTTTACAGAAAAGGGCTGTTCGAGCCATTTACAACCTAGGTCCAAGAGATTCCCTTCGAGAAAAATTCAGAGAAATAGATATTCTGACTGTAGCCTCACAATATATATTTGAAAACCTATTGTACGTACACAAAAACATATCAAAGTTTAAGAAAATGTCCGATATTCATAGTTTAAATACCAGGAATAAACACAATCTTGCTGTACATCGCACTCGTCTCCACAGAGTAGGCAACTCGTTCATGGGTCAATGTATACGCTTTTACAACAAACTTCCCATTGACATTCGAAACTTACCCATTAAACGATTTAAAAGCTGTATTAAAACCAAACTTTGTAAAAAAGGGTACTATAAAATCTCAGATTATTTAGAAGACAAAAATGCATGGGATTGAGCTGCTCGCTCTGCTAAGCATTGTGACATTTTGAATATTATGGAAAACCATAAAAATATACCTACCAGTTTTATATACAAATTGACATTATTGAATATTATATAAAAAATGACATGATGATTACTTGTAAAGTATTGTTTTATTGTGAATGTGAGGACTATGTGGATATTTATTTTTCGTTCTGTTAGTTTTAGCGAAGGTCTGGCAATTTGAGAACTTTATGCGACCTACCCAAATGTCCTTTCTTTGGTATTGTTCGTCGAGTCGTTGAGCTCCTTAAGTTCTGAGTTGAGCTCCACTATTACTGACAAATGCTTGCACTGACTGGACAGGTCCACTCAAATCTGTGTGGTTCTTTCCTCAAAAGACCATTTCAGACTCTAATCTACATGGTCCTCATATGGCCTGACCAAGATTATGTCTGGACTTTAAAGGAGACGGTGACCTCTGAGTTTGTTTCGGCCTTTCTTCTCAGAGTAGTCAGATAGGAAACGCCGACCTCATCTAGCTTATTTTTACAACTTTTTAATATGACGTGTAAAAGTGATTCCAATATCCTATTTACAGAATAAACAATTTCATTTCATTTCATTTCATTTCATTTCATTTCATTTCATTTCATTTCATAGTTTAGGTCTGTTGCTCCAGAACTTGGGTATGCGCGACTGGACGCTAATTGCTTCGACATCTTCAGGCGTTGTAGTCTTGTCTCCTTCAGTTACGGGCGGAGACATTTCGAACGCGGGGTCACCACTTTAGGGGGCAGCTATTTGCGAATAAGAAGGCGAATAACGATCTGTGTCATTTATTGCGAACGCTGCTTTATATAAAGAGTACTAGTTAAAATATATTACAATAAATAAGGTACATGAATAAACTTAGGACTAACACAAATTAGTAATGTCGGTAGACTGTGCCGCGCTCCCTACGTTGTACGAGCGTGATGATACAGCCGGCCAGTTTGCATTCCTTTCACCTCGGCTAGCTTAGTATGCGCGGGCGCGCGGTGGCAAACGGCTGTGTACGCTCCTCTAATAAGTATGGGTATACGTAAGTATGAGCTGCTACAGTGGTTTATATTAAAAATATTTTAAGAACATTAGTAGATGAACCCCATTTTCTAGACTGCAACTGCTTAGTAATTAAAATTATTCCCGATACAGTAATTATGGCTATTTATAGGCCTCCATCCCAAAGTATTGATGGGTTTTTGGATTCGCTTAACAGTAACTTAGAAAAATTATCTTCGTTTAAAAATATCGTACTGGTAGGTGATATCAACATAAACATTGCTGCAAATCGATACTCATTCACATAACTACCTTAATATTTGCTCATTTCATGGACTATTACTAGCTCATTATCACCCAACCCACCAGAGCGGCTCTTGTCTAGATCATATCCTTATAAAATCGAAAAGTCCATCCAAAACATTGGTTACTAATTCGTCACTTACCGATCATCAAGCTGTTTTACTAACACTACTAATATCTTCACCTAGAAATAAGTGCATGCGCAGCTATACTAAACTCAATGCCTATGACGAGTCTTGAAACTGATTTTCGCGGAATTAATTTTGATCCCGTTTACAATTCACATGATCCAAATGTTTCTCTACAATATTTTGTGAATTTGTTACAAGCTACGATAAGCAAAAATACATTTACTAAATTAATACCTAGAAAGTATAGTAATATTAAACCATGGATTACGCCCGGACTTGTTCGCTGTATCAGAAATAGAGATAAACTTCACCATAAATCGAAAAAAGCACCGGATAATGAACTTCTATCAATTACTTACAAACGATATAGGAATTTCTGTAATAATCTTTTGAAAAAGCTAAAAATCCAATATGGTCAAAGTCAACTACAGAAAGCAGGTAAAAACAGTAAACTTATATGGAAATTCATAAAAACTAACACTATTCGTCAAAAAATTCCGAACCTGCTCTTGATCTTCTATCTTCTGAGCTAGGCCCTGCCGCAGCAGCAAATAAAGCTAATAACTTCTTCATTAACGTAGGAAAAAACTTAGCAGAAAATACCTTGAATAACTAATCGATGTTTTCCCATTCAAAGCCAAACTAAGACGTACGCAACTCGTAACACTTTTGTGCTACTAGATACTGATGTTAATGAGGTAGTAAGTATAATAGATGGATTAAAGGAAGTTTGTGCCGTAGGTTGCGACGACATACCTAATAGCATTCTCAAAAGATTTAAATACATCATTGCCCTTCCGTTGACTCACATTTTTCAGTTATGTCTAACAAAAGGAGTATTTCCTAAATTACTTAAAAAAGCCGTAGTCACCCCTGTGTTTAAAGCCGGAGACAAACATTGTGTAAATAACTACAGGCCAATTTCAGTTTTAACAGGCCTCCCAAAGATATTGGAAAAAAATATTAACACTAGATTAGTAAAATATCTTGAAAGCAATAAATTACTTTCTGATCATCAATTTGGTTTTAGGCCTAAAAGATCAACAAGCCAAACTGTTCACCAACTGACAAATTTTATAAGCACAAACCTGGATAACGGCATGCACACGATAGGGATATTTTTAGACCTTGCCAAAGCTTTTGACACAATTTCTTGTACTTTGCTACTGAACAAGCTGGAAATGCTGGGAATACGGGGAACACAATTCGAACTATTATCTGATTACCTTAGCGACCGCCATCAGTGTGTAAAAATAGGTCAGTGCATGAGTTCTGAACTTAAGAATAGCTGTTACGGAATCCCACAAGGTAGTATTTTGGGTCCTACTTTGTTTTTTATTTATGTAAATGACCTGTGCAATTTGACACTCCAAAAGGGTGTAATTATGTCATACGCGGATGACACAGCTCTACTGTTTGCAGCTAAATCAAAGGCCAAGTTCTATGAAGTAGCTCAGAATGGTTTTAATACCGTGTCTAATTGGCTTCATAAAAATCTCTTAACATTAAATACAGATAAAACCAAGTACCTATTATTTACAATGAGAAACACTAATCCAACACTTACTAATCCTAACATTCATGCGCATAACAATTGTGATTTTCATTTTGCTGACATTGCATGTACTTGTCCCACTTTAGCTAAAACCGACCATATCATATATCTAGGCGTCACGATTGACACAAACCTGAATTACCGCAAACACATCGATTTATTATGCAACAGAGTGCGTAAACTAATGTACATTTTCAAAAATTTACGTAACATTGCCGACTTTAAATTAATTAGACAGGTTTATTTGGCTTTGTGTCAATCTATTATTACCTACTGCATAACGTCTTGGGGTGGAGCCGCTAAATCCATTTTACTGCACCTAGAACGCGCCCAAAGAGCAGTTTTAAAAGTTGCTACTTTTGGCCCATGTAGATTTCCAACACACCAGCTTTATATGGCATGTAAGGTGCTAACAGTACGTCAGTCATTTGTTGAATATAGTTTTATTCCAACACACTGAACTTTATTTTAACCCACTACCTTCAGATAGGAGAAGAAAAGATTTGGTTTGTGCTAACACTCAGACTAAACATGCTTTTGCTCGTCGATTTTATTTATTTTTGGGACCCTTATTTACTTGTATAACCAGTTTAACAGAGTGCTAAAGATTTATAGTTTAAGCTATATTAGGTGTAACTTACTAGTACAGGAATATTTGGCAAAACTCAAATAAGCAGACACGGAAAAACAATTAGAAATATTAAAAAAAAAATTCCATCTACCTACTCTAACATAAGTCTCTTCCTTAACCTAATTAATAATAGTCTCCTCTTTATTTAATTAAAAATTATTTGGTAATTTGCTTAAACATACTATATCTTACTTAATCTAGTTTTAAAATAATATACCAAAATAGTTACCAACTCTTTAAGTCATTGAAAATATTATGTCTCCTTTTTAATTTAGCATCTAATAAAATTGTTGTGTTCCTTTTAAAATGTTGATGTAAATTGATGGCCTGAAACACAGGTTTTCACAAACCTAGATCAGGCAGGTCTATATTACAGCTAGAATTAAAGTTACCTCGTTTGTAATTAATGTAAATCTTATTTTTACTTTTTAACTTGAACCTTGGTTTGGGGGGGGGGGGGTGAGGTGATTGACTCCACCCGTGACGTCTAAGAGGGGCGCGCGTGGAACACTACGCACCGCCACCTTGGGTCCTGATGTGTGGGGGCTGACGGACGTCCTTGGGGACGTCCGTCAGCCCCCACATGCATTGATGCAGCTCTATGTGTCGCTGCATCGGTTGCTCACCCCGCGCCCTCGCTTCCTCGCGCCACCGATACGATGACGCGAGTACTTTCGCCTCGAGGTCCCAGGGCGGGGATCCGGCCAGTGCACAAGCCGCCTCGTAGGAGATCGTGCGGTACCCCCTGATGACTCTGACGGCCATCGCTCTCTGCGGCTTGCGCAGGACTGCGATACTACCGGCCGTCAGGTCAGCCGCCCAGATCGGGGCCTCGTAAAGGGCCATCGATCGCACGATCCCCTCGTAGAGCCGCTTACAAGCGGCGCTCGGGCCCCCCAGATTGGGAAGCAGCGTTGACAGCTCCCCAGCAGCGCCCAGCAACTTGGGCGCCAGCCGTCGGAAGTGGGGCCCGTAGTCCCACCGGCTGTCGAGCACCAATCCCAGGTACTTCATGGTGGACTCGACAGCGATCCGAGCCCCCCCGACCACGATGTGTGAGCTGGGTGGCGGCGCCCGCTGGGGGCCATGAAACACCATGGCCTCCGAATTGCTGAGGGCCACCTCCAGGCCTAGGCGACGTATGCGGCTCACCACCTGTGAGACCGCAGCCGTCGCCAACAACGCTGCCTCCCTGTGCGAGCTCCCCCGGGCAGTGACCAGCGTGTCATCCGCATAACACGTCAGGTCGACCCCCGGACTGAGCTCGCCCCTCAGCACCCAGTCGTACCCGATGTTCCACAGGAGCGAGCCTACAACCGAGCCCTGTGGAACACCGCAAGACATGCGGCGCTGGTTTCCGCCATCACGTCCCATGTAGGTGACACACCTCTCCGACGAATAAGCCCCAAAGATGTGGCGGAGGTAGGGAGGCACCCCATGGTACCGCAGTGCCTCCCGAATACAACTCCAGGGCAGGGTGTTGAAGGCTTTGGAGATGTCCAAAGACACCGCCAACATCACCCCGCCCCGGGACACCGCTTCCTCCGCCAGGACTCTAACCCGCGACACAGCGTGGATTGTGGAGCGCCCATGCCGAAACCCGAACTGGCTGTCGTCCAGGTCCGGCCCCTCTCTGCACAAGTGGCCGACGAGGCGGGCTGCGATTATCCGCTCAAACAGCTTGCCCACCTCGTCTAGCAGCACTATGGGCCGGTACGCGGACGGCGATTCCGCAGGGCGCCCCGCCTTCCTGAGCAGGACCAGACGACCAGATTTCCACAAAGTGGGAAACTGGCCCTGCTCCAGGCACGCTGTGTAAAGTCCTCTCAGTTGGGGCTCAAGCTCCTTCAGAGCGAGGGCTAACACGCAGCCGTGGATCCCGTCGGGCCCCGGAGCCACGTTCTTGGCCCGGAGCCGCATCACGGCTGCTCTCATCTCTGCCTGTGTCACCTCTGGGACGCTGATGGCGTTCTCCACCTCTGTAGACTCTGCGGCTGTGGGCAAAGCCATCGGCGGCGGAGTATGCTCCGCTCTTGCCGGGAAGAGAGCTGCAACCACCTCTTCCAGTAGCTCGGGTTGGAGACTCTCAGTAAGTGGGGGCGCCGCGGCTCGAAGTTTCCCTCGGACCGCGCGGTAAGAGCGCCCCCACGGATCCCCGTCTAGAGTCTCCAGCATCTCCTCCCTGGCTCGCGTCCTCGACTCGCCGATGGCCAGCTACAGAGTCTCCTTAGCCGCGCGGTACACCTCATACAGCGCGGCCTCTTCTTCAGGGACCCGACGACGTCTCCTCCGGTATCGGGTGTACTGGCGTCTGACCGCCACGCACGCGACGCGCAGCTGCGCGATCTCGGCGGTCCACCAGTACACCTGGCGCCTTGCGGGCTGTGCGTGAGCTCGGGGCATGGACGCGTCGCAGATTTGCATCATCGCCCCGCGAAACCACAGCGCTTCCTGCTCGACGTCGACGGGTCCGTTCATTGCCGACTCCCGGCTGCAGGCCTGGACAATAGCGGCCTCCTCGAGAAGCTCCCTGTCGATGTGCTTACGCGCCCAGCGTGAACCATCCGTTCGCGGGGCCGGTGGACCGCGGCCGCCGGTGGTCTGGGCGGAGACGTGGAAGCGGATGTTCCTGTGATCCGACAACGTCTCCACCTCCACAGCGACACGCCAGTCACGGACACGGCTCGCGACAGCGGGGCTAGCGAACGAGACGTCCACAATAGAACCGCCCCGCTGCCGAACGCACGTGTGGACCGAGCCCCGATTTAGGACGGTCAAGCCAGTCGTGACCGCCCACTTCTCCAGCGCCTCGCCCTTAGCATCGGTCACAGGGGATCCCCACGCCGCAGACTTGGCGTTGAGATCCCCCAGCAACAGCACCGGGCGAGGGTGGAGTCGGCCCACGACGGCACCCAACTCGACAAGGAACCTCTCGAAGTCGGCGAGACTCTTGTTGGGCGAAAAATACGCCCCAACCGTGCCAATGCCGTCCGCGAGGGCGGCTACCCATTCGTGACCTCGGGACGGGTTGACTAGAGCCCCGCCAATGATGGCCACCAAACCGTCCAAGTCTCCCACCCAGTTATCCCTGGGGGGGACAAAATACGGTTCGGCGACCACAGCCACGTGAATCGACCACTCTGCTCTGGAGCAAGAGATCCTGAACTCTAGCAGAGTGGTTGATATTGCCCTGGAGGAAATGGTAGAGTGCCGTTATGCGCAATCCATTCCCTCCGCACCATTCCTAGGCCGGGAGTCGGCCGAAAGGCAGCCAGGCTGCGGAGGGGGTAAAGAGCCCCCCGCAGCCTTGGCAGCTCCTCTTTTTTTTCTTTTCTTGCTGGTGGCGGGCGCGCCGCAGGCCTTTCCACCCGCTCTGTGCCCGGCGGGCCTCCCTGCAGCTGTACAAAGGCTGCAGTTTGGCGCCGCGGAACACTGGGCCGCCTTGTGGCCTGGCCACAGCGATAGCACTGCTCGCTGCGGTCAGTTTCGGCGGTGCACCGTGCCCTGACATGCCCAATGTCCAGGCACCGGTAGCACCGCATGGCCCTGGGCTGCAGCAGCTTGACCCTCGCTGCAACCCAACCCACCAACAAACGCCCACTGTCAGTGACTTTATTCGCTGCCGCCACCGGGCACCGCACCCAAATCGTGCCGAGCCCGGAAGCGTCGGTGCGTATCTCGCCCGTCCGGATGTCTTCGGGCGGACATCCTCCAACTTTGGCGATGGCCGCCACGACCTCAGCCGGGGTCATCGAGTCGTCCAGGCCATCGACACGCAACTCCACGGTCTTCATTGGCCTGGACACCCGGACGTCCTCCGGGTTGAGGACCTCCCTTAGCTTGGCGGCCAGGATGTTCGCCTTTTCGCCGCTAGAGGCACCCGTAATCGCTGGCCTCATTTTGAAGCCAGACGGTGTGCCGAGGTCGGGAAACGCGACATTTGCTTTCGCCTTTGTAAGGACCGCCTTGTAAGTGACGCCCGTTTCGACGGCTCCGGGCTGCAGCGTTATAACTACAGCCGCGGAGCGTGGGGCTCTGACCTTAGGCGATCCCTTAACCTTCTGCGGTGCCGGTGCTCTAGCGGGCGCCGGGGGCGCTGTCTTCTTCCCGTGACGGCGGCCTCTTTTGACGACGGTCGCCCAGGCCCCAGCGGTAGGCCCGGGTGCGGCCGCCGGTGGCGCAGCCGGTGGCGCAGCTGCCCGAGAGGCGGGCACGGACGTACCCTCCGCGGGCTTTTTGGACCCTCTCCCGGACCGGCTAGACTCAGCCACCGCGCTTGCCGTTGGCTGCCCCTCCTTCCTCCGCTTGTCCGCAGCGAGCGGCGGGCGGAGGTTTTGAGCCGGGAGCAGCCTCGCCTCTATCGCCTCCAGTCGGGCACTCACTATCTTTCCACACTGCACCATGCAGATGCGCGCGATCTTTTCGACCTCCGCATCCGCAGGTGCAGGCGCCGAAGATGGGACCGGCGATGGCAGTGCCACTGTAGTTATAGTGGAGCCGACAGCCGCGGGAGCTGCCCTCTAGGCGGCAAACTGCCGCTTGAGGTCCTCCAACTCGGATCGGAGACGGCCATTCTCCTCCCATAGCTTCGCCGTCTCCTCCGTGCTAGTGCGACTAAGGAGGACCTCAACCGCCTCCTTAATTCCGTCCGCCGCCTCTTTAAGAGCACGCGTGAATGTGCCCTTCAGATTGCCCGACTTGGTGGCAACCTTCAGGACGACATCCACGCCGTCTAACACTTGGCGACTAAGCGCCACAGCCGTTACGCTTCCGCCGTCAGTCATGCGAGCAGAGCGCCGCTCTTGGGCCTGTCGGGCCAACTCGCTGACTTGGTCAGCCGCGACAGTCTTTTGCTGCGACCGTTTCGCAGCATTGGCCTCTGCTCTATTGGCTTCCAGAATGGAGCCCCCCTCAAGATTCGCCACCGTGGGCTCGAGGGCCACTTGCTTGGACCCCGAGTCGTTCCCTGCGCTGCTGGGCACTGGCGTATCGGGGCGCTTAAGAAAGTGCCCCAAAGAGTCGCGTGACCCAGCTCCACCAGCTGCACGACCCCGTCCTCTCCTGCCCTTCGGCACCTTAGCTGGTACGTTCTCCTCGCTGGAAGAGAACCTCACGTGCTCCTCATCCTCCTTGCGTGCGTGCTTCTTCCAAAACTTGGACGCACGCTCCGCTCCCTCCCCTTTCGTCCGCGAGCGCTTTGAGCTTACGCTCGCCACCCTCGCCACACTCATCCTATCAGATGTGGTGTCAGAATCTGACACCACACCCACACCCATCTGCTCGACCAAAACGATCGGCACCTTCTCTGTTTGTTTTTTATTTATTGTATCCATATGAATCCCACGAATCACTCTTGAACCTAATCTAACCTACTGCCAATATATTTTTGAATGTTCAAAAACACCATGTTCGCCCTCGATTTCGACTTAGCTGCCATAGGATGAATTAAATAATACCCCAAAAGCTTTCATATGGCATAATTATGTTACATCACTGTTGGGCATTTGGTCCAGACTCCATACATCCGTGCCCGTGGTCCTTTCAGCCCAATCCGTTCAGTGGTTTGAGCTGTGCGTTGATAGATCATTCAATCAGTCACCCTTGCCTTTTATATAATATAGACTAGCTTCCGCCCACGGCTTCGCCCGCGCGGTATGTTAATAAAAAGTAGCCTATATCCTTCCCCACGGTTAAACTCAAACTCAAACTCAAAGCATTTATTTCAATTAAACCATTTACAGGCACTTTTGAATTGTCAAGGAGTCGGTCAGTCAGAAATATGAAGCTAGTTGCCCATTCCAAAGCGTAGTAGGTAACTTATGGAGAAGAACGGGCAAGAAACTCCACGGACACTCTTTTAAATCAAAATATTGTTACAATATATGGGTTACATCATTCATGTTGAAATTATACATGTGAGAACAATGTACGTATGTAAAGCACGTTAAAAGCGTCCGCAATTATAACATACAAACAATTCAAAAATTAAAATAAGCCATGGCAGCTAAGAGATGACCAGTCACAACTGACGGCGCCCGTTCACGAACATGACGCATGGATCAGCACCATTCAGCTCAACCATTTTGAAGGGAGCTAAATGATCCAACACACGCGCCACCATCAGCGAAACATTTCAGGTAGCATGACATTCCCAGCCGCCAGGGCACATTCAAGTCAATAAAAGACAGATTACCCGGTAAATGGTAGCTCAATAGTACATAGTACTCACACCTGTTAAATACTGGTATTCAGCTGCATCCGGTTAGACTGGATGCCGACCCCAATATAGTTAGGACAAGGCTAGGCTGATGATGAGTATGGCAGTATGGCAGTATGGATAGTTAGGATTGCTCATAGAAAATCTCGATACTTCGCTAACGAAAAACAAACTAACAAACACACTTTTGCAAAAACTGTCGTCTTGTATTTTTACATAATTATTATATTTTGTGATCTCAAACGTTTTTTGAATAAAATCGGATTGAGTTTTCAAACATGACATGTTGTGTCAAAATAAAATGTAGGTACTAATTTAAATCAAAAGCACTAAGGAGTATTCATATCAACTTTGATGCAAATCACCACCAAAATAAACTACGCCTTTTTAACCCCGTTAGGCGATGAGTTTCAATAAAATTCGAAACAAGTCCTTCATCAATATTCTGTTAAAGAATGTTTATGCAAAATTTTAAGTAGATTGGACCAAGGAATCACGTTGTCCCACACAAATTTTGCCCCCGTTTTTCACCTTCTTAGGAGTAGAATTTCGGAAAATCCTTTCTTATCGGATGCCCACGTCATACAAAGAACACCCCTCCAAGTTTCAGGTCTCTACGATCAGCGGTTTAGGCTGTGCGTTGATCCGTCAGTCAGTGATTCAGGACAAAGCATTTTATTTAAATAGATTAACAATGATATGGCGTCTTTCTTGAAGTGGTTTGCCACCCAAATTATGGGAAGAAGAAGGTCGAGTCACAAAATAGATAAGTGCTGGCTTCATACAAAGAGCAAAACCAGGCGCACGCACACACGCACAGATGCGTATTATGTACTGATATGAGGTTTAAATCTATTCCATACGGATGCCGGTCACGAGTGCCCTTGCACTAGCTGTACGTACGCGTGTCTTTATATGCGTGCGTTTTCACTAGTTAAATGGAGCCGACCTTTAGTACCAATTTATTTTGTGGTCTAGTACCTACTGTATGGATCGGAATGCTGGACCTTGAAGAACATGGATAAAAAAAAGATTGTATGCAGCAGAGATGAGAATGTTGAGATCTTAGGAGTGAAAAAAATTAATAAAGTATAAAAGTAAATGACTCCATAAATAAGATGAAGTTTGAAAGTGGCGCCAGTGACAGAAAAGTTGAAAGGAAATCGTTTGTCTTGGTAACAAGCGTTTCATCTCTCCTCATCAAATATGACAAAACGATTGATAAATAAACTATTAATAAACTTCATATAATCAGACTAAAATATTGACAGGGGAAAAATGGAAGAAGAAAACGTGTTGCGTCGACTCAAAGTAAGATGGAACAAGAGCAGGAAGATTTATTGAGATATCTCTTACCAGATCCTGTAAT
Organism: Lithophane socia; assembly: GCA_947522985.1. Taxonomy (NCBI): domain Eukaryota; kingdom Metazoa; phylum Arthropoda; class Insecta; order Lepidoptera; family Noctuidae; genus Lithophane; species Lithophane socia. The sequence continues at coordinate 1,096,286 of OX383274.1, forward strand.
TAGTCCTTCGCCCACAAAAACTTTTGCAAATCCATACAGATAATGTTTCTCCAAACAGGTATTGGCCACCAAAAGAGCATCTTCAGGGTCTGATATGGCTGTAACAAATAATTGAATTGTAAATAAGTGCTCATTATTAGGGTTCCGTAGTCAACAAGGAAACCTTATAGTTTCGCCATGTCCATCCGTCATGCAGTCTGTCCCTATTGCGGAGTGTTATTGGATCTATTTCCGTTCAAAAATATTGTGGGAGTGTAAAAACCATTTTTAACCGACTTCTAAGAAGAGGAGTTTATCAATTGTTTATATAATTTATGTATGTTCGGGCATAACTCCGTCAGTAACTGACGGAGTTATGCCCGAACACAATACTCAGATTTAAAAAACACACAATACTCAGATTTAGATTAATTTATTTGCGAAAACATAAGTTGATAATATACATGGTATGATGCATAATATAGGTGTTACAATGTTATTTTTTTTGTGGTGTACAAATTAAGTCGGAAGACTACGTTTTCAATGTAGAAAATATAAAAATACAATGAATAATAATTTAAATAAATCAACAATTAACATCAATATTCATGCGATTCAAAATAGATAGAAAAGATTCAGTCAGTATCTCCAGAGCGATTTATCATTTAAAAATTCATTAACGTCATAATTAGGCTTTTTCTGTCAGTATTTTTATCTCTATATGTGAAAATGGTCACCCATCCACGGACCAACCCCGGCAAGCGTAGCTTAACCCGATGGATCGACCCGAGCGGCTGTTATTACTTAGCCACGAGCTCCTCCTTGAATAGGTAAATCAAATCAAATAAAATCTATTCGCATGAATGTAGGTTTACAATTTATATGGTCTTATAATGGGCCCTTTACATTCTACCATTACTTATGGTGCGCAAATATTAAATTTTACACAATGTATTAGTCACCATCAACAAATTGTATCTCATGCATTAGGATTATAAGGAACAATTTCATTAATTGATGTCAGAGTTATACCTATGTCCGTTCAAGAGATAAAGTTTAAGTAATATAATGTCAGTTAGAATAATATAAAAATAAAAATGATTGTAAATTGTAATTGATGATGTCATGTCTACTAAAATGTCAATGTGTTACAACCTTCTCTCAAATTTTAATATTAATTAATTATTAGAAGGCATATACCAATATTATTTATTTCCTTATCCCTCTCCGCGATCCAACATGTAGTCATTGAGATTGTAAAAGCATTTGTCGATATACTTCCGAGATGGTCCCATGAGAATGGTCCCATGAGATGGGACCCTGGAGAAATCGAGGGAACTCTTCAAGAATTATAGGCAAACCTGTAGCGAATTGGGTATTTCTTATAGTAACTTGTGCAGTTGCTCTTGGCAAACTGATGATGAAGACCACAGACTGCCACCGGAACTACTCACTAGTAAGTATTTCACGGGTTGCGATTCGATTACTGTAATATGGCTCGTCACAATGCATATCGTGAAGTTGAGCTGATATGGTGAAGTTGCGCTGATGGTGAAGTACCAGAACTCCTCAATAATTATAAGCAATATTGTTAATCTGTCTTTTTTTTTTACAGGAAAAAATGTTGTAGGTAAAATCATGAGGAACGTTGATAAACAAACCGACGAATGTTTGCGAGACAGACAGATCCGCCGCGCACTTCAGTTGGCATGAAAGCGATTGCGTCTGTCGTAGTTCTGCTAATAATTTTTCCAAACACAGCCGGGACAGAAGAGTTCGCGCGCGGCAGTCGTCCAAAGCCACGCGCGACCGCCTCGCACGATTGCCGCTCAATGTGCAAACCTTTACACCCAATGTGTTTTTGCCTGTTCAAAAAGAATGGACCCGTATTCTACGTTGACGGACTTAAAGAGTAGGTACTACCTACTTTGATACCTTGATTCACAAATAAACTCTTGAGATCCGCACAGACCCCATGTGACTAACAGTGTAATTATTTTGGCGCGACTAACTAAAGGTTAATCGTTGCAAAAAGTATGTGCCCGCAAGGTTCTACTATGCGCAGAACTACTAGTTTTTAATAAGAGTGGTATTTTTTTAATCAAGTACCCAACCTCTACCAGCTTTAACCCGTTTTACACCAAAACGATATTAGATCCAACTCCGATATTTTACTCTGTCATTTTCTGAACTATCATAATCAGAATGATTTTGATTTTTAGGGTGCAGGTGGAAGAGTTGCTGCGGGAAAGTCCGAAAGGGATGAGGGGAGGGAAGGGAGGCAGGCAACTGAAAGAACACGGGTGGGTTTTAGTCAGTAAAAGTCGGACATGTCGCTCCGCCCAGAGCGGGAGAAGTCATTTGATGAGATTTCCCAAACTCAAAAAAAAAAAAAAAAGAAGCTGGAGAGTTGTAGATAAAACTTACAGTAGTAAATTTGTGATCCAAATTGTACGTATATAACGCCACCTTGCTGTACTGAGCACTCCGCAATATTTTTCCACAGCGGCCATAAATCTGTAAATATAACATACCATAAATATCACGCTTACATCCGAAGGTATAGGCAGAGATGTGTTGCCAATTATCTTTGTTCTATGTAACAATAGAGGGAGAAATCTAGAAATTCCTACTGAGAATCTTTATATATTTCATCTGCAAATACAAAAAAAGGAGGGGAAGGTTTTTTTTAAATAAATTACAACAATATTGGTATCAAATAAAAGCTAGTAATGAGTTAATTCCAAATATATATATTAATAAAACTAAAACGCTTGAAATAATACAAATTATATAATATAGGCGGTAATATATAATTATATAGTATAATATTATAATAATATATTACAAACAAAAGTTACACCATTATTTTAGGTTATTGGTTTGTCCTCGCCTGCAATACCTTACAAAAAACAAAGTTCAATGCTAATTTTTACCCGACTACGGCGAAGCAAAAAGGAGAGTTATGATTTTGACCGGTATGTATGTATGTATGTTCATCTGTTCCATCCTACCTTCTAAACCACTCATCACAATTTGACAAATGAGGTATCGTTGGAATCTTCTTGATCGTCCGCTGGTTATAGGCTATGTGAAATCACATTAATTTGAATATGTCGCCCTCTAGCGGTCATAAAGTCATGACATAAAAAAAAAAAACACTTCAATTATGTCGTGTTGGGTATCACATGAAAGGGCTTGACAAGCACATTACAAATTATATGTATATATATCGTGTTATCTAGGTACATAAATATGTTTAAATTGTTAATTAAAGCAAAAGTGAGGCTGCGCTACGTATGGCGCGGCTGTAAAATTAATACCTAATAAACAATAATGATTATAAAATGATAACAACACGCAATTAATCAAATCTTAATAATAAATAAATAGTAGCAATTGGATTTTTCCTGTGTAGGTACTTGCTATTAGCACTAGGTATTGCGTGAAATCTCAATAGATGGCGCTGTTTTAATGGATATTTTAGTGCAGTAACCAGTAACCGTCCTCTATTATAAGCACTCCCTAGACTATAAGGGTCAGTTCACACCGAGACGTGACGCGACGCGACGCGACGCTTGCTTGAAGAGGCCAGTGGTTTCAAACTGCACAGCGCAGCGCAGCGAAACGCTGCGCGGTGCAGCGGAGCGTGTCTACCAGTGTAAGGAATTTCTCCCTCTTTTTTTAAGGTAAACTCGTAATTAATGTAATACTTCTAATTTTAGTTTACCATGTTAATATTGTGCTATTACCGTGGCTAAAGGCGAAATTGGAACTAAGTCGCACATAATTTAAAAAAAAACGGGTACTCTTTGCTCCGTTGAGTTGAGACGGGTCGGGCGGGGGTCAGTCGAGCTTAGACCGCAGTAGCAGTAGACTTTATTACCCTAAAATACACTAAAAAAAAATAGTACCCCAAAACTTACCCTTGCTGTAATAGTTTTACTCTAAATCGAGAGTAAATTAGGTACCCTAAGTTGGCATCACTGAGTAGAGACCAGTCACCACAGAGCGGCCTCAGGCTGCGCCTCACGGCGCAGCGCGGCGCAGTTCGGCATGTGCACAGTAACTGCCCAAGTAAGGATTAATGGTATCATTTTGAGTTGAATTTTTCCCGATCCTCTTAATCCGTCAAATTCAGTCAGACAAGGTTCGATTCTAACAAGCCCATCTTTATCTGCATTTATAGTGGAATCATCAAATTGTATGAGAACTGCGCTTGGCTGTTCTCCGTGCTTCAGCTGATCCCGACGAAGAGCAGGCCATACCAGGTTTCTCACCAGTCCCATCGCACCACTCACTAACCGCGATTAATGTTTAAATTCCTGCGTAGCATGACACGGGAGCCAATACCGATATCGATACTACCTATACGTATTATACCTCCAGTTCGGTTGGGATCTCTAGGTATATGTTCCGAAGATAAGGGTGTTCTGTTTTAGCTCTAGAGGCCTCAAGCCTATCATTGCTCTCATCATGCACTAGTTTAGTGCATTGTTTTACGCAAATGTTTTGATGCTCTTCGTAGTAAATGTTGCAAAGCTTTTTGACTGACATTGTAATTTAAATACTCTCTGTGTATAAAATTACTTGACAGTGTCCAGTGCTTTCCCATAATCTAGGATGTTGTTCAAAAAGTCTTCAGCCACATCACAAACTCATTAGAACACCATGTCGATTTTGCTTAATTGAGGTCCTCGTTAAAGACGTTTATAAGAAACAACTAAGATTAGATTAGAGGGGTTGGTTTTGTGGACGAAAAAACTGTTAAATATTTGTGAATGTATTGAACGCAATCTCTATTAGTCCACATTTTTGGCACAGAGGCCTTAAAAGGGCCTTCGATGATAATGGACTGACAAGGAAAGTGGGTCTGTTGAAGGATTTAGTTAACACATCACTCGAATCGAGCAACAGTGTCGAGGACTACGTGAACAAAGTAATGACCACCGCGCACAAACTTAGAAATATAAACTTTGAAGTCAATGAAGAGTGGCTCGGAACACTGATGCTTGCAGGTCTTCCTGATGTTTATGCGCCTATGATAATGGGGCTAGAGAGTTCAGGTGTACAGATTAGCGCTGACTTGGTCAAAACGAAGCTGTTACAAGAAGTTAAGTCAACGGTTTCAAGTGCAGCCCTATATACAAACTCTAAGAAGACAAAGAATCAAAATCCCGATAAACCAAAGGGACCGAGGTGTTACAGTTGTAACAAGTATGGCCACTATGCAAAGTTCTGCAAAAGTTCCAAGAAAACTACTAACAAACAGAATAAAAATGGAGACAGTACAAATTTTGTTGCAGCGTTTTCAGCTACATTGGATGGACTAAGTGACAGGTGGTTTGTAGACTCAGGTGCATCTATGCACATGTCTGGAAAACGAGAATGGATGTACAACGTCACCAAGCCACCAGTGAACAGTATAACGGTAGCCAACAGAGAGCCGTTATCAGTAGATGGTGTTGGATGTATCAACATAAGTCTACTCGAAGGAACTATTCAGGTGAAAAATGTTCTTTATGTCCCAGGTTTAGCAGCCAACTTACTCTCTGTCAGTAGTATAGTTAAAAGTGGCTACAAAATAACATTCAATGACAAAGGTTGCTATATTTATGATGGAAACAAAAATAATATTTGTTCAGCAACACTGACTAACAAACTTTATGTATTAAACACAGGAAATAACTCAGAGACTGCCCACTTATTATCTTCTGATGAAAAAGGCAACAACACCTATTTATGGCATCTACGGATGGCTCACCTAAATGTTTCAGATGTAAACAAGCTGTCTGCCTGTGCTGAGGGAGTGACTCTGAATAAGTGACACCATCAGATGCACACATTGTTCAGAGGGTAAGCAGACGAGACTTCCATTCAACAATGTAGGATCTAGAGCCACACAGCCTTTGGAGCTCATTCACTCGGATTTATGTGGGCCTATGGAAAACGAGTCGTGTTCAGGTATGAAATACTTTATAGCATTTGTTGACGATTACACTCAGATGGTTCATGTATATCTAATGAAGGATAAACTTAATGTAACGGAGATTTTCAAAGATTTTAAGGCAAAAGTGGAAGTAAAGCTAGAAAAGAAAATAAAAACCCTCCGAACAGATAATGGTAAGGAGTACTGCAATGATCACTTTCAGAGTTATTTGTCTAATCATGGAATTACTCATCAGACATCAACTCCCTATACTCCACAGCACAATGGCTTAGCAGAGAGGATGAACCGCACTCTAGTCGAACGTGCAAGGTGCATGTTATTCTATGCAAATTTAGAAAAGAAATACTGGGCGGAGGCTATAGCTACAGCTGCTTACGTCACAAATCGTTGTCCCACTAAAGGCCTGGGAGGTAAGACTCCATATGAAATGTGGCATGGGCATAAACCTAATCTGTCACATATTAGAATATTTGGTTCTGATGCCATGGTCCACATCCCGAAGGTTAAGAGGCAAAAATGGGACAAAAAGTCAGTAAAAATGATACTAGTGGGATACTGTGATAATAGTAAAGGGTACCGCTTACTAGACACTAAAAGTAACAAAATTGTTAAAAGTAGAGATGTGATTTTTCATGAAAAATTTGATAAAAACATGTGTGATAACAATGTTCCAGTTGATATTTGTGGTGAGAGCCTGCCTTCAGAAAGCACTAGTTCATCAGTTAAAGATGAGAGCAGTCATGACAGCCTCGTAGAAGACAGCCCAAAATTAGGAAGTTCATCAGCCTCAGGTAACAACTATAAAATTGATTCACAAGATGAAGATTCTAGTGAATATCAATCAGGCACAGATGATTTAGACGAGACTTACAAACCTCCTAGACAGGCATGTAAATCACAGGATTATGTCAGTAATATTACTCTGAGGCCACGTAATAAAATTGACAAACAAAAGATTGAGAATAGTCTGTATTGCCTTTACACTAATCTGTCTGACCCACAGTCAATAGAAGAAGCCCTGTCATCCTCACATGCTGTGCAATGGAAGAGAGCTATGGATGAAGAGTACAGCTCCTTAATGAAGAACAACACATGGAACTTGACAGATCTTCCTTCCAATAAAAGGGCTCTACCGTCAAAATGGGTTTTTAAAACAAAAACTGACCAGGCTGGAGAAATTGTTCGCTACAAGGCAAGGCTAGTCATAAAAGGATTTGCTCAGAGGAAAGGCATCGACTATGGTGAAATCTACTCTCCTGTAGTGAGGTATCAGACCATACGTTTTTTATTTAGTTTAGCTGCTAAACATAACATGGAGATTGACCAGATGGATGCTGTCTCTGCATTCCTGCAAGGGGAAATAGACACTGATATCTACATGGTACAGCCCGAACTTTATGCACAAGGATCCAAAGTATGTCATTTAAATAAATCCATATATGGCCTGAAGCAAGCTAGTCGAATATGGAACATAAAATTGAATAATATACTGCAAACCATAGGAATGCACCAATGTAAGACCGACCCATGTGTATATTACAATACTGAGAAGAATACTTACATTGCTGTGTGGGTTGATGACTTACTTATATTTACTTCTCAACAATGCATGAAGGAGATGTTAAAGGACAAACTAATGCAACACTTTGAGATGAAAGACTTAGGAAAAGCAAGTCAATGTTTGGGGTTCAATATAACAAGAAATGACAACTCAATTATGTTGGACCAGAAGAAATACATTAATGAAGTTTTGGATAAATTTGGAATGTTGGAATGCAATGCTGTAAAAACGCCTATTGAAGTTGCACTTAAATTCAGCCATGATATGAAGACTGAAACAAGGACTGATTATCCTTATCGACAGATCATTGGCTGTTTACTATACATAGCACAAGGCACAAGGCCAGATATTGCATTTGCAGTCAACACATTAAGTAGATATAATAACGAACCAAAGACTGAACATGTAGCTGCAGTAAAAAGAGTGTTAAGGTACCTGCAGGGAACTAAGGAACTCAAACTCATATATACCAAAGATGGTAATGCAAGCATCAAGGGATACTGTGATGCTGACTGGGCCGGTGATGTGCTCGACCGCAAGTCGTGCAGTGGTTACATATTTTTGTTACAGGGAGGTGCTATTTCATGGTCATCACGCAAACAGCAGACCGTGGCCTTGTCAACGGCAGAGGCTGAGTATATACTCAGCCTCTGCCGTGCCTCCCCTGCGTGCCTCTCCTGCGTGGCTGAGGACATGGCCATATGGCCATGTCCTCAGCCACGCAGGAGGCGCTATGGTTGCGCCAGCTTAGCGGGGAGCTTGGCTGTGAGCTGAATTAACCTCTCATCATCTATAGTGATAGTCAAAGTGCCATTAGACTTTCTACAAGTGATTGTTATTTACCCAGAACGAAGCACATTGATATAAGACATCATTTTCTCAAGGAGCATGTTTGTAATTGTAATATTAAATTTTGTTACTGTAAGGGTAGTGAAATGATAGCAGATATTCTAACCAAAGGTACTACCTCTGAGAAACATATGTATTGTTCAGCAAAAATGGGACTTGTGTTAAATATTTGTGAATGTATTGAATGCAATCTCTATTAGTTCACATTTTTGGCACAGAGGGCTCTGCTCTCTCTCTTGCCCCTGCTCTCGTTCAAACGTAAAAGCTTGTAACCGTTTATCTTATTACAATATACTTTTTATTCAACAAGTCTTCTCTTTCCATTATAATTGCACCACCAATAATCCTTTAAAAACTATAAGAGAGAACTATAAGTAAGCTCAGTATTACCTAGGCACATGAGAAACAATAAAACATAAACAAAATAATGTAAACCGGCTCTGCAATTATACTCTATCACGAAATTTTAACCCCAAAATAATTTAAATAAAAAAAAGTTAAAAAACTAAAACCCGACTACTTAAAAACCACGTTCTAATAAAAAGTATGAAACAAGAAAATATTTCAGACAGAAATCAAGACAGTGACAATGGTCAAGGACAAGTCGTGGTCGCATGCCTGTACACCTACAAAACTATACTGCCCTCCTAATAGCAAATGCAGTAATCGACATTTTTACGATTTTCCGTTTTTGTCAAAAATGACATCTGCAGACTTTTAGCTACACGTAGAACTTTTTTTTACTTTTTTTTGTCTCTGGATCCTCGAGATACAATAAGTAAAAATGCAGCATTTCAAGTGAAAGTATCTGATATTGTTAGTATGAATGCAGCAATGAGCATACACCAGATTAAAATGCAGTAGTACTGTGTTTCTTTCTAGAATGTACAGGAATACTGCATTCTAACTTGGTACTAAATATAGTACCAAGTTAGAATGCAGTATTCCTGTACATTCTAGAAAGAAACACAGTAGGGTAATACAAAAAAGTGAACATTCGAAAATATCTATACTAATATTATAAAGCTGAAGAGTTTGTTTGTTTGTTTGAACGCGCTTATCTCAGGAACTACTGGTTGGAATTGAATTGAATTGAAAAATTCATTTTGTGTTGGATATTACTTACATTTATCGAGGAAGGTTATAGGCTATATAATTATATAACATCACGCTACGACCAAAGAGGTAAGAGCACAAACAGAGTATATTTAAAAGATATTGTTACTGTGGAGGTACACAGAAATAAAAGTAACATGTTTGTGAAGACAGATTATTATGGAATGATACACGAAATTGAGTTCCTAAAAGTAAAATACCTAAAGTCATTGTCAATTCCTGATCCTATCAAAAACATTCTTCCAAAGGGTGAAGAAGAAAGAAGCAAGAAAATCTGCTATTCTTTCCACACTGTCCAAAATAATACCACAAAACAGATTACCGTTTTGGCAAAACCTTTACATCAATAACTCCTCGACTGATCTTACGAATAGTTTAGAAGTAGAAGACTGTGATGAAACAAAGGCTATGAAATTTTATTTTAATTACTACTAAAACTGTTACAGTGCCATTATTAATTAATATTTTTAAGTAAGTGCTTCTATGGAAGCAGTGTTCCGTTTAAAAGATTATAGGCGAAAGCGAATGAAGAATGATCTCGTTTATTTTACTAAACTTTTGTTACTAAATCACATGGTGATAATTAATAATAGGTATTTCTAAACAGATATTTTCTATAATTTTGATTTGAAAGTAAAAGTTTCAAAGTAATAAAATATATTGTAGGTACTAGGTACGGACCTAGTACAACATATTTTATTACTTTATGTCCCAACAAAAAGACTGGTTAAATGATAAAATAAAAATATTTTCATAATTGATTATGTTTTTCCTTTTTTTTCTATTTAAATGTTAAACAACTCGTTTTTACACTGCATTATGCCTTTTATTCTACTTGTATCAGTAATCAATTTTTCTAGTGCTTAATGCAGTCAATGTATTTCCTAGATATAAATGCAGTATCAAACACGATTACTGCATTTCACTTTACTACTTGGATGTATCACAAATAGAGACACAAGAGGGCGGGTAGTAAGCAAAATTGCCTGTCTTCAATTTGATTTTTCATGAAATTGATAAGACTTAGGTGTAAAATAAAAATAGTATGAGTAACTACATGATATTTCCAAACTTTTTGTGGAACAGAAACACAAAATATTAAAATTTTCTCGATAAAAAAATATCACGAAGTTACCTCTAATTTTCACGTATTTTCGATTTGTACTTAAAATGCTAATGCCTATTATGATAAAAATTAGATGATTATATGTATTAAAACAAGGCAAAAAAAATTGTGTAGGCTTTTTTTTTTATTCCTTTTATTTTTGGTTTTATTACGAATCAAAGCTTGTAGGACTTACGACGTTCTTAGTTCGTGGAAGAAGCCATCTTCCGTCGCACATTACGGGAACTTCAAGCATATTTTTGTTTCACAAATCAGTCGGCGTCGCTCTGTTGAGACGAGAGGACTACGCTCAAATTTTTAGCTGCGCTGAGATATTATTTATTTTCGTAAATAATATTTTCGTAATTTATCACATTCCACAAAAGAAACTGAGACATAGAAAACATGAAAAAAACACTAAAACCACTTCCAAAACGAATATTACAAGTGTTATTGATTGATAAATAAATAAATACCGAGTCTAAATAAACATATAAAATTCAATGTTGATATTTGAAAACTCAAGATGACATACATTTTATTTGACAGATTTTTGACTGGTATAGTAGCACGGAGTATAGAAAGAAGTAGGTAAAACTAGCGCCATTGCTCTGTATTGCGGTGAATTTTCTTGCGGAGAAAATTAACAACATAGCCAACGAGCCCATTCCACGTTCATTTGAAAGTTCGCACTGGAGATTAAATCTTATTGCGATATAATCAGGATCTAAATTCGTTTACTCCCACTTTTTTTGACAAACTTCTTGTAAGGTAACCCTTAGACGAACAATTGGAGCGACTGACCGCCCCTAAATATTTTTTTTTAGAATAATACCTTTATTCTTCGGTTATTGGTATAACGAACGAACTCGAATAGATTCCGTATGACTCTGGATTTTTAATTTGTCTGTCCGTGATGTCTTGTTTATATCTCTTTAGTTGACTTTTTGTCGTAGTTGGGTTTTAGTTTTTACCTGACTACGGCGAAGCAAAAAGGAGGGTTATAATTTTGACCGGTTTCTATGTATTTATCTATGTCTGTTCCCACATATTATCTTCTAAAAGACTCATCACAATTTGACAAATGAGGTATCGTTGGAAGCTTCTTGATCGTCCGCTGGTCATAGGCTATATGAATACACATTAAATTGAAAATGGCGCCCTCTAGGTGACATATCATGCACAACAAAAAATATTTTATTATCATACCATGTTGGGTATCAAATGAAAGGTTTTAATTAGCACATTTCAAAAATATATATTATAACTCCAAAAAAAACCGCGACAATCAAGACGTATATTGCCATATGTTTATGTTAACGCGTAGGATGATAACTGCCGCTTCACGCGCCGCCGCACCGTAAACAGAAAAAAACGTCAGACGCGCCGCGTGACGCCACACTGCACGCGACGCGCCACGCCCCGCGTCTCCGTAAATGAGGCCTAAAGTTATAATGCAACTTGGCATGTTTTCAAAGGTACAATTTCAACAGTTACAAAGAGGGACCATACTAAACTTTCTACTAAGGGACTAGTTATAACAAGCGCTCGAGACGCGCATTTTGTACGCTGCGTTTCGGGCGCTCAATAAAATTGTATGAATTCCTATGTAACGAATTATATCAAGCACTGCAGTCTAAGCGAGCGCCCATGGCGCCGTTAGGCCTGCACATGTCGCAACTTGCCACTCTCAACTTGCATCTCCGTTGTGCGATTTACAAATAAGACTGGGAGAAGGTATGCCGCGGGCATTGCTGCTACGTGCGCCGCCGTGATGAAACGCCGCGTGTGACGCGGCTATGCCATTCGCGGGCTCCGCCGCAAAAAACGCTCCATTTCAAACAAACGCGTGTAAAATCGCGTTTCCGTAAACGCACTCATACAACGCCATATGTTTGAATTCAGTGCGAGCCGCGCCGCCCAAAGCCACGCGCGACTCCTCGCGTCTCCGTAAATGAAGCCTAACCGTGCCCTTGACGCTTGGACGCGAGTTCCTTTTTCACTCTTTTTCCTTGTCATTTTCTCCGCATTAGTAATAAACTTAAAAGAAACACGGTTCAAAAGTTACAACAAAATGTGGAAATCTTGTTGCGTTTGACGAGTCTAAAACGCGCCGGGCGCGCGCCCAAAACACAGCGCCGGTACTGAGCGCGTACCTCGGGCCTTTGTTATAATTAGTCCCTTTGGTACTTTGGCACCCATTTACATAGATGAATAGATGTCAATTCTTTTAGTGGTGAAGCCGACAATCCTACATTTATTTCTTTTGTACAGAACTCGGCCTCTTTTTCACATGTTTCAAATGTTTTCGAAGGGGATTGTTCGCGTTTGGCGCAGGAAAGGTTTTCATGACACATGCCATATTCGTTGCACAATACAGTGCAAAATTCATTATACGAATATTATTTTTTACTTGGGTAGGTATCACTTTGCACGATCCTCCAAAGAGAGAAATCCACGATATAGCATTATATTTATTACTTGGTAACACAGTTTTCCACAAAGACGTCATTAGGTACAAATTGTACAAGGTCCTAAATCAAATTTGGTAACATTTAAATTTGAACTTTTTCACGTCAAAATTGAGTTTCTAGTTCCAAAACATGAACATGATCTATAGTTCTGAATTCAAGCTTAGCGTATCGTATAAGCAAAATAAACTACAGAAGATTGAAATTCGAATTCTATAAACGCCAGACGAAAAGTTTCTGCTGGCGGGAAGGCATTGTGTTTTGTTTTCGTCGTGTTTAATGAGAGGGGTAGGTAAGGGTTGCGCGGGTGAAATATGATTTTTTGCTGTCAAACTACTCCCCCTTAAGTGCAGTATTCAACTTTCTAAAGACCTACATAAGAAAAATTAACTTCAAAACTTAACTAAACGATACTTTGTATTTTTATGTACCTATTCCGTAACAAAACATATGAATTATTTTATATCAGTTATAGTAGAGATAAAAAAAAAACACTTAACCGCGCTTTTGCTATTACGAGGGCAGTATAATGGCATGCGACGACGGCTCGGTCTGCTGGTGCTATTTATTTTATTTTTTACCTATTTACTATGTATCTATAAAACTTTGAACCTGACTTGACCCGGCTGTCGCTGAAAACCAGCGCTGGGGCTCTGTCTTGCATAGGGTCGCAGCATAATGCTGAGCGATAGCCGTTTTGCGTGGATGTGACGCATGTTTCCCCCAACCTTTTTTATATTTACTTTGTTTTGTGGTTATTTTGTTTTTTGCGTCATATTTACCGCAAATAAACGTATTTTCTTTCTTTCTTTCTTACTTGATTTTCATTGGTCATTTCATGCTGAGTGGAAGCCTTCTTGTCACAGTCGTGACGTGCAGCTGCCGTTTATTAATCTTTATATCCGTGCCGTGATCTCATATTTGTACCTACTTCCTTAGATCTATTTTGTTTAATATGGCTGATTACTGTTATCTTTTTGTATGCACGTGTTTCTGTGGCAAATAAACCTATTTTTCTTTCTTTTTCCTTTCTTTCTAACTTCTTTCCGCATGGGTCGATCTTGCCAGTCCGTGGATGGACGACGATCCATTACATATCTAGACAGCTCCGTGTCTCGGAAAGTACGTGAAGCCGTTGATCCCGGCTGTCATTTATACATCTTTGACGGTCGTTACTGGTAATCCGAAGCCTAAAAGTCTTAGCAAGGCGTATTGATGTATTATAGTCCTCCAGACCGTATTTCAGTCACGGCGGCCAATCTCAATGGAGACTAGCCTTCGACGCGGGAGATATTATAGTGCACATTGCACATGTGTATGCGCAGACATAGGTGCACTCTTTCTTCCCTCACTCTCAACCTTAGATCAGGCGTAGGACCAACGGCTTAACGTGCTATCCGAGGCACGGGGGTATCACACCGCTAACTTCCAAACTCCAGGCTGTTGCTATGAAATTCCTAATGGAAAAACCCAATAACACTTTGCCCGACCCGGGCATCGAACCCAAGACCCCACTCTCAGCGCTTGCAACCACGAGATCAACGGGGCAGTTGTATTACCCAGTAACTGGGTTGTGGAGGCATGATAGGCGGTCGCTCCATTTAAAATACTTCATTGAAAATAGTTCAGCTGCATCCGGTTAGACTGGAAGCCGACCCGAACTTAGTTGGGGAAAGACTAGGCAGATTTAGATATCAATAATCGATAACCAACGCAGTGTTAACCGCACGGACATTTTAAAATCTCGTAAACATTGTAAAGAGTGGTTCGTTTGTTATCGAGTATCTCTGAATATTTTTGAGTATTAATGGCATGATAGATAACTGGTTATAAAAAACCGGCCAAGTGCGAGTCGGATTCGCGCACGAAGGGTTCCGTACCATTATCTATAAAAACGGCAAAAATCACGTTTGTTGTATGGGAGCCCCCCTTAAATATTTGTTTTATTTTAATTTAATTATTTATTTTTAAATTGAATATGTAACTAAATATTCTGTGAATATTTCAAGCGTCTACCTGTTGTCGTTTTCAATATCGAGCAAAACCGAGCAAAAAAATCACGTTTGTTGTATGGGAGCCCCCTTAAATATTTATTTTATTCTGGTTTTTAGTATTTGTTGTTATAGCGGCAACAGATATACATCACCTGTGAAAATTGCAACGGTCTACCTATCACGGTTCATGAGATACAGCCTGGTGATAGACGGACAGACAGACAGACAGACAAACAGCGGAGCCTTAGTGGAAACAGAGGAACCCTAAAAATGAGGATGTTTCTAGAATAAATAATCTTTATTTTTAGTGTCTTATAATCATCGTCGATATTTTGCTAAACCTGCGAATCAACTTTTACTGATAAATTAGTTGGCGTGGTCATGTTTGTGGAAATCTAGATAACCTTGAAAAGTTCAGCTGCCATTTGTAATAGAAATCAAAGCCAGCAGCCAAAGGATTAGCTTACTATCTTTATAGACATCTATACATTATACATTATTATAATTATTAAAATCGCTTTGAGTGTTTGTGTGTATGACCGTGTTGTTCTTCTAAACTACGCAACGGATTTTGATACGGTTTTCAACATCGGTGAGAAAATGTATTTTGAAGGGTTTATGTGTATAATAAATGAATAATAACCTCTAAAGTCACAGCGCAGAATGCAAAAACGCTATGTTCCTTACCACAAAAACTTGTTCAACGCGTGTTTAGTAAATTCAAACTCAAACTCAAATTCTTTATTGCATTCATGTGTACAACAGTATCAGTTTAATGTCAAATTCCGTATAGAAATGTCATGTTTAAAAGATGTTTAGGCTAAACAAATGATAAACACGGTTTTGTGGTAATAGGGTAAATGTTCTATTTGCTGTCACACAGAATAACGTCGCGTTTATATTATTTTTTATACGTTTGGGCACGAGGTTTTAGCATCTTTTATTTTCTATGGTTTATAAATATTATTACCAGTGTAGGAAATAAAACGGTATTGTTATAATAGATTATTTTATGCAAAAAGAATATTTCCCCGTGTCGGTTGCGGGTGCCGGAGATGCCTCTCGGACTTCACGGGTGAACGCGCGCGCGCGGAAACCGTAACATAAAACTGACATTAAAAATTATTATTATTCCGAAGGTTAAACTAACATAATTAATAATAAATACAATATCTCAATGTTTCGTCAAGTCATAAAAATCGTGCGAACCAGCGGCGGGTCGCTAGAATAGAATAGGTAAGTCTTGTCCTTTTTGACGAATTTACGGTAATATCTTACTTTAACCAATCAATCTACCTAGCCTTTTCCCAACTATGTTAGGGTCGGCTTCCAGTCTAACCGGATACAGCTGAATACCAGTATTTTACATAGTGCAACTGCCTATCTGACCTCCACACACTAGTTGCTGGGTAACATGATATTCGTTGGTAAGGAGAGTTTCGGCCTTCTAACGACCCGTAACGACGAATATACTCGTATATTATATTCCTTTAACCATCAACTAAAAATGTAATTAAAAGAACAGTAACTTACCTGATGTATTAGACAGTAAATGTGTGTGTCCAATAATGGGTAGAAGTCCTGGGTAAGCCGGTGGAAGCGGATGAGCCCGAGACTCCACAAGTCGCGCGCGCCAATATATAATTGCGGAGATCAATACCAACAGACACACTGTTAGTAGTACTTCCAACATGGTTACTACAGAGGTCTATTTTAACACTTCGAGTGACACTAAACGTCCACACGCGTTGTTACAGTACAACTTCTATTGCATCTAGTTCAGAGTATCCTCAAATGCATTAACTGACCTCTTTATATACAGGCGACTGCAGTGGTGGCGCGGACTCTATCACAAAAAACTGTGTCTCAATTATTTTAATTTATTTGAATTTTTGACTTGTTTCTTTTATCGCTTATAGACGTGCACGAAGCTTCCGTTATATAAATTACAGATTTTTTTAGCGTGCACGTGTTTCTACATTGTTCTTACATGTATAATTTCAATATGAATAATGCTACCAATATTTTGTAACAATATTTTGATTAAAAAAAGGTGTTCTTGGAGTGTGTGCAGGAAGTGGTCATTCGTCGTGTTGAGGATGGTTTTATGGAAAGACTTGATGATGAAGATATACTTTGCTTTAATTATTCTTGTTTTACAATGAGTTATTTCTTAAGTTGCGTATAGTAGTACTCGATCGCCGGTAGAATTTTTGATTGATTCTTAAAAACTAAGTCGGGTTGGGGCGCACGGTGCGCCCCCGCGCGCGCGCGGTTCCACGTCGCCGTTGCCCGTCACACTGTCGCCTGAAGTGTTCGCTAGATGGCGCTAGTTGTTCGTAAACATGCCCCCGGCCTTGGAAGCTCCTGGTTCCAAAGAAGCAGATGTCATCGTGGTGTCATCGTCAGGAAGCGGGAGTGGGCATATCTTCGAGAAGGAGCGCTTGATTGTGCCCGTCGCCGTTCTTATGCTTGCAACGCGAGCTATGTTATCCTTCCCCGGGAATGTCTGCAGAACCCGGCCTAGACGCCACTTGAGAGGAGGCAGGTTGTCTTCCTTCACGAGCACAAGGGTGTCTGGGACAATAGTGTCACCGCTGTTCTGCCATTTCGTTCTCTTTTGGAGTTCAGAAACATATTCCTTGGACCATCGACTCCAGAAGTTCTGGCGCATCTGCTCAACACGGTCGTAGCGACGGAGACGCTGCGTAGCCGCTGTGGTTAAGTCTTGGCTGACTGGTGCGGTGAACGGTCGGCCAATCAGGAAGTGAGCAGGTGTTAGAGGGAGGAGGTCAGAGGAGTCGGACGACAGAGGAAACATGGGTCGGGAATTGAGGACAGCCTCGATTTGTGCTAACACAGTACTTAATTCCTCGTAAGTCAAGTGTGCATTTCCCACGACACGAATTAAATGAAATTTACAGGACTTGATGCCTGCTTCCCACAAACCACCGAAATGAGGCGAATACGGCGGAATGAACGTGAATTTAATTAAGTTATTAGCAGTATAATCCCGGATGTCACTCTCTTTATCTACTAGAAATTTAGCAAATTCTTTTAGCGCCCCTACAAATGTTGTACCGTTGTCTGAATAGATCTGCAAAGGTTTACCTCGTCTGGAAATAAAGCGCTTTAGTGCTAACAGGTATGCTTCAGTCGTGAGATTAGTGACCAGCTCTAAATGTACAGCACGCGTTGCAAAACACACGAATAAACATATGTAGCATTTTATTAACTTTGCCCCCCTTCCTGAACGGTTCAACATAAACAATGGTCCTGCATAGTCGACGCCGCTATACATGAATGGATACCCGGGTTGCAATCTTTCGGGTGGTAAATTACCCATCTGAATATTTAAAGGTTTAGCTTTCATGCGAACACATCTCACACAGGTATGCACTACATGTTTGGCCAAGTTCCGCCCTTTAAGTGGCCACCAAGTTTCTCTTATAGTTGCTAGTAATGATTGGGGCCCCGCGTGTAATAATTCCTTGTGTTTACGTTCAAATAAAAGACGGGTGAATCTATGTCGACCGCATAACAATATGGGATGCTTTTTGTCAAATGAAAATGATTCGGAATTTTCTAATCTACCTCCTACTCGGATTATATTGTGTTCATCTAAAATAATGTTCAAGTTAGATATATTACGGGGAAATTTTAAAGGTTGGTTTTTTATTAAACTATCATAAATTATTGGAAAAGATTCTTGTTGTGCGATACGCGTTAAAGTTCTTGTTGAAGTAGTCAATTCATCAACCGACAGATTATCTACGAGGCGCTGTGATTTTATTTTATGTCGGCTATTATTCGTAAAGCGTAGAATATAGGCCATAACTCGTATCATACGGTTGAAATTAGAAAAGTTTTCGAAAGGAAAGAAAATTGGTTTTGTTTGATTCACTAATGCGGATTTTGTGGGTTTTAATTCTGGTAATTCATCATAGTTAATATTACAATTGTTATTGTGCTTACCGATCATTCCGTGAATGTGCAAGAATGGCGGTCCATGCCACCACAGATCAGATGAGGTTAACACATCCAATTGCATGCCGCGCGATAGCAAATCGGCTGGGTTTTGTTTACCACTAACATGAAGCCACGCTTTATCATCCGTTAGTTCGTTCACTTCCACTACACGGTTTTGCACGAATGGTTTTAGATGATTCGGTGGCATCTTAAGCCATCCTAACACTACGGTAGAATCTGACCAGAAATACACATTATTAAATGTTAATCGTAACGAACTAATTATCTTTTTGTAAAGTCTCGCACCTACAACCGCGCCGCATAATTCTAAGCGCGGAATGGAAACTGGTTTCACCGGTGCCACTTTACTTTTCGCACATAACAAGCGCGCTGTTACTATTGTATTGGTATAACTACGTAGATACGCACACGCACCGTACGCGTCTTGTGATGCATCACAAAAAATGTGTAGTTCAACTGTGTGCGCGTTATCTCCTATGACGTAACGAGGTATGCGTAAATGTTGTAAACAATTCAATTGACTAACGAAATTCTGCCACTCTAATAAAATCGGCTTAGGCACTGAGTCATCCCATCCTATCTTAGCTAACCACAATTTTTGAAGTATGATCTTTGCAATCACTATCATCGGGGTGAGTAGACCTAAAGGGTCATATATTTGAGCTATAGTGGAAAGGATGCTGCGCTTACTAGCACTGGTTAGGTCGTGTTCACATTGAGTAGTAAAGTGCAATTCATCCGAAGAGTTAAACCATCCCAATCCCAAAGTTTTAGTGTGACACGAGTCTCCTAGCGATAATTCTTTAAAAGTAGACTCAAGTTGGGTTTGGGAGGGTTTTGCATTAAAGATCCACTTCCTCAACGGAAAACAAGCCGATTCTAGGACTTTAGAAACACCCTTACATATTTCCAATAATTTCTGATAATCCTGATTTCCCGTAATCAAATCGTCAACATAGAAATCATCACTAATGATTTGTGCAATGACGTCATCATTGCATTCCATCGCGAGTTGTTTTATGCACCGTATACTCAAATAAGGTGCGGATGCCGTCCCGTAGGTGACGGTATTAAGTTTATATATGCCAAGGGGATCAGACGGCTTCTCCCTCCAAAGAATTAATTGTAATCGTCTTTGATCTGACTGAATTAATATCTGGCGATACATTTTCTCTATGTCGGCGCATGCAACATATTTAAATTGCCGAAATCGTAGTAAAATGGCGAATATGTCATTCTGTAAAGTCGGACCAACAAGCTGTATATCATTTAAAGATTTCCCCGACGCGGACTTGGCACTTGCATCGAACACAACCCTAAGTTTTGTAGTTGAACTATGTTCTCTATAGACACCATGATGCGGTAAGAAATAGTATGGCGGCGAATATTCAGTGATACGGCTCATGTGTCCTAAACTTAGATATTCTTTCATAAAATTGCAATACATTTGTTTGTAGCTAGGCGCGCTTCGGTTTAACTTACGTTCAAGTGCTAAAAACCTGTTCTCGGCCATTGTAAATGTATCGCGCAGCTCGTCAGCTGATTCTTTTAGAGGAATGCGCACGGCAAAGCGACCTTTATCGTCACGTAAAGTGGTGTCTTTAAATAAATTTTCGCATGCGATTTCTTCTTTTGTGAAATTTGGTTTATTATAAATAATTTCTTCGAGTTCCCAGAAACATTTAAGTTCTGCATCTAATGCTTGTGTGAAATTACATTGTGTTTGAGTGTTTTTTAAATTAATTTGGTTTTGAACTGAACCTGAGATAATCCAACCAAGCTTTGTGTTCTGCAAATAAGGACCTTTAGGCAAACGTATTAGACCCTCATTTAGCAGATCCCAGAACTTGTCGGCACCTATTAATAAATTAATTTCATCACTCGAATGAAAGTCAGGGTCAGCCAGTTGTATGTTATTGGGAATTTCGATATTATGATCGGTGCTCAGTGATGGCATTTGTGCTGTGATTTGACACAAAACTAAGCAATTAATGTGTGTATTATAGGTGCTTGCTTTGGATCGTAGTTTTACATTACATAATTGTGTGGATTGCGTCACGGAGTTACCTACTCCGATGACTTGCACAGTGGACTGTATCGTTGGAATGTTAAGGGTTTTGCAAAGTTTTTCGGAAATAAAACAATGCTGGCTCCCGTTATCGAGAAGAGCGCGGGTAGTGTGATAATTATTTTTGGAATCCGCAATCTCCACTAATGCAGTCGATAATAATACTTGATCATAAAAATAGCGCGTATCAATATTATTGACTTTGTAAGGCGTGTGAGACGTGTGAGATGCGGTGATTCCCTTAGTGGATTCTTGCTGAACCACTATTTGTGCTGTGTGTGACACAGTAGACGATTCGTTAGCTTCAACGAATTCATTGTGTATTAACGAATTATGCTTTTTGTTGCAGTGCTTGCACGGCCCGAACCAACACTCAGTTATTGCGTGGCCGTCACGTAAACAGTTACGACAAAGATTCTTGTCTTCGATGAACTTCAACTTATCTTTTGATGATAAAATAAGAAACTCATCGCACGCATAAAGAGGGTGATTAGAGCTGCACATATTGCACTTGTATCGCGGCGATTTTGTGTGATTAACCGACTTCTTGCCATGTTTTTGAGTTGAAACATGACTATGTGTTTTTATTGACGGCGAACTTTTCGTGTGATTGTTCTGAGTACTTTCCATTTGTTTACTATGAGAAGGTTTAACTGTTTCTAGAAAATCCGCGCGATCCTTAAGGAAGTTCATTAAGTCAGACAACGATGTTTTTTTATTGGGAGACGCATTTGTGAGGGTACCTTTGAAAAGTTCCCATTCGCGCTCGGTCGACGAATCTAATTTTGTGACGATGATATAAATAATTAACGTATCCCATGTGTCAGTGGGTTCGTCTAATGTTTTTAATGCGCGAATATTACGCCAAATAGTATCCATGAGTTTACGTATTTGAGAAGCTGACTCTTTATTTATTGCCTGAACAGTAAATAACGCTTTGACGTGATTATGAATTAGCAAACGGCTGTTGTTGTATCTATTTTCCAATAAATCCCAAGCAACTATGTAATTTTGTGCGGAAAATTCTAAAGCTTTAATAACCTGTAGTGCATTACCTGATAGAACTGAACGCAAATAGTGAAATTTCTGAATATTATCGAGAGTATGACTATTATGAACGAGTGATAAAAATGTATCTCGGAACTCAAGCCACTGATCATAAGAACCGTCGAAGTTTGGCAAAGTAATTGTAGGTAGTTTGATACCGTGTGTGTGTGTTTTACAATTACTGTTATCGCTTTGAACTATCGAATTATCCTTAAGAATACACTTAGACTTGGCCACAATAGCGTAATATTGATTTTCAAAGCACTCCCTTTCTTGCAATTCTTTATCTATCTGACTACCTGCAACGCACGAATCTATTTCATCTTGGGTGCTACAAAACTGATCAAACAACTGTTCCACCTTTTGCAAGCGCTCTTTTAATTCTGTTTTCTGAATTTCTGTTGGATTAGAACCGTCTATTAATTGAACAAATTTTGAAAATAACGTAAATTTGCCTTTCAAGGAACCGCGTTTTTTCACTAAATCCCGAATGATATCTTCCATACTTTCTGTGTCTACAAGCGAATGCCTCTTTCTCGTCATTGTGGTGGTTGTGAGAAACAAAATCAAGTACTTACAGTTTTAATTCCCTGATATATGCACCGACGTAGGTAGATACACACTTACCACGAACACTGGAATTTTGAGAAATAAAACTATATTAGCACAAACTCAGCACGGAATTGGGAAGGAAAATTTTGAATGACCTGACCGTTAACTGCAGATGGTGAATCTTCTCTCGAATATTCTCCTTTGCTCGAATTTCGTAGAAGTCGTAGATCCGCTTTACTCCAGCTCGCTTTGAATGTCCGGCTCGAAGGACCAAATTATGTGCAGGAAGTGGTCATTCGTCGTGTTGAGGATGGTTTTATGGAAAGACTTGATGATGAAGATATACTTTGCTTTAATTATTCTTGTTTTACAATGAGTTATTTCTTAAGTTGCGTATAGTAGTACTCGATCGCCGGTAGAATTTTTGATTGATTCTTAAAAACTAAGTCGGGTTGGGGCGCACGGTGCGCCCCCGCGCGCGCGCGGTTCCACGTCGCCGTTGCCCGTCACACTGTCGCCTGAAGTGTTCGCTAGATGGCGCTAGTTGTTCGTAAACAGAGTGTCTTGCCCGTTCTTCTCCATAGGAATCTACGTCGTTTTTGGAATGGGCCACTAGCTTCATTTTTCTGACTGACCTGAAACATTTTTGTCATCATTACATCGGGGTTAAAATGAATGGCTTGGCTGTTTTGTGGCCGTCGCGCAGACACTCCTATGATAATGGGCTTATGGTAAGAAATTCAGACATTGGTCTGTCATGAAATAGTTCAATGGAACGACCAAGTCATATTATTATTTTGAGCAAGATGCAAGGTTTTGCTGCGTCACCACGAAATGAAATGAAATGAAATGAAATGAAATGAAATTGTTTATTCTGTAAATAGGATATTGGAATCACTTTTACACGTCATATTAAAAAGTTGTAAAAATAAGCTAGATGAGGTCGGCGTTTCCTATCTGACTACTCTGAGAAGAAAGGCCGAAACAAACTCAGAGGTCGTCTCCTTTAAAGTCCAGACATAATCTTGGCCAGGCCATATGAGGACCATGTAGATAAGAGTCTGAAATGGTTTTTTGAGGAAAGAACCACACAGATTTGAGTGGACCTGTCCAGTCAGTGCAAGCATTTGTCAGTAATAGTGGAGCTCAACTCAGAACTTAAGGAGCTCAACGACTCGACGAACAATACCAAAGAAAGGACATTTGGGTAGGTCGCATAAAGATCTCAAATTGCCAGACCTTCGCTAAAACTAACAGAACTAAAAATAAATATCCACATAGTCCTCACATTCACAATAAAACAATACTTTACAAGTAATCATCATGTAATTTTGTATATAATATTCAATACTGTCAATTTGTATATAAAACTGGTAGGTATATTTTTATGGCTTTCCATAATATTCAAAATGTCACAATGCTTAGCAGAGCGAGCAGCTCAATCCCATGCATTTTTGTCTTCTAAATAATCTGTGATTTTATAGTACCCTTTTTTACAAAGTTTGGTTTTAATACAGCTTTTAAATCGTTTAATGGGTAAGTTTCGAATGTCAATGGGAAGTTTGTTATAAAAGCAGTTTGTACATCGGGGTTAAAATGAATGGCTTGGCTGTTTTGTGGCCGTCGCGCAGACACTCCTATGATAATGGGCTTATGGTAAGAAATTCAGACATTGGTCTGTCATGAAATAGTTCAATGGAACGACCAAGTCATATTATTATTTTGAGCAAGATGCAAGGTTTTGCTGCGTCACCACTGCGGTTGTTACTTTTTGCTCGCAAGCTGGTCAACGATTTCATAATTCTAAAACTTTTGATTTTAAACTTTGACTGGAATAAAAACAAAGTCGTCTATTTTGATAGAAAAAAAGTCAGTGACATTAGGAAGCTAAATCATTTTTTTAACCTAAATCCCAAGTATTGACGAATTATCTGCTGCAGTGACTACAAATAAGAACATTAGAATTGAACTAATAAAATCAGGATAGGATAAATTCGCGGACTGGTTTACGCACATAAAACCAGTCTGGTTCTGGTAAAGTCAAAGTCAAAGTCAAAGTCAAAGTCAAGTAATTTATTTCAAATAGGTACATATATGGCACTTTTGAACGTCAAACAAAGAAATAGAATTGATTCTAGTTGCCCCTTCCAAAAGGTAGTTTTCGTATGGAGAAGAATGGGCAAGAAACTCCATCGTTACTCTTTTAAAAATGTTTTACAATATTTTGCATACATTAATTATATAATTATATGTGAAGACGATGCACCTACAATAAGATTACTGTACTACGAAAGGTAAAAAGAATTATAAATGGAGCAATAATGAATAAATTAATTACCAGATACATGTGGTGCTCACATATTTACAAAGATTGTAAAAGAATACGATATTACAATAGTCCTAACATTGTTACAAGTAGTACTAATAAGTCAGTGCGTGAGTTTAAGTAATGACAGAGTGTAAATGTCTATGACATACAAATAATAAATAAAAAACTAAATTAGCTATCAGTTTGATTTTGTCCAGACACTAAATCGTCCTATGGAGCTCTGAAGGCAATTCTCGCGCATGTCGCATGCGTTATTGTCATGCGACTCGTACTTTTCACTCGTAAAAATCTACTTTTCACTCGTAAAAATCAAGTCAAGCTATTCTCGCCATGTCGGTTCGAGCATTTCTCGCAGGAAGGCCACGCGACATGTCTTAGTTTACATGCGACATGCAAAGAGTGGTCGGGAGCAGTCGATATGTTGTCGGCAATCGTACAAACGTTAAATATCATTCATTATTGTGTCAATTGCAGTGAAAGAACATATGAAAATATTTTATTATGCAAATTATTTCTAGAAGCAAAAATGAGTGACGAATTTTTAGTTCAATTCATCCAAAACTTCGTAGAAGACGCTGCAAATGCCACAATGGAGCCACTACGTTGACAACGTTCTGATATTCTGGATACTGTGGACCCATTTGACCTTAGCGAGGCAGTATTTAAAAAGCATTTCAGATTAAATAAAAATCTAGCAGAAATGCTTATAACAATGATACAACCGGTGATAGAATGCAGAACAAATCTAGACGTTACAACAAAGGTAAGTATAAAATATGGTTTTACGGTAAGCCTATTAACATTATCTCTTCTTTCCTGACTCAGGTGATACAACAAGAATAAAAGAAAGTTCGAGAACGAAAACTAGACTTTTCTTTTATTTTTGTTTCCTATGCTTGTTGTGTGTTTGCACATAAATAGTTCATCATCTGCCTAGTCTTTTCCTAAGTTGGGGTCGAACCAGATGCCGCCGAATACCAGTATTTTACACGGAGTGACTGCCCATCTGTACTCCACAACCCAGTTACACGTACTACGGTACCTTTTGGTAAACCTGGTCCCAGGTCCCAGACTATAAATTGTACAAATAGGTATATACATTTAATGAATATTTGTGTTATTGCAGGTGCCTTACATTTTTTTGGTACGGGAAGCTAACACAGGGAAGAAGGAAGGGGGGGGGGAAGTCCACAGGAGTTGCTTAGCAGAATTAATAAATGATAATAGTATCTACTGATCAAGAACATTTTTTAAATGAGAAGAATTCTTTTTTTATGACTTAGAATATTGAGATCGGAAGTGGATGCAAAGCCTTTCGACAATGATATTTAAAAGCTGAATTAAGCAAATGCTTTGGACGCAAGTGTTACAGTTTTGTTATGAAATAAAACATGTTTTTAGTTTTCAATATTGATTTATTGATTTTCTTAATTTTCAATGTCTTCTTTTATTAAAATATTGTCGGGAAACGTGAGCTATCTATATAAAAGCCCGTTCAGGATGACCATCAGGTAAGGGACGAGAGCGCCTGCCTTTTCTTCTTGTGATAGAAATGCCACAACACACCGAACAAAACTGATTGATGACCCAGCTGACGCTCACCAATGTTGTGCTTGTTTCTTTTATTCAATTCTATCAGTATGTAAAAGGTTGATGCATTTTTGGCAAATTTAGTTATCAGGTTTAAAGGTTCATAAGCTATCAGTGTTCTAATCATGTGCAAAGTAGAATAATCCGTAATGAACGAGCCAAGTCTTTAAAATCAGGAAATTCAGAGAAAGTAAAACCCCAATAAAATAAAATACGATAACACTGGTTAATAGAACGGAGTGAAACCACAGAGTACATTTTTAGTTCAGACGTCCTGTCAGTCAACACTCAACACTTTGTCGAAATTGACAGAAGAATAGAATCTTCTGTCAATTTATTAAGACATTGTCAAAGTGTGTGGGAGGTTTTATTTGGGCTGCCATCAAAAAAGAAAATATATGTACTAACATTAAATAGTTTATAATTTTTCTCTTAAATGACCTTCCTCCCTTTAAGAGAAAAATTATAAACTATTTAAAAATATTATTTTCAATAGTTCCATATTTTTGTCGCTTTAATTTAGGTGTAGTTTGGTGCGGGTTAGATTTTTCTTCTTATAAAAAACCAACGTCCCCACAAAAAGCGGACATCTCCTTTACCCCACAATTTGTGAAAAAACTGCACAATTTGTGAAAAATTTACTTCACAATTTGTGAAAGTGGAAATCAAGATAAAGTCTGAAAGTGACTGATAAATCGATTATCATCGGTATAGGCATGTGATGTATGGAAGAAGACATGCTCCTGCTATCTAATTGCGTAACACATTTTCTTAAATGAATATGACTAATCTGTTTCATTTTGTCACTTCAACAACATTCAATTGCGTTATTCACGTTGTTAAGCAATTTTTTTTCGAACTTCTGTAGCAATGGATTAGCAATCTGTTTCAAAATGATTCAGATTGTCATTGATCGTGTATTACGCAATTGGGCTGATGCTGAACTCAAATAAATTGCGATTTGACGATTCGAGACGAGGTTGACGATGGATGATGATGATGTGATTTTAATTACCTACCATGTCTTATGTGATAGTACCTATTTTCTTGCTTTATGAGTAAATACAACATGTTTATTTTTAATTAGCGTTTATTGATTTTAGTCTATATTGTCTTGAAATTAAACAAGCTTCGTATGAACGTTTCGCTAAAAATTAGAAACATTCATACGAAATTAATGTTTCTAATTTTTATCGGTTTTGGTGTTGGTGTCCAATCTGTTCGTCCTGTAGCTACAGTCCAATACCGACGTAAATTATCCTCTTCAAGAAAACTGCAACAAACCATTAATCTTTTAGATATATAATAATACACACTGCAGAATACATATTTCCCATAATAGTGGGTAATAATTTATAGAAAAGTTTGGCAACACCAAAATTCTTGTTAGAATTTAATAATTGTTAATTTTGCGCTTTTTATCGATGATTTTACGTCTAGGGTATATTATACACAATGTATAAACACAATAAAATGTTATTGCAAGCCTAATAACTGATAAAAACGGGTGTACTTACGAATGAAAAGACAAGTCGGGCATTTTCCTTCCACTATCACTTTTACGCCCTATAAACAAAACAGCGCACCATGCTTTAAAAAAAAGTGTTGGTCTAAATTGTTCACAACATAAAATAACATAAATTTATTAACTTAGAACACAACATAAAAACTGAATTTTTCAGGAAGACGATAACTGTCAAACTTTGTTTATCAAAATATTGAGCTAAAACGTGAAACGCGCCGTGAAAAAAAAATCCCATCGTTCTGTCTCATTTCTTTACACGACATCGGCATATGTTGCTCTTTTTCTTGTGTGAATGCGACAAAAGTTATCAATTAGTCTCTAGTATTCTCTGTCTACGTTTTGGACGTAACGGAAATTGCTGACATCACAGTTGTCAAAATCAGTCAAGTGCATTCCGTTGTTGATATATTAGAGAAAACTTATTAAAAAAAAATCATAAAATGGTGTTACGAAATTCATAATGTATAATTTTTTGATAAATGTTTATGAAATACATATAAAATGTTGTTCAAAACCTTTTATACGCTTATCAATCATTTTTAATATTAAGAACAGCTATGGTTGCGTTTAAAAAGTATCACCGTTACCAGTGTGGAATGGATCGCTACGCGAGACTTTTAAAGTGCGTTTCATCTAATAATTCCTATGCCGTAATGTTGGCTCCACTAGTGTAGGACCAATACGAATAAGCTACGCCGCTACCTAATACGTCTGTTTTAAAATTTAACTGTGGAGCCAACATTATGGCAAAGGAACTATTTGATGAAACGCACTCTAATGGCAACAATATTATCCTTCGATTCGTTTTGTACGAATGCCTTGTAGGAGAATGTCACCATTTTATATGCGACATAGAGAGACGAGTGATAATGTCGAAAATGACATGTACGAGTGAAAACGCGAGAATTAGGTGCTGCTTGTGGTGACCGATCGCTTTGCGAACCATGGTTTTGTTATTGTTATTAGAAATTAATATATTATAGTTCGATGGTCCTAGTTTATCATTATTTTGTGACTTCGAGCTACAGCTATTTAAAGCTATATGTAAGCGGGCCCGCCCTTTATGGTTGGCATATTGGCGTGTAGCATACGCCAATATGTGACATAAGGCAAATAATTTAATTTAATGTTTCGTGTAAATTATTTTGCGTACTAATAATTGTATAGCATCAAGTTCTTTTAACTAAACAGACAGCTGTGCTGCGGAGGAGTTGGTTGCGCCACTTCTTCCCAGCCAAAGCACTAGGAAGTGGTGAAGGGCGGGCGTTTTGGGGGACTGTCTTGTATAATTTTGAAGCTCGTAAAGTGCTGATTCTCAGCCTAGTTTGAATAAATTACTTTTGTTTTATTTTTTAATTCAAAAAGTCACAGTCCGAGTAGGATTTGGACACAAATAACCTCGTGCATGAGTGGCGAGGTCTTAATCACTGTCAGGCCAACACGACACTTTTCATGTCCTAATATGTATATTTTTTTAGTTGTTTATTTCGTGGATCTATTTATGATTTAAAATAAACGGAATAGTTAAGGAGGCAGGTTAGAGAAATAAAATATACAGAATAAAAAATAAGTTGTTTTTACAAAAAAATATTTTTTTAATGTAAAATTATAACTTGCTAATTTACAACATGATGTGGAACAATATTGTGAACCAGTTGGTAGTTTAGTTTCATTACAATTTGATCAGCATAATTAAATTTTCTATCACGTTACAATAAAATTCCGTAGGATGAGAAATCTAATAAAATATTTGAGTTAGATAAATTCTTCGAGATGATATGCCTAGAAAGGGGATGACTACAGAGATGACGATTAATAGAGAAAAATGGAAGAAAAGACGAGCGAGCCTTACAGTTGTCATATACCTAAGATCTGACATCTTGGCTGACGTATATAGGATATTCACAATATTCATCATCATCACCGTCACCGTCACCGTTACCGTCACCGTTACCGTCACCTTTACCGTTACCATCACCGTCACTGTCATCATCATCGTCACCACTTTACTGTTTACAACCTCTCGAAAAATAGGTTGGTACTATCTGATGGCCAACTCTAGCACTGCGCGCGCTTATATTGGTCAAATCAAGTAGCGCGCGCTTTCCCGGCTTCCTGTTACACACTTCCGTCCCTTTTCACGAAATAACTCACTAAAATTGCAGGAAAGCGAGAGGAAAGATGTTACGCAATGGTCCTCAAATAAATTGGGATAAGAGAATCATGGAGATAATAATGAGATAAATTCTTCGAGGTCTTATTGAGTCTTAGATTAGTGTAGGACAGGTATAGAATTAGTGTTCTTTGATAACAGTTTTTTAACTTCTTCGTTCTAAGGTAATCTCGTGTCCGGACACTGCTTGTAGTGTGAAGTTAAATTTGAATTGCATCTTGGTGTGATCTGCAGTGATGAAGTATTTGCGTACCATGTGCGCTACCGTGATTTTCATTGATGTCAACGCGTATACTTTACCTGTGAAAATAAAATTGGAACTATTATAAAATAAATAAAAAAAAACTCAAAAAATAATACAAATAAACTGCACTCGGCTTATATCTGTAGTTGTATCTTGGCCTTTTGTAACGGGCCCAGGTGACCTTGACCTCATGGTTAACAGTTACAGTTCCTGCAACTATTAAAGCGCTACAAAAAACTATTTATGAAGAAAAAAATAAAGCTATAAAAACTAAAACCCAACTAGGACAAGAAGGTCAATCAACTAAAAAGGTATAAACACGACAACACAGACAGACAAAGGAAAAATCGAACAGATTACATGTGACTCCGGATTTTTAATTTGTCTTTCTGCGGTGTCTTGTTTATACGTTTTTACCCTACTACGGCGAAGAAAAATGGAGGGTTATGATTTTGACCGGCATATATGTATGTATGTAAGTATGTATGTATGTATTTATAGCACTTAAAATAAAGTAACAGTTACACTAATTGGCTAGGAGCACCTTTATAAGTATACAACGTGCCGCTACAAGGGCGACATTAATTTAACACACGTATACGATTTCGCGTATTTGTTTTATGAAAATATTTGAATTTTATTAAAGGTTATTATTTATTGAATATTTATAATTTTCTAAATTACTATCCTGGAGCAACCTGTACTGAACTGTAGCGAAGAGGTCATTTGCCCGAGTCACGGATCATAATTATGTAGGCGAATAATTACAGAAGGAAAGTCGCGCTCTTTCTTAGACATTATGCCGACAAAGGATCTTGCCGATAGAACGTAAGCCAGCTGGTAGGCAGCTTCATGAATGAATCTTTTACACAGAGTGATCTCAATTTTGGTTATGTTTTTATTATAATATAGTTTGTTTGAAAATTTAAATTTTTCAATTTACGAATTATTTTATTTTATTATATTTTTTTCAACACACTTGCTCATAAAGTGGCTCTTATTGAACCTAAAGTTCATAATGCAGTGCTTTTTACTTTAGATTACCGCACTAGTGCGCCACAAATAACTATTTACTGGTCGGAGTAATGACATGGCAGTATGGAATTAGTAAGTACTATCAGGGCAGCACGGAATTTGTGTCCAATAGAAATTAGTTTTGGTGAAGCTTTTTACCAAAGACAAGCGCTCAAAAGCAAGATTTTATTAAAAAAATAGATAGAACCATAAGCAAACCAGTGGCGTTTAGTTATGGTAAAAAAAATCCCATGCATACCCATGGGATTTTTTTTTACCATAACTAAACGTCAGCGGGATACTTAATACATTGAATTAGTATGAACTATCCTTCTAATAAATGAGCATTCTCTATTTACACCCGAGCAGAGACTTGCGCTTTTTTCTGGTAAGACCGCGGGTGGCACGCGCGCAGGCCACTTGACCCACCTAGACGAACCGCGCTGGCTTGCCCGTGTGCCACCGCGTTCGCGCGAAATAAAACTGTATCTGTACTATATCGTCTGTGGCAATTTCAGTCTATATTGTTCACTACCCTAACCCTATTTGCGTATTATATTAACATTATTATATTTTTACATAGGCTATTCAGCGGTATTACCAGTGCCTTTATTTACACCCACGCGCTTATCGCTAGTGGAAAAAACAAAACCAGCCGCAATTTTCCATAAATATTTGTTAACATTTAGGGGAGAAGAGCGTAAATAATAATAAATAGATTTGACCCCGCCATGGTACGTTTAGTGATAGTATTTTTTTTTTTATCATATCATATTTTTTTCTATAGGCTGTCTAACGGTTTTGCCAGTGTCTTTATTTACACCTATGGAAAAACAAAACCAGCCAGCGGCTAGCGCGCCTTTTTCCATAAATATTTATTATCGTTTTCGTTGTGTGGTTTATTACCTATCAAAAATACAAAATGTAAAATATTGCCACCAAACGACATAGAAGTTTTTAAAAGAAACTCTGGATAGTCAGTACCTGATAACAAAGGTCAGTTACATTTTATAAATCTATCATCTCTATAGTTAGGTACGTTATTGTAGAATAAGTTCTTACAACAAGTCTGTTTTTTTCCCCGGAAGTTTGTTGAAAAACGTCTTATGAAACGCGTGTGCATTGATTATTACACTCTCGGCTACCTTATCGCGTTCGCCTACGGGAATAATACCGCCTCGACTGTAATATCCAATAGAGCACACTCGTATCACAATGTACTATTATGTTTACTGGCCACTAGCCCTACCCGTGGTGTTAAATTAATGTCGCCATTGTAGCGGCACTTTGTATAATAATGATGGTTACAAAAACAGAAATCTCTAAAATATGCGTCAAATCAAAACGTGAGATTAGATATTTATCTGGTCCTAGGGAAATTAAATATGGCGTTCCGCAGGGCAGCGTTCTAGGGCCATTATTATTCTTGCTATATATAAACGATCTACCCCGACACATCTCATACCCTTGTGTGTTATTTGCCGATGACAGTACGATCCTCATAGACTGCCTCAACAAGGAGCTTTATGAAAGTGAAATAAATAATTCTCTAAAATTAATAATAAACTGGCTCAACGAAAATAATCTTATCATAAACCTCAACAAAACAAATATAATGCATTTCTATCAAAAAAATCTTCCTTTAAACCTAAAAATTAATTATAATGGACAAACTATTGATAGCGTTAACGTGGCAAAATTTTTGTGTATATTTATTGACAGTCAATTAACTTGGAAACCGCAGGCTGAAGAAGTTTGCAAAAGATTAAGCACGTCCGCGTATGCTCTCTAGAATCTGTCCAAGAAAGTTAACGTTGATACATTAATGGTTGCATATCATGGTTTGGTGGTCTCTGTTCTAAGGTTTGGTGTAGTATTCTGGGGTAATTGTTCCGAAAGGGAGTCTATATTTAAAGCCCAAAAACGGTGCATAAGATCCATTTTTAATCTCAAGGTTACAGATAGTTGCATTCCTTTTTTCAAGAAATACAAAATACTAACTTTTCCCAGTATATACATTCTCGCTAGCTATTTTTGTTAAAACTAACAAGCATATAAGTAGCTATTTTTGTTAAAACTAACAAGCATCTATTTCCGGCCTTAAATGGTACGAGGATGCGAACTACTGCCATGAGATCAAAATATCAGAGTCTATTGTGTACTGGTAGATATAACACTGCTTTGCTTAAAAAAAACATTATTGGTATGGCACCTATTTTATTTAACAAATTGCCAAATTGTATTAAGGATCAGCCCTTAATCAAATTTAAGAAACAGCTGTCGTCGTTGCTGACAGAGAAATGTTATTACTCTGTTACCGATTTTATAAATGATGAATTGTAATATTTTGCTTCACTGTATCTCATACAATAAGCAAATAATTTCAGACTTAGCTGATCCATGATCTAATTTTCAATTTAAGTACCTACCTACCTAGTTTCTAACTTCCACTATATTTTTGTATGCCAACAGGCAGAATGTACTGGGAATATATCTTAAACGAACACCCTTATTGTAACACCTGCATTCTATACAAATAAAGAAATTATTTATTTATTTATTTTTATTTCAAACTTACTTTACACACACACACAATACTTTTTTTATGTTCTTTGTTTTTTCTATAAATATTGTGTGCCTTACCTGGGTCAAATAAATTTATTTTCTTTCTTTTTTTTCTTTATTACAGCATGAGCCATTTATTAATTAAATTTTTAACCTTTAAATTATGAAATAATTTCAATTATAAAACGACAGTGGAAAGGTAAAATGGCTAAAGCGCCAAAACGTGATATCTCAGGAATGAATTTTAAAGTTTATTTTTTGCGAAAAAATATCATAAAACAATTTTTTAATGGACATTTTTCTGTGTTACTTATATTTTCATGAATCATACTTTTTTTCCTGTAGTATCCATTATAAATGGTTTCTATAAAACCTTTATTTTAGGAGATAGGTGTCGATTTAGCAAAAAAAAATCGTAATTTAAAAAGTAAGCAAAAATTGCGGAATTGTCAGAATTACAGTTTTTTAGAAATCTGAGATTTGCTAATCACCCGCTCAACTGTCGATTGGCATTCTAATGGCCGATAACAATTAAAATTCTATTGTGTGTGACAGTTGGAGGTTAAATAATATAATAGAATGAAAAAAAAAGCATTCTAACGAGCTGTACATTTGAAATAAAGTTGCTAACGGTGAACTAAAACTAACTGAAGAGCGAATTAATTTATGGATGTATCATGGGAATGAGGCATTTTTTTTTTTTTTTTCGAGGGTGGGAAATCATCCAATGACTTCTCCCGCTCTGGGTGGAGCGGAAGGGCGTGTCAGACTTTTACTGACTAAAACCCACCCGTGTTCCTTCATAGTGATCGATCATCTCATTTGTCTAGTCTTTTCCCACCTACGGAAGGATTATCTAACTGGATGCAGTTGAATACCAGTATTTTACAAGAACGAAGAACATAGATTTATAATTAGATTTGCAATGTTGACAAAAATTATTTACGAAGTACACTTACGTTAAATTAAGCTAGTTTTTAGTTCTAAAATCAATATTTTCTTACATTAAACGCTTAAATAAAAATTCATGATGATTTTCACCCCTTATAAGATACTAGCTGTGCCCCGCGGTTTCACCCGCGTAGGTCTCGATCCCGTGGGAATATAGGGATAAAACGTGTCCTATGTCCTATTCCAGGTCATGGTCTACCCGTGTGCCCATCCTCTCCTTTCTAGAGTAGGGAAAGTTGCGGCGCGGCGGCGGCAGCGCGGCGCCCCGGCGTCGAACGGTTTGCGTATTATATTTTTAAACTCGGGATAACTTAGAAATTAAATGTCCGATTCGAATGAATTAAAAAGTATTTTACTGCTACATAAATACACTTGATGCTAAAACTATTTATTTGAATACTAATTAATATTATGTAGACAAAACTCCTTCGCAAATAATGCATTAATTTCGAACAAATTTGATTACCATAAAAAAAGGATATGTGAGTCAATCTTAAAAGATAGACATATGCTGTCGCGGACTTTTTTTTAGGACCTTTAAAGAGAAACAATTCCATCATACATGATATTTACGTAACATAAACCGTTTACGCAGCGCACGCAACGAAAGCTCTCAAAAAGGAATAAATTTTCCCGGTCATGCAACATATTTCATTTATGCTCCGCTCCTATTGGTCGAAGCGTGATGTTATATAGCCTATAGCCTTCCTCAATAAATGGACTATCCAACACAAAAATAATTTTTCAATTCCAACCAGTAGTTCCTGAGATTAGCGCGTTCAAACAAACAAACAAACTCTTCAGCTTTATAATATTAGTATAGATTGTTATAAGATATTGAAGTCAAACTGTCTTATTTAAAAAAATAAAGTGATAAAAACTAAAACCCAACTACGACTAAAAATGACTAAAAATGATATAAACAAGACACCACACTATCTGTGGTGTCTTGTTTATACCTTTTTAGTCGTAGTTGGGTTTTAGTTTTAAATACTTTTTTTTTTTTTAATTATTTATGGGTTATAATAATATAATGACGTCCAAAAAAAAAATTCGGTCCCTCGTGCCGTGGGGTATCCAAATCACCCCCATGTATGTTCCGCGATTTTTGAGTTTTCGAGTTATGATTTTTGCGGAATTTTTGACTTAGGAACGAGAAAACGGCCAAAAATTTTAAATCGGTTCAGTAGTTTTTGCGTGAAAGCACGACAGACAGACAGACGGACAGAGTTACATTCGAATTTATAATATTAGTATGGGTATACTAGTAAGGATTTATTCAAGAGGTTAGTAGACTGGTGCCGATTCTTTTGTACACCGAACTAAACTATCACTAAAATTCCTTACTTTTGGCTACAAAAAAAATCTCTAAATTTTAAAATTATTTTTACACAACTAAAATCGAATTTGACAATCGCGCCTCCAGTTGGCACTTGGTTTTCCACCCCGTGATTTTTTTAGAGCCGGAGACGCTCTGGCACAGCAGCTTCGACGTGTTTTGTTAAGGAACGTCTCACTTTTTGTATGGAAAATATAGAAAAAAAAACAAAGTGTTGAGTCTCAGGGGTTTATGAGTATCCTAAAGGTGGTGGAAATTTTCATTCTTTTTGCAATAGGATACACCATTTTCGAGATATAAGCAAAAGAAAATGAAATAAAGATACAGTACTGTTTTGCAACTGAAGTCGCGGTGTTGGTTCGAATTTTAGTTCATGACATCTAATTTTATTCCACACATTTTTAAAAGACTGGAGACCGTTGGCCTGAGACTAAGTCGGACCAAAACAGAGTAGACATGTTCTGTGATTTTGGTGTGGTCTCTCCAGTCCTATACCGATATTTCTCGCCGGAACGCCCTTACCGAACTGCTCTGATTTTCGGTACCTCGGGTCGCTTGTCCAAGGGGATGGCGGAGTAGACCGAGACGTAACGCGCCGGATCAACTCAGGATGGATGAAATGGCAACAGGTCACAGGAACAACTTGCGACCCACGGATGCCCCTCAAGTTAAAAGGGAAAATCTATAAATCCGTGATAAGGCCTGTCGTACTGTATGGATCGGAATGCTGAGCCGTGAAGAAGACGGATGAAAAAAGAATGCATGTAACGGAGATGAGAATGTTGAGATGGATGTGTGGAGTGACAAAAACGGAAAAGTGGCGCCAGTGACAGAAAAGTTGAAAGGTAATCGTTTGGCCTGGTATGGGCATGTTATGAGGAGGGACGAAACGCATGTGACTAAAAAGTGATGAATATAAATGTTTATGGATGGAGCGGGAGAGAAAGGTCAAAGAAAAGATGGATGGATTGTGTGAGGAATGATATGAAAGAGAAGGGAGTGAATGATAGCGTGACGTTTGACAGGGGAGAGTGGAAAAAGAAAACGTGTTGCGCCGACCCCAAGTAACATGAGATAAGGGAAAGAAGATGATAACATTTTTAATCGCGATTAAAAATAGTCAGATTTAGTTAGAGGATTTTATATAGGACAAAATTTCAGGTAAAAACGTCAAATTTAGAATAGCATTTTCACTAAATTAATAACTCAGTGCCATCTTTGTGCTGTCAAACTTAATTTTAGTAAAAATTCTCTAAATATTTTTTTCCTGTCAAACGACGATTTCCCATTCTGAAATAGACTATATTGACAGAACTTAGCTATATTATGTTAGTTTTGCAAAAAGTTACGTAGTTCTATGTACACAATGTGTAAATGACACTCTGTAGGTACCTACCGAGACAAGATCGCTTGCCAAAACTAAAAGTTGCATCGGTAGTAATGTTGGTCGGCAACGTGGCGGTATCCAGCCATCTTTCTGGTCTGAACTGGTCGGCGTCAGGCCCCCAAGATGGATGACGATGCAGGCCATGTAGTAGCAACAAGCACTGACTACCAGCACGCAACGTGTAATTCTCTAAAAAATAAAGTTAACGCTGAAAGCAAATCTAAAGATAATAATTAACAGTAGTGGACAGCTAATTCGTTTCAGTACTAAATAAGTAAGATTTTTCTTCAGGGTCACAAATTTTCTTGGTATATTCATTGTAATTTAATTCTTATGTTAGTAGTTTAGTAGGCTAATATATCAAATACAAGTCGGTACATACAGTATGACAAATCTAGCAGTTGCTTTTACTTTTATAACTCTAGCTATTGCAATCCATAATGTATAAATAAGGTGGTAAATAAAAAATAATAGAAACAATTATGGACCTTGCCGGCCACAGCAAATTTTTAAATAGGTAGAGAGAGGAACAGTGCTTAAGAATTATTTATATCCTATTACCTATGTATTTATATTTCCATTCATTCACTTATAATTCTATTAATATTTTATATACAAGTCTATCCATTCAAATCAAATCACTTTTATTTGTTAACACAGGTAAAGAAATACAGATCTTGAGTTTGGTGAACAGAACGCTATGTTATGCCAGGAGGCATACAAATATGGTGTGCATCTATCTAAATATTGTGAATTTAAATTAAAAAAAAAGATGTTTGAAAATCATTCATAATTTATTTATTTATTTATTTAAACTTTTCGCACTAAAAAAAAAGGTACAAAGGCGGACTTAATGCCTGAGGCATTCTCTACCAGTCAACCAAGGGTGGTGAAGAGATTAGATGGCAGGTGCTCTAATTGAGAGGAACGAAGAGAAAAAAATAATAATAATAATATATCATATTGCATTATAGATAAAGCAGTACAGTACATAAATAAGCTATAAACATATGATACATATACTTACACATATATTTACTATAATAAATACTATAATATATATATTTAACATACAAATTCAAGGATGAGAGGTGATGACATGACTCTACTCTATTTATTTTGAGAAAAAACATAATTAAAATTTCAAAATAAATCAAGACAATTATATAATATTATTTAAAAATTGAACGGTGTCAGATTTAAATGAGGAATTTTTTAGTAATAAATGTCAAAAAAAAACCAAGTCAGAATAATTGAAAATGTCAAAAATTATTAAATGTCAATAATAATAATAAAGGAGAATGCCATATTGTCGTACCAACAAAGGAGCTAGAGTGTCACAACCAAATGTAGTTCATAAAATTACTCCTATTTTTTAAATCAGATATACGATTTTGTTATGAAAACGATTCCCGGCTTTCGGACACCAAAAATAAAAGTCTTTTTTTACTTTTGTGGTACGTATTTTCCGCTTATGTCACTGACATTGCACTTCATTTCCGAATGTTGCTACTATGTTAAAAATATAGGTATCCTGTGTACTGTGTACCTGTCAACGAACATTAAAAAATGAAGAAGATAATTGTACCAATTTGCCATTTTATATTAGGATACAAAATATTTTTATGTGTGTCAAAAAACATCTTTAGGTCACGCGTTACATCGTAATAATTTATTATTATTTTTTTGGAATACATTGCAAAAACATGCATTTAATGAAAAAAGGACCTATTCAAAAAAGTAAAATGTCATTTGTACTGTGACGTATTGCAATAGTTATTCTGTGGCGCCGTCATGGATGACGTTACTTTGAATATTGGTTTCATCTGAACTATTTGAATAATAATTTATAATACTTATTAACAAAAACGGGGGTTCAGGTGCGTTTTCATAACGTAGTCTTTGTGTGATAATCCTTAGCGATGCCACATCGGCCAGTAAGTCAGCGTCGCCGATGTATCCTAAACCGTTCATTAGTATTGTTAGAACAATTTAGAATATATTACATAGAAAATATATCCGTGGATATGATCGTGTTTTAACATCATAGATTGTACCGACGCGACGCCTGTAAGTATTACCTCACCTAGTAGAAGCATGTATATTATAGTTAGCTTCTAAAGTACCTACTTCCGGGACTATTTATTCAACTTAAGGATTAAAAAACAGTTTTTATGCTTTCAGATCAATCCTGGTAGTTCCTATTCATAATGTTACAAATGTTTCGCATTGATACAAGAAAATCTCCCTGAGATTCCGAACTGATACCTGAACTAACACTTGGTCCCAATGTGGAGTGATGTGTGCTTTGGATGTGGACAGTCCATGCTACGTGTTGCAACAGTTGCAAGGCGTTCCCGAGTGCCACCCAATTGTCCTACCTATTGTTTTATTTGTATATTTCTTTTCTCTGTCCTGGTAGCGGTCGAGGTCATATACGTTATGTAAATATGAATATATCTTAACTGCGTTTTTCATTTTTGATATAAGTGCCTTATAAGGTACTAACAACAACCTTATTATTATTTACTAACATGTGAAGTTCAAGAAGTGGGTGTACTATTTAGTAAATACAACTCTGCCTAACTCTTCTGGGAAAACAGGCCTGCTGTTATGTTAAGATTTCAAGATATTAGGAATCAGTAAACACAGTACTAAATTGATTACTTATTCAGACTACCAGCTGCACATACTATGAGTACCTACCTACATGATTATTGATATCCATTATCATTATATATAAAACCTGACACCAAGAATTATTATTGACTATCAGTGATGTATTGTATAATCATCCATCAGGAAATAAGCGCCAAATCAAGAATAAAAAGCAACCGATATTAGGTACCGCTTCATTTGTCATCAACTTCACCATTTCGAGCCTGTCACTTTCTCGAACTTAACCTCAAAACATGAAGTAGATAAATGGTTAATAAATACGAATTGCGGGAATTCATGTAAAAAATAGTTAACAATATAAGAAGAGCATTGAATTCTCCTCTAAATACACTAGGTTTGGTTGTGACACGCGGACTTTTCGCCTGGTACAGGGTGCCCTACAATCCTGGTCATTCTCCTTTCAACCTTAAATTAATTTATCATTTAAGTTTTTTCATATAACATAGAAACAAAGCAAGTGCAAAGTGTGTAGTAAAATTTGTCACTAAGCAAGCTATTCGGTTTGAATTTTATTAATGGCATCCGGTATATTATTATACATTTTTGGAGCGTTGCCGAAAAGGCGAATAGTTTGTAATGTTAAATGTAAAACAGCCACATTTTTTTACGATATTGAGTACGCAATGGATTTCTTCTGACTGCCGATATGCTGACAAATAAATGCGGGTTTTTTTTACAAACAATGCAGTTTCCATTGTTACATTGCTGGCAGTGTATATCTGGCAACATCTTTCGTTCTTAACCGAATTCTTCAAAAAGGAGGAGGTTGTCAATTCGTCTGATTCCTTTTTTTTTTGTATTATTTTAGTTACGCGATTACTCCGCCAATTATGAATAGATTTTGATAATTTTTTGGTAGGTCATGCTTTAGAGGTGGTTCCATATACATTTTATTAATTTTGCTGGCGTATTTTTTGAGTTAGCTTCAATAATTACGTATTTTTCCCACTTTGCGTATGTAGACGATATCTTAGTTTTCATTTATATAGCAGATAACGGTATACAAATTTGTGTGGGGTAGGTACCAGAACTAAAAAGTGAAAAATAAAAACATTTTACAAAAAAAAAAAACAACGACTTCACAAAAAAACACAAAAAAAAAGTGAAAATTAACTTTAATATCGGAAGTCGGTGTCTTTGCTTTTCAATTTTAGTTTTTTGCCACCGACTTTTTTTGACACGAAAGTTTTTTTGAAATACGGAATACAGCTAACCGTTGTTTTAAGACCACACATAGACCTCACACAGCGTTTCTGCATCCTAAATACAACCTCCCTATTAGCTGACTGCCCCCAGAAAATAATACCGTACCGTAAAACAGAAGCTGCAAGTCCATGGTATGCTGTTAACAATGTCTCAATATTAACCTTTTTTGAAAGTTGGAATAGTGCATACGCAGATTTACTTAGTCTTTTACATATTATGTCAGTATGAATGTTCCAAGTCAATTTATTATCAATAGTCATTCCTATGAATTTAGCACTATCAACTTCCTGAAATTGATGGTCTATATAATTGATATTAATGTGATTATTTTCACGACGCTGATGGTATTGCATGATGTTGGTCTTGCTTAGGTTAATTTTCAAATTATTATCACTAAAGCCAATTTATTATTTTAGTTACAGATTCATTAATATAATTTTCATAATTATTTATGTCATTGCATTCTTTTATAGCTGTGTTGTCATCTGCAAAAAGAACCATCTTATGCTGAATTATTTTTGGGAGATCATTGATGTAAATCAGAAATAGAGGTGGTGCCAATACGCCAACTTGGGGTACGCCATATTTTATGGGTCTCTGCTTTGAGTAGTATACAGTTTCTAATGTGGTTTTGGGACATAGTCTAGAGACTTCAGTGCATTGAACTAAATTAGTAAAATATGATTCTATCAATTTTAGGATATTTCCTCTTACGCCGTAGCCATACAGCTTTTGTAGTAGTATCCCATGGTCAACATAGTCGAAAGCTTTCATCATTTCAGTAAAAATAGTACAAATTGGATTATTTTTATCAACTGATGCCATAATATTATTAATTAAATCAAACAGTGCAAAGTTAATATTTATGTTTTTGCGAAAACCTTTCTGTTAATTGCAGAATAAGTTATATTTTTCAAAATATGTGTACATTGAGTAGTATATAACGTTCTCAAAAATTTTGGACAAGACGGAAATTTTTGCAATGGGTCTATAGTTTTTCATATTCGTTTTGTCACCTTTTTTTGGTAAAGGTTTAATAATAATAACTTTTTTTAAACTGTTTGGAAATATGCCATCAGCAATACAAAGCCGGCGTCGAACGGTTCGTGTATTGCATTTTCATACTCGTGATAACTATGTCCGATTCGAATGAATTAAAAAGTATTTTACTGCTACATTAATACCCTTGATGTTAAAACTATTTATTTGAATAAGAATTAATATTATTTTTTTAAACTCCTTCGCGAATAATGCATTAATTTCGAACAAAGATTACCATAAAAAAGGTTATAATGAGTCAATCTTAAACGATAGACATAATATGCTGTCGCGGACTTTTTTTAGAACTTTTTAAGAGAAACAATTCCATCATACATGATATTAACGTAACATAAACCGTTTACGCAGCGCACGCAACGGAAGCTCTCAAAAAGGAATATTTATTAAGGAAGGGGGCAAATTTAGTCCATTTTTATGGCGCAACGAATAATTTGTTAGTTTGCCTCCCCGTGTGCTGTAAGAATCTGGATATTTACGGACCAGTTTACATAGTTCTAAGACAAAAATACCAACACAGGTCAGAATTCTTTGTGTTTCTGAAAGTAAGGCTTGCAACTATCTGTTGGTTCTATATTAGTAATTATTCGTATTAGCTTTTTTTGGAGGGTAAATAGGGAGGGAGAGTCTGTGCTATTTCCCCCTATGAAGATGCCATAGCTAAACCAAGCGTGTGCATACGCGTAACAAAACTATCATCAAAATTCCTTACTTTTGGCTATGAGACGAGATTTTGACACATCTAAAATCGCGCCTCTAATTGATACTTGTTTTTTCCTACCCCGTGATTTTTTTTTAGATTAGGAGCCGCGCCGGGACAGCCTCTTAAACGTGTTTTATTATGGAACTTTTCACATTCTGTGTGGAAAACAGCCAACAACAAAAAAAACCAACATGTTGAGCCTCAGGGGTTTCTTAAAGGGGGTTGTCATTGTTTTTGCGATAGGACACACCATTTTCAAGATATAAGCAAAAGAAAACGAAAAGAGATACAGTTCTGTTTTGCAACTGAAGTCGAGGCCATCATCATCTGTTTAGCCTTTTCCCAACTATATTGGGGTTGGCTTCCAGTCTCATCGGATGCAGCTGAATACCAGTATTTTACATCGAGCGACTATACGATACCCCTTGGTAAGACTGGTTGTTAGACTTTCGGGCTTTTGACGACCCGTAACGACTGTCAAAGATCCACAAATGACAGCCGGAACCAACGGCTTAACGTGCTTTCCGAGACATGAAGGAGTCTCGATACTTTGTGTATGCTATATAAAATGAATTTGAATTTGATATGTAAAGATGGTCAACCTGGTCGTAGCTTAACCTGATGGATCGACCCGTGCGGTTGTTATTACGTAGCCACGAGCTCCTCAACTGCAACCGAAGTCGAGGTGTTGTTGGTTTGAATTTGAGTTCATGACATCTAATTTTATTCCACTTTTTAATCGTTAGTCAGATTTAGTTAGAGGATTTTAGATATGGGACAACATTTTAGGTTAAATCGTCAAATTCAGAATACCATTTTTACTAAACTAATATCTCAGTACCATCTTAGTGCTGTCAAACTAAATTATAGTTAAGTTGTGTCAATACAGACTGTATTTCAGAATGAGTTTGGTCGTTTGACACTTGACAGGACTTAAAAAAATATTATTGATTTTTAGTTTAGTTTTGAGAAGAGAACAAGAGAATCGGCACCAGTATATTATATTGTGTTAGTGTCCCTAATTAGCTGACTACCACTGTATGTTATTTGCTACTGTTTGGCAAGGGA
This sequence comes from Lithophane socia, assembly GCA_947522985.1. Lineage (NCBI taxonomy): Eukaryota > Metazoa > Arthropoda > Insecta > Lepidoptera > Noctuidae > Lithophane > Lithophane socia. The sequence goes on from OX383274.1 coordinate 1,140,797, forward strand.
AAGGCGCTGCATCGTGACGAATCAAAATATTCTGATAATATACGAGGGATGATCTGGAAAAGACAAACAAAAGCATAAAGTTGTAGTAGTTAATTTGAGCATGTACAACCCTTGTAATTATGACAATCACAGTACACTTTACGTTCGGTCAAAATGTGATTAGAGAACTTTTAAGAATTCCTGCTGCAACTCAACATAAAAATAAAAACCACAAACTTACTGAGTTTTACATCTCTGTCTATATATCTTATTACAACTGGTGCCGAAGTAATCATTCGAACACTCTCCTTAATCACTGCTTCTGTATATACTAACTTTCTTAAGTCTTCCTTATCCACGTCTTTATCTTTACCTAAAACTTTCATTATTCTGAAAATTACAAAAATTATAATTACCATACTTAATAGTCATCAGCTCTACGTTACTGTCACGTTTACTAGTTTGTTTATTCTTCAGGCTATGTCCTCCTCTCATTCTCTGTCAGGTCACTTCATTCTTGATTTGATATCTGAGAGAGACTCCAAACGTGTTAATTTTAATTTATTAATAACTAGCTACATACCGCGGTTTCACCCGCATAAGTCTCGATTCCGTGCGAATATCGAGTTAAAAAGTATTTTGTCCTATAACAGGTCCTATAACATCATCTACCCATGTGCCAAATTTCATGTAAATCCGTTCAGACGTTTTAGCGTGAAAGAGTAACAAACACTTTCGCATTTATAATATTACTAGTTTCCGCCCGCATGCTATGTCGATAAAAAGTAGCCTATGTCCTATTCCAGGTCATGGCCTACCCATGTGCCAAATTTCATCCATATCTGTAGAGCCGTTTTTTAGTGAAAGCGTAACAAATAAACAAACAAACTCGCTTTCGCATGTATAATATTGTCTACGATATCTATATGTTCTATTTATATGTATAATTATATAATTATATAGTTAGAATTTAGGATAGCATCTATATTTTTCGTTTAGTAGAAAATATTTGAATTTGAACTGGTACAGAAAGGCCTTTCTGTACGAGTATCGCCACATTGAATGTTTTGTTTTAGTTGTTACTCACCGATTACTTGTTATTCGCTGAACGCGCCTACCATCTCACCTACATTGTGTATATATATTTACAAGTCATCTACTTTATGTGTATTACCTATTTTTTAATATTTTTCCTAATAAATTGATCGATCTTTAAAGGGCACAAAACAGGGATTATATTTCCTTGTGATTCGTATCCATCAGCAATCTACATACTAGGTACATCTCAGTGTACGGACAAACTCCCTCCATAGCTCGCTAAAGGACTTTGAATTTGGGGACAAGCCGTCAGTGTCGATGTCTCGGCTCCTTATGTCATATCAGATCAGATGATAAGAGATCTGTTCTTTTTAATCTTTATCATTAGTAGCAGCCTTGTTCCACCCACTGGTTGCACAGACCAGGGGAGCATGACACAAAGGTGAAGAGGCATATACTCCTCTTCACTTTTGTTTCATGCTCCCCTTATCTTACACATAGTCTTCCTTTTCTTAATAAAAAATGCAACCTACTCATCAAACAGTCTCTCTTGAACCTTTGGGAATGATCCTATCATTACCAAAATAGTCTGCAACGAATGTGATGTAGTGTCGTACGCTGCCGCGATAGCAGTATGTAGTTCTTCTATAATCTCCTGGTCAGTGAAACGATTTCTAGTGTGCTGTTCCAGCATCAAATCTAAGAGCGGCTGGTATGACACATCTGTAAACATAAATAAACACATAAAATGGCGGCTATTTTCCCAGAAGGGTGCCAAACTTGTGCACCAACAATTTTAACAACAGTTATAAGTTTGTTCATCCCCACGTTGGTACATCCACATTTCACCAGTTATAAGTTTAAATCGCATGTAATAGAGGGCTGCTATTTAGTCCAGGGCCTATAATATTTGAGAAAAAAAAATCTAAGCAGTATGTGGCTGGTCGGAAAATGTTGTATAAATTATAAGCAAATGAAAAAAAATTAGGAGAACACCGAGAAAGTTCCTGAACAGGGGTGGGGGTACGGAAATAGCCATTTTGGGGGGGTGGATAATGATTTTTGCGATTTGCGGCTAAGCTATACCTCCTATCGAAAAGAGTCAAAAGTAAAGGAGGATCGGCAAGAATGTATGGAAGCTGGTCTCAGCACCAATAACAACCATATATGCCATTAGATGGTGTTTTAATATAATAAAATAACTACTATGGCGGCTCATTCCAAATTACTGTGTGAAAAAAATTCTGGCGATGTTTCATAGGACTGACCTGGACGCTAGATAATGGAACTTTTGAATAGTTAATCACTTCTGGTGATCATAGTGTAGTAATGTTTGCAAATGTGTTTGCATTATGATCATAATTATGGAACCACTGAGCTGGTCTGATTATGGATCTGGACGCTTCAATAACGGAACTCTTGAATAGCCACTAGTAAACCCATAGAGTTTGGGCTTATTAGATGTGTCTCAGCAAATTCGACCTATTTAACATGATGACGAGGACCTGATGACTTGCCTGGACGCTAGATAACGTAACTGTTGAATAGCTACCAGTAAACCCATCGAGTGTGGGCTCATTAGATGTGTCTCAACTAGTCCTGTTCATTTTATCTGATGACTGACCTAGAACCTTTAAATGGCTACTAGTAAATCCATCGAGTGTGGGCTCATTAGATGTGTCTCAACTAGTCCTGTTCATTTTATCTGATGACTGACCTAGAACCTTTAAATGGCTACTAGTAAAGCCACCGAGTGTCGGCTCATTAGACGTGTCATAACGAGTCCTGTTCATTGTATCTGATGTAGAGCACCTGATGGTTGGCCTGGAAGGTGGATAATGAAGTTCTGAAATTACATCCAAACTCAGTGTTTGTTTTTTACATTTAGCACATACACGATTATTATGGATGACGGTATGTATGTAGGCGTAAATGTCCTTCTTACACTTAAATATAATAAGCCTCAAGCATTTAAGAAAATATTATAGTTCTATATTTACGTAAGTTTTATTTAGTACTTTTTAGTTCATTAAAAGCTTGTTTTTAAAAAGATTTTTACTTTTATTTTATTTCGATAGTAGGTATACTCGTAGCTTAGTCGCAAACCGTAAAAATCATTATTCACCCCCTATAAATGGAATTTTCTCCGTGTTCTCTTAATTTAAAATTTTCCGACCAGCCACATACTGCTAAGAATTTTTTTTTCTCATTATATCAAACTCCGGGCTGGTACTGAGAAATTTCTGAAAGAAATCATAATTCGAGGGTTCACGGGCTATATTAATAAGGCATATTTGTATTAACCGACATTTTTGGAACTTTATAGGAGAGCATTTCAAAGTTTAATTTTTAAGAAAAAAAATCATTATAAAAAAAGTATTCACATGTATGTTATTTTCCTATACAAAAACCGCACAATTTAGTCTAGTTTTCATATTTTTAAAGCTGTTATTACGAGAAATAAATGTCGCTTCATACAAAATTACCTGAAATAACTTTTATTTAGAAACAGGCTAAATGATTCAAGCGCCATAAACTGTAAATTATGTGTGAGTTACCCCAGCAAGAAAATGTCTTCTAGAAGGAATTGAGTTATACCAATAATTAGAGCATAATCTGCTGTAAATGTGCGCCAAGTAAAAAATTAGTGCGTGTTGTCGTTTTGGAGAAATAACGAAAAATCGAATTCTGCTGGGGTAACGTTTTTCCAGCAAGAAAATTTTAAACGAATGACCGGAGAGAGAAACAAAGTACATGGGCGGATAGCTTAAATTTGTTCATAAATGTGCGCTGAAAATGAAATTTGTGCGTCTTAAGGTTTTCGAGATATTCAATTTCCTGCTGGGGTAACGTTTTGCAGAATCTTATTTCTCGGAAACCAATGATTGTGCGCCCGTAGAATAAACGTACATCGGTAGCTCTTAATTTGTGCGTATTTGTGCATTAATTAGGTTTTCAAAAATATTTACCGTTTTAAAGTTATCAAGCATTTACGAAAACATAAAAAAATGTTCTAGCGCTTAAATAAACAGACATATTATAAACACACTGAAAACGGTATTCGGTTCTTCTTGTTATTCTTGACATGTTTCAAGCCTAAGTATGTACAAGTTTTTAAATAATATCACTTCAAGTCAACACCAGACCAACCCAATTTTGACGGCGAAATGCAAGAAACAGAATCAACCTTAGATGTTTGGGTTTAAACAATAAATTAGAGCGTTTAATGAAATATATATCCTGAAAATTTCAGCTTCAAATGTCTCGTATTAAAGTAGATAAAGACGAAAAACCAAAATAACACCCAGATTACTAGTAATCCGACCAAATTAGGATGACCATAAAAAAGCGACCGATTCATGTATGTTGATGACCTTCTTATAGAACAGTATTATGTAAAGCTGTTGGTCCGTACAGTCGCGTTCATAACATTTTTCGGCAATCGTGTTTTTTCTTTAATACCTACTGGGTAATAGTTTAATTCCTTTGTCACTACCATAAAATTATGACAATGACAATGAAATTTTGAGCAAGCTTCACGTGTGTCACCGACGGCCAGCCGAGTAAGGTCGCGAACTTAAAAACCGGGTTCTTTAATTAGATACGCACGTCTATTTACCCACTTTAGAAGTGGTTTAGATAATCCAGTACACATAAGTAGGTTGATTATCTGGGAAGGGTTGGGATACAATGAAGGTGAGACTACTTTGATCGGACGTCTAGGTAAGTTAGTCCGATCTGTATCTGTGGCGAGTGGCGCAGGCAGCACGCGCCCTCCTCGTCACTCGCCCCGCACTTCTTCTAACTCTAAGTTCTGTTTTCTATCTACATTTAGTTAGTGGCCAAAAGCGCAAATCTCTGTTCGGGTGAAATTAGAGAATGCTCATTTAATAGTATAGGATAGTTCATACTTATTAAAATTCCATGTATAGTATCCCACTGACCTGCCCAAGGGATTTTTTTGACTATGACTAAATGGCACTGGTTTGGCTGTGTTATTATTTTTTTACAAAAACTTGCTTTTGAGCGCTTGCTTTTCACCAACTTCAAAAAAGGAGGAGGTACTACGTTCGGATGATTGTTTTTTTTTTATGTATGTTCACCGATTACTCCGCCGTTTGTGAACCGATATTAAAAATTCTTTTTTTGTTCAAAATCTTATACTTCTGAGGGTGGTGACGATGGGACCACCATTGTCACCAAGTCAGGACCTGATGATGGGATGCTAGAGAAATCGAGGGGAACTTTCAAAAATCGTAGGGGAAACTAGTGCATTTCTTAATTTTTTCATTAAGTATTTTACAGTACTACAATTTTATGATGGTCTGGAGTCGATCTGATGATGGAGCCGAAATACAATCAAGGGAACTCCTCAACGGTTTGCAGCAGATACCTCGTGTTTGGGCTTGATTAATTTGTATTGATAAGAACTTTACACTTTATATTTATCTGTGGCACACATTACCGTATAAAGTAAAAAAACACGCGTGTTTAATACACTGCATTAAGAAACTAAAAACCCCCGCTCCTTGGCAAAGACCTCCCTGCATTCCTACCAACTTTCGTGAGCCCGCGCGTCCTCCTTCCAGTTTGGACGGAACCTATCAGGACGAACACGAAAATTAAAACAGCAATCTAATTGCGTAACTTTTGAATAAATTAAATTATTACAAAAAAAATACAGGTTGAACTAGATACGTTCCGTTCAAAACTTCATTTACATCCATAAAAAGACAGGTACCAACTTACCTACTTGATTTTATGTAAACTTAAAACAATAATATGCAATTTAGTACTTCAACTGAATGAGACAAAATTCAAATCTTGTATAAAACGCACAATATGCAACGCACAATAATAGGCAGGCATATTATAATAGCTACATAATAAATATTATTGGCGAATAAATATTTCTGTTTTATTGTTGCAGAGAAAAACAATTGTTCTATGGGTACGACTATTTGAAGAGGAGGGTTCTTTGCAACACCATCAAAGAACTGGTAGACCACAACTTATAAACATTGTAGCATCAAACCATGCTACGGGAGTATGAAGAAAATGGATTTCTGTCGACGAACCACTATGCTGGTTTATTTGACACAAGTGTTGACACTGTCCATCGTGCTCTGCTATAAAATGCTATAAAATGGCAAGATTACAGTTCGGATCTTTGGATCACATAAACTTTGATTGGAATAATTTTATCTTTACAGATGAATAAAACTTTTATGCCCAGTGAACATTGAACACGGACGCTTATGTTTGTGGCGTCGAAATAATACGCGATACACTAGTGGTCATGTAGTGGCCAATATGCAATCTGGTCATATAACAGTGAAATTGTGGGGATGAATGAGTGCAGCCGATCCGGGAGAAGTAGTCAGACTACCAAGTCAAGCAAATAGTGCAAATTATGTAGAAGTGCTGGAGGAGACTATGTTGCCTACCGTTCGAAATGTGTATCCAAGGGAAGAATTACCGCATATAAAATTTGTAAAAATAATTACCTATACTTAATATTATTTTACTTAGTACTTATTATTTATATTAACTGGAGACTTGTATAATCTATTCAAGTTCAAACACAACATCATTTTTAGTTTGTTATGTTACCTACTAACCATTTGATATGTTTTTTTGTGCTATTTTGTAATTTTTAGCTTACCTATTTAATCCGTGCGACCTTTGTGATAAAATAATCTGGTCTCCAGTTTGTTTTTATTGAGATTACATAAGCTTCAATCCTCTTTCCGATTTTGGAAACGAATACTTAAGCTATGGTCTCATTAGGAAGCAAGAAATAATATTATAATGTTATACGATAATTAATAAACTGACTATTAAAGAATAATAAACTGTAAGAAATAAACAACTTTATTTTTTAAAGCCTCTTTCCCACCGGCTCGTTTTTATCGTGCGATAATAACGTAAGCGTTACCTATTGCGTCCCGGCTCCTTGCACACAAAAAATAACTATAAAGCCTCTCCCCCACCGCTGCGTTTTTATCGTGCGATAATTCTAACGAGTTTCCGCGTCTTTATCGCGCGATAATCTCATGCGTCCTAATACAAAATGTTCTAAGAACAGTTTATCGGAATATCGCAGGACGGAGAAACGCGCGCCTTACTCATATTGTGGCGTTTAATACTGCAACAAATATCGCAATAACGCTTACGATATTATCGCGCGATAAAAACGCTCCGGTGGGGGAGAGGCTTTATACTTAGTTCCTTTTTGTTTGGCGAGCCTGTTTACCTGCGATCACTGTTCTTTTTTCCTGTTGGTAAGTACCCTAACTACCAACTCGAATATAAATACCCACTCGTTAGCATAATGAATATATTATTTCTATCGGTTTATTTTGTTATGTATATCATTTAAGCTACGTATGCTAGTAAATGTAATTCTGCACTCAAAATCAAAATCAAAATCAAAAGTCATTTATTCAAACTAGGCTGACAATCAGCACTTTTCGAACGTCAAAATTACATAAGACAGTCCCCCAAAAACGCCCACCCTTCACCACTTCCTAGTGCTTTAGCTGGGAAGAAGAAGTGGCGCAACAAACTCCCCAGCAGCACAGCTGTCTGTTCAGTTAGAAAAAAAAAAAAAAAAAAAATGATTCTATACAAAAGTATGCAAAATCATTTACATTATGCAACACAAAACATAAATCTAATTATTAGCCATATGTCAGCTAGCACACGCAAATATACCAATCAAAAAAAAAAAAAAAAAAACGAGAACTATATGTACTCAAGCAGAAATAAAAAGTAAATGTAAACATAAATTAACTAAATAAAAGCCTCCAGGCACAAAGGGCGTGCCCGCCTACATATAGCTATTTTTAGATGTAACTGGAAGTTATAAATGATAAACTAGGACCATTGAAGTAACGTAAATGATATTTATCAATTTTCGAGTTCGCTAGCTAACCACATATTGCAATACAACTCATTTAGTAAACATTGTAATGAGTAGATTATGTCAATAATAAATTAAATTAGAAAAACATTAAAAATAAATTGATTATACAGTCAAATAAAAAAAAATACATATATGAACTCATATAACCTGTCAGTGGGTAAGCTAATGCTGGAGAAAGAACATAAACATTGTCTTGAGTTAATCACAGCGACCAACTACACTAAAGCTTACATAAATAATTTAGATAAATGTATAAGCTGTGCATTTCGTAAATTACTTAGTCATAGTTGTAACGAAACCAACGCCATCTAGTATGATTTTTGAAAACCTGATCTCAAACGTTCATTCAATAATAGACACTAAGGTATCCATGCAATTTTACAGGTGATAGTACCTACTACGCTTTGGAATGGGCAACTAGCTTCATATTTCTGACTGACCGTTTCCTTGACAATTCAAAAGTGCCTGTAAATGATTTAATTAAAATAAATGCTTTGAGTTTGAGTTTGAGTAGCTTCCAGTTTTGTAGTTCAGTGTACCTAGACAGAACAATGTGTCAATGTGTTTGTGAGCAAAGTTACGAAGGCCATCAACATGTATGAATCGGTCGCTTTTTTGTGGTCATTCTAATTTGGTCGGATTACTAGTAATCTGGGTGTTATTTTGGTTTTTCGTCTTTATCTACTTTAATACGAGGCATTTGAAGCTGAAATTTTCAGGATATATATTTCATTAAACGCTCTAATTTTTTGTTTAAACCCAAACATCTAAGGTTGATTCTGTTTCTTGCATTTCGCCGTCAAAATTGGGTTGGTCTGGTGTTGACTTGAAGTGATATTATTCAAAAACTTGTACATACTTAGGTTTGAAACATGTCAAGAATAACAAGAAGAACCGAATACCGTTTTCAGTGTGTTTATATGTCTGTTTATTTAAGCGCTAGAACATTTTTTTATGTTTTCAAAATGCTTGATAACTTTAAAACGGTAAATATTTTTGAAAACCTAATTAATGCACAAATACGCACAAATTAAGAGCTACCGATGTACGTTTATTTTACGGGCGCACAATCATTGGTTTCCGAGAAATAAGATTCTGCAAAACGTTACCCCAGCAGGAAATTGAATATCTCGAAAACCTCAAGACGCACAAATTTCATTTTCAGCGCACATTTATGCACAAATTTAAGCTATCCGCCCATGTACTTTGTTTCTCTCTCCGGTCATTCGTTTAAAATTTTCTTGCTGGAAAAACGTTACCCCAGCAGAATTCGATGTTTCGTTATTTCTCCAAAACGACAACACGCACTAATTTTTTACTTGGCGCACATTTACAGCAGATTATGCTCTAATTATTGGTATAACTCAATTCCTTCTAGAAGACATTTTCTTGCTGGGGTAACGCACACGTAAATTATAGGTTCAGGACAAAAGAATTTAAGCAACACTCGGTATTTTTTTTTAGTGAAAGGATAAATGTTATAGCAACCATTGCGATAGTAAAATAGAATCAGGCTATTCAGCTTATGCAGCTGAAGTATCATTAAGTAGCTTCAGACCAAATAGATTTATGTAGTTCTTCACATTAAGTAATTATAATAAATTCCAGGTATAAATTCCAAGTGCATGCTAAATGTTTTAAGCGACATCAAGCATGGATTTCAGATGCAGGCAAAACGATTCAAACGCCCTATGTTACGAAATGTATGTCAGGACAAACAGCTTAAGTCAAAATCACAAAATATGTTGTCTGTGTGAAGTCCATCTTTAGTAAAATTTTATAAAATTTGGGTCGCATCATTCAAATCAGATTCAAACTAGACCTACATTTACTGATGTTTTAAGCGACAAAAAGTGCTCAGATCGCCACGAAACCGGAAACGACGCAGAAAAATCTGGCGATTCCCAGTACATATACATAACGCAATATCGGCCAGGTTGTCGCTTAATACAAATAGCCCATGAACCCTTATCAGACCAACGACGAGGCAAAATCATTCAATAATTTTGGCTGTAAACTGCAACATTTACCACAGAATAATGAAGTTCAAATAGAAAATAATTAAATAATACTTACAGGTAGATATAGGTTGTGTATTTGTTCCATTTAAAAATGATCTCTTTGTGCGTAACGTCTGCAGAAAAAGACAGTTTCATTCTTAAAAGTTGAAGAAGTTTCGCTGGCTGAAGAACAACTTTCTGAATAACCTTATTTTATGTGATGTGTATCTTCAGACACGTAATATACAATACTTTTAGGTTGCGGACTTGTAGTCACACCAGATTGTAACACCAGTGTGACTAACAGGATTTTTATTCCTGTTTGTCACCCTGTTAATAGTTCTATGCCATTTATCAAATACTAGCTGTGTACCGCGGTTTCACTCGCGTAGGTCTCGATCCCGTGGAAATATAGGGATAAAACGTATCCTATGTCCTATTCCAGGTCATGGCCAGGTCATGGGTGTAAGGCAAGGGAGTAACCTCGGACCTCTGCAATTTATAATCATGGTAAATGATTTGCCCAAAGTCGTTAAGGATGCCAATTGTTTATTATTTGCAGACGATCTTAAATTATCCATGGCAGTGATGGGTGATGAGGACTGTGAACGCTTATCCATAGATAGCGTAGTTACTTGGAGCAAGGAAAACCTTTAGCAATTCAACGCTCAAAAATGTATCACTATTACTTTCTAGCGTGCACGTAGTCCTATTGTACATGATTACAACATTGATGGGATGCCGATGATCAGGGTTACAGAGGTTAGGGACTTAGGAGTTAGTCTTAACGCGGGGCTAGCGTTTCGTGATCATATAGTCAAGTGGTGTAAAAAGGCCTACAGAAATTTGGGGTTTATTATGCTTACTGTTCGTGGTTTCACAAATATAACGGCGATTATCACTTTACATATCACTTTGGTGAGAAGCCAATTAATGAATACAATCTAGTTATCTGGGCTCCGCATGAGACTAAATAATTATAGTCTCATGTTGGAGCGAATTCAAAATAAATTTACTAGATTTTTATATTTGGGACTTTATGGAGTATGTCCTTTTTACCTGCTTATGTATCCAATTGTTTATATTGGGCATGGTTGGATATAATAAGCTGAGAGTTAGGCGTGAGTTCGCACTTGTCTCATATTTATTTTAATTAATTAGAGGCAAAATACATAACGCCAACATTATTAGAGTTGGTGTGTTTGAGTGTGCCTGACAGATATGTAAGGCGGTGACTGCTGGCTGTACCTCGTGGCCGCTCGAATATGGTAAATGAGGCGCCCCTGACGCGGGCGCTTCGCACCATTTACCTTGTAGCAGAGGAGATCGACATTTTTGCTTGTACCCTGAGTGAATTCACAAGGATAACATTCTATGTAATAAGTTTTAGAAAATAAGTTGTTATAATTAAGTCTGCTTCACTATTGCATTGGGTTGTACCTGTAATAATAGTTGTAAGTGATTATATAAAAATAAATAAATAATTATTCACTTATTTTACTCTGTGATATACTCCTACCTCATTTGTCATTTCATTCACAATAGCCGCCAGTTCAGATTCTTTCTTTGCTTGTCCTAACAACTTGTATATAAAATCATTATGCAGCCAAACCTTCTGGAATCTTCGCACTATGCGGTACAACATTTCATCGGTAACTTTCATAATATATTTTGGACAGAAATTCTTATTTACGACCTTTCCAATCGTAGTCACTGAAATTAAAATTACAAATTAAATCATCTTGTGAAGTTAAGTAAGAGATAATCGGCCCCGTTCACGACCTTCGGCAATGCGACTTATGACAAGTGTGCGCGACTTCATGCCATGCACGAACCGTCAATAGCGACGGCGACTTTTCAGACCGCGCTCGCCGGTCGTACAAACTGCGCCGTTAGTTAGTACCTACATAATGATTCACTTGCGCGCCGAATCGCTCGTCGTTTCCGTCGCTGCGGAAGTCACATTGTGGTAACTCACGGCACTCCCTAAACAACTTCTATCATTTGTTTTGTCCGCAGACGCTGCCGCAAGACGCGTATCGTGAGATTACTTGAGTCTTGGTCGTTGCGGGGTGACTAACATGAAGTACAGTTGAACTAGCTATTTGATAAACAGGCAGCTAACTTGCAACTAAACACTTTCAAACAATATCGTGATTGTGCTGAGAAGTAAATTCTTTTACATCCCTCTCTTACCCTGCATCCTATTTAAAAGCGATCGTCGCGCAAATACACGATCGTTCGAACTTTTTGTTCGGTGAACCTGAACGCCTGGTTGCGCCGACAGCGGGCGCATTCCTGTTTTCCGAATACAAATTACCCTATGCAAGCGACCGATCGCGTAGGTACTCGACGATAGCTTTTAAATAGGCCGTGGCTTTAATCTATGCCATTAGCTTAAAAGTTACTACGCACACAAACAAAATTTATTGGCATTATTTTTGGCTGTACACCAAATAGTTTGCTCGACTTTACAACTAACACTCACAGTAAGATGTTCCCAGGGCAAATTGTTTCAGATAAGGTGAAGGACAAAACTTTCCTTTTCCCTCGTTATGGTCTATATCGCTCAGCAATATCCTTGATTGGCTGTTAAACAGTTCGATGTACCCGTTTATTATTGGCAGGCTGAAACTTGATTTTAGCATTTGACGGTGTCGGTACCAATGGCCTCCTGGATATAAAGAAATTATCATTATTATAATACAGGTTTGAGATGGAATAGCAAGAAGGGCAATTAAATGTAGAATATATGTCGCAGCCTTATCGTATAACACGCCGTATTACAAATAGGCGCGCCCGATTGAAAAACGTCGCTGTTTTGAAATGCGGCTACCTTTCGTTCAGCCGGATTTCAATTCGGCTGAAATAAAGTACGCCGCATTGTATGAGCAATTCGCGTTCGTCAAAGCGGCTTAGTAACGTGGGTAACGTGGCGCCCACATACAAACGGGCGCATCTTCGATACGCCGCTTTGAAATCTGACACGCGCCGCATGATCATAACTACAAAAATGACGTCGCAATCGACAACGGCACGACACGACAATCAATCTGCCTAGCCTTTTCCCAACTATGTTGGGGTCGGCTTCCAGTCTAACCGAATGCAGCTGAATACCAGTATTTTACATGGAGCGACTGCCTATCTGACCTCCACAAACCAGTAACTGGGTAATACGATACCCATTGGTTAGACTGGTTGTCAGACTTTCGTGCTTCTGACAACTCGTAACGACTGTCAAAGATCCACAAATGACAGCCGGGACCAACGGCTTAACGTGCTTTCCGAGGCACGGAGGAGTCTCGATATGTGAAAATTGTCACCCATCCACGGACCAACCCCGGCAAGCGTAGCTTAACCTGATGGATCGACCCGAGCGGCTGTTATTACTTAGCCACGAGCTCCTCCCTTAGCCACGAGCTCCTCCTTAGGCACGACACGACAAAAAAGTGAAAATAATATTGAATTTAGAATTTTGTTTTGTTCCCATTTTGTTATTTTATTGTTGACAATTTTTTTTAAATGTTTTTTGCACAATGAAATTTTATTAATCACATTTTTATTTTGGGTTTTTATCTGTTTGAAATTTATAATAGTTTGAATTTAGGATAGAAATATTGAATCACGTTAAGTATGAACGCAGCTTATAATTATTGTTAAACGGAACGCACCGGATGAAAGAAAGGGATGTATGTGTGGGAGTGAGAAAGGAATAGAAAACAAATGGCGAACTAGATCCACGACTACTTACGGTGTAACGATGATCTTTTTTGTGTTTTAAAATAGTTTTACGAGTAATCGTTTGTTTTGCCTTACAATCCCACATGTCTATGGACTAGAATGATGACTGAAAAAAAAAAAAAAAAATTGTTAAGATAAAGAGAAAAGTTTTAAAGATTATGATAAAAACATTCAGAACCTATATTTGGTAGCATAGTATTAAATGACCAGTAGACCTACATATTTTAACAAATTATTGCATGCTTGTAAGCATTTTCATATAAGAAATGTAAAAAAAAAAATATACTATAAGACTTTTATTTTTATAAAATTTTTGAGATTTCAAAAATTTCGCCTTTTTTTGGATTTGTTATTCATAATTTATAGTCACCCTAAATTGCTTCTTGTTGACAATAAAGCTAAACGTTGAACGCCGCTTTGTAGAATGTATCGCCACCACGATCCGGCAGACCGAAAGGTAGCCGCATTTCAAAACAGCGACGTTTTTCAATCGGGCGCGCCTGTTTGTAATACGGCGTGTTATACAATATGGCTGCGACAGATACAATGGAACGTCAAAATCGGGAAGTACTTATTGAGTGCGTGTCATCATTATACTTCCTATGACGTAATGTTGGCACTTTAACAACGGACCTAGCATGTGGCGCCGTAACGTAATTACGGCATAGGAACTATTTGATGAAACGCACTAAAAGAAAAGCGGAAGCAATTAAAATACTGTTTATGCAGATATTTTAACCTTGGCTTTATTCGGAATAATTTATCCATGATAAATAAGATCTTTATTTTTAAATCTTAGTGTATTTACTGTAATCCTGCACAATTTCCCGAATTCGAATGCAGGAACTGGACATGTGCTTTTCGTAATATTGCCAAGAAATTAGTTCGTAAATGGTAACTGGAACTATACATAACGTATTAAGTAACGTTATCATAATTATTATACCTCATACATAATTATGCCAATTTGCTTCCGACCCCTTTGTCCTTCCGGTAAAACTGTCCGTCCGACCTAATTTGAACCCGCCCTTAGTCGTAAAAACCATGCGAAGCAGCAACGGGTCGCTAATTCTCTTATTATTTCTGGTGACAACGCTAAATTATGATATGAGCTGGTCTAATGATGCAGTCCGAAAGTGGCCATAGGAACTCCTCAACAAAACAAGATAGCATCGTGTCTGGACTCATTAATTAATATGTATTGACAAGTACTATTACACTAGGTATTGTCCATGGTCTGATGATGGAGCCGGAACGTGGTAACGGGCACTCCTCAAGTTTTCCAGATAGGTAATGCCGTCGTGTTTGGGTCATTAGATTAATCTTGACAAGTGCTATTTATTACACAAGGTGCTGTTCAGTCTGATAATGGAGTTGGAAGGTGGCCAACTCCGCAGTTAAACAACATAGCCTTAATGTGTTTGGGGTTGCTGGTTTATCTTGCTAAGTACTCTATCCCAAGGTGTCTTTGGTTTTGAATTTTCTTTTTTTGCCACCGAGTTCCGAAACTATAGTTATTTGTTATGCAAGGCTGCAAAGTTGTTTTTTGGCGCGAGTACTTGTATTGTAACCTGAGCAAGCGAAGGATTCTAGGATTGAACCATGAGCGAAGCGAATGGTTCAAATATAAAATCCTGATTGATGCGAAGGTTTCAATGGCACGAGACGCAGAATAACTTTGCTGCCGAGTGAAACACACAACTTTTCACCTCACTACAGCGAGGAAAATGGTGTCTCTATGCATTGAACAAATATTGTAGGTACGCTTTTATACACTTTTTGCGCAATTTTTCGGAGGAAAGCTCGATTTGGCATTATGTACCGGTAACGTTGTGGCTTCACACCTGAACTTAGTCGAGTAGTTAGTATGTTACTAAGTGGTTGAGCACAACACTAAATTACATGCCCAACACTACTTGACACAGACTACTCATTCATTTCATCTGCAACCAGCCATACTAGCGGTTCGTTATGTAGAACCCCTAGATTTACCATGTGCCCCGAGTCTAGGGGAGTTCACCATTATTATTATACCTATTATACTGTACTGTGTGCTCCTTGTGCCATCTGCAATGGTTATGCTCTTTAAGCCTGGCTTGTCACTACTTAACCTAAAATCACCTGTCATTCTGCCACGCTGTGATTGCACTCTCTCTATCTCTGCCTGTAAGCCGCTGCGATGTATTATGCTTACCTATCCTGCTTCCCATACCGTTCTTGGTCGCTAAAGAGGCTAGCACATCGCACGCGGCTTGCTGACATCTGCACCGCATCTGACATGCGCTCCCTAACGCGCTTTCAGGGTTCTACACGGCGATTCTACGTATCAGATTCTACATCCCGGCTTCTACACCCCGGCTACTACTTCCCGGCTAAGGACAGGACGCGTTGGCATTGCTGCCAATGCCCGCTACCAAGTCCTTGCCGAGGCCTGGCCTACCTGCGGCCTACCGCCGCGAGCTACCTGCGGCCTAACGCCGTGTACCACCTGCAGGCCTGTGCTGACAGGCCTCCTCGTCTGCCACGTGTCTCCGACCCGTGCCGGCCCTACAGTTCCAGCTGAGCCTGCGCTGGCAGGCCCCTTCCTACTACAACGGATGACCAAGGACGGTACCCTTCTACCTACCTAAGTGTGCGAGTGCTCGGAAGGATCAGTGACCTTACCCGCGACCTAGCTGTGGTTCTACTGCCTAATATATGTATTAAACTACCCAGCTGGTTTTACTTCTATCTTTACCCTACACTACCTACCTATCCGTTAACGGCCTGCGCAGCCTACCTGCAAAGCCCTAGCCGTTACAGTGGCGCCCAACGTGGGGTGTGTTCAGGTGTGAAGCCACAACGTTACATACCGCTTGTACTAACTCTGCCACTGCTAAAAAAACCAAAATGATGGAAAGCGAATTGAATATTTTGAAGTGAAAACTACTTTAGGCGCTTTGAGCAATTTTTTTTGTGCAGGCCAGTGCGATTGTTCTAAAATGAGGTTGGCGCACTGACAAGAAATAAGTATTCATGCATTATCAGAGGACCCGGTGGTATAGAAAATTATTGAATAGAAAGGTTCGAATTTTAAAAACTCTTTTATGAATTAAATAGAATAATAGTATGCATTAAATAATACCCCGAAAGCTTCCACATGGCATAAGTTTCATCACTGTTGAACCTAACCTAACCTAACCTTGGAGTGAGGTGATTGACTCCCCCCGTGACGTCTAAGAGGGGCGCGCGTGGAACACTACGCACCGCCACCTCGGGTCCTGATGTGTGGGGGCTGACGGACGTCCCCAAATCCGTTACCCCTGGACCCATTTAGGGGGGTAGCCTACTTCTGTGAGACAACTGTCTCGCAGACGGAAACCACCGCGTCCCAGGACTCCTCACCGCCGACCATCGACTCAACGACGGCCGGCAGCGAGAGGTCACTGTCTGCTTCTGAGATGAGGGCACGGCGCGGCTACTTCCAAGCGGCACAGTCCGCCAGCGTATGCCGCGCCGTGTCCTCCCGGCAGTCGACGCAGTGGTGACACCGAGCGTCCGGCTCCCTGTTTATGCGACACAGGTACTTCCCGAAGCAACCATGCCCCGAGAGCACCTGCGTCACCCGAAACGATAGGTAGCCATGCCTCCTCCCGAGTCAGTGCTCGAGCACCGACCGGACCGCCTCGATGATGTCGAGGCTGGCGGTAGGGCGTGAAAGCCTGTCCCGCCATTCCACCACCAGGACCTCGCGAAGCTGAGACCAATGCAGCTCTATGTGTCGCTGCAACGGTTGCTCGCCCCGCGCCCTCGCTTCCTCGCGCCACCGATACGATGACGCGAGTACTTTCGCCTCGAGGTCCCAGGGCGGGGATCCGGCCAGTGCACAAGCCGCCTCGATTCTGACGGCCATCGCTCTCTGCGGCCTGCGTAGTACCGCGATGCTACCGTCCGTCAGGTCAGCCGCCTAGATCGGGGCCCCGTAAAGGGCCATCGATCGCACGATCCCCACGTAGAGCCGCCTACAAGCGGCGCTCCGGCCCCCCAGATTGGAAAGCAGCGCTGACAGCGCCCCAGCAGTGCCCAGCCACTTGGGCGCCAGCCGTCGGAAGTGGGGCCCGAAGTCCCACCGGCTGTCGAGCACCAATCCCAGGTATTTCATGGTGGTCTCGACAGCGATCCGAGCCCTCCGACCACGATGTGTGAGCCGGGTGGCGGCGCCCGACGGGGGCCATGAAACACCATGTTCGCTCTGGATTTTGACTTAGCGGCCATAGTATGAATTAAATAATACCCCAAAAGCTTTCACATGGCATAAGTTACATCACTGTTGAACCTTTTTTTTTTTTTTTTTTTTTTTTTTTTTTCCGGGGTGGAAAATCCTCATGGATGTCCTCCGCCCTGGGGCGGGCGGAGGGGTCTGTCAGACTCTTACTGACTAAAAACCACCCCGGTTTTCCGACTCACACCTACGCCGGGGGTCGCGGGAACGTAAAAATCTTCCGCAACCCCCGACGACTCCCCCCGTGACGTCTAAGAGGGGCGCGCGTGGAACACTACGCGCCGCCACCTCGGGTCCTGATGTTTGGGGGGCGACGGACGTCCCCGAGTCCGTCGCCCCTGGACCCATTTAGGGGGGCTGGAAGAGGGCGTTATCCGCCCTCCGCCGACGCCCGGTGCGCCTGCTGCGGGCCGGGTGAGTGGACGAGATCTCCCTCTCCCTTTCCGCAGCCTCCTTCTGCAAGACGACTGTCTCACAGTAGGAAACCACCGCGTCCCAGGACTCCTCGCTGTCGACCATCGACTCAACGACGGCCGGCAGCGAGAGGTCACTGCCTACTTCTGAGATGAGGGCACGGCGCGGCTCCTCCCAAGCGGCACACTCTGCCAGCGTATGCCGCGCCGTGTCCTCCCGGCAGTCGACGCAGTGGTGACACCGAGCGTCCGGCTCCCTGTTTATGCGACACAGGTACTTCCCGAAGCAACCATGCCCCGAGAGCACCTGCGTCACCCGAAACGACAGGGAGCCGTGCCTCCTCCCGAGCCAGCGCTCGAGCACCGGCCGGACCGCCTCGATGATGTCGAGGCCGGCGGTAGGGCGTGAAAGCCTTTCCCGCCATTCCGCCACCAGGACCTCGCGAAGCTGAGACCGATGCAGCTCTATGTGTCGCTGCACCATGTTCGCCCTCGATTTCGACTTAGCTGCCATAGGATGAATTAAATAATACCCCAAAAGCTTTCACATGACATATGTTACATCACTGTTGGGCATTTGGTCCAGACTCCATACATCCGTGCCCGTGGTCCTTTCAGCCCAATCCGTTCAGTGGTTTGAGCTGTGCGTTGATAGATCAGTCAATCAGTCACCTTTGCCTTTTATATAATATAGACTAGCTTTCGCCCGCGGCTTCGCCCGCGCGGTATGTTAATAAAAAGTAGCCTATATCCTTCCCCACGGTTAAATACTGGTATTCAGCTGCATCCGGTTAGACTGGATGCCGACCCCAATATAGTTGGGACAAGGCTAGGCTGATGATGAGTATGGCAGTATGGATAGTTAGGATTGCTCATGGAAAATCTCGATGCTTCGCTAACGAATAACAAACTAACAAACACACTTTTGCAAAAACTGTCGTCTTGTTATCTACATAATTATGGTAGGGGAGTCCAAGCGGGGATTTCGGGAGTTACTTGAGCGCGGCAGAATAACATACGGGGGCAACCTTGTACCTTGTGAAGTACTCCCACCATACCTGAGCCCTGTACATAGGGGCAAACGCCTAGAGCAGCCGATCATATTAGTAAAAACTCTCCCATTTCCTTATTTCACGCTTAAATTGTCAGATTATTGAAATGCACACTTTTCTGCATGTAACCAACTTACCTTACCTTAATCTGACGCGCTCGAGTTTTTCTAACGATCGATTTTTTTTTACTAATCTGATCGGCTGCCCTAGGCGTTTGCCCCTATGTACAGGGCTCAGGAATGGTGGGAGTACTTCACAAGGTACAAGGTTGCCCCCCGTATGTTATTCTGCTGCGCTCGAGTAACTCCCGAAATCCCCGCTAGGGCTCGCCTACCATAGACGCTCACCCCACCAGTGAAAATACTTCACATAACCTTTTTTTCTTTTTAGCATCTAATCTTCACAATCCAATAGGTCCCCACGACGCTCGAGTAAATCCCCATTTAGCATCATTGCCTCCCCTACTATTATTAATTATTTTGTGATCCCAAACGTTTTTTGAATAAAATCGGATTGAGTTTTCAAACATGACATGTTGTGTCAAAATAAAATGTAGGTACTAATTTAAATCAAAAGCACTAAGGAGTATTGATATCAATTGATGCAAATCACCACCAAAATAACTTTCTACGCCTTTTTAACCCCGTTAGGCGATGAGTTTCAATAAAATTCGAAACAAGTCCTTCATCAATATCCTGTTAGAGAATGTTTATGCAAAATTTGAAGTAGATCGGACCAAGGAATCACGTTGTCCCACACAAATTTTGCCCCCGTTTTTCACCTTCTTAGGAGTAGAATTTCGAAAAATCCTTTCTTATTGGATGCCTACGTCATACAAAGAACACACCCTCCAAGTTTCAGGTCTCTACGATCAGCGGTTTAGGCTGTGCGTTGTCAGTGATTCAGGACAAAGCATTTTATTTAAATAGATTAACAATGATATGGCGTCTTTCTTGAAGTGGTTTGCCACCCAAATTATGGGAAGAAGAAGGTCCAGTCACGAAATAGATAAGTGCTGGCTTCTTACAACGAGCAAAACCAGGCGCACGCACACACGCACAGATGTGTATTATGTACTGATATGAGGTTTCAATCTATTCCATACGGATGCCGGTCACGAGTGCCCTTGCACTCGCTGTACGTAGACGCGTGTCTTTATATGCGTGCGTTTTCACTAGCCGACCTTTAGTACCAATTTATTTTGTGGTCTAGTACCTACTGTATGGATCGGAATGCTAGACCTTGAATAACATGGATAAAAAAAATATTGTATGCAGCGGAGATGAGAATGTTGAGATCTAAGGAGTGAAAAAAATTATAAAGTATAAAATGACTTCATAAATAAGATGAAGTTTGAAAGTGGCGCCAGTGACAGAAAAGTTGAAAGGAAATTGTTTGTATTGGTAACAAGCGTTTCATCTCTCCTCATCAAATATGACAAAACGATTGTGACAAAACGATTAATAAATAAACTATTAATAAACTTCATTTAATCAGACTAAAATGTTGACAGGGGAAAAATGGAAGAGGAAAACGTGTTGCGTGGACTCAAAGTAAGATAGAACAAGATCGGGAAGATTTATTGAGTTATCTCTTACCAGATCCTGTAATTAGTCCTTCGCCCAGCAAAATTTTTGCAAATCCATACATAAAATGTTTCTCCAAACAGGTATTGGCCACCAAAAGAGCATCTTCAGGGTCTGATATGCCTGCAACAATTTTTAATGATTTAATTGTCAATAAGTGCTCATTTTTAGGGTCCCGTAGTCAACAAGGAAACCCAATTTATTTATTTATTTTTATTGATAAGAAAGGTACATTTTAAGTTTTATAATGTCCAACAAAACTATGCACATAGTTTGTCTGTTGGATCAATATTATTATTCTTTACTTATTATCTTACGAACTAAATTAACAATTACATATAGTAAATATAGTGTATTTTTAATAATTCTAAATATTATATAGTAGAATTATATAATGTTATGTATACAATAGTTTCGCCATGTCCAGTCAGTCTGTCTGCTCGCGGCCTAGCTCAGAGACTTAGTACTTCTGTTATTTCGGATGGATACACAAATTAATCACGCCGAAAAAGTGGTAAAATAAAACACATTTTTTGTTTTGGGTTCCTTCTCGTCTATTCCTTGCAGAGTGTTGTTGGATAGGCCGTTGAAAAATATTGTGAGACTGTAAAAACCATTTTTCATCCCATCTATTCGAAAAGGACGGCTTGGTTACAAGTTAAGGTAAATATAAGTTTTTAGTCGTTTCATTATTAGATACTATTTAATTCCATTTTAGTTGTTACTCTATGTCTTATTAAATAGCAATATTACAATAAAATATGAGGCGTCTTTTATTTTCACATAGTGGTTGATGAAAATTAGAGTGTATCTCTCGGGCGCAAAATATGTTTTTGGCTCGGGCGACGTACTTTGAATCCCTCGCTACCTTCAGGATTCTACTAAATAATCCCTCTCTACGCTCGGGATTCTACTCTAGAATTCCTCACTTCACTCTGGATTCAAAAAAGCGCCCTCGCCGTATAAAATATTATTTTGCTCCCATATGATACAATCTACTATTGAACCAACTTCTAAAAGGAGGAGGTTATCAATTCGGATGTTTATAAATATATATTTTTTTTAGCCATATAAAGATATTTATGACATATAAATAATCAAAGATAAAGAAAATAAGTTGATTAGCCAAATATAAGATAACTTGTAAGTAAAAACTAGCCAAGTCAAATCTTGAGCTTCAATTTATCGTGCTTTGTATAAATAATTCGACTGTTTAGATTAAAGGAGTTATATTTTTATAGAGCAAACACTGTTATAGTAGAAAAAACAAGAAATTTTGTTTTAAAATTATTTAAAAATGTTGTTTGTTCTTATAAATCAATTTCAGGATTATCTACAGAACTACTAGGCACCCATTTAGATCTCAATTCTTTTGTCGGCGAAGTCATCAACCACCTATTCCTAATATTGAACTTGGCTCCCAATTTCACATTTATGTTTTTGTTGGGATTACCTATAGCGAATTAGGTATAGTAACCCGTACAGTTGCTCTTGGCAAGCACCATTTGGTGACTTGGAACTGATGATGAAGACCATAGATGGCCACCGGAACTACTCAATAACAAGTTTTCACGGGTTGCGATTCGATTACTGTAATATGGTGATGTGGAGCTGATGGTGAAGTACCTTTCAGAACTCCTCAACAATTAACGCCCCTGCATCGGGAAAAGCAATATTTTGTAAAAGGTGATGAGCACTTGAGCAGTCGACATTAGGCAATTGTAACTTAGATAAATTACAAACTGACCCACTAAAAAG
This sequence comes from Lithophane socia, assembly GCA_947522985.1. Classification (NCBI taxonomy): domain Eukaryota; kingdom Metazoa; phylum Arthropoda; class Insecta; order Lepidoptera; family Noctuidae; genus Lithophane; species Lithophane socia. The sequence continues at coordinate 1,163,553 of OX383274.1, forward strand.
CGAAAATAAAACCTTTTTTACAAAAAGAAAAAACCAAATTCCAAAACAACACTACAAAGTGAAAAATAAATTTAATTTCGGAAGTCAGTGAGTAAAAACTTAAATTCAAAACCAAAGACATAGAAATTATAGTTATTTTCACCTCACAAGCTCGAAAAGGGTCTGTTTATCATTCAAAATCTGAGTGCAATAGTACATTACTGTCGCGGCCTGCAACTGGGCTATTGATGGACGATCGTGAATTTCACAGGCTTTCGTAAAAGTAACTGGTTGCGGCCTAGGCTTGTATAGTAAGATAGATGAGATAAATAATAATCATAAATCTTTATTTATCTCAACATCATTATTACAGGCACAGGTTAATGAGATGCAATTGCGGCTATAAGTCCCCTCTTTGAGGAGTGGCTAGAGAGGCGCCACGGCGTCCTCACCTTCCGCCTGACGCAGGTCCTCACCGGACACGGTTGCTTCGGGAGGTTCCTGTTTCGTATAAGGCGGGAGGAAACGCCCGGGTGTCACCACTGTGTGGATCGCCCGGAGGACACGGTGGAGCATACGGTGGAGGTCTGCCCCGCTTGGGCGGAGCCCCGCCGTGTCCTCTTGGAGGCGATTGGCGGCGGTGACCTCTCGCGTCCGGCTCTGGTCCAGGCCATGGTACGGAGCGAGAGGGCATGGGAAGCAGTCACCTCCTTCTGCGAAGCAGTAATGCTCGCGAAGGAGGAGGCCGAACGCGTGAGGTAGAGGCAAAGTTTGCGCCCTCACGCGCCTAACCGCCGCCGCCGCTGGAGACGCCCTGGGCGTCGGGAATCCCAGGCGGATTCCCGGCCACCATAGGTGCGGGCTTGCGGACGGCGAGCAATGGGTAGCTCGCCGTCCGATCAGGACCAGGCCCGGGTCGATGGCGCGTCGTGTTCCACGCGCGCCTCAAAGAGATGTCAGCACAATTGGCGGGGTCCGCTAGGACCGATGCCTGCCAGGGTTGCGGGTTAGTCCGAAAGGGATACCGGGACCTTGGCAACAGGCAACTGAAGGAACACGGGTGGGTTTTAGTCAGTAAAAGTCTGACACGCCCTTCCGCTCCACCCAGAGCGGGAGAAGTCATTGGATGATTTCCCACCCTCAAAAAAAAAAAAAAAAGGTTAATGAGATGCACAATCTTAAATAGTGAAAGGTGTCTGTGGTAGGAGGATCCTGAGTTACAGATAACCCGGCTCTCTTAGTAGAGTCAAGATAATGTATAAATGTAGGTATCAAAAGACTGAATAATTTAAAAAAATTAGAAATGTTTTACCTACGTTTGCAAAAAATGAATTTACTCTATTGAAATGAGCTTTGTGGATTGCTGTTTGGTTTTATTAGTATATGTAATATTTTTAATTGCTTCCCCAAGTTTTTTGTTGTTTTTCTCTGTTTTTTTATTGATATCTTGTTCGTAACTTTGTCTAACTTTCTTTAATATAATTGTTACAAAAAATCCTGTATCTTTTGTAAGTGCAAAGTACCTACCTCATTATCTGGATTCTTAATGGTTTTATTATGTGACTGATCTCGCTTTCGCATGCATCTTAATAGACCCGGTGTTATCCAAGGCTTCAAAATTATTTTGCGTCTTGAAGTGTTATCATTTATAGCTTGATAGCAATTAATAAAAAAATTAACTCCGCGCGTACCTACCGAACGCTGGCAAAGTAATTGTGAAGACCTCTGGGTCACACTTGACATATCGACATCTGACAGGTCACGCCAAGTTGCTCTTTGTGCCGTCTATCTTCCACCACCAGTAAGTCTCTCAACGCTAGATCATTTTATGGATAACTGCAACAGAGTGCTCGACTCAACGGACATCCCCTGTTGCATTATTGGTGATTTTAACCTGAGTAAATTAAACTGGGACAAAACCGCCGTAAATGATTGTTTACCTAAAACTTGTCAAAACCTTTTGGATTTTATGAATGTAAATCAACTATCACAACATAATTATGTAAAAAACTGTTCTGGCCGAATACTGGATCTGGTCCTGTCAACAGAACCAACCTGCTCAGTGAACGAATCTAGCAATTCTCTAGTAGCTATCGATAAATTGCATCCCCCCCTTGAACTAACTATGTCTTTGCTAAAGAATTGTAATTTACCGTATAGTATGGATTCAAGACCTAACTTTTATAAGGCTAATTTCTCTGAAATTAATAATTACCTAAATAAGCTGAACTGGAATGAACTTTTACAAAGTACTTGTGATGTGAATGACATGGTGGCAATTTTTTACAAATGCCTGCGTGATGCTATTGGGAAATTTGTGCCTGATCGGAAACCAAAGAATTGTCGCTATCCGCCGTGGTTTGACATAAAATTAATTAAGTCATTAAAAGAAAAAAATGGGCTGAGGTTGCGTTATAAAAAATATAAAAATCCTTTGGATAAGATAGAACTGAATTTGGTTTCCAAGCGGTGTGAAAAACTAGCCATGAACTTATATAATGATTATATTAATAAAATAGAAAATGACATAAAAGATAATCCTAAACTTCTCTGGAGTTACATAAAAGCGAAACGCGGTGGCTCTAGTAGCTACCCTTTGGCAATGACTGATGGACAGGTCGTAACATCTAACGGTTCTGAAATCTGCGACCTTTTCGCTAACCATTTCGCAACCGTGTACACGACTGACAAAGATACGGAAATTAACTGTCATACAGAGTACCTCCAGGCACTGCGTAATAATAGTCAGGGCTTGAGTATTCCAGTAATTGACCGCGACTCTTTACTAAAGAAACTAAAAACAGTTAACATTAGCAAAGGACCTGGCCCGGATGGCATCCCACCTGTTTTTATTTCTAACTGTGCCACAGCTCTAGTAACTCCTTTACTAATAATATAAATAATGCATCGTTGGCTTCGGGAACTTTTCCGTAAGAGTGGAAAAGAGCCAAGGTAGTCCCAGTGCATAAATCAGATAAAAAAGATGCCGTAAGCAATTACAGGCCAATTTCAATCTTATCCACATTCGCAAAGATTTTTGAATCTATTATCTGTCCGCACATTCAGCTACATTTAAGATTGTACCTTAATGACAATCAGCACGGTTTTGTGGCATCTAGATCTACAGTCACAAATTTAGTGTCATTCACGGAGTCCCTAATACAGGCTGTAGATGCAGGTAAACAATTTGACGTAGTATATACTGATTTCAGTAAGGCATTTGATAAAATGTCCCATTCTATACTGATTCATAAACTAGCAGCCTATGGTATAACCGGCTCTTTATTAAGTTGGTTCAAGTCCTATCTTACTGAACGCGAATTCTTTGTCGTTGTAAACGGTTTTCGATCGGCTACACATAAAATAACATCGGGCGCCCCCCAAGGATCTCACCTAGCTCCAATACTATTTATTATGTTCATTAATGACCTTCCTGAGTGTTTTCAATTTTCCAAACCTTTTCTATACGCTGATGACTTAAAATTTGCTCGAGTAATAGAGTCAAGCAGAGACTGCGAACTTTTGCAACACGATCTTAACCAAGTTATCAAATGGTGCAACAATAATAAAATGCAACTGAATTCGAAGAAATGTTATCATGCTAAATACACGCGGAAAATTTTCTGTATTGACACAGAGTACTTTATAGACCAGGAGCAAGTCCAAGAAGTCGAAACAATAAGGGATTTAGGAGTACATTTCGACAAAAAGGTCACTTTTGTGCCCCATATCGAAAATATTATTAAAAAGTCATCGAAAATGTTAGGGTTCCTCCTCCGTAAAACTAAAGGTTTTCGTAAAAGTAACACCAAAATAATGCTTTATTACAGTTTCGTACGCAGTGTTATGGAGTATTGTAGTGTTGTGTGGAGACCTCACTATGCAACTCACATGTTGCGTCTAGAAAGGGTCCAGAAACGATTTGTATGGCATTTAGCCTTTAGTGAGGGGAAAGCTAAGCGTCTGCCCTCCTACAAGGCCCGTCTGTGCCATTTCAAAATGCATTCGTTATCCATGCGTAGAGATATATCCGATGCTTTATTTCTTTACAAGCTGTTGCGCAATAAGATCGACTGCCCCAGTTTATTAAAGCTTATTAGGTTTCATGCACCTTCTAGATATCCTAGGAATAAGATAACCCCCCTGTGTCCGCCTTTTCGAAAGTCTATGCTTGGTGCGAATTCTCCGTTGCCTAGATTGTGCAGAATCCTTAATGGCCGCAGTGATTTAGTAGATGTACACCACGACAAAGTAAATACATTCCTACGAGCTTTCGTAAATAACCCAATAGAGATTTAATTAGAGATTTAATTTTATACGTGTTTTTTAATCAATTCAGTTTATTTTTTCAATTTAATTAATTTTCTTATCTACTCATAAACATTATAATTTTATTCATAACTTAGTCAATTTAATTGTAATTTATTCAACTTATAATTCAAGGGCCATTTTCTAATCAATGTTTTTATTTGTGTTGATACAATTATGTCCCGTTATAATTATGTGTTAATTCATTGTAAATTTTAATTTCATTGTCATTATATAATTTTAAGTTCAATTAGATTTTATTAATATATTAATATGTTAAACCGTTATTTTTCGTGCATGTGGTGTTAACCTTTAATTAATTGCTGCACGTGCTAATGTTACCCTAGTCATTAAGTCAGAAATGTATGTAGTGTAAACAGTTGTTGGTTAACCTAAATAAATAAATAAATAAATAAATAGCTTGACCTAGAGAGTCTACAAAAAAACTGGTTACCTCGTTAACATCTGTCATATTGAAAATCTTTTCAAAATCTATGTTCTTCGTGTACGTTTCAAGTCCTGTGTCGTCTATTCGTTTAATAGTTTTAGGGGCTTGGATTGTGGTAAGTTGGAGTCTAAAAATAGTATAACGCTATTGTGGTCAGTAACCGAAATTTGAGCAACATAACAGAACGCTGATAATCTTGTCTTTAACTTTAGGAATCGTGTGAGCTGGAAGCATACCATGAGAAGCGATAAGGTTTAGATATGCGCAGTATCTATTATCTTGGGAATTTTCAATAACGTCATTAATATCGCTGACTAATATGATATTTTGAAAGGATGAGAGATTGTTTAAACAATCGTTAAGGGATATTAAAAAATTATCGATATTTTTATCACTAGGTGGTTGATAGACAGAAATAATTACAGTGTTTGAGTTTATTTTTAAAATAAGGCAATTTGAGTCGACAATTTCCGGTTCATCAATACTATACTGGTCTATATTTTTGCAGTAAATGACCACGCCTTCATTTTGAGTTTGGTTATTGCGTGTAGTAAATGAAATATAACTATCGAATTCAGGAACGGTGGGATTTCGCTGCAACCAGCATTCGGTGATAACAATGATATCCCAATCAACTTTAGACTCAATAACAATCAACTTTAGAATCAATCAATTTTAGATAGATGAGTTTTCATAGTAATTTATTTGGCCACTAAACACGACAGATATGGATTTTCATACTTACTTTACCGGCCGCATCGTCATTTGTTTTTGAACAGTACGGCAATTTCAATTTATCTTGAAGAAGGTTGTCAAAATAATGCTCAAAGGATATTGACCGGTAAAAAAAATCGGTCCCAGGGTTAAAAAGTAATTCCCTTTATACGGAGCCGGCAGGTATCCAAAGGAACTCCTCAACCAAACAAGACAGCACCATCGAGTTCGGACTCATTGAATATGCATTGACAAGTGCTTTACACTAGGCAGTGTCCAGGGTCTGATGATGGAGCCGGAAAGTGGCCATAGGAACTCCTCAACCAAACAAGATAGCACCATCGTGTTTGAACTCGTTGGTTTTGTCTTGATAAGTACCTAGTATAGCCCAAGGTTGCATCCAGGGTCTGGTGATGGAGCCGGAAGGTACCGATAGGAACTCCTCAACCAATAAAGACAGCATCGTCGTGTTTGGACTCGTTAAATATGCATTGACAAGTGCGTTATACTAGGCAGTGTCCAGGGGTGATGATGGAGCCGGAAGGTGGCCATAGGAACTCCTCAACCAAACAAGATAGCACCATCGTGTTTGGACTTGTTGTCTTTGTGTTGACAAGTACTTAATATAAGCCAAGGGAGTATCCAGAGTCTGGTGATGGAGCCGGGAAGTACCCATAGGAACTCCTCAACCAAACAAGACAGCACCATCGTGTTTGGACTCGTTGAATATGCATTGACAAGTGCTTTACACTACAATGTAAATGATATGCATAAAAATGGAATAGTAATGTGTTGTTTAACATAATTATTGTCATTCTTTAATAAAATGCGCCATTGGTTGGTTGGTGTACATCAATAAAAAATACTCAACAAAAAATAGTTTTTCTCAAAACTCCTCAGATAGATTTTATTGAGCTTTGGTGTACAGACTAGTACAAGCCCAAGGAACATAATGCACTATGCATCCATTCTAGGCAACACTTGGCCTAACTCCCAAATATGGATGGTCAGTAAAAAATGTTTAACAAGTAAATGATAAATGCATACAAATAAAATAATAATGTGTTTTTTAACATAATTACTGTCATTATTTTTAATAAAATGCACCACCGGTTGGTTGGTATTCATCAATAAAAAATACTCAACAAAATTAGTTTTTCTCAAAATTCCTTGGAAAAATTTTATTGAGCTTTGGTTTACAGACTATTATAAACCCAAGGAACATAATGCACTATGTGTCCATTCTGGGCAGCACTTGGTCCAACTCCCATATATGGATGGTCAATGTCCTTTCCAAGCAAGTTTGAGAAATAGTACATGACTGTCGCGGCCTGCAACTGGGCTATCGATTGACGGACGTGAAATCGTGGGCGAAGGCACACAAACCGGAGTCCATCAATGCCCGGTTGCGGTCAAGACTTGTATAGTATTATATATTTTGTGTGCCTCGGTTTTAATAAAAGACATTTTCTAGTTTTATAATAGACTGACTTTTATTGTCACATAATGTCTACAGAGTGAAATAGATGGCGCTAGCAGTTACATAGTTTTGTTATTAGGTATTCCTCCACACCTCCGCTTAACAAAAATAATACTGAAAACATCTATGAAACAGGTAAAATACCAAGCTTTTTCATGAAATAATTATGTTTAACAGACCCTAAACTTTTGGTCAAAATGTCTGCTGGCATTTCTGCTGTCTTTAAATAAGCTATTTTAACAAAATTATTAGTTACTGCCTCTCTGACAAAATGATATCTAATATCTATATGTTTAGATCTGTGATGAAAAATTGGGTTTGAAACCAATTTCTGCGCACTCTGACTATCATTAAATAGGACAATTGGTTCCGAATTTCCTACAATCTCATACAGTAGATTTTTTAAATATATTGCCTCTTTACTTGCTTCTGACATAGAAATGTATTCTGCTTCCGTTGAGGATAAAGCTACATGTCTTGCTTTCTACATTCAAATGAAATCACCGTATTTGACAACATAAAACAAAATCCCGAAAATGATTTTCTATCATTTACATCTGAACCCCAGTCCGCGTCTACAAAATCTTCAACACAAGAATTATCTTTAGTAAACACAAGACCATAGTTTTTGGTTTTTTTTTAAATACCTTAACCCCCTTTTAGCATGCTTCCAGTGAGTCTCATCATAAGAGTTATTAAACTGACTAAGAAAACTTACACTATAAGCAATATCAGGCCTAGTTAAAACTGCTTAATACATTAAACTTCCTATTAGTTGTCTAAATGGATAATCTTGACAAACATTCTGAGACTTTTGTAATTTTAAATTAATCTCCATAGGAGTTTCTGCAGTTTTACAACTTGTCATATTAAACTTCCTTAGTAAATTGTCTACATATTGAGTTTGATCAACTGTTATAATATTTTCCTTAATATTGACCCTTAAGCCTAAACATTGTTTAACTGACCTAAGTTTTTGATCTTGAATTTACAGCTCAGTTCATTTACTAATTACTCAGTTGCTGTCACACAGTTAGAAAACACAAAAAAGTCGTCAACAAAAAGTGCTATAATAATCTTAACTTTTCCTTCATATTTTGTGAACAAACAAGGTTCATATTTTGCCTTTTTATAACCTAAACTTATCAAGTAATAATTAACTCTTTTTTACCAAGCCTTGGAAGACTGTTTAAGACCGTAGATAGCGCGTTTTAGCTTTAGCACTTTGTTATCATCCATACTAGACTCATAAGTAACAGGCTTCTTCATATACACAGTTTCATTCAAAAAGCCGTTTAGAAAAGCAGTGGTAACATCGAGATGACTTATATCTAAACTCAACTTGGCTGCCAGAGCAAATAGCAATCTCAAGGTAGAATATCTGACTACTGGCGAAAATGTTTCATGGAAATCTACACCAGCTTTCTGAGTAAAGCCTTTTGCCACTAATCTTGCCCTGTAGCGCACATTATTAGAGCTGTCAAACTTTTTCTTAAACACCCACTTGCATTGCACCACCTTACTATCTTGAGGATGATCAACTAGCTCCCACGCATCATTCTCATCAAACGCGTCCAACTCCTCCTTCATGCTCGCTCGCCAAAACTTACTTTCCGGTCCATATAAGGCCTCTTGAAGAGTGATCTTTTTGTCATTATTACACTCTGTGATACACAAATTATTATAACCAAAGCGATCAGGCTTCTTTCTCTCTCGTTTTGGTAGAGTTTCTGATGTACAGTCGCGGAATGAAAAGGTTGACCACCTTAAGATCTGTTTTTGCTTGCTCAGTATAAGTTATCAGTATCTGCTTTATCGACCGAGTAGGTATGACACATACCGTCATAATAAATGTCATTTCACTACATGGCCCACAGATACATCCACTATGAGAATTGACCTCTTTGCATTTTGGAAAGGCGAGTTAAAATTAAAAAAGAAAACTATTTCTCTTATTCATTCTTCAGTTATTTCAGGAAGCCGAAAAGAATCCCGAAAATATCGACCTTTCGTTTTGCGAGCAGAACATTAAAAATCATAATGTGTAAATCTAAATCTAATATCATATATTATGTGTAGATTTCAATCTAATCTGTTAAGATTAGAAGTAAATTTTTTAAATGTAACTTGTAATTTTTATAGGAAATTAACAGTTCTTTTTTTAATATTGTAAATATTTTAAGCACGTTTTAATAATTTAATTGACTTAAGAACGAGTAAAACTTGCCTTAAAGTACTGGTGTATACCCGTGTTCACAGAAATCAAACGAATTTAATGCTAGTAAAATATATTTCAACAAAACAAACAATCACTTTTGTGAAAATATGTCGATTGGTATTTATTATTAGCCCACAATCTTAACTGAAAATAAGGAATAACTGAAGAAGTAGTGTTTAATAAGAGATGTAACCACCACGAGCATCAATTACACTTTGTAACCTATTTCTCATGGAACCCACAAGGTGGGAGCATAGGTTCGTTCCTCTCATTTCTTCCCAGATCATTTGACAGTGGTTTTCTATGGCTTCTTTGGTCCTTTCGTTTCTGTTCTCCCAACGCTGTACCATTAAACTCCATAGGTTCTCTATCGGATTGATATCTGCAGATTTTGCTGGCCAGTTAATTTTTTTTATATCACGGTGCCGGTCGAACTATTCACTCACAATACGAGCGGTTTGTGTGCGAGCATTATCTTGGACAAAACTAATCTCAGGGAAATCGTCAGCCGGATAAACGGTTCGGACACTTGGCAGCATACTCTCTTCCAGAACCAGCATATAGAGAGTTGCGTTTGCCTTTGATGGTAATAGAACGAGCTCGCCTACTCCAGCCGCTGACATCCATCCCCATAAATTAGCCGAAATTAGTCCGGAACTAAAATTGGGCACTTCATGGTCCTCTGTATATCTCGTACCGTTATAATTATCTCCATAATAATTGACATAACGGTCCCGCATGACGGGAACCTCGTAAAGGCCTAGAAAGATAAACAAATCAAGTATCTTGACTTGGCTCACGAGGTTGTCGACATGTGGGATGTGGACTCTGCGATCATTGTGCCGATAGTCGTATCAGCCAATGGCTTAATTGCCAAGAGCCTCGACCAACACCTAAGGAGGCTCTCGTTGGGCAGCTGGATTAAGGGCTTGATTCAGAAAGCTGTACTCCTGGACACGGCTCGCATTGTTAGGAGGTTCCTCTCTCTGGAGCCCTGACCGTCGGTAGCTTGGACCCTGTTCCCGATACCGGTGGGCTACTATTTTTTATATTTTTAAATGTTTTATATATTTTTTTATTCTAATATTTAAAAATATAATTTATATGTATGAAAAATGAAATAAAGAATAATAATAATGTTCTTTACGACAGGAGTTACCCACCTGCTCCATAAATCGGGTAGTACTGCGGAACCTAAAAACTATAGACCAATTACATGTTTACCGACGGTCTATAAAGTTCTTAAATCCATTCTTAGAGCAAAAATTGCACAACATACTCGTATTTACAGCAACTCAATTATGTCTGTGTCTCAAAATGGATGTAAGAATGGGACCCGCGGTACTAAGGAGCTGCTCCTTATAGACATGGCCATAAGCCAACAGGTTCGTAGATCCCGGAAGGATTTGTAGACATGTTGGATAGATTATAAGAAGGCCTATGATTCGGTGCCACATACATGGCTCATTAGGGTGTTGGAGTTGTACAAAATAGACGCAACTCTACGCACCTTCTTGATGTCGTGTATGGGGCAATGGAGAACAGCCCTTCTCTATCCAGGATGTCGACAGATACGGGGGAACGATGAACCGATCAGGATTGAGCGGGGAATATTTCAGGGCGATAGTCTGAGTCCGCTTTGGTTTTGCTTAGCCTTGAATCCTCTAAGCACACTGCTGGAGGATTCACGACTAGGCTATCGGTTGAGAAGAGATGGTCAGGTGATATCTCACCTCCTTTACATGGATGACCTGAAACTCTTCGCCCCCAACAATTTGCGACTGATGGAGCTACTGAAGGTAACAGAAACATTCAGTAGCGCCATCAAAATGGAATTTGGTGTGGACAAATGTGCAGTCATGCATGTAAAGCGAGGGGGGATTGTGGAATCCGTGGGTATCCAACTCTCGGACTCCATACACCTTAGATCCCTCTCCTCAACCGAAACGTACAAGTATTTGGGTATGTCGGAAGCATTATAGGCATCAATGTTGCCGACATGAAACAATCGTTGAGGGAGCGCTTCTTTGGCCGCCTGAATAAAGTGTTAAATAGTCTTTTATCAGGCGGAAACAAGGTGCGAGCCTTCAACGGCTGGGTCATGCCGGTTTTGATGTATTCTTTCGGCATACTCAAATGGACTCAGACGGAACTTGACGCCCTGGATAGGAAGGTCCGTACACTGCTGACGGCAAATCGGATGCATCACCCACGGTCATCAGTGATGAGACTGTACATCCCGCGGAAGTGTGGGGGTCGAGGTTTCTTAAATGCCAAAACCCTCCACAACCGCGAGATTTGCAGTCTCCGGGAATATTTCCTTCAAACTGACGTGGGGATGCACCGAGATGTGGTCGCAGTGGACAAGGGCCTTACCCCGCTCTCCTTGGCGAAAGAGAACTGGCGCAAACCTACAGTACTTGATACTAACGATCGTAAGGAAGTATGGCAAGGCAAAGAGCTACACGGGCGCTTTTTCCGGGCCCTCCATGGGCCTGAAGTAGACTTTCTGGCGTCTGTATCCTGGCTACGTTTCGGTGACCTCTTCGGGGAAACCGAAGGTTTTGTCTGTGCGATTATGGATGAAGTCATCATGACGAATAATTACCGGAAATACATTGTCAAGGACGGTACGGTTGACATCTGTCGGGCATGCCACTGTCCCGGTGAATCAATCCGACATATTGTTTCCGGTTGTTCTCGTCTTGCTAATGGCGAGTACTTGCACAGACACAATCTAGTAGCTAGGATTATCCACCAGCAACTTGCCTTGCAGTACAACCTTGTAGAGTATGAAGTACCATACTACAGGTATGTGCCCGACCCAGTTCTCGAAAATGGTCACGCCACATTGTACTGGGATCGATCTATCATCACTGACAGGACTATTGTAGCCAATAAGCCTGATATTGTGGTGGTAGATCGACGAGAGCGCCGTGCAATGATTGTTGATATCTCTGTCCCTCATGACGAGAATCTCGTGAAAGCTGAGAAAGATAAAAAAAACAAGTATCTCGACTTAGCACACGAGGTTGTCGACATGTGGGACGTGAACTCTGCAATCATTGTACCGATAATCGTTACGGTCAATGGCCTAATAGCGAAGAGCCTCGACCAACATCTCAGGAGGCTCTCATTGCGCGGCTGGGTCAAGGGCTTGATTCAGAAAGCAGTACTTCTGGACACGGCACGCATTGTGAGGAGGTTCCTCTCCCTAGAGCCCTGACCACCGGCAGCCTGGATCCTGAACCTGATGCCGATGGGCTACTAGTTTTTATATTTTTAAATGTTTTTTTTTTTTTTGTTTGTTATAAAAATATTTCAAAATGTAAAGATTATGTATTTAAAATGAAATAAAGGTGATAATAATAAAATTTATTCAAGTTAAAAAAAGTAAAATTATGATTTACATTAATTACAAACGAGGTAGCTTTAATTCTAGCTATAATATACTGCCTGATCTAGGTTTGTTAAAACCTGTGTTTCAGGCCATAAATGTAGCCTGCCATGTTGGCTCGATTTGAAGCATTTTTCGTCGGTAAATATTGTCGTACGTAAGTAATTTTGTTCGCGTGTCGTCTATAATGCAATCCTATTGAGTGTAAGGCGTTTCTTATTACTCTTGGACAAACTTTATACATTTCAGCGTAATAATTGGTTGACACAAAACCGTTATCTTCATATTGTCGCCTCATGTTAGCTCTTTGTGCAGTACTAAGGAAGGGGTGGCAACCTGAATTATGACGATGATCAATCAGTTCACCTTCTCCAGCATATCTTCGAATCTAGAATCTCACACTATACCTGGTTAAATTTTGGTTTCGCGATATTTCACTGATAGTGTAGTTACCTTCGTGTTGATCAATATAATAGCTGCTCTTTCTTAAATATTTAAATTTCTCGGCATTGTAAAATGTATACGAATAGTACCTAAATAAATATATACGAATAGAAGAAAAAGCAATGATGACATTGACAAGAACTGTTATTCGCATTAATAGTTTTAATCATTATAAGCGAAGAAGATTTAATCATCAAATTTATCAAACTTGACAAAACGTACTGGCATGATCAAACTAATAAAAAGGTTTTAGTTCAACTATTAATAGCCTAGGAACATTCGTCTAACTAAATTTAAACTTCGTTGTCAAACAGTTAAACATCATTTTCAATACAACACTCTAGTCTGTTACACAGTTTAAAAAGGTAACATGTGCTTGCAACGCGTAAATGAATTTATTTGAAAACTGATCGACCTTTTCATTCCACGACTGTACTTAGATCCACCAGTGTAACTTCTGGGTCTGAAGTAGCATTAAGGAAACTGTCATCTGAGGTACTTAAGAGGTACTTAGGAAGAAGTTTCCGTATCCATGACATACGTACTATCCACCTTCTCTTCTACCGACTCTACACTCGCCGAGTCTGAAATTTCCATGTCAGTACTCTCAGAATCTTTGGTGCGTATTTCCTCCGCTGAAGACTTGCATTTCACGGATATGTCCACTGTATTCTTAACTGATTTCTCCATGACAACTATGTCTCTACTTGTACTAACAGAGTTATTTTCTGGATCATAAACCCTATAGCCCTTCACATGGTCAGAATAGCCAAGAAAAATAAGCTTATTAGCTTTTTATCCCACTTCAAACGCTTCTCCTTTGGCACATGCACCATGACTGCACTTCCAAATATACGCAAATGACTTAAATTTGGCTTCGACCCTGTCCAGACTTCATAAGGAGTCTTGTTATTCAGTCCTGACACGACAGATTTATTCCGCAAGTAAACTGAAGTATGAACCGCCTCTGCCCAGAATTTCTTATCTAAGCCAGCATCAAAGATCAAACATCTGGCCTTTTCAACAACCGACCTGTTCATCCGTTCACACAAACCGTTCTGCTGCGGCGTATAAGCATCAGTCCTTTGATGAACAGCTATCCCTTGCTCCTTCAAATACTTGTCAAATTCTCGACTACAGAACTCACCTCCGTTCCTTAGAATTTTGATCTTTCTGTCTTTCTGTTTTTCTGCCATGGATTTAAAATCTGTAAAATTGGTACACTTCATTCTTTGTCTTCATAAAATAAACAAATGCCATCTTGCTGTAGTCATCCACGAACAAAACATAGTACCTGGATCCTCCAATTGATAAAGTACCATCCTCCATAGAACCGCATACATCTGAGTGAATCACCTCTAGAACATTTTCTGTTTTAGATAAACTCTGCTGGAACGGCAGTCTAGCTTGCTTGCCTTCACAGCAAATACCTAGTACACGATGACTTATCTATGTTTGCCACTTCTTGGTATGAAATTCCCTCTACAGCACCATTTTTCATTTTCGGTAAACTAGTACTGTTTATGTGCCCCAAGCGTCGGTGCCAAATCTCACTCGATGCTACTGCAGTTGCTGCTAATAACTGTTCTGATCGTCGTGTATAATCTATACACACCTTCGACTAATTCTGCCTCACCAACGAGTTCTTTCTGTTGATTATAGATGTGGCAAACATTTTCTTTGAAAATTACACTGTTGCCATTCTCGATCAACTGACTCACGGATAGCAAGTTCGTTGTTAAGTTCGGTATGCATAATACGTCCGAAACTGTGACATCATACTCCTCACCGTTCACAACTGTGACGATGTTGACATCACCAGAACACAGAACTGAAACACTTGTCTGGTTTGCAATAATAATTTCCTTCGTATCGTGTTGATGGGTCGGACTGACAATATATTCTTGTCTCACTGTCATGTATTTGCTAGCCCCACTATCAACATACCAGTTATTGTGGCTGAATTTTCCACTCAGAAAAATAGCACTGAATGCATTTGTTTGTTTTCTTTTGCTTGTTTCTGAGTTGGGGCACTGATTTTTATAGTGTCCAGTTTGTTTACATTTATAACATTTTATAACTTTGACAGGTTTTGACGTTTCCTGTAATTGTTTAGGGTCGCTCCTATGGTTACCATTTTTCATGCGCTGCTTCCCTTTCGCTACAAATGCACTTTCGGAACCGGAAACTGAACCAACATCAGCACACATGTCCATCAACTTGGTTTTAATGAAATCGGCACTTATCTCGATTCCCGAGTGTTCAATGGCCATTATCATAGGCGCATATCTTTCGGGCAATCCTGCTAACATTAATGCACCAATCCATTCGTCTGTTAATTTGAAACCTGTTCCTTGAAGTCGCTGCCCTGTTTCTTTTATCTGGGTCACATACTGCGTCATCGAATCGCAGTTTTCAAGACGAATATTGATGAGATTTCTGAGCAAACTTATTTTTCTCGTATAGCCAGATTCATCAAACATGGTTTTCAATTTTCCCCATAAATCATAAGTTGTCGCCGCTTGCTTTATGTGAGCATATAGCGATGGATCGATTGTCAACATGAGCTTTGCCTTCGTTTTGGCATCTTCTGCTTTCTCGGCTGCAGTTGCCGTTGTTGGTAATTTTTCTTCAATGGCCGACGCCATACCTTCCAACACCAAGACATTTTGAGCCGCAAAACACCAATCCTCGTAATTCTCACGGCCGCGCAACTTGGGAACGTTAGCTATATAATTGGCCGTCATTTTTATTATGAAACCGAACAGTACTTAACGCTTCGTCTATTAAATTTTATAATTATAGTGTCTAGGCCCATAACCTAATAAAAGACATTTTCTAGTTTTATAATAGACTGACTTTTATTGTCACATAATGTCTACAGAGTGAAATAGATGGCGCTAGCAGTTACATAGTTTTGTTATTAGGTACTAACAGGTTTCGCCTCGGCCCCACAATTTCAAGATAGTCCATCAATACCTGGTTGCGGCCAAGGCTTGTATAGTACTTTTCTCAAACAATGCGCGGAAATTCTAACTAAGTAAATTAATTATAATTTCCAGAATCAATGACGAACAACGATAATTTTTCACGCGCCACTATGTTCAGTTGTTTCTTCTTTATTTTTACCCGACTACGGCGAAGCAAAAAGGAGGGTTATGATTTTGACCGGTATGTATGTATGTATGTATGTATGTATGTATGTATGTATGTTCATCTGTTCCCTCCTATCTTCCAAACCGCTTATCACAATTTGACAAATGAGGTATCGTTAGAAGCGTCGTGATTGTCCGCTGGTTATAGGCTATGTAAAGTCACATTAAATATGTATAATAAAAAAATATAAAAATGGCTCCCTCTAGAGGACATAAAGTGAGGAACTTAAAAAAAAATGGTTTAATCGTACCATGTTGGGTATCAAATGAAAGGGCTTAATGAGCACATTTCAAAAATATATATATTATAACCCCAAAAGAATTTTAAAAAAAATCAAGTAATAAAAACTAAAAACCCAACTATGACTTAAAAGGTATAAACAAGACACCACAGACAGACAAATTAAAAATCCGGAGTCAAACGTAATCTGTTCGATTTATGCCCTAACACGTGTGACTCCGGATTTTTGTCTGTGGTGTCTTGTGTATACCTTTTAAGTCGTAGTTGGGTTTTAGTTTTTATTACTTGATTTTTTTAAACAGCTCCATTTGCAAGCCAAATCGAAATTTAAATAAAATCTTTGATGCGTTGAAGAAAAAAGTTCGTTCGTTTATAAATAACGCAACAAATAAGAGTTTTCATAGTAATTTATTTGGCCGCTAAACACGACAGATATGGATTTTCATAGTTACTTTGCCAGCCGCATCGTCATTTGTTTTTGACCAGTACAGCAATTTCGATTTATCTCGAAGAAGGTACAAGCCTTGGCCGCAACCGGGCATTGATGGACTCCCGTTGTGTGCCTCGGCTTCGCCTCGGCCCACGACTTCACGTCTGTCCATCAATAGCTCAGTTGCAGGCCGAAAGCAATCAAAATTCCACGCTAGCGGATAAAATGACATAAACAGACTTTTTCCGAGCTTGTGACGTGAAAAAGTAATTTTTCACTTTTCTCACTCACGTCCCGAGATATGTAAACATAATAGTAAATAACAATAGTAAAATATCGCTGCAAATGGATCCAATGATCCGAAAGATTTCGATAGGAACTGTGCTAAGCAAATTAGGGTGCAGGTGGAAGAGTTGTAGATGCTTACCATAGTAAATAACTGATCCAATTTTTCCGTATATAACGCCACCTTGCTGTAGTGAGTACTCCGCTACATTTTTCAGCTGCGGCCATAAATCTGAAAATATAACATAACATAATATCACGCTTACATCCGAAGGTATAGGCAGAGATGTGTTGCCAATTACCTTTGTTCCATGTAACAATAGAGGGAGAAATCCAGAAATCCCTACTGAGAACTTTTATAAATAAGAACAGCCGCATGGGTTGATCGCAGGCTTAGCTGCGATTGCCGGGGTCGGTTCGTGGATGGGTGACCATCCATTACATATCGAGACCCCTCCGTGCCTCGGAAAGCACGTTAAGCCGTTGGTCCCGGCTGTCATTTATACATCTTTGACGGTCGTTACGGGTAATCAGAAGCCCAAAAACCTGGCAACCAGTTTGAGCAAGGAGTATGTCGTATTATATTCCTCCATACCATATTTCGACCATGACGCCAATCTCAACGGAGACTAGCCTTCGGCGCGGGAGATATAATAGTGCACAAGTGTGTGCGCAAACACAGGTGCACTCTTTTTTCCCTCACTCCCATAGTCCGATGGTCGGCAACCTGACACGGCCGAAGAGAGATCAGGCGCAGGTCCAACGGCTTAACGTGCTTTCCGAGCCACGGGGGTATCACACCGCCAACTTCCAAACTCCTGGCTACGAAATTCCTAATGGAAAACCCAAAAACAATTTGCTCGACCCGGTTCTGGAGGCCAGATAGGCGGTCGCTCCATTTAAAATACTCCATTGAAAATAGTTCAGCTGCATCCGGTTAGACTGGAAGCAGACCCGAAAATAGTTGGGGAAGGACTAGGCAGATTTAGATATCAATAATCGATAACCAACGCAGTGGTAACCGCACAGACATTTTAAAATCTCGCAAACGTTATAAAGAGTGGTTCGTCTGTTATCGAGTATCTCTGAATATTTTTGGGTATTAATCATCGATCACTAATAAAGAAATAGATACACAATCCCTTGCAAAAGTTTTCTTAAAACTGTCGCCAATTGTGTCTATGTATGTATTGAAATAAATATAAATTAATGTAAATTCAACCTTAAATGCATAGTTTAAAGTTGTTTTCATAAAGCTAGAAATATTTTATACGAACGATACGCGGTTGTCAACATAAATAAAAAAAAAAAATTGATAAGTTTCATGTACCTACCTATCAAAGAAAATTGTGTACGTAATAGAGCAACATTTTATTTTATTCTATGGTGTATAATGTGTAATGATAACAAAACGCGAACAAAAATAAAATGTCTGTAATACATATAATTATCTTTAAATAAAAAATAAAAAAACAATAGCGTCTCCAACAAATGGAACAGAATCAATGCACATATTCCAGTAAAATTTAAGTGGTCTTACGATAGTATGATTAATACGTTTAAAAAGAGTCTTTACAATTGAGATGCTTTATAAATCCTGCTATTTACTAGAGTGGTTCTGCGAACAGTAGACCTCGCGAGTACAAACTATGATAGGGACTTGGAATGGCACGTAACTTCAGCCAAATATTTGAATTTCGTGTTTAGGTTAGTAGACTTTAGAGTTTAGGTTAGTAGACCTGCAGGAAGAAACCATGAACAATAAGCTTGTAGTTTTAAACTGCGCGCACTTTGCACGCGTTTTCATACGAATTTGACTGGTACGAATACGCACAAAAATGATCCCGACCTTCCAAGTACAAAGGGAGCGCGCGGACTGGGTGCGGTTTATTTATAAGTAAACAAACAATCCGAACTTGTTGGGATTTTTCATGCGTTCTATGCGATATCACCGGAACATTACCTATTTAACGGAGAAAAACGTATTCAGTGTGCGCACTCAATTCGTTATACCACGGATGTTCGTGTACGTTTCATACAAATTCGTGTCTAAGCGTTCGCGTCTTAATCAATTCATTAAGTCAAATTCAAATTTAAAAAAAACCGGCCATGTGCATGGATCACGCTTTATGAAGGGTTCCGTAGATAGGATAAAGGAGATCATCATCTCCAATCAAAAATCCCCAACAAATAAAAATTACAAAAAAATCGTTTTACCTGTACACCCGTCAAGATCGGTTGTAAAATACGACCTGTAGACGAGTACGTAGAAACTGACAAACAAGGTTTGCCAATTTTGCCTGACTTGATCCAGAGAGACGCTACGCTCGCTCGGTCAGTTACAATTTAATTTAAAAAATGTTTTTAAGATGATTGCTTGAGAAAATATCAGTATTTACAATGAAGTGATATTAAATAAATAATAATAATAATATTAATACGTGTTCCTGTCTCTGCAGCCCTAACCACCGGTAGCTTGGACCATGCTCCCGACACCGGCGGACATCTATTTTTTATATTTTTAAATGTTTTTTTATATTGTTATTTTAATTTATGAAATATTTAAAAATGTAATTAGGTAAGAAAATAAATAAATAAACGGAAATATTAATACTAACTGAAAATATGAAACATCATCTTTTTTGCGTCTTAGAGTACATGCCTCAGTGCTGAGGCATGTTTGCTGTCTGCTCCGACATGACATTCGAATGCTACGAAATGAAAAGGAGTCCGAAATGTTCAAGTCTGTCTTCATTTGGTGAGGACATTTTTTTATCGCTGATTGTGTTAGGCGCGTTCGCAGCCCAAGATTTTGGGGGGGTCACCTGTGCCGAGGAATATTTTTAATTGAAAATAATTAATTGATAAGTACGTAAATCATTCAGTCTATCGACAACTTCAAAGATTTTGGGGGTCATGACCCCCAGGACCGGGCCTGGATTGTGTACCTAGTTCTTTATTACTGATCGATGGTATTAATGGCATGATAGATACCTAACTGGTTATAACATTGAGGCTGTTTCTAGAATAATCTTTATGTTTAGTGTCTTATTAACATCGTCGATACTTTTTGATAACTGCGAATCAAATTTTACTGATAAACTAGTAGGCGTTCTAGGTCATGTTTGTGGTAATCTAGATAACCTTGAAAATTTCAGCTGCCATTTGCAATAGAAATCAAAGCGAAAGGATTAGCTAACTATCTATATAGACATCTATATACATTATTATAATTATTAAAGTTGCTTTTAGTGTTTGTGTGTGTGACCGTGCTGTTCTTCTAAACTATATACGAAACGGATTTTGATACGGTTTTCAACATCAGTGAGAAAAAGTATTTTGAAAGGTTTATGTGTATAACACATAAATATTAACCATTATATTCACAGCGCAGAATGCAAAAACGCTATGTTCCTTACCACAAAAACTTGTTCAACGCGTGTTTAGTAAATTCAAACTCAAACTCAAATTCTTTATTGCATTCATGTGTACAACAGTATTAGTTTTATGTCAAACTCCGTATAGAAATGTCAGGTTTAAAAGATGTTTAGGTTAAACACGGTTTTGTGGTAATAGGGTAAATGTTCTGTTTGCTGTCACACAGAATAACGTCGCGTTTATATTATTTTTTATACGTTTTGGGCACGAGGTTTTAGCATCTTTTATTTTCAATGGTTTATAAATATTATTACCAGTGTAGGACATAAAACGGTATTGTTATAATAGATTATTTTATGCAAAATAGTATATTATGCAATTAGTGAATAAAAGACGGATTTAAAGCGAGGGCCATAGGTGAATCTCGAGCAAGTGAAGGATTCTAACGACTGAATCACGACCGTAGGGAGTGATTCATTTATTTATTATTTATTTATTTATTTATAAAAATCTTACCTACACTATCTTTACAGATCTATGATCCAATGCGACAGACTGGCCTTAATAACTAAATCCTAAATCTACACCTTATACCTAGTTAAAAAATATCTTAATCTAAATAACTTATTACATATAGTGTAACTTTTGCGAATTCACTCAAGTTGCACCACAATACATCAACCCTCCCGTGAACTTCATTCACCACGCGTATGGCTCTAGTGAGAGGAGTTCTCGCCAGTAGGTTGGTCCTGGCCGCAGGCACAGCGAGCAGGGGCGGGCGTTGCCGCCTCCACACGTACCGGTCGGGCACGTACAGCTGTAGGTGTCGCAGCACTCCCGGGTTATGCGCCACGCCACGTAGTAGTTTCACTACATACGCTACGAGCGAAAACTCCATGATCATGATCATTAAATCACGACCGTAGGGAGTGATTCAAATGTTAGAATCCTGAACGACGCGAGCGATTCATGGCCCTCGATATAAATCCGTTTTATTCAAGAGTTGCATACTATACTTTATACCATGACTACGAGAAAAAAAACATGCAACTTCGAGTATGTTGTTATGTCAATTTTATGCCTTGTTTTTATAGTACCTACAACGTAGCATAGAATACATACTCCATAAGGTCGACGACTTCTTTTTCTTCGACAACTCATTAAAATAGGAAAACAGACTCTGAAAATTTGGTCAGCTTGATTTTCATTTTTCCATTTACTCAAACAAACAAACAAACTCACACTCAAACTCATCGTAGGCTTTGATGTAAACCAGCCGTGATTTGTTGGTTAGCAAGCTTTCTACTATATCGGCCGCCCTCTCTTTCATAAACTCAGGTGTTAACACATCTTCATCACTTGAAAACATTTTCAATCGATTTATTATTAAGTAACCCTAAACTTTTTGTTCGTACAACTTACAATATTTAAAATAGCGTCGATTTACTAATGACAGCAAAGAACACAAAACAGTTTTAATTCTAATGCTAAACTCCTGTTCGAAAATCAAATCAAATAGGAGTTTGGATATCATTGAAATGGAGTTCGAACAAATTGGTGTTCTAAATTCAAACACCAAAACAGTGATTAAAAGTGCTTTTTATTCACTGTTTTCAGTGAATAAAATAAGCTTTTTAGAGGGGGCATGGTATAAAGAATATTTCCCCGTGTCGGTTGCGGGTGCCGGAGATGCCTCTCAGACTTCAGGGGTGAACGCGCGCGCGCGGAAACCGTAACATGACACTGACATTAAAAATTATTATTATTCCAAAGGTTAAACTAACATAGGTAATTAATAATAAATACAATATCTCAATGTTTCGTCAAGTCGTAAAAATTGTGCGAACCAGGGGCGGGTCGCTAGAATAGAATAGGTACGTCTTGTCCTTTTTGACGAATTTACGGTAATATCTTACTTTAACCAATCAATCTACCTAGCCTTTTCCCAACTATGTTAGGGTCGGCTTCCAGTCTAACCGGATACAGCTGAATACCAGTATTTTACATAGTGCAACTGCCTATCTGACCTCCACACACTAGTTGCTGGGTAACATGATATTCGTTGGTAAGGAGAGTTTCGGCCTTCTAACGACCCGTAACGACGAATATACTCGTATATTATATTCCTTTAACCATCAACTAAAAATGTAATTAAAAGAACAGTAACTTACTTGATGTATTAGCCAGCAAATGTGTGTGTCCAATAATGGGTAGAAGTCCTGGGTAAGCCGGTGGAAGCGGATGAGCCCGAGACTCCACAAGTCGCGCGCGCCAATATATAATTGCGGAGATCAATACCAACAGACACACTGTTAGTAGTACTTCCAACATGGTTACTACAGAGGTATAATTTAACGCTTCGAGTGACACTAAACGTCCATACGCGTTGTTACAGTACAACTTCTATTGCATCTAGTTCAGAGTATCCTCAAATGCATTAACTGACCTCTTTATATACAGGCGACTTCAGCGGTGGCGCGGACTCTACCACAAAAAACTAAGTCATATTATTATTTTAAGCAAGATGCAAGGTTTTGCTGCGTCCCCACTGCGGTTGTAACTTTTTGCTCGTAAGCTGGTCGATTTCATAATTCTAAAATTTTTCGTCAAAAGGAGAATGCCATATTGTCGTACCAACAAAGGAGCTAGAGTGTCACAACCAAATGTAGTTCATAAAATTACTCCTATTTTTTAAATCAGATATACGATTTTGTTATGAAAACGATTCCCAGCTTTCGGACACCAAAAATAAAAGTCTTTCTTTACTTTTGTGGTACGTATTTTCCGCTTATGTCACTGACATTGCATTTCATTTCCGAACGTTGCCACTATGTTAAAAATATAGGTACCTACCTGTCAACGAACATTAAAAAATGAAGAAGATAATTGTACCAATTTGCCATTTTATATTAGGATACAATATATTTTTATGTGTGTCAAAAAACATCTTTAGGTCACGCGTTACATCGTAATTTTTTTTTTTTTTTGGAATACATTGCAAATACATGCATTTAATGAAAAGAGGACCTATTCAAAAAAGTAAAATGTCATTTGCACTGTAACGTAATGCAATAATTATTCTGTGGCGCCGTCATGGATGACGTTACTTTCAATATTGGTTTCATTTGAACTATTTGAATAATAATTTATAATACTTATTAACAAAAACGGGGGTTCAGGTGCTTTTTCATAACGTCTTTGTGTAATAATCCTTAGCGATGCCCTCAACTAGAGTAAGACATCGGCCAGCAAATCAGCGTCGCCGATGTATCCTAAACCGTTCACTAGTATTGTTAGAACAATTTAGAATATTTACATAGAAAATATATCCGTGGATATGATCGTGTTTTAACATCATAGGTTGTACCGACGCGACGCCTGTAAGTATTACCTCACCTAGTAGAAGCATGTATATTCTAATTAGCTTCTAAAGTACCTACCTACTTCCGGGACTATTTATTCATTTTAAGGATTAACAAACAGTTTTTATGCTTTCAGATCAATCCTGGTAGTTCCTATTCATAATGTTACAAATGTTTCGCATTGATACAAGAAAAACTCCCTGAGATTCCAAACTGATACCTGAACTAACACTTGGTCACAATGTGGAGTGATGTGTGCTTTGGATGTGGACAGTCTATGCTACGTGTTGCAACAGTTGCAAGGCGTTCCCGAGTGCCACCCAATGGTCCTACCTATTGTTTTATTTGTATATTTCTTTTCTCTGTTCTGGTAGCGGTCGAGGTCAAATACGTTATGTGAATATGAATATATCTTAACTGCGTTTTTCATTTTTGATATAAGTGCCTTATTAGGTACTAACAACATTATCACCTTATTATTATTTACTAACATGTGAAGTTCGAGAAGTGGGTGTACTATATAGTAAATACAACTCTGCCTAACTCTTCTGGGAAAACAGGCCTGCTGTTATGTTAAGATTTCAAGATATTAGGAATCAGTAAACACAGTACTAAATTGATTACTTATTCAGACTACCAGCTGCACATACTATGAGTACCTACCTACGTGATTATTGATATCCATTACCATTATATACAACGTGCCGCTACAATGGCGACATTAATTTAACACACGGGTAGGGCTAGTGGCCAGTAACCATAAAAATTATAATAAAATAAAATAATTCGTAAATTGAAAAAAAATAATTTTCAAATAAACTAAATAATAAAAACATAACCAAAATTGAGATCACTCTTTGTAAAAGATTCATTCATGTAGGTACCTACCAGCTGGCTTACGTTCCATCGGTCAAGATCCTTTGTCGGCATAATTTCTAGGAAATTGCGCGGCTTTCCTTTTATTCGCCTACATATGATCCGTGACCCCGGCAAATGAACTCTTCGCTACAGTTCTTTAAGTACAGGTTGCTCCAGGATGGTAATTTAGAAAATTGTAAATAAATCAATAAATAATAACATTTAATGAAATTAAAATATTTTCCTAAAACGAATACGCGAAATCGGATACGTGTGTTAAATTAATGTCGTCATGGTAGCGGCACGTTGTATATAAAACCTGACACCAAGAATTATTATTGACTATCAGTGATGTATTGTATAATCATCCATCAGGAAACAAGCGCAAATCAAGAATAAAAAGCAACCGATATTAGGTACCGCTTCATTTGTCATCAACTTCACCATTTCGAGCCTGTCACTTTCTCGAACTTAACCTCAAAATATGAAGTAGATAAATGGTTAATAAATACGAATTGCGGGAATCCATGTAAAAAATAGTTAACAATATAAGAAGAGCATTTAATTTTCCTCTAAATACACTAGGTTTGGTTGTGACAGGCGGACTTTTCGCCTGGTACAGGGTGCCCTACAATTCTGGTCATTCTCCTTTTGTCTATTGACGAATTATCTGCTGCAGTGACTACAAATAAGAACATTAGAATTGAACTAATAAAAATATCAGGATAGGATAAATTCGCGGACTGGTTTACGCACATAAAACCAGTCTGGTTCGGGTATCTACATACAGCCTGATACTGGCTTTACAAAAGGTCTTTGTGTTATTCAATTTTGGCGATCGTGTTATGCATAGTACATTGGGTTCGGGATATTTGATTTCGAAAGTTGATTTTTCGATTTTTATTATATCGTACACGGTGTGTCGATAATTCAGTTGTACGATGTTCTATTCCATCACTCCATCGATGCTTTATTGGTCATTGTTCAAAAGCTTTGACAGTCTTTAACCAAACAAGAGGAACTTGTTGAATATCGTTGCTGAAATATATATCAGTAGGTCTACGTAAAGCAAAAAATCGCTGCGAGGCTGAGGAAGCGTCGCCAGCCCGGCCAACGGTTGCCAGGATTGTGATGTATCGGAGGCGCGGCGCCCTAGGCCGCCATAACAAAGGAGAGGCCATCCTGAAGGTTGACATAAAGAATGCCTTAATTCTGTTGGACACCTTGCTGGCAGAAATTAAAAACCGGCCAAGTGCGAGTCGGAGTCGCGCACGAAGAGTTCCGTACCATTATCTATAAAAACTGCAAACAAATCACCTGAGCCCCCGATATTTATTTTATTCTGTTTTTTAGTATTTGTTGTTTAATCAAACGTGTCCGTATCAAAAAAGCATACTACAAGATTGAAGACTACCTTGAAGACAAGGAAGTTTGGCAATAATTCTTCTACACATGTGGCTTCCCTGGTACCTTATAAACGGCATAATTATGTAAGAGTCAATTAACTGCGCCCAAATTACCATGTTTATTTTCTTTACATTCATCCTTGACATATTCATTGTATTTGACATTATGTACCTCCAATTTAATTTTTGTGGACATGATAACTATTCAATTTGTTACAGTTGTAATAGCAATCATGTCTTTGGGTTTAAATAGGTTTTTTATTATTTGTATTTTATATTAGATTCTTTTCTATTTTGTGAATGTGAGAACTTTGTAGGCTTATTGGACTGTAGATTTATTGAACATTTTCTATTTTGTTATGTACCTGGTTCTTACTTGTTGAAAGGCCTACATTGTCCTCCCATGCCTACTAACACTGTAATTTGAAAATATTGTAAAAGCCAATTATTTTTAAAAGAGTAACCATGGAGTTTCTTGCCGGCTCGTCTCCATAGGAAACGACTAATTGGAACCGTGCCCCTAGCTTCTGACGTTTCATAAGTGCCCATGTAGGTTTATGTGAAATAAAATATTTTGATTTTGATTTTGAAATACTACATCTGTGAAAATTTCAAATGTCTAACTATCACGATTCATGTGATATAAACTGGTGACAGACGGACGGACAGACATCGGAGTCTTAATAATAGGGTTCCGTTTTACCCTTTGGGTACGGAACCCTAAAAAGAAATACCCCAAATATATAGTTTTCTTTGGCAATGTTACTGACACCCCTCTAAATTACAGTTTCGGGACAACCTTCTGGAATCTGCTGTTGGTTGTCAACAAGGTGACCCCCTCGGGCCAGTGATTATTAGTTTTGCCATTCACCCAAGTATTCGGCAGTTAAATTCCAAATTTAATGTTTGGTACCTCGATGATGGAACCTTGAGAGGCGACGTAGAAAATAATATAAATGACGTTCAATTCCTTAACAAAATTACTTCATTCCGTTGGCCTTGATCTCAACCTTTCGAAATGTGAACTATTAATACACATCGGTGCGGAGGAATTTTTCGACGCCATATTTTAACTTTTATTTTATTTTATTTATGATTAGTTTGAATTGATATTAGTTAGGATTTAATAAGTTAACTATTAGTTAGTTGTATAATAATAATAAAATATTGTTTATAGAACCTTTAATAAATTATTCCTTTTTCTGGGTAAAAAAAATATATTATAAGAAATATTATTATTTGGACCCCTATTTGCCGTCATCATCCACATAGACTAAGTGGGGAGAAATACGTATTATTGAAGCTAACTGAAAAACTACCCAAGCAAAGTCAATAAAATCTATAAGGACCACCGCGCAAACTTCTTCGACCGAATGAAAAATGAATTGTCCAAATCGGTACAGTCGTCTTCGAGTAATCGGGAAACACATTTAAAAAAGTATTCTTACCACCCCCCTCCTTTTTTTGTCGTTAAGTCGATTAAAAATAAATGGGTAGTCCTACAAGACACTACACAAAGTAATAAGAAAAAGCGATAAGGTATTCTTTTATAAATGAAATGAAACGATATAAAATTGTTATAATAATAATATATTTAACAAAAAATATAATACAATAATTATTACAAAAATAATTGTTATATTTTTATTATTCAATTAATTGAAATTCATTGAGCAATTTTTCTTTATGTTAAATAAATAAATACTAATGTCCTAGTGACTTGGTGGTACTACAACTACAGAAATAAATTAATTGATTCCAACCGACTGCCTTCGAGTGATTCATAGAGAGAAAGTTCAAATATTTTGGACTAAAATATTGTATTTTGTCCTTAATTCGGCGAGCATTTACAATAGTTTTTATTTTGCAAGCTCCCTACTTTTTTTGTTTTGTCAATCACGTCGGGGTCACCAATTTAAGGGTATGAGGAACAGGGTGTAAAGTTCACTCATCCACCATAGAAAAGGGAGGATCCTCCGACCAGACGGGTGTTGTGTCTGGCGGGCAACTGCCCAACGATTGATGTTGTGTTCTTGTACATATGGCCACTGCACGGTAAACTTTAATAATAATTGCGCGATGCAGGATTTATGTGACGTCATGATTTTTGTGTGATGTGTCTTTGATGCGTAGTTCACATGTGGCGATGTAGATACCGCCACAATTGAATTAGGGACGTTTGGCTTTATCAAATAAATATTTTTTGTTTCATTTTTCTAGTTTTTAAGACTTGCTTATACAACCGTCGATATTCCCTTATGAATCGAATCAAAGCCAGCCTTCAGTTAATAAAAATACTTAAAAATTAAGAATAAATAACGTTTTGCTACTAAAATTATGTTTTGGACGTAGCTGTCATAACTAAACCTCTTAGTAAATGCAAAATGTAGTAAATTACTAACGATAAAAACTTCTGTAGTAACTTAACAGTAGGTATAGTTGTTCTAGTAATTCCTCTACCATATTCGACAGCAATCCCCAGAAAATTTAAACTTCACAAAGATTGAAACTATTGAACTGTCAATAAGACAACATATACAATGTGGAGACGACAATACAACAATAAATGAAAACACTGGCAATACTAATGCATAAGAGTATTTTGGAACTATCAAATAAACCCTAACATCGAAATTTAAAAGTCGTTTTTTCAAACAAACTAAATAGTAGTGATGGGCCGACTATGGGGTTTACCGATCTTTGACTAGCTATCGTAACTAAACTATTGGATATATTTGATTAATTTTTTGTATGTAGACTGAGAACGTCATTATATACACGGAGTTTCATTTTTTGTCGTATTGTCGTCTCCACTTTGTATACCTTGTCATTTTATGACGTGCAAGTGACATTAAATTTTAGGGTGGTAAAGAAATCACGAAGTCGACTATGCAAAATAATTCTACCGATAGTCCCCGAATAGGTTTCATCAAAGCTCGGTATTCGCTATTCTTTTCTAAATAAAAGTGTAAGAGAAGGACAGCTAATGCCATTCGGAAAATGGTAAAGCACTTTCGTTATCCTTCGTAGGCTTAATTCATTGACCATAAAAGTGTATTTTACAAATATTATTTATAACTAAGGTAAGTACAATAGAAAAACATGGCTCATTTACACATAGTTACAATAATTTAGATTTAATGCTCAATATGAATTTTAATATCCAGATAGCCTGATCGATAACGTAGTTCAGATTATGCCACTGCAGATCAAATGCAGGGGCATTGGAAGTAGTCTGAATAATACTATTAATTACTTACATTTTGTAGGTAAATAAATACAGACCTACATAAACTCAGACCTTCTTCCCATGGGGGTAGGCAGAAACTACAGAACGCTACCTGCAGGCTGCGGTCCTTACCAAGGAGTATGTAGGTATTTGTTTTAAAATAAAAAATCTTAATTGAAATACTAACGTAATTTAGCAAAACAATTTTACATTATTTTTAAGGTTCCAAAATAAAAAAAAATATAATTTAAATAAACCTCTTTCGTAAAAAAATAATAGTATCAATTGAAAAGTTGACTATTTTAATTGTGATAAAATTCTTAGAGATGAGCAAACCTTCCAATGACAGACATGTCATTGAATCAATTTTTACATTTTATTTATATTCCACTTTGCTCACTATTTGCAAAAACTGAAATGCATTATAATTTGCAAAAAAAAATAAAATCCATAATTTATTTGAAAAACTTGAAATGCATAATTTATTTGCAAAACTTGAAATGCATAAAAGATTTGCAAAAAATGAAATCAATGTAACGGGATTCATTTTCTGTTATTGAAATCTATATTGCAGTTCGGATATGCTGTTAGACAGTCTTTTTGCTCTTGACCTTCGCGAGCTGCTTGGACGTATCTATAGTAGTGTATAGCCATTGTGCTGTCTGCTGCTGGAACGAGTTCGTTGGAATCTCTGAAAAAAGAAAATTCACAATGTTCTTTCAAGGAAAATTCAAGAGTTCTTCACAGTAATTACAATTTATAAATGGCATTGGCATGATCGGCTGTTCGAGACTTACAATCGACGTTTAGTAATAAAGACGTATATATCACGACTGTCAAAGATCTACGAATGACAGCCGGGACCAACGACATAACCTGCTTTCCGAGGCACATAATATAAGTCTTGGTATGTAAAGATGGTCCACCCATCCACGGACCAACCCTGGCAAGCGTAGCCTATCTGATGGATCGACCCGTGCGGCTGTTATTACTTAGCCACGAGCTCCTCGACCAATACTATATTTTTGTAATACTGAACAACGTAAGAATAATCTTCCAGGTATTCCAATAGAGCTTCGTGAACTTGACTCATGGAAGAATGCACATTTGGTACAATACTTCGATTTGTAGATCCAGAGCCGTTGGAAATAAACATTAAAATAATGCTTTTATAATACACACGCTGATTAGGGTCATGCTAATAACTTCATTCTTGTTTCTGAATCATTACTAGGTAGAATATATTTTGGAGAATGGCTTTGGTTAGGGGAATGTAAACATCGAGCCAGAAGAAAAGCGAAAAAAAAAATGTTTTTTTTTTTTGAACATTTTTTATCTTGTATGGACGCTATACTATTTCGGGTTAACGGGAAAGCCCTTCGTTAGTTAACATACTGTTTATCACAACTAACTATTTAGACCTGCTATACAAATAAGTACAAAAACAAAGTCTACGAGTAGGCACTTAGCTATTTAGTTTATTTACCAGTAAATATTGACTTTAAATTCAACACAAAATGTCATGTCATCATCCAATTGAACACAATCGTTTATCGTCAAAACGTTAATAATCATCAGTAAGTCACTAAACCTTGTAATGACCACAAGCCGTGACAAATCACGAATGGTAATGACACGTGCCACGTGGATTACTGTCATCTTGCACAAAATACCGTCATTCCACGCCACATGGAGCAGTCGCGAGCAAATAGGGAGGAACATTAGTGACATGTGTTATTGTTAATCGTGGCAAGAATGTTGTGAGTATGTAGCGCAATCATTCAAGTCAAATAAGTCTAGGGTACGCTGGCAAATATGGATAGGGTACGCTAGCAAATGTGTGTTTGTGCATGACTGGATTTTAAGCACAGTGGGGTGCGAATCAAAAGTTGGAAAAATAAGGGTAAACAAACTTTTTTGCGTGTTGACCAGAAATTATTATGTTTGTTTGCTTTGTTATTGTTTTGTGACAAAAACTCTGTCCGATCTAAAAGGGGGCGCCTAGGTACCGGAATAAAATTACTAAAAAAGTAACGAAAAATCATTTCTTTCTGAAAATCACAATTTTATACCTTTTAAAATTTACCAAAATTACACAAATTTCATTATAAATTAGCAAATTTTCTACACAGGGCATAAGTTATGACTTGTGGATACCCGTTAAACGCCAGCCGCCCGCGCCCCAAGTATTGCCAGTCGCACGCGCCAGGGACATCCATCCGAAAACTGATACCACAAACTCAGTACATGATTCATATAAAAGTGCATTAGGTTCACCGGCAAAATGTATGAAACAGTCATAATTTTTTTATAACCGAAGAAAAATTTCAACGCTCG
Source organism: Lithophane socia (assembly GCA_947522985.1). Classification (NCBI taxonomy): domain Eukaryota; kingdom Metazoa; phylum Arthropoda; class Insecta; order Lepidoptera; family Noctuidae; genus Lithophane; species Lithophane socia. Next base: position 1,195,222 of record OX383274.1, read on the forward strand.
CTGGTGAGTCTAAAATCATGTAGGTACTGAATTCATATTTGCGCGCGATGGTCCATATACCCAGTGCATAATATGAAGCGAAGCATACCTAAACTATCTAGTAAGATCAGGCTTAGGTTGATTGAATATAATTGTTTTACCAATAACTAAGCAAAAAACGACTTTCTTCATAATAATTTCTGGTCGAGATGCAAAAATTTTAGCTCATAGTTTGCTAGTCAAAACCTGAAAATGGAAGAGGGGCCCCCTTCCATTTTCAGGTTTTGACTAGCATCTCACTGTATTTAAAATCCAGCCACATGCTTAAAAAATCCTAGCGTTATTTGCCGTGAATTTCATTATGCTTCATAATAATATTTTTAGCTAAAGATTTAGCACTGTACTTACTTGCTAAGATGGCCTGAGACTAAGTTACTGTATGGCGTATGCTTGAAGGGGTCCCCGTACAATGCGCAGACGGCCCTCTCTCGACAACCGAGGTCGTTAGCTCCCATCTGACTCAGCAACCCATCCACTGTCTCAACCAGCGTTCCATAGAACTTCTCTGCAGCTATTGTTTCCTGGAAATTTAATATTTAAATTGACTACTATGTATGTTTCAAGCATATAATTATAATACCAGCCTATTGTCCTACTGAAGGGCAAAATTCTCTTCTCATGAAGGCATGATGAGCATTTGATAACCACCACACTTGCTCAATTCAGATTGGCGATTACAGACATATACACATTTTAATGTATTATAGATATGTAACTATAGATAAAAAATACACAAATAATCTATTTGAATAATAACTAATAAAAGAAAGTTTGCTACTATGAATTTACTATCAACTTTCAATACCAGAAAAGCAAAGAGTTCGTCTATATTATAACTTACTGGATCCGACGCAGACAAAATCTGTTGCTGCTGTTTAACTAATTCCGTTTCTGCCTTGATTCGGTTTGTCTCCTTCAGCTTGACTGCAGATACCCTCAGTATCTCGTCCCTGACAGGAGAAGGTGGCGCCCGAGCGGCTATCGATGCTGCTCGAATCTGAAAAGAATGAGATAGATTTGGTAAGAGATCTTCTTTATTATTAAAACGAAAAAAAAAAATAAGGCCGTCATAAATGACGGACACAGACACCAGACGATAGACAGACCCAACAGGCATAGACACATACACAGACACGACACAACACACACACAGACAGAATCAGACACCACACATACACGCACAGACCGTGATGACAGTCCCTTTATAAGGCACTAGGTACGGAGGCACGTGCCAATGTGTGTTTGGTCTCGTCAGTTTTAGTAAGTAAAAGACCAACATAATATTTTAAATTCATTTTTACTAACACTATATCGACTGTGAGTACTAGTATGTGTAGTCCGAAATAGACAATATGTTATTATTATTATAAATGTCAATGCTTTTATAATGTCAGGTTCATCAGAGGCAGCCAGCCCATAATTTCATTTCAAGTAGGACATTAAGCAGCACTTTAAAATGTCAAAATTTACAATAACATAAACATTATTTTAGTTGCCCTTCCAAAAGGGCTCCTTCCACAAACAGACTTGCTGAATTTACAACAAGGCCGCGTAAATAGTGACACAAATATTTATAAAAAAGGGAATAATTATGAGGTGATATGGTAGTTTTGAAGTGGCTGTTAGCGTTAAAGAATCTAATAATTACTCAATGGATAGGTTATGTGAAGAAGGTGCTGTGAAATTCAGCAATAAAAATTCATCCATGTATCCATGTGGTTCTATTGTCACTTATAGGAAATAGAAAGCAAGCCTTTTCGTCTATATAGCATTCACTGCATGTTTCTGTTACATAACTCTAACAGTAGTAAATGGAATTCATCAGTATATTCACCAAAATGATCAAAAAATTCACTTTCTATGCATTAATTATGCAAAATCGTTTAAATTAAATAAAGCTCTGCTATACATTTGTGAAATAATATTTTAATTAAACGTCACTGCTCACCCGATTATCACTAATGAGCATGAAGGTTCAGATTTATCAGTATACGTTGAAACTGGTATGATCGTGGATGGCCTAGAATGGTAAATAAATGACCCGGTTGTATTGGGTACATACACAGTGCATGTCTGTGAGAAATATAAGGGCTTGTAATTTTTGAATGTACGTTACTCCTTGAATATTTGATATTTCCGCATGCTGACTTATTAATGTGCATTACAGAAACTTAACATCATCAAAATTAACGCTATCAAAATCTTTATGCATATAATATCTTCCTCTTCGCATATCCCATCACAAAGAATGATATTATTGCCTATGAAATCAAAATCAAAAAATCAAGTAATAAAAACTAAAACCCAACTACGACTTCAAAAGGTAAATGCAGGCATTTTTTTTAAAGTTCCTCACTATATTTCCTCTAGAGGGCGCCATTTTAATTTAATGTGACTTTACATACCAGCGGACAATCACGACGCTTCTAACGATACCTCATTTGTCAAATTGTGATAAGTGGTTTGGAAGATAGGAGGGAACAGATGAACATACATACATACATACCGGTCAAAATCATAACCCTCCTTTTTTCTTCGCCGTAGTCGGGTAAAAAGCAACTGCGTCTTAGATTTAAATTGATAATAGTAAAAAGTAAAAAAAAGTAAAAAATCGTTTATTTCAACATTTGAATTACAATATTAAGGTACCGTTGGTCCCAAACTAGGCGCAGCCTGTATCTTGGGCATCATAATATAAATATAAAATATTTTGTAATAATAATAAAAATAACTCACCAATGCTTCCTTTTCAGCTGACAGTGGATCTGTCGGCGTTGTCTTTTTGTTATTTCGATAGTACGGGTTCGGAGGTCCTAGGGGTCTGAAAAATAAATATAAAATGATTATTATTCAGCTCAGTCCATATATTTTTTTCCCAATTCAATATATTTAATTTCACAGAAACCTACATGGGCACATATGAAACATCGCGATATTAGTGCATGGTTCCAATTGGTCTTTCCTATGGAAGAGAGCCGGCAAGAAACTCCACGGTTACTTTTTTACAATATAAACGAAGGCCTAAGGGCCAGGCCACAACAGTGCGTTGCGGCGTCGCATCGCAAAAATCAACGACGCCATACATTACCTTGAGCAAGTAGAAACAACAATGTTGTTTTTGCGATGCGACGCCGCAACGCACTGTTGTGGCCTGGCCCATAGATTGTGTTTCCGATGTCTACGAATCCGCCGACATGATTGCTCATGTCAGAAGAATTATTGCGGCATTAAGGAGTGTACGTACAGCCACGCACAATCACTGTTTACTAATAAATTAAATTCTCTTTTTAATGACATTTTCCACAGAACAAAACATAAGAACTATCATAGCTTTCATCATTACCATATTAAATTCATCGTCAACCTAGATCAAAATTGACGTAGGAGGGTTTTGCCTCTAAAGCGTTTTATTGTTTTTCCCTTTACGAGTTAAGTAGGTCTCCAGACCGCAAAGCTTATTATGCTCAATGAGTCATTGTTTTCTACAATCATATAATTCATATTTCTAAACAGTTTTATCTGGATCTTATATTATTATATTCCATTCTAAGATTTTTAACGACCTTGGTCAAGTAATTAAATGAGTTGTTTAGCTGTTCATGGGTCATAAAGTCATTTCTCAATTTATTAGTGCACTAAAATTGACTGAAATGGGCATAAAATATACAGGAAATGGGCCATATTTCTGTCGCGGTGACAGATCAAACTGCTTACCTTCCAGCATTGTTGACCACTACTCTCTGTGGTACATTAGATGATGCTGCGACACTTTGGGGTATGTTATTACTTGCTGCGTATTCTCCTACGTTCATTGATGGTCCTGAAATATGAATGACTTTATAAAAATCTTATTTTTAACTATAGAACTTTCCATAGGGTATAAAGATTCTTAATTTTTTTAGCAATAGATTTGCGTTGCCTTTCAATTTAACTGCAACCCCAAGCCATTCATTCACATGACGTGACGGAACAATCTATAAAAGTAGGATTCACATTTCAATTCTCGTACCATCCTCAGGACTCGGAGTAGTTTAGTAGGTAAGACTATATTTAAAGACATTCTGACTTGAGTAAAAATGCAGGCTGATAATAGTTAATCTACAGATAAAACTGCAGTTTCCTTACCTGGAGCCAAGCCGAGTCCCCAAGCGTTAATATCGTTAGCGTCACCCAGAGTCGGCTTGAAGTTTGATATCGCATTACGATGGATGTCTCCTATAATGTAGCTGTGGAAAACAAATTATTATTTTTCTTTGGCCAATTCATCATCATTCTCTTGATCTTATATTGTAGCCTATATCATTTATTAATATTCATATAATACTTAAAGCACACAAATCTACAGAGTGCATTTTCTAAAAGTATACCTTTGGGTGATGCAGAGACAAACAGTGGTAAGTGCAATAACGAAAGGAATAAATATTATTTATTTAAATATAGAGACAGTCTTATAAGTTTGCAATACCTACATTGTTTATTGGTTCTCAGTTAAGTAAATGATAATGGGTTAGGCCTGATAGTTATAAACGATTTCTCAAATAAAACATGTGTAGCCCCTTAGTTCTCAGGGCGCTCACACCTTTAACTTTCACTCAATCGTTAATTATGATGTATTGATGTGTGATGATGATCTAAATGCTATATTATTGACTAAAAGAAATGGCGAACATGATTTTTTTATGGCATTTCTGCGATAGGTACTTTAATCGTTATGGGTGAAATGTTAATTGATTTAATTTATCTGAAGTGAATTGATTTGCAAAATATGAAAAACAACTTTCGAATTTGCAAAAATTTGAATATGAATAAATTGCCCATTTTATAGGGCAATTTAAAGCCATTGCATTTGGATTGGTAAAAAAATCTAATCTAGAATTCTCTTGAATTAATTTTTATAACCGACATCCAGCGACAAAACTTTTTCTATAAATAGCGTAGAAAAACCTCATAGGTACTTACTCAGTGCCAAGTGGGGCGCCTGAAAGAGGCCAGTTTTCATTGTCATAATGTTCCGAGGACGGCGGTGGACCCTGACTGTGAGGTCGTACTACCACTGATGATGGATGCGATGCATGGCCTGCGTATGCTGATTGATGCCCATGTGGACCCTTAAATAAATAATGGTGGTTGCTTAAATAAAAGGATAAAATGGAGTTTAAGGAATCGATAATGGAGAGAAAGAAGAATAATTTTGTAGTTTAAGGCCATTTCTCCGCAAGTGATAATATGTTTTGCTAAACATATTGAATCTCAATACCTCATTACGGGTTTCATCATAAATTGATATAACAACTCAAATTACATTATAAAAGAGACTATACACAATATGTGCATATTTGCATATTTAAAATCAAATGCTTCGTTGCACAATTTATCGTTTCTCATGAATTTTGAAGCTTGGTGAATATTTTAGGAAAGGAAAGAGCAAAATGTCTTTCTAAAAATACATGTTTGCTCGAGTTCAAATTCATTTCTAATTACAGTGCTTTGACCGCTAAACTGTTGCGTGTCGACTGTCTAGTTGATGTTTGAATTGGTAAGAATTACTCCGTAATTGTTACTAATAATTTTAACAAGCTTGTAAATCACAATGATGCCTACATTTATTTTGACACTCATGATGATAACAAGACATTGTCTTCAAGTAATAATTTTCAACAAAAAAGTGTTGAAATTGCTTTAATTGAACGAATTATAAATGCATAAGAGAATGTGAATCGATAATAAATTATTACTAAAAATTGTTTGGCTGATGATTGAAAACAAGGTTTACGCGGACATTGACTCTTTGGAGAATTTAAAGACAGTACCGAATACTTTCAATCGTATGAAGTGCAATACAGACATAATTGGCGTTATCGTAAAAATGAAACACAATGTGCACGCAATTTATGATTGTCACGATAAAAACTATGATGGTGCACGAACTTATAAAAAAACACGGTAGAAGCGTTTGGTGTAGGTACATTATATATTAATTGATTTTATAATTTAGATTGTGAGCAGTGAAGTCTCTTACAGTAGTTAAAGAATATAATAAAGTTTTTATGACGGTTATAAATTATATTAATTAAAAGGAAAACGTGAACACGAAACGAACACACAATCGTATAAAGTAGGTATAAGAAATGATGTGTGACTGGGTTTGTGAATATCATAATATTAAACAGTAAGGAATAACCCAATACGGCTTATAACCGTGAATATTAAGACAGATAAGAAATATGAATTATAATATGTCCTAGCTTATCATTTATAACTTCCAGTTGCAGCTATAAATAGCTATATGTAAGCGGGCACGCCCTTTGTGCCTGGAGGCTTTTATTTAGTTAGTTTATGTTTATATTTACTAGGTACTTATTTCTGCTTGAGTATATATAGTTCTCGTTTTTTTTTTTTATATTATTCTTTTTTTTTTTTTTTGGTTGGTATATTGGCGTGTGCTAGCTGACATATGGCTAATTAGATTTATGTTTTATGTTGCGTAATGTAAATGATTTTGCAAACTTTTGTATAGAATCAAATTTTTCTAACTGAACAGACAGCTGTGCTGCTGGGGAGTTTGTTGCGCCACTTCTTCTTCCCAGCTAAAGCACTAGGAAGTGGTGAAGGGTGGGCGTTTTGGGGGGACTGTCTTATGTAATTTTGACGTCCGAAAAGTGCTGATTCTCAGCCTAGTTTGAGTAAATGACTTTTGATTTTGATTTTGAATTCGAAAGTAACTGTCTGTCTGCTGAACGGATTTCGACATTTGGCAAGGAGATAGATGACATCCTAGGAAGGATATAGGCTACTTTTTGCCTTAAAAATGATCCTATGCGGATGATATAGGGAATAAGAGTTAGTATAAGAAACCCAGCATTAAATGCTGGGTTTCCCATACCAACTTGTTAAGTTAAGCATATGAAAATTCTTTTTGATTTTGGTAAAAGATATGAAATTTCGTCTCACAGCGTATTTGTAAAATTGTCCCCAAGGAGGTAAAATTTAAAATTGATTTAAAATATCGCATGTACCTTTAGACATTTTTGTGTATAATAAGTCATATGACGTGAAATGTAGTCGTAGTTCGTATCTAAAGAAAACATTTAGTCTTTATTTAATTGAAATTGCTTGACTGCGTCAAAAATTATTACAATTAATTTATCTATCTCTCCTTAATGGCTGATCGGATTTGGATAAAAGGCAAACAGATAGGCCATTATTTGGATTAAGACATAATATACTTTTATCCTGGCGGCACGTTCCCGTGGGATGATAACCGACATTCACGTGGGTGAAGCCGCAAGCAAGAACTAGCCACATAATAAAAACCAAAAACCAACCTTATGATGATGAGTAATCAAATGATGATGGTGATGATACTTCGTCGTGTGGTAGTTCTGGTGATACCACGAGCATAGCTTGAAGATATGGCTCAAGGCAGGGAACACGAACAACAGGAGTTTCAAGAACATCTTCTTGGCTGTCGTCACTCCCATGATCAGAGGTAGCACGAAGACTAATTTGAGGGCAATGAGTTTGATGACTAAGATGATTGCTATAGCCGCTGTTATTAGTTTTTTCTTAATGTATTTTTCTGTAAAAAACGAATTCGTTAAACATACAAAACTTGTTCCCTAGTAAATGGGCTCATAATTGTATATAAAGTAGGGACTTTCAATAATTCTTTTTATGGTATTCCTTGATCTCATAGCAATGTAAATACGAGTGTATGTAGACTTTTATAATTGCACTCCGTAGACGATTTATTATGTACACTTCATACTTCAATAATGGCAATATCATCATCATAACCACAAGAGAACGAGATCTACATAAGAATTCCTCCATTAAGATCTCAATTAATGAAAAAAATAATACGTATAGTAGCAATTATTATTAATTTAATTGAATACTAACTTTAGGCTAAGTTATACTTCTACTAACATAATATATGGATGTTTATCTGAAATAAAATATTTGAATTTGAATAACTTACTAATTTTCTTAAAAAACAACCTCCCGACGCCATTATTCTCCTGTGGTTCCAGGTCTATGTGCACCAACGCGCCAGTCTTCGTCAGTGCCCTGGGGGACACTCTCAGCGTCGCTCCTTGGAAGAACATCTCTGGTAAAGTCAGTTTCATGTCGTGGGTTACTAAGAATTTGACGCTCTTGTCGTAGAGAGCGTCTGTTATTTCTTCTAGTGGTGATTCTGGAACAAAATGACTGGTTTTATTGCTGAGGCAAAATATTTATAGATTAAAAACGATAAAGTTATGTTGGGTTTTAAAATAATTAATGTGAAAATAATTCTTATATACAGTAGGGACAACACATTATAGAACCTTATACACTAGAAAATGAGAAAAGTTAGAATACACTGTTGGGGTCCTCGTCTAGTGGTCTAAAGATGTATATCTATCTATTTAGTTATGTCAAGAAAGTCCTACAGACATCCAACATCTCAGCTGTACTCGGAATGCAAGGTCCTAACAGTTCGCCAACTCTTTGTGCTCAGAACTATTCTTAGGAAACATCAAAGCGTACCACTACCCAACCCCAATAGGCGCAGCAAAATGCCTGTGTGCGCTAATGTTCCATGCAAGACCGCTTTCGCAAGGAGGCAGTACAGGGTCATAAGTTGTAAACTATACAACAACATAAACAAACAACTCAACATTACTTCTCTTAGCAGACACGAACTTAAAGGTATAGTTTCAAAATGGCTTCAACTATTGGACTATCAGAAGACGGAAGACCTTCTGGCAAATATTGCGTAACTTATATCATACAATGCTTCTAAACAAACCCACACACACTCACATTACACACACACACCATCACACACACTGAACACACACACCCGCACACACACCGAACACACACATCTAGCACACTTAGATAAAAATAAAAAATAAACTAAATTACCCAAAAGTTATCGTAAGAACATTGTAAGTCTACTGCAGCGACATTCAAACCAATGTACTCGTATTTTAAGTGATACTTCCTGCGGCTGTACACTGTTTCCCAAAATACAAGCTCAAGCTTAGTTTGGGAATCAGTAGCAGTACCCTTGTGCAATACATTAATGCGATGCATAACCCAGATTATTGCCAAGATGAATGTATTAACTTGCGACAATAAAGAATTTTTATTTTTATTTATTTATTATCTCTCTATGTAGCGTTGAGTTCACATGAAAATACGAAATTAAGTTAGTTGTTTAATAAAAAGAAATACCAGTAATAAAACGCAACACCAAACTCTTTCGCTAAATGACCTGTTAGGATTTATTCCAATTAATTCACAAGTTCACAGCCAAAGTGAAGTTCATTGCCGTGAGAACAGTAACAAAACATAGTTGTTTTTTCTAATTAAGCGGTTACACATCCCATAAGCAACACCATCGCATATAAGCAGCACCGTCATAAGCAAAAAAACGATTTATTCAAATTGTAATAAGTTACACGACACTTACAATGTATAGAAAACCAAGTTTCATAACATAATGTCTTCCCACTCATTTCTCATTTCTCGATCTAACTTTTCCTAGGCGTCACAATAGTGTTCATTTGTTTCTCAACATTATGATTCAATATCAATTTCCTCGAGAGTTTTAATTTCTCTTGTATTGTGAGCTTCGATACTTTCTTCCGGTATGCCACACGGTCTAGTTTTGCAGTCGATTAAGGACTAGGTATATTAATGCGTGACTGACAAAGATTGCCTCAGACGGTTGTTGATCAGAAATTTTC